>CM017585.2:12116124-12795680 GCA_007844105.2 Rhamnella rubrinervis
GACTGAGGGGTCAGAGGGAAGTTGTCGGAGGGACGTGAGGGTCGGGCGAGGGCCATAGCACCGGGCTGAGGTCAGAGGAAGCGCATGAGGTCAATGTGAGGGAAGTCTGGCGGCGGTCCGAAATGTCCGGAGGCAGAGGGAAGTTGGCGAGCTGGCCGTAGCGGAGGGGCGGAGGCCGAGGGAAGCTGCTGGAGGTCGTGAGGGAAGTTGTGGGAAGGACCGTGATGGAGTTGCTCCAGGTCAGAGGGAAATCTGAGGGCCGTAGGAAGCGGCGAAAAATATGGAAGTCAAGGAGCGGCCGCAGGATGTTGGCGAGGTCAGAGGGAAGTTGCTGAGGTCAGAGGAAGTTGGTTTCCAGGTCAGAGGGAAGTCAGGTGGGAGGTCAGAGGAAGCTCAAGGAAGGGGCCGGTGAGGAAGTATGGTGTCAAGGAAGTACAGGTCAGAGATATAAGCGGCTGGACGCAACAGAGAAGGGTCTTATGTCGCAGGAAGTCGGGATGCCATGGTTTCGGCGAGGTCGTGAGGAAGTCGGGCGAGGTCAGAGGAAGCCGGGCGGAGCAAGGTGAGAAAGTTGGTCGGTGGACGCAGGAAGGGCCTGATGGTCAAAGGAAGCGGGCTGAGGGCCATAGGGAAGTGGACTGAGGTCAGAGGAAGTGGGTCGGAGGGTCAGTAGAAGTCGGCGAGGTCTCGAGGAAGCGGGCGAGGGTCAGAGGAAGTCACAGGCCTCGCAGGTTGGCTGGAGTGGTCGAGGGAAGTTGCCTGAGGTCAGAGGAAGTCGGGGAGGCCCGAGGATGTGGGCGAGGTCAGAGTGGCTGAGCGGATACCGGTGAAGAAGTTGGCTGAGGGTAGGAAGTTGGGCGAGGTCAGAGGAAGATGTCTGAGGGTCAGAGGGAAGTTGGCGAGGTCGAGAAGTTGCCTGGTGGCTGTAGGAAGTTTGGGAGGTCGAGGGAAGTGGGACTGAGTACCGCAGGTGGTTGGGCTGGTGGCATTAGGAAGTTGTCTGGAGGCCGAGAGGAAGTTGGGTTTTTCCCCAGGTCAGTAGGAAGGGCTGAGTCCGTGAGGAAGTGGACCAGGCCGTAGGGAAGTGGTCTGAGGTCGTAGGAAGTCATGAGGCCCGGGAGGATGTGGGCCATGGTCAGAGGAAGTGGGCGAGCCGTGAAGAAGGTTGGCTGAGGTCGAGGAAGTGTGCTGGCCATAGGAAGTCGGGCGAGGACCGTGAGGAAGATGTCGGAGGTCAGAGGGAAGTTGGCGGAGGTCGAGAAGTCTCTGGAGGCTGAGGACGCTTTGGGAGGGCAGTAGAAGTGACGGCGGGCCGTGAGGAAGCCATGGAGGCATTAGGAAGTTGGGCCTGGCGCTACAGGAAGTTTTGGGAGGTCAGAGGAAGTTGGCGAGGGTCAGAGGAAGCATGGAGGGCCGTGAGGAAGTGGGCGGAGGGTCAGAGGGAAGATGCTGAGGTCAGAGAAGTGGGCTGAGGGGTCAGAGGAAGTTATCGGATGGTCAGGAGGTTGGCGAGGTCGTGAGAAAGTTGCCTGGAGGCCGCAGGGTCATGTGGTGATGGAGTGAAAGTAGGGGCGGCCAGAGGGAAGTTGCTGAGGTCAGAGAAAGTTATCGAGGGCCATAGGAACTTGGGCGACGTTATAGGAAGTTGTCGGAGGATGTGGTGGAAGTTGTCGCTGGCCCAGCAAAGAGGTTGCCTGGAGGCTGGAAGGGCGGAAAGGCCGTAGGAAGCTGCGGAAGGCCGAGAGGAAATTGTGGGAAGGCCGTGAGGGAAATTGCTCTGAGGTCAGTAGGAAGTCGTTTGAGCCAGAGGGAAGCCTGTCGGAGCCTGCGAAGAAGTTGGGCGGGGGTCAGAGGGAAGCTGGCGTGAACAGAGGTTGCCTGAGTCATGAGGAAGCTGCGGAGTACTGCAGGAAGTTATAGGAGGCCGCTCTGGTTGCCTGACCGCCAGAGGGAAGCCTGGAAACCAGAGGAAGCTGGCGGAGGGGTCAGAGGGGAAGTTGTGGGAGGGATGTGAGGGAGTTGTGGGTGGGCCAGAGGGAAGTTGCCTGGAGGTCAGAGAAAGTTATCAGGCCATAGGAACTCGGGGCGGCAATAGGAAGTCTCTGGTGGATGTGGGTGAAGTTGTCACGCCCATTAAGAGGTTGCTCTGGAGGGCCGCGAAGCGGGCGGAGGGCGTAGGAAGTTGTGGGATGGCCGTAAGAAGTTGGCTGAGGGCCGTAGGATATTCGCGGATGGCCGTAGAAGCTGGGTGAGGTCAGTGGGTTGGCTGAGGTCAGAGGAAATTGTGGGAGGCCGTAGAAAGCCAGCGAAGGTGGAAAGAACTCGTTGGAGGTCAGAGTTTTGCCCGGGAACGAGGAAGTTTTGGAGGGTCGGAGGAAGTGGGCTGAGGGCAGTAGTTGGCGAGGTCAGAGGGAAGATGCCTGAGGTCAGAGGGTGCTGGCTGAGGTCAGAGGAAGTGGACGGGAGGCCGTAGGATGTCGGCCGTGCAGGATGTTGGCGAGGTCAGACAAGTTGCTCCAGGTCAGAGGGAAGTTGAGGAAAGGGTGTGGTGGTCAGGGGAGCGCCGAGGAAGTTGCCTGAGTGGTTGTCGGAAGCTGGCTGAGGTCAGAGGAAGTTGTCCGAGGGACGTAGGAAGTTGTCGGCCTCGTAAAGAGGTTGCCTGGAGGCCATGGAAGTGGACTGAGGGTAGAAGCTGTGGTCTGGAAGTTGCGGAGGGCAGAGGGAAGTGTGGGGCTGGGCGGTCAGAGGAAGTTGGGCGCAGGCTGCAGGAAATTGTGCCGGGCCAGAGGCGCTGGCTGGGAGGTCGAAGAAGCTGGCGGCGGTCGTGAGGGGAAGTTGGCTGGGTCGAGGAAGTGGCCTGGTGGATGAAGGAATCGGTGAGGTCAGGAGGCGGGCGAAGGTCAGAAATTCGCGAAAAGTAGGGAAGCGGGTGGAGGCCATAGGGAGCATGAGGTCAGAGGGATGTTGGCTGAGGGGTCAGAGAACCATGGAGGACCGTAGGAAGGGGCTGAGGTCAGAGGAAGTTGGCGAGGTCAGAGGAAGCTGTGGGAGGGCCGCTGGAAGTTGGGAAGGCCGTGAGGAAATTGCCTGAGGGTCAGGAGAGGAAGTTGCCTGAATACCGTGAGGAAGTTGCCTGAGCCGTAAGAAGTTGGCGGCGGTCAGAGGAAGTTGGCGTGAAGGCCAGCAGTAAGTTGCCTGGAGGGCCGTAGAAGTCAGGGAGTGGCTGTGAAAGCAGGAGGCCGCCGGAAGTTGTTGCCGGACCGCCAGAGGAAGTTGCATGGAGCCGAGGAAGTTGGCGAGGTCAGAGGAAGTTGTGGGAGCGGATGTGTGGAGTTGTGGGGCGGTCAGAGGGAAGTTGCCGGAGGCCGAAAGTTATCGAGGCCATAGGAACTCGGGCGGACGGCAATAGAAGTTGCCTGAAAGGATGTGGTGAAGTTGTCGGGCGCCCATGAGAGGTTGCCTGGTATGCTGTGCTGGGCGGAGGCGAGGGAAGTTGTGGATGTCAGAAGAAGTTGGGTCGAGGTCAGTAGGGATATTCGCTGATGGTCAGAGGGAAGTGGGTGGAGGTCGAGGGAAGCTGAGGGTCAGAGGGAAATTGGAGGTCAGAGGAAGCAGCGAGGCCGAAAGAACTTGCTCCGAGTACCGCAGGTTGCCTGGAGAACGAGGGTGCTTTGGAGAGGGTCGGTAGGAAGGGCTGAGGGTCAGAGGTAGTTGGGCGAGGTCAGAGGGAAGATGCTCTGAGGGTCAGAGGAAGCTCGGAGGGTCAGAGGAAGCCGGACTGAGGTCAGAGGGATGTTGGCTGCAGGATGCTGGGCGAGGTCAGATCGTTGCTCTGGAGCCGTGAGGAAGTTGGAGGAAAGGGTGTAGGAAGTTGTGGAGCGCCAGAGGAAGTTGCCGTAGGCTGTGGAAGTTGGCTGAGGTCAGAGGAAGTTGGGCGAGGTCAGAGAAGGCGGGAGCGGGAAGCGTGGGAAGGCCTGAGGTTTGCCTGGAAAGGTCGAGGGAAGTTGCCTGTCAATGCAAGCTGGGCGGGCGGTCAGAGGGAAGCTGGCGCGAGCGCCAGAGTAAGTGGGCGAGCTGTGAGTGTTGCTCCGAGGGCCGTAGTAAGCTGTGGGAGTGGCTGTGGAAGCTGGGAGGCCGCCGGAAGTTGTCGGACCGCCAGAGGGAAGCCTGAAGCCGTGAGGAAGTTGGCTGAGGTCAGAGGGTTGTGGGAGGGATGCGGTGGAGCTGTGGGAAGCCGAGGAAGTTGCCTGAGGTCAGAAAGTTATCGCAGGCCATAGGAACTTGCTGACCGGCAATAGAAGTCTGCTCTGAGGATGCAGGAAGTCATTTCTGGCCCATAAGAGGTTGCCTGAGGCTGGAAGCGGCTAGGCTGTGCGTGTGGATGGTCCGTAGAAGTTGGCCGAAAGGTCAGAGGATATTCGCGGATGGCCGTGAGAAGTGGGGTGGAGGTCAGAGGAAGTTGGCGAGGCCGAAATTGTGGGAGGCAGCAGGAAGCCAGCGCAGGCCGAAGAACTTGTCTGGAGGCCGCAGGGAAGCTTGCTCTGAGAACGCAGGAAGTTTTGGAGTGGTCAGTAGGGCTGGGCTCAGGAGGTAGCTGGCTGAGGGGTGAGGAAGATGCCTGAGGGTCAGAGGAAGGGCGAGGGTCAGAGGGAAGTGGACGGAGGGCCGTGAGGGATGTCGGCCGTAGGATGCTGGCTGAAAGTGCATCAAGTTGCCTGGCGTCGCAGGAAGCTGGAGGAAAGTGGTGCAGAAGCTGTGGGAGCGCCGAGGAAGTGTCCAGGCTGTGGAAGTTGGCTGAGGTCAGAGGAAGTTGGCTGAAAAGTGAGAAGGGCGGGAGGGCCGAAGCTGGGGAAGGCCGTGAGGAAATTGCCTGGGTCAGAGAGTTGCCTGAAATACTGCAGTTAGAAGCGGGCGGCAGAGGAAGTTGGCATACCAGAGTAAGTTGGCTGAAAGAGTAAGTTGCTCCAGGCCAGAGGAAGTTGCAGGGAGGCCGCCTGGAAGTTATAGGAGGGCCGCCGGAAGCTTGACCGCCAGTAGAAGTTGGCGAAGCCGAGAAGTCAAGCAGGTCGTGAGGGAAGTCATGGGAGTGGATGTAGGAGTCAGCGGCCGAGGAAGTTTGCCTGAGGCCGTGAGAAAGTTATCGCAGGCCATAGGAACTGGGCGGACGGCAATAGGAAGTTGTCGGAGGATGTAGAAAGTTGCCTGGCCGCCCGCCAGAGGCCGGTCGGTGGCCGCTGGGCGGGCTGGTGGCGTGAAGCCGGATGGCCGTGAAGAAGTTGGCCTTCCTCGAGGTCAGGATATTCTGCAGGATGGTCAGAGGGAAGTGGGTGGAGGGTCAGAGGTTGGCGAGGTCAGAGGAAATTGTGGGAGTGGCCGTGAGGGAAGCTGCTGAAAATGAAGAACTCTGCCTGGGTCAGGAGGTTGCCCGGAGACCGTGAAAGTCTGGCAGGTCAGAGAAGCCGGGCAGGTCGAGTAGTCGGGCGGAGGTCAGAGGAAGATGTCCAGGTCAGAGGGAAGGGGCCGGAGGGGTCAGAGGAAGTGGACGGAGGGTCAGAGATGTCGTCGAGGGTTGGCGAGGTCAACGTTGCTCCGGAGGCCGCAGAAGTCGAGGAAAGGTGCGCGAAGCGTGGAGCCAGAGGAAGCTGCCTGAGTGGCTGTTGGAAGTTGCAGGAGGTCAGGAAGTTGTCCGAGGACGAGGGTTGCCGGTTCTCGCAAGAGGTTGCCTGAGGGCCATAGGAAGTGACTGGGGCTTAGGAAGCGGGAGGCCGCAGAAGTTGGTGGAGGTCAGAGGAAGTGGGCGGCGGCCCAGGAAGCTGGGCGCGTAGGCGTAGGAAATTGTGTGGGGGCCGAGGGCAGCTTGGGCGGAGGGCCGTAGAAGCTGGGCGGGCGGTCAGGAAGCTGGGCTGGAGGCCGCAGGAAGTGGCCTGGCGGATGGCGAATCGCTGGCGGAGTAGGGCGGGCTGGGCGTCAGAAATCGCTGAAAGGTCAGAGGGTGTGGGTGGAGGGCCATAGGGAGTGGGCTGAGGTCGAGAGAAGCAGTTGGAGGGTCAGAGAAATTCACGGAGGACCGTGAGGAAGTGGGCGGAGGTCAGAGGAAGTTGGCTGAGGTCAGAGGAAGGCATGGGGATGGAAGCTGTGGGAAGCCCGTGAGGAAATTGCCTGAGGCCATAGGAAGCCGTCTGAGCCCCGCAAGAAGTCGGCTGGCGGTCAGAGGAAGTTGGCGAGCCAGAAGGTCAGAGGTCAGAGGGGAAGTTGTAGAGGCTGCAGGAAGCTGAAGAGGCCGCCGGGGTTGCCTGACCGCCAGAGGTGGCTGAGCCAGAAGTTGCGGAAAGTGAGGGGAAGTTGCGGGAGCGGGCCGGGAAGCTGGGAAGGCCGAGGAAATTGCCTGAGGTCAGAGGAAGTTGCCTGAAATACCAAAGGTTGGCTGGCGGTCAGAGGGAAATTCACGTAGCCACGAGTGTTGCTCCGGAGGCCGTAGGGAAGTTTCAAAGGGAGGCGCAGTAAGCTTTGGGAGGCTGCGAAGTTGTTTGACCGCCGAGGAAGTGGGCTGAGTCAGAGGAAGTTGGCTGTGAGTGGTGAGGAAGTTGGCGGAGTGGTCGTGAGGATGCTGTGGAGGGACGAGGGAAGTTGCCTGAGGGCCGAGGGAAGCTGTGGGAGGCCGTGAGAGGTTGTGGTGGGGCCGGCCAGTTTGCCTGAAAGGTCAGAGAAGTTGGCTATAGACGAGGGAAGCTGGGCGGTGGCCGCTGGAAGTTGCCTGACGGCCGAGGGAAGCTGTGGGAGTGGACGCAAGTTGTCGAGGGTCAGAGAATGTTGCCTGAGGGTCAAGTCGGGGCGGATGGCAAGGGGAGGTCACGGAGGCCGCTAGTTGGCTGAGGCCGCAGGATGTTGCGGGAGTGGACGGCTGAAGTTGCTCCAGGTCGTAGGAAGTTATGGGAGGCCGCATGGTTGTGAGTGCCTGGTTGCCTGAGTGCCATAGGAAGCTGGCTGAGCCATAGGAAGTTTCCGGAGGTCAGAGAAAGTTGTCGGACGGCCGTGGGAAGCTCGGGGAGGACGAGAGGAAGTTGCCTGAGGTCAGAATGTTGTCGTGGTGGCCGCTGAAAGTTGGCGAGGCCATAGGAAGCTGTCGAGGGCCGCACGGCTTCGGTGGAGACCGAGGAAGGGCGGAGTATTGCAGGAAGTCTGGGAGGCCTGAGAAAGTCAAGCAGGTCGCAGTGTCGGGCCGCCGCCAGTTGGCATAGGCAGGGAACTTCCGCGCAGGCCAGTGGCGGGCGCCAAGGTCACGGTAAGTTGGCTGAGGTCCGAGAAGTTGCCTGATCACCGTAGGAAGCTGGGCGGAGGCTGCAGGAAGTTGCCTGGTCCGTAGAAGCAGCTGGCGCAGAGGAAGTTTCGTCAAGGTCCGTGACGGCGGGCCGGTTGAAAATGAGGAAATTGGCTGATGAAGAGGCGATCTGAGGAATTCATGGCGGGTCAGAGAAGCGGGCGGGTCGTAAGAAATTGGCTGAGGCCACAGGAAGTTGTGGGAGTGGTCGAGGAAGTCAGGAGGTCAGAGGAACTTATCCTGGAGGTCAGAGAAGTTGCCTGGAGGTCGAGAGAAGCCTTTGAGAGGGTCAGAGGGAAGCTGTCTGAGGGTCAGAGGAAGTCATGGAGGTCGTAGGGAAGTGGGCTGAGGGCCACAGGAAGTTGTCGGTCTCAGAAGAATATGCTGAGGTCAGAGAAAGTTGGCGCGTCAGAGGGATGTCTGAGGTCGCAGGATGTTCGGGGAGGCCAGAGGAAGTGGGCGAGTGGGTCCGAGAAGTTGGCTGAGGCGAGGAAGTTGTCTGAGGTCAGAGGGAAGCCTTGGGGTAAGGTGAGGGAAGTCGGCGAGGTCAGGAAGGGACCAGGTCAGAGGTAGATGCCTGAGGTCAGAAGTGGACGAGGTCAGAGGAAGTTGCCTGGATGGTCAGGAAGTCTGAAAGGTCGAGGAAGTTGCCTGAGGTCAGAGGAAGTTGCCTGGAGGACGTAGGAAGTTGGGGAGGCCGGGAAGTTGTTTGAGGTCAGTAGGAAGTCTTCCGAGGCCACAGGAAGTTGGTGGTCGAGGAAGTTGCCTGAGGACGTAGAAGTTGCCTGTCCGTAAGAGGTTGCTCTGAGGGTCGAGGAAGTGGACTGAGCGCAGGAAGTTGTGGGAGGGCCGAGGGAAGCGGGAGGAGGCCGAGGAAGTGGGCTGAGTGGACGAGGAAGTCGCATCAAGGCCATAGCACGGGCGAGACCGCAGGACGCGGGCGAGGGCCATAGAAAGCTGGGCGGGCGGCCATAGAAAGTCCCAGGTCCGAGGAAGTTGGTGGAGGTCAGAGGGAAATTCGCTGGATGGTCAGAGGAAGTGGGCGAGGGTCAGAGGGAAGTTGGGGAGGTCAGAGGGAAGTTGTGGGAGGACCGTGAGGAAGTAAAGGGGAGGCCGTAGGAAGTCAGGGGAGGCCGAGTGAAGTTATGGGAGGTCACAGGAAGTGGTGGAGTGGCTGTGCTGTGGGGAGAGGGGTAGAAGAAGTGGCTCTGAGGCCATGGTGGAAGATGCTGAGGTCAGAGAGCGGGCTGGTGGCTCCTAGGAAGTGGGCTTCAGGTCGAGGAAGGACTCCGAAGGTCGAGGAAGATCTCTGAGGTCGGTAGAAGCTGGGCTGAAAATGTGAGGAAGGGGTGGAGGTCAGTAGGAAGTGGGTGGAGGTCAGAGAAGTTGGCTGAGGGCCTTAGGAAGATGCTCCAGGTCAGGGAAGTGGTAGGAGGACAGTAGAAAGCGGGCGGTAGGTCAGAGGGAAGGGCGGAGGGTCAGAGAAGATGTCTGGAAGTGGGCTGGCGACAGAGTAGATGTCGGGCGGTCAGAGGGAAGTGGCTGAGGTCAGGAAGTGGACTGAGGGCCAAGCGAAGTTGCCCAGGTCAGAGGAAGTCGGCTGAGGCTATAGCATACGGGCGAGGTCGGGGAAGGGGCTGGTGGTCGAGGAAGTTGGCGGCGGCCCTGGAAGTTGTCCGGGGCCGTAGGAAGTCTCGGAGGTCGAAGAAGTGCACCTGGAGGTCGAGGAAGCTGGCGGAGGGTCAGAGGAAGTTGTGGAAGGATAGTATGGAGTTGCTGGAGGTCAGAGGAAATTGCCTGAGGTCAGAGGGGGCGGAGTGGGTCAGAGGAAGTGGGCTGGAGGGTCAGAGGAAGTGGGCGAGGTCAGAGAAGTTGCCAGCCAGAGGAAGTTGGCGAGGTCAGAGGAAGTTGTCTGAGTTGCCGTAGGAAGTTGGCGGAGAGGAAGTTGTTGAAAGGTCGAGGGAAGTGTGAGAGGGTAGGAAGCTGGCGGAAAAGGGAATGGATAAGTGGGGGCTGGAAGTGGGCGAGGTCAGGGGCGGGCTGACCAACAGAGGAAGTGGTCCTGAGGTCAGAGGAAGTCGGGCGAGCCCGAGGAAGTGGGAGTAGCGGTCGATGAAGTTGGCGAGGTCAGAGGAAGCTGGGCGAGGTCAGAGGCTGGTCAGGCCGGGGGTCAGGGCTGTGGTCGTCGAAGAAGTTACGGGCGGCCCTGAAGCTGTCCGGGGCCGCAGGAAGTTCGCGGGAGCGTCAGAAGAAGCTGGACTGGAGGACCGTAGGAAGTTGGCAGAGGGCCGTAGGAAGTTGTGGAAGGACAGTATGGAGTTGCCTGAGGTCAGAGGAAATTGGCTCCAGGTCAGAAAAGTGGACTGAGGACCGAGGAAGTGGGCTGAGGGTCAGAGGAAGTTGGCGAGGGCCGAGGAAGTTGGCTGGAGGTCGAGGAAGTTGCTGGAGGTCAGAGGAAGTTGGCGGAGAGTCGTAGGAAGTTGCTGGAGGTCGTAGGAAGTCAGGGAGGGCCGGTGCTGGCAGAGTAGGCGCGGGCGCAGGTCAAGGAAGTGCGGGCTGGAGGTCAGAGAAGTATGACTACAGAGGAAGTGGTCGGAGGTCAGAGGATGTCGGAGGGGCCCGGAGGAAGTGGGCGAGGTCGAGAAGCGGGCTGGGGCCTTAAAAAGTTGGCTGAGGGTCGAGGAAGTTGCCTGAAAATGAAGTTGCTGGAGGTCGAGAAAGTTGTTGGAGTGTCAGAGGAAGTTGGCGAGTCCCAGAGGAAGCGGACTGAGGCCGAGGAAGTGGTCGGAGGGTCGAGGAAGTCGGGCGAGGCCCTGAGGATGGGCGAGGGTGCAGGGAAGTGGACCGGCCGAAGAAGTCATGCGAGGCAGAAGTCGGGCGCCGCACGGGTTGCCTGAGGCCGAGAAGTGGGGAGGCCGTAGGATGGGGAGAGGCCGTGAGGATGTCGGGGAGGCCGAGGAAGTTGCTGGAGGCCGAGGAAATTGGCAAGGACGGCGGAAGGGCTGAGGACCGTAATGTTGTCCGAGGCCTGGAAGCTGGCGAGGCCACAGGAAGTTGTCGGAGGTCGAAAGTTGCCTGAGGCCAGAAAGTTGGCTGGAGGGCCGAGGAAGTTGGCTGGAGGTCAGTAGGAAGTTGTGGAGGTCAGAGAAAGTCAAGGCAGGTCGAGGAAGTGGGCTGGCGGTCTGGAAGTTGGCGAGGTCAGTAGGAAGATGGCGCAGGTCAGAGGAAGTTGGCTGAAGAGGTATGAAGTTGGCGAGGTCCGTAGGAAGTTGCCTGAGTGCCGTGAGGAAGTTGGCTGAGGTCAGAGAAGTTGCCTGAGTGCCGAGAGGAAGTTGGCGGAGGGCAGAGGAAGCTGGCGAGGGATCGAGGAAGTTGCCGGCGCCCAGACGCAGGTTGTCGGAGGGCCGTAGGAAATGGGTGGAGGAAGTTGGCGAGGGTGAGGAAATTCGCGAGGTCCGTAGGACGGGCTGGTGGTCGTAAGAAGTTGGCGTAGGTCAGTGAGGAAGTTGTGGAGGCCGTGAGGAATTTATCTGGAGGTCAGAGGGGTTGCTGAGGCCGCAGAGGTTTGAGAGGTCGAGGAAGTTGCCTGGCGTCGAGGAAGTTGGGGAGGCCGTAGGAAGTTGGCCGGTGGCCGAGGGAAGGGCGAGGGCTGGAAGGAAGTGAGCGATGGTCAGAGGAAGTGGACGGTGGGCCGTAGGAAGTGGTCTGGTGGTCGAGGAAGTCGGCGGGCCCGAGGAAGCTGGGCGAGGTCAGAGAAGTTGGCGAGGGCCTAAAAAGTTGGCGAGGATCGTGAGGAAGTTGCCTGAGGCCGTATGAAGTTGCTGGAGGTCAGAAAGTTGTTGGAGGTCAGAGGAAGTTCGCGAGTCCCAGAGGAAGTGGACCAGGCCGAGAAGTGGCCTGAGGTCAGAGGAAGTCGGCGAGGCCCGAGGATGTGGGCTGGTGGCAGGGAAGCGGGCGCTGCCACAAGAAGTTGGCTGAGGCCGTAGGAAGTTGGCGGAGGGACGAAGAGTTTCCGCCGCATGGGGTTGCCTGAGTCGCAGAAGTGTGGGAGGCCGTAGGATGTGGGGAGGCCGTGAGGAAGTTGTTGGAGGTCAGAGGAAATTGGCTGAGGACGCTGGGTGGGCGAGGTCAGAATGTTGCCTGAGGTCGCTGGAAGTTGGCTGAGGTCGCTGGAAGTTGGCTGAGGGCCATACAGGAAGTTGCGAGGGTATCAGAAAGTTGCTCGAGGTCAGAGAAAGTCTGGAGGTCAGAGGAAGTCTGGCAGGTAGAGGAAGTTGGAGTGGTCAGAGAAAGTTGGCTAGGTCAGGAAGTGGGCTGGCGGTCGCTGAAGTTGCGGAGGCCATAAGAAGATGGCGTAGGTCAGAGGAAGGGCGAGGCCGTAGAGGAAGTTGGCGAGGTCCCGTAGGAAGTTGCCTGAGTGCCGAGGAAGTTGGAGGCTCAGGAAGTTGTCTGAGTGCCGTAGGAAGTTGGAGGTCAGAGGAAGTTGGCGGAGGACGAGGAAGTTGCCTGCGGCCCGCACGCAGGTTGTTTGAGGTCCGAGGAAATGGGTGGAGGAAGTTGGCGAGGTCGTGGAAATTCGCGAGGCCGCAGGACGCGGGCGAGGTCGTAAAGTAGCTGCGGGGCGGAGGAAGTTGTAGGAGGTCAGAGGAACTTATCTGAGGTCAGAGGAAGCTGTCTGAGTCGTAGTAAGTTTTGAGAGTAGTGGTTGCCTGAGGTCAGAGGAAGTTTGCGAGGCGCAGGAAGTGGGCGGCGGGTGAGAAGTTGGCTGAGGTCGGGCGGAAGCTGAGGTCAGGGAAGGGCTGAGGGCCGAGGAAGTCCGAGGGTCGGGAAGTCCATGAGGTCCGGAGGAAGGGGCGAGGGTCAGAGGAAGCTGGCGGCCTTAGAAGTCGGGCGAGGCCGTAGAAGTTGCCTGGTGGTCGAGGAAGTTGCCGGAGGTCGGCATGAAGTTGTTGGAGGCCGTATGAAGTTGTTGGAGGCAGTAGGAAGTTGCGAGTCTCAGAAGTGGACTGAGGTCGTGAAGTGGCCTGGAGGTCGAGGAAGTCGGCGAGGCCCGAGGATGTGGGCGAGGTCGAGGAAGTGGGCGGCTACCGTAAGAAGTTGGCGGAATGACGTAGGAAGTTGGCGGAGTGACGTAGGAAGTTTCGCGCCGCACGTTGGTTCCGAGGCCTAGGAAGTCAGAGGCCGAGGATGCTGGGGAGTGGCAGGGAAGTTGTTGGAGGCCGTGAGGAAATTGGCTGAGGACGTGAGGAAGGGCGAGGCCAGAATGTTGTCGCAGGTCGCTGGAAGCTGGCTGAGGCCATAGAAGTTGTTGGAGGTCCGCACGGGTTGCTGAGGTCAGAGAAAGCTGGCTGTCAGAGGAAGTTGGTGGAGTATTGCAGTTGTTGGAGGTCAGAGAAAGTTGGCTGGAGGTCGTAAGAAGGGGGGGCGGTCATGGAAGTTGTCTGAGGTCAGTAGGAAGATGGCGTAGGTCAGAGGAAGGCTGATGGTCAGAGGAAGTCATGAGGTCCGAGAGGAAGTTGTCTGAAAGGTCAGGAAGTTGGCTGGGGCAGTAGGAAGTTGCTGGAGCGTCAGGAAGTTGGCGAGGCCCGAGGAAGTTGGCGGAGGACGAGGAAGTTGTCGCGCCCGCACGCAGGTTGTCGGAGGTCGTGAGGAAATGGGTGGAGGAAGTTGCCTGAAAGGCAGGGAGTTGGTGTGGGCCGTAGAAATTTGACGGCGGCCGCAGGAAGTGGGCTGAGGTCAAGGAAGTTGCCGAGGTCAGAGGGAAGTTGGCGAGGTCGTAGGAAGTTGTGAGGTAAGAAGTGGACGGAGGTCAGGAAGTTGTGGGAGGCCATAGGAAGTTGGGGAGGTCAGAGGAAGTTGCCGGAGGTCAGTAGGAAGTTGGCGAGGCAGAAGTGGACTGGTGGGCAGAGGAAGTTGTGGGAGGTCAGAGGAAGATGGCTGAAAGTCAGAGGGAAGTTGGCGAGAACCTGATGAAGATGTCGGAGGCCCGAGGAAGTGGGAGGAGGGCAGAGGAAGTTGGTGGAGGGCAGAGGAAGTTGCCTGAGGGCCGAAGAAGTGCGCGGAGGCCCGTAGGAAGTCGGGAGGCCGTAGAAAGTTGTGGGAGGCCGAAGAAGTTGCCTGGAGGTCATGAAGTTGCTCTGAGGTCGTATGAAGTTGTTCGAGGCCCAGGGAAGTGTGGGAGTCCGAGAAAGTTGGGAGGCCGAGGAAGTTTCTCGGAGGTCGTATGAAGTTGTTGGAGAGTCAGAGAAAGTGTGGGAGGCCGTGAAAGTTGCCTGAGGTCAGAGGAAGTTGTGGGAGGTCACGGAAGCTGGCTGAGGTCGAGGAAGTGGGCGTAGGTCGAGGGAAGTCCATGAGGTCAGAGGGAAGATGCCTGAGGAAGTGGGCTGAGTATTATAGGAAATGGGCAGGTCAGAAGTTGCCTGAGGTAGGAAGATGTCTGAGGTCAGTGAAGGGCTGAGTGGGTCGAGGAAGTTGTCCAGGTCGTGAGGGGTTGGTGGGTCGTAGAAATTTGACGGGCGGGCCGCAGGAAGTGGGCTGAAGGTCAAGGAAGTTGGCTGAGGTCAGAGGAAGCTGGCGCAGGTCAGAGGAAGTTGCCTGAGGTCGAAGAAGGGACGAGGTCAGGAAGTTGTGGGAGGCCATAGGAAGTTGGCGAGGGCTGAGGAAGTTATCAAGGCCGTGAGGAAGTTGGCGAGGTCAGAAGAAGTGGACGGAAAGTGAGGAAGTTGTGGGAGGTCAGAGGAAGATGGGAGGCCGTAGGAAGTTGGCGAGGACCGATGAAGATGCTGAGGCCAGAGGAAGTGGGAGGAGGTCAGAGGAAGGGGAGGTCCGAGGAAGTTGGGAGGCCGCACGGTTGCTCCGGGTCGCACGGTTGTCTTCAGAGGGTAGGCGTCCGGTCGAGAAGATGCCTGAGGTAGGAAGTGGACGGAAGGCCGTAGGAAGTTGTGGGAGGTCAGAGAAGTTGGCGAGGTCGCGGAAGTTGGCCGGTAGTGAGGGAAGTTGTGAGGTCGAAGTTGGCGAGGTCAGAGGAAAGGGGCTGAAGAGAGGAAGCTGGCTGAGGTCCGAGGAAGATGTCTGAGGCCATAGGAAGTGGACTGAAGGCGAGGAAGTTGCCTGAGGTCAGTAGGAAGTGCGAACGCCAGAGGAAGTGGGCGCAGGTCAGAGGAAGTTGTCCGGAGGTCAGAGGAAGTTGTCGGAGAGCAGAGGAAGGGGCTGGAGGCCGAGGGTTCTGGGAGGCCATGAAGTTGCCTGAGGCCGAGGAAGTTGTGGGAGGCCGCACGGTTGCCGGAGGCCGCATGGCTGTCGGGTCAGAGGAAGCCGGGCCGGAGGAGTAGAAAGTCTGGGAGGTCGGAGGAAAGTGGAGGAAGTCAGGAAGTGGAGGCCGTTTCATGGGTCAGAGGAAGTCGCAGGTCGAGGTTGCTCGGCCGGGCAGGAAGTGGCTGAAAGGCCGAGGTGGGCCAGGTCAGAGGAAGTTGGCGAGGTCGAGGAAGATGCCTGAGGCCATAGGAAGCGGGACTGAGGTGAGGAAGTTGTGAGGTCAGAGTGGGCTGGCTAACGCCAGAGGAAGTAAGGCGTAGGTCAGAGAAGTTGCCTGGAGGCCGAGGAAGTTGCCTGAGTGCCGAGGAAGTGGGCTGGGGGCAGTAGGAAGTCAGGGGAGGGTCAGTAGTAGTAAGGAGAGCCATAGGAAGTTTTCGGAGGGCCGTAGGAAGTTGGCGGAGGGCTGTTAACTTCAAACATTTGAATAAATGGAGGATTTTTATAAGGAGGGCCATAATTTAAATAATAATAAAAAGATGCTAGGGTTCAAAATTATAAAATTCTAAATGCGTATAGAATGACATGGAACTAGACATGTCCGCAAATAAAAAAAAAATATATCTAAAAATTTCAAACTCAACCTAATTGAAGATTATTTAGGTTTTTATACTAAAAATCCATTTACGGAGGTGAACCTTTTTAGGTTAATGCCAATAAATTTATTCTAAATATTCTTTAATATGTTAAGTTGGAAAATTTCAAAATAATTTTCTTTTAATTGTTATAAAACACTTGCCATATAATTTGGTAACCTAAAATTTCGAATACCTAGTATTTTCCTTGAAACAAGTTGGAAACTCGAGGCCCTCAATGAAATTTAAAATAAAATAATTCAAAATAAATAAGAAGGCCTTATTGAAACATGTTTGGATCCCAAATTTGTTTTGTTTTTAATAACAAAATAAATTGCCAAATTATTTCCACAAAATTATCAAGAACATAAGAAAAAAAGTTGCTTTTAATTTTCTTTTCTTTTCCTTGTTTATTTTGGGTATATATAATAACTCGAATATGCAAATGTTGGTTGGCAAACTTCTAGTAGTGCGTTAATAGAGATTCAAGGGTTTCATCGTCCTCTTTTGCAGTGTGAGTCCAACTCAGCAACCACGTATTTAGAAAGCGGCAACAATGCAGCTTTTATATATATATATATACATATATATATATATATATATGCACATATATATATATATATATACATATATATTATTTTTATTACTGTTTTTGTTTTATTAGTCATGATCATATATTTTTTAATTAAAAGGATTTTTTTAAAAATTTTAGTTTTGTTTGTATAGTACTTTAGTATTCGTCTCTCTATTTAATTATAAAGCAATGTAAAAAACTTGAATAATTTCATAGATAATGGTATTGAGAATGAAAATAAAAGAATAACCTTTATATGTTTATAAAAATAGATAAACAGTTACACGCAAGTTATTTTGTAATATTTTGTAATATATATGTTTAATAGGCTACCTGACCAGTGACCACTCGCCTACCTTCTATATAAACTTGTTACTTTCTAATGGTTTATATCTACAGTAGTGCAAATACCAGTGTAAAATTTTATCATTATATTTACAAGTGATGTGATAAGTGTTATAAAATAATTAGTTGACAATTATTGTATTCCAGAAATATAAAAATTAAACCCCTTGAAATAAAAGTTAAATTTAAATGAACTAATCAAATAATAACATATGAATTGTCGTATAACCTCGTAAATAAAATAGGTAAATATTTTAATAGGCTTAGCATTAGTGTTATACCTATGCCCATTTGGATCATTGGAGTCTAGGTTTGAGGTGTATTAGATAATATTGGATAGGATAATTTAGTACCATCTCTTGTTTGAAGTAATATTAAAAAAAGGTTGGAATCAATGGGATAAAGTTTTTTTAAAAAAAATAATTTATAATATAAATTTGAAATAAAATAAGTTGTCAAGATTATCTTTTAATTTTACGAGCTCTAATACAACGATTTTTATTTTATATTTTAAATCGCTTTTCATTTTGTTTATTTTAATTGCCAAGATTACATTTTTATTTTTGTTATTTTGAAAAGAAATTGGATCTTTTAAAAGTAAACTCTTTTATTTTATTTTTCTCACAAAATATATTACTAATTTTTCACTATCAAACCTAGATATATTGACCAACATTAACGCACCCTTGATAATTTAACCTCAATTTTAAAATTTGTTGCAATGTTGAGCAACCGAAATTGATAAAGAATGTACATACTACATGCACATGAGACATCATGTATTCGATTAATTACACAACTAATTAATCTTAAAAATCAATAAGCTATATTTAACTAAGTCATTAATTCTGATTATAAATTTTTGGAATTTTTTTTAGTATTATATTTGTTAATTAAGCATATAAAGTTGCAAGATGTCTGAATTGAGCTTGATAAGGCTGACTACTATAGCCTTATTTTCAACGTGAATTTTCAAGTTGTTCATACACTCTGCTTGCCTGGTAAAAAAGAAGATCAACAATCAGATTCATTGTAAAAGACAATTAATAAATTTTAAGAATATTTACTATAGAAAAAGAGTAAACAAAAATGAAGAAGAGAGTAATTAAGTGAAAGGATGTTACTTCTAGCTCCCAGTCGGTGCGTATGGTAATAGTAGCAAAAAACGCCACTTCAACAGTGAGTCCTGCTAAAATCCCCATCCACAGTCCCTAATTAATTTATTTAGTACATAAATACATTAATTAGGTAACATTAATTAAACCATTGTTTAAGGATGTTATTGCGTTAAAAAAAATTTAAGAATCAAATAGAATTATATACTGCCTAGTACCCACAAATGAAAAAAAAAAATATATATATATATATATACATAAAAAAAAAAAAGAAGAGTTTAATACACTTTAATACCCTCTAGTTTTCAATTTGCTTCAATTAGAATTCACTCTTCAAAAATCTCCAAATTTTCCTAAATTTTTTACAGAAAACATAACTGTACAATCTAAAATATCAGTGTATGCGAGACATGTGACTTGAAGTTTCTCTAAATTCTTCAGCAAATAATAAAAATATTTATTTAATTTTCTTGTTTAATTTGGACAGTACAATTGTGTTTCTTTTGTCAAAGATTTGAAAAAATTTAGAGATTTTTATAGGGAAGGCACTCTTTTTTTTTTTTTGGTAAACAGAAGAACTGCAGTAGCAAAAAAAAAAAAACATAAAAAATAAATAAAATAAATAAAAGAGGAGATTATAGAGCAGCACCAGTGCTTTTGTCCAAAATACAGAAATAAATGAAAATGCTAGGAATCACAAACTATGACATAAAAATGCATACCGAATGACAACAAATAAAAAAAAATTATTTGAAAATTTCTAAGCCAACGTAATTAAAAATTATTTAGATTTTTATACTAAAAACATTTTAGGGAAAGTGAACACTAGAGACCAGAGGGTATTGACCAATAACTTTCTTCCAAATTTTTTTTAATATGCTGAGTTGGAAAATTTCCAAATATAAATATATATATTTTTGCTTATATAACACTTGCCAAGTTGATATGCATTTACTATTCGAAATTTTTTTATAAGATTTCATACATTTTCCTATGGAAAACTAGAGAATCTTAATTAAATAAAAAAAAATTAAGAAGGCCCTTATTGAAATGTGATCAAACCAAAGAATACTAAAGTCAAAGTGTATTAAACCCTTAGACATAAGTGAGTACTTTTATGAAAGTAATTAAGGAAAATAATAAACATATGGCGAATTACCTGAACTCCCAAATGCAAGACAAATGCCAACAAAAATGTAGTTGGAATTCCAACTATGTAATAGGATCCAAGATTCACATAAGCACCAATCTTCTGCCACCCGCAGCCTTTAACGATACCTAAATTTGTTACACATATATATATACTTTAACAATTAGCTACAAGGTTATATTTTATTATATATTATTATATTACTTTTATATAAATATTCAACATAAGAAAAATTAAGCAAGATATGAATTAATTGGTGCGTGGTTTTATATGTAAGTGACCTGAAAGAATGCACTGGAAACTGTCCAAGAAGTCTCCAATGGAAATTATTGGTAGCAAAGTTGCGACGTATTTGACCACTTCAATCTCACTGCTATAAGCATACCCCAAGGTTTTTCGTGTCAAAATTAGCACTGCACCCACAAATATACACTGACTCACGCTCATCACTGTGGCTACAATTATGGCCAAAATTGCTGCTCTTGGACGTCCTGCTCCTACTTCATTTGCTACTCTTATGCTGTAATCGAATATAATTAAGTACATAGATAAAATATATATATATATATATATATATATATAATTAAGTATTACTTTTCTAACTTGCAGCTAAATTATATAAAACAGGTATATATGAGTATTAATATGAAAAAAAAATTAAAATAAATAATAAATAATAATAAAAAATTAAAGCTTTTCTTATTGTGGAAATTGAATTGAAAAAATAGTATATGAATACAGGAAGCTTCACCTCACAGCGCTACCAAGCCCTAAAGGGATCCTCCAAATTATTGAAAATATATTCATGCTGCAAAATACAAACGCGTACGTAGTAATTTCAACAATCCAAGACTTGCTTCTTTTGTATTAAAAGATTTAAAAAATAAAAAAATAAAAGGGTAGATTTTATTATATATAGTCAAAAACTAACCTGATAGCAAAAACAGAGGTTTCTAATTTCGGATTAGGAAGTTTACCGGATAAGAAAATCATCACTTCAAATGACCAAAACTTCAAGCTGTTCTAAATCATGGAAGAAAAAAACATGTAAAACTAGCTAGTAACATATATCATCATATTATGTAATGGTTAAAAAGGAAACAAAATACAAATTAAAATAGAAATTAGAAAGGGTAAATTTCAAAATTATAATGGACCCCTTCTATATTTATACATTTTGCATATTAGCTCCTGATATTTTTAGAAATTGCCGTTGGAGTCCTCACATTTCAATCATGAAAGAAAAAATGTAAAACTAGTCCTCACACTACTTTTATGACAATTTTGCAAAATTGACTAACTTATTTAACAAAAAATTTGATAAATTGCAACAGAGAAATTACCAGGTCATGAGAGCTGAAGGAACAGCAAGTCTGAGAAAAGGCACAATGTTGTGGAAGGCCTCCATGGAAAAGCCTGTCCAAGTGTTTGCACATGAAGGAGAAAACTTCATGTACCCCGCTAATAAAAAAACGTTGATCCAATAAGATATGGAATATGCCAAGGCAGGTCCTTTATTTCCGAGTTCCAATTTGAAAACCAAAATCCAACACATAAAACTGTGTACCAAAGTTGTGAATCCGGTGACGAGCATCATCGGAAAGACTAAATTCTGGGTTCTTAGGAATCTAATTTGGCATGAAAGAATAGCAAAGGCAAAGAGGCCTGGGATCAAATAATTTGCATATTGTCCAGCTTCTGCTGCTATTTCTGCATTTTGGCCAACCAAATTTAGAACATAAGTGGTTTTCGACACGATGATTGCTAAGGGTATGCAAATGAGTAATTGAAAGAACATGGCTCTCTGCATAAGTATGCCAAGCATATGATACTGCTTTGCTCCATATGACTGCCCACATAACGTGTCCAATGCACTCGCCATCCCTACCTATATAATATAACCAAATAAAATGAAAGAAATTAAATAAAAACCAATAAAATTGAAACTATTTTACAGGCTTCATATATGATTAAATAATGATTTTCAGAACTTACCCATAATATAGATTAATTCGATAAAAAAAAAGAAAAAGAAAATTAAGCATATATATGATATAGGAAAAATTAATAATATATATATATACACACACACGTATGTATAATTGAATAGGAGAAAAATAGTGACCAGAAAGCTTAAGCTGGTCATTGATACGAAGGAATCGGCCATGGAAGCAGCAGAGAGGGATAAGGCACCAAGATGACCAACAAACATCAATGATATAACCTGTATGAATCTTTGTAGTAGACTCACGGCTATTAGAGGCCCTGCTAGCCATAATTGCTTCTTTACTTCTTCAATAATCTCATTTTTCCTATAACCATTTACACATAGTCTTTCATTTCCAAGTACTTCATGAGCAACTCCTAATTCCTTATTATCCAATGAGGTGCTTTGACATAGTTTCTGTCTCTCTATTTCCATCTTTAATTTTCTCAGCTTGATTCAGACCAAAGGTATATGGGTGTGATAATCAGGGGAAGAGAAACTAAGAGAGGCTTAAGTCAATTGGTTTTGCGCTTCATTGTGTATGAAAAATGATTCACGACCCACTTGCGCGTATCTAACAAAGAGCATTGCCAGAAAAGGGTTTTTCATTGGTTGCATTGTCTCAGCTCTCTTTCTTTCTTTCTTTCTTTCTTTTTTTTTTTTTTTTTGTTTTTCTCTTTTCTGAAAAAATGAAATTAAATAGTTTAATAACTAAAATTTGTGAGTAATAAAATAACAATAATGCTAGTAATTATCATAAATTGATCACATCTTTAACGATAATATCTATCTTATAAGATCTCTAGCTAACAAAATGAAATATTTTTCAATATAATTCGTAACAGAACGATCTTAACCAATTACAAGAAAATTTATTTTTTTTGGTATGAATTGGCAACTCAACTACGCAAGTAATAACTTTAATTTATTAGAAAAGCTTATTAAAGTAACTATTTTAAGAAAGTGGGTTTTTAATTTTCTCTTCTTTTCTTTTTATGTTTATTTTGGGGTATATATAATAACTCAGGCATGCAAATGTTGGTTGTAAAACTTTTATAGTAGTGTGTTAATTAGAAATTAAAGGGTTTCAATGTCATCCTCTTTTTGTGAATCCAGCTCAGCATCCATGTATTTAGAAAGTGGCAATAATGCAGTTTTTTTTTTTTTGTTCTTTTGTTTTACTGGTCATGAAAAGGAGTTTTTTAAAAAAAATTTAATTTTTTGTCTATAGTACTTTTATATTCGTCTCTTTAATTCGAAAATAATGTAAAAAACTTGGACAATTTCATAAATAATCGTATTGAGAATGAAAATAAAAGAATAACCTTTATATGTTTATAAAAATAGATAAGCAGTTTCAAGTTTTGTTTATAGGCTACTGACAGGTGACCACTCCCCTACCTACCTCTAAATAAACTTGTTATTGTCTAATGGTTTATATCTACAGTAGAGTAGTGCTACAGCCACTGTGAAATTTATTATTGTCTAATGGTTGATATCTACAGCAGTGCTAAATCCATTATGAAATTTTACCAAAAACACTTTTACCAAGTAATGTAATAGATGTGATAGGATTATTGGTAATTATTATACTTCAGAAATATGAAAATAAACACTTAAATTAAGAAAGAATAAAAATTTTCATCACAATTTATATTTCAATACAAATGATATGGCATGACCCAATTGGTTGATGGATCACATATAATTAATACAATTGACTAATTCATTTTAAATAATAATGAATATAGACTATTTGTACTACAATATAAATTGTAAATTGTGTTAAATAATAATATTTTAAATTTAATTAAGAGAAATTAAATTTAAATAAATTAATCAAATAACAACGCGTAGAGGTTACTTGGCAAATAAAGTTGATAAATCTTGGTAGATATTTATTGCTGTGTCTATGCCCATTTGGATCATTGGAGCAAGAGTATTAATGAACTGTACTAGATAACATTGGATAGGATAATGTAGTGCCATCTCTTGTTTTTTTTTTTTCTTTTACCCGATAATGTAGTACCATCTCTTGTTTCTTTTGGTAAAAAAAAAAAAAAACGTCGAGGATCTCATCAGTTTAGAATTTTATTAATGGATATGATCTTTTTACTGCTCCAGCTTTATAATTTTTTTAAAATTTAGAGCAGTTGATCCACACCCCTAACAGATCTCCTCACCTAGCACATTAAATAAGAGTATCATATCTTGTTTGATACGATAAAAAGGTTGGAATGGTTAGACAATATAAGTTTTTTTCATTTAAAATAATTTATCATATAAATTTAAAATAAAATAAGTTACAATTGTTAAGAAAAAATTAATGCCGACTTAACCAACGGCCACCGTCATATATTTATTGTTCCGAAATTTTATCAGGGTGATGAAGATCAAGCTTGTTCAACATGAACTTTAAAGCCGTTGCTGCACTCTCTCTATAGCCTTGTCTGCATGTGCCAAAAAAGAAAATCATCACCAACTAGATGGGAAAAAAAATTCAATAAAAAATAATAAGATTGAGAAAGAGGGAGGATTTTGAATGTTACTTGTTACTCCCAGTTGGTGCGTGTGGTAATGGTAACGAAAAATGACACTTGAACCACGAGTCCAGCTATGAGGCCCAGCCAGAGTCCCTAATTATATGATTTAATTAGCACATAACATTAAAACATCGTTAAAAATAAAATAAAATCTTAATTAACAACAAATCAGTAACTAAACATATATATTATTTCACCACAAATATTAGTTATAAATACTGTTTTGTGACCATATATATTATTACTAAAAAAAATCCTGTATATTTTTCTAACAATTAACTTTGTAATGGAAGTGTTTACTAAAAAAGAAAACTTTGTGATCAAAGCTTATAAAAGACATACGTATATTTACTCACAATATTTTGTAGTTGTTACCAAATGTGTAACATTTAATCACAACTAGTGCGTTATTTGAGCAAATGCTATTGTTAAACTCAAAATTCACAATATTTTCTTATGCGGCATTGAAAAAAAAAAAAAAAAGTGTCACGAAAATGTAAGAAAAACATGGTTACATTTCCTCCCAAATGGAACACAAATGCCAATAAAATGGCTAATGGAATTCCAACTGGGTAATAGGATCCAAGATTCACATAAGCACCAATCTTCTGCCACCCGCAACCTCTAACAATGCCTAAACACAATTTCAAAGACAATTATAATGCAATTTAGTGGATAATTAAACCAGAAAACCAATAATAGTAAGCAAATTACCTGAAAAAACATGCTGAAGACGGCCCAAGAAGTTGGCTGCAGCTAATGTTGGCATCAATTTAGCAACATATTCCACCCCTTCAATCTCACTGCTACATGCATAGCCGCAGTAGTTGCGTGGCAATATGAACACTAACCCTACTAATATACCATCAATGATGGTCATGACCAAGACAACACAAGCCCCTAACTTTGCTGCTTTTGGATTTCCTGCTCCTAATTCGTTCAAGACTAGAACACCACGTACCAATGAGGGCCAAAAATTAAAATTAAGAATAATTAGTTACATTTAATTATCTATATGGTTTATATATATATACACACACACACACACACACACACGCACACACATTGATTTTAACTAAACAACATATAATCAATTTTGAAACGCATATAGTGTATAAGCATGCATGTGTAGCTCACCTCACAGCAGAACTGAGTCCCGTATGAATCCTCCATACTAGTGTAATTGTTTGAAGGCTGGCAACATATTGCATATATGTTAATTTGATATTTTTTTAACTAGTCTAAAAGGATTAAAAAATATTGATGCGTAATTAAAACATTAGCACACTAACGTCTACAATAATTAATGTTAGTCGGTCTGAACTGAATTAAATCATATTGTTTTATGCTACGGGGAGGCCAGATCAGCTCACATGGAAAATGCCAAAGCTTGTGTTTTAAATAAATAATACATATAATATCATATAAGCAAATCAACTAATTAAAACGAAATTACATATTTTTCTAAAAATATATATATGATTTTGATAAGTTCAGAACCGCCCAAAATTGAATTGTTTAAGTCCAGTTGAATGTTTTTTATAAGTCGAGCCTACCTGTTATCCTTACTAAAAAATTAAAAGTACAAGAACCATAATTAAAATATGTTAAATGCCAAATCACCCAACGGTTTAGAGAGAGTGTTTTAAAAAATTAACGTGAGACATGCAAACTAACGACGATTTGTGATCTACGAGGTAATTTTTTAAAAATTGTAATTGTTATTTGTTGTCACAATTCCCATGGACTATACCCTTTTTCCAAAAACAAAAATGGACTATACCCTAATTAATCCTAATGATTAATAATTGTATATTACATTATCCTCCATTATATATGTGACTTCAATTTTAAATATGGAATTAGTTAGCTTCACAAACCCACGTTGATTTGGATGTCTCCCCATATTTGATTTCATGCGATGGCTATTAAATCAATATTCTTGATCTCGTAAGATATCATATTGTGATGTTTGAGGAAAACCAACATTTTGAATACAAATTATATAATTATAAATTAATAATTATCATCTCTCTCTCTCTCTCTCTCTCTCTCTCTCTTTAAAAATAAAAAATATTAAAATTAAAACAAAAATTTTAAAAATTAAAAAAAAAAAAAAGAAGAAGAAAAGAAAAGGATGAAGGAGGTTGTAGATATTCGTAAGTAGGTGCAACTTTAAAGCTTTATGAACCTAACTTTGGTTGGAATAAACCAAGCTTAGTGTGTGTGGTTACCTAATAATGCTTATCTATACTTGAGGGATTAGAGTAATTTTATAAACTAAAAGGAAAAAGAGCAGAAGTTTGAGTTGGACTTGGGCTAGATTGGACTACACTGAGTTAATCCAAAATTGAACATGTATAAGAAAAAAGAAAATTAAGCCCATGAAACCAGATCCGTCCCTAAATATAATGATAATATTGACATCCACCCTGAAATGTAGCATTAGGAGATAGTTTCCTTTCTTTGTTTGGTCTATTAAATGCAAAGGAAGGCGTTCAAATGTATCTTCTAGCATATGAGTTCTCTTCTGGGTCTCTTCCCAGTGAGATCTTCAATAGGTTGTTTGGGATCAGATTGCTTTGTCTGTGTTATCTTATATTTTGTGGAGACTTTTTGTGGGTTTGTTTAACGCAAGTTTTATTTACCAAAAAGGATAATAAAATTATGATTTGACAGGTATAATTATATAACCACCTGGTTAATCCGGCCAAAATTTAATTGTGGGGGTCAAGTCCAGTTTTTTTGGGCTTCAAACTTGCTGACCTTCAGGTTCTAGCCCCAAATTCGCACCTCAGAGAATCCGAAATGGTCCAGCTTAGTTCTACAAAAATTATTTTTTTAAAAAAAAATTAATAATTAACCAAATTATTCTGAAAATTAATACATAACCTTACGTGATGATTAAAAACTTAACACAAAGAGTAATACCATAAATATAGAAAAATTCAATTTGGTTTGTATAGCTGTACATGATTATACACATTCTTTGAATTGGGCAGGGTTTTAGATTTAAAATCCAATTTTAGCTTCAATCCAATTGGAAAAATATAAGTAGACCCAAAATAGATTAATGTAAAATATAGGTATTGTTTGGTCAAATTTAGGCACAGTCCAAACAGAACTGCAGATTGTGGTTTGTCTTCTATTAATATAATCCTTTTTCTTTCATCAAACAAGGAAAAATATAAATAAATAGATAAATCTACATATTTTTAACATTGGCAACAATATAATAAATCTCAAAATTATTTAAAAATAATAAAAATAACAAATTCCCCATTGAATTCCCATGTTAGATTACGCATATAGGCGGCCTTTGAATAATTAATTTATTTTGTGTGTGTGTGTGTGTGTGTGTGTGTGTGTGTGTGTGTCTGTGTGTGCTTTGTACAAATATACAACTTTTGCCAACAAAGACTTTTCAAAAGTGACCAAAGCTGATGGTCAGACTACTTAAAGTCCCTCGTGGACTCTCTCTTTAGCTTTATTTGCCTGAACAAAATCAAATTATGAACAATTAGATCATTATCACAAAAATTTTACTAAAAAAAAAAATTGAAATTTAACATTAAGAGAGAGAGAGAGAGAGAGAGAAAGTGGTTACTTCCAGCTCCCAGTTGATGCTTATCGTTATAGTAACAAAAAATGAGACTTGAACAACGAGTCCGGTTATAATCCCCAGCCACAATCCCTAATTCAGTCAAATTTAAATATTAATTTACAAAAAAATTTACACAATAATCAAAAGGTATATATATATATATATGTGTGTGTGTGTATAAGCAAAGTACATGGGTTGATTAATTGATTACCTCTCCTCCCATGTTGAAGAAAAATCCCAATAAAATGGCTAATGGGAGTCCTACTATGTAATAGGATCCAAAATTTATACAAGCACCAATCTTCTGCCCACCACATCCTCTAACAATCCCTAATTAAATTAAATTGAATAGGTCCCACATTTAGAATATATAAGAAAATTTAATTAGGTGCAAATACATACATATATGCTTAATTTGAGATAATAAAATTTTTTTAAAAAAATTAAATGTAATAATTTTACCTGCAAGAACACACTGAAGTCTGCCTAAAAAGTTGGTTGCGGCTAGAATTGGCATAAATTTGGCAACATATTTGACCACTTCAATTTCATTGCTATGTGAATAGCCCCATTGATTGCGTATCAACATCAATATTAATCCTTGAAATGTGCCCTCAATCATGGCTATGACTAGCACTACTCGAACCGCAAAATTTGCTGCTTTTGGATTCGTTGCTCCTAATTCATTTGCTACTCGAATGCTGTAAATTATTAGGGAACCAATTAATTAACAGACAAATATACATGTAAATATTTACCCAAAAAAAAGGAAAAGACAAATATACATGTAAATAAGGTTTTTACTACTTAATATTCTCTCTAGGGTGTATGGTAATATATAGTAGTTCTGATTGATTACACCAATATATTATCAAATTCTACGAGTATATTTGGCATATGAAAGAAAATATTTATCAATTATCTACCAATTTTTTAATACACTTGACTCACAACCATGGCGTGGATGTGGAATTTGTATCTAATGTTACAAATATATATATATATATATATATATATAATAATAATAATAATTAGATATGTATAAACTGAAAATTTATATGAAAATAACTCAAGGTGACTTGTATATATTAATATATACATGTATAATATTATACACCATATATATATATATATATTAATATAAAAAAGAAAATGTTATAGAACATGACTCACCTCACAGCACCACTCAGTCCCTCGTGGAAGCTCCAAGCTAGTGAAACCGTTTGCAAGCTATCAATGCCATACATATATGTGTATATATACATGGATTAGTATAAGAATCTAATAATTAACAAAATTTATCAAACAAATTAGAGGAACTTCATCATTTATATTAATAATAATCATAAACTTGTTGAAATATTTGTGTAAAATGAACCTGACAGAAAGCACACGAAGCTCGAAAGCTGAATTAGGAAGAAGACCGGATAAAAGAAAAATGGATTGGAATGACCAAGTCGTTAAGCTGTTCATCGAAATCAAGAAATGAAATCATGTACAAACATGTGCTAATTTCACATATGCAAATTATATAATATTAACAAAAATTAATAAATTACCAGGCCATGAGAACTGAAGGAACAGCGAGTCTGAGAAAATTGATAATATTATACAAGGCTTTCTTGGAAAAACCTGTCCAAGTTTTCATGCACGAAGGCGAAAACTTAACGTAGAATGCCAACAACATAACGTTGATCCAATAAGAGATTGAATTTGCCAAGGCAGCTCCTTTATATCCAAGTTGGGATTTGGACACCAATATCCAACACATAAAGATGTGCACCAAAGTAGTGATTCCAGAGGCAAGCAACACTGGGAATACCAAATTTTGGGTTTGTAAGAATATCGTCAGGCATGAAAGAATAGCATAACCAAAAGCACCTGGGATCAAAAAATTTGCATATTGTCCGGCTTCTATGGCTATGTCGGCATTTTTGCCTACGGAGATTAGAATAGAGGTGGTGTTTGACACAATGAAAGCAAGGGGTATGGTGAGTAGTAAAAGAACAAACATGGCCCTTTGTGTGTGTATTCCAACCATATGATATTGCTTTGCTCCATATGATTGCCCACATAATGTGTACAATGCACTTGCCGTCCCTGCCTGTAATTAATTAACCACAAAGAAAAATGAAAACAAAATACTCAAATAAATGTTAATATATATGTGTGTGTGTGTGTGTGTGGATAGATAAGAGAATATTAAACCTAACTCACCAAAAAGCTGAAAAGAGTGGTGGATATAAAGAAATTGGCCATGGAAGCAGCAGAGAGAAAGAAGTCGCCGAAACTGCGAACGAACATTAAAGATATGACCTGTAAATATGTTTGTAAAAGACTAGAAGCTATTAGAGGCGCTGCTAGCAATAACTGCTTCTTTACTTCATCTTCATCATCAACAATAATATTGATGAGCTTTGTTGTCCTTTTGAAACCATTCTCACAACATGATTTCCTCTCATTTCCAACATCAATTCCATTTTCGCAATTGCTACTACAAATCAATGACCAAGTTAGAGATGGGTATTTCTCATTCTCTCTATCCATTTTCTTCTTAGCTTACTAGCTTAATTGATCTGTTCAAAGAGACAATGGTGATTAATAATGGTGATGAAGGGAATAATACAGGGTAATACAATATTCATTAATGGTGGTTTCTAATTACTTGCCAGGTCTGCTTGATAAAGATGTATATGCATTATTCATGAGTACCTCAAGAAATATATATATATATATATATATATATATATATATATATATATATATACATGTGGAGTACTGCCTGTGTAAATGTATACATATATTTGTGTAAATATATAAACATATATCAAACCAAGTTGTACATATTCCTCTATATATATATATATATATATATATATATATATGGGCGTTGAAACTATTAATGTTGAAGTTTTCTAAGATTCTAGCTAAATGTGATCAGTATTTTAATTTTGTCAATGTTTATACGAACCAAGTTTATGATTCTATGTGGACCTCTTGATGCTAACTAATAAAAAAGATTAAAATATATGCATATTGCGTGTTTATATATATATATGAATCATTATAGACTGGTTCCATATCAAATTCTGTTTAAGACGCACTTCAGTTTTAGACCAATCCAGAAGAAGATAATTAAAAAATCTTCAATGCTTTGTACGGTTGTACCTCTATTTTTCTCAATAGCCTCGACCAAGTTTATAAAAAATAGCTAGAAATAATTTACCTACGTCCAAAGCCTGTCTAAGCAAACCCATGCCAAGACCCAACCAAGCAAATTTAATGTTCTATAAATTCTCTCTCAACATATATATATATATATATATATATATGGTTCGAAAAAATTTTGAAAAGAAAATGAAAAAAGTTCTATAGACTTATCAACTAAGCTTAGAAATTTTAATTTTTTCTAAAAGAAATAAATAAATAAGAAGTATTCTGAATATTACACCGCTTTACGTAATGAATAAAAGTTAATATTATCAAAAATTTATAATAAGAAGAGTAACACATATTCACATCAAATACATGAGATTAGCTAGCTATATCCATACATGAGAGAACAAAAGTAATGCTAAATCTAAAAGTCTACTTTTAATTCATGACAGTACCTTATTTTTTTCCTTTTTTCATTTTTCTCCCTTTTGGCACTCTGGACATTTGCCTGTAGCCTTGTTTGCTTAAGAAAAATGATGACAAATTAAATAAATAGAGTGAAGGCAAACTAAATATCTTTCGGCTCATATATCAATTTTGAGTGTAATTTACATAAGTAGGCATTGAAATTCCATGCCCAAAGGAAAAAAGGCATTCAAACTATGTGGACAATGAAGTATTGGTTAAAAGGGGAGTGATAAAGGTGGGCGACGCATATATCCAACTTTCATAAGTAGGACATTTGTTTTTCTCACACACCCCAGCTAAGCGTATGTATATTTAATTACGCACACCAGAATTGTGTTTATATTTTAACCTGGGGGAACGATAAGGTGGGCGACCATCGCCCGCCACATGGTGAGCAACCAAAAGAAAAACCTCACCCCCTAAGTGTTTGACCTTTCCATTTTTTATATTTTTTTTACCATGTATCTTTTCACATACCACCTTAACTTACAGCTCCATACCTATAAATTTTTTTACCAAACTCACATATATTTTTACTGATTTGATTATAGGCACTTTTTAGATAAATTTATGCTAGTTTGACAAAAAAAACTTTTTTATTTTACAGTATCATTCCACACTTTCTCAATCTACAGTCTTATACCTGTAAGTCCTTTTACCAAAGACAAATCTACATGAGTTTGGCAAAAATATTTTTTTTAGTTTTACTGTATCTTTTTACTCTCTCAATCTATAGCCTATACCTAAACTCATGTAGAGTTTTACTGATTCGGTCACCGGCACTTTTTAGACAAATCTATGTGAATTTGGCTAAAGGACTTTTGTTATACTGTATTTTCCCACACACACTCTCAAGTCTCAACCTATAGCCTATACGTCCTTTTGCTAAACTCATGTAGATTTTTGTTGATTTGGATAGCCCTATACCTGCAAGTTCTTTTACCAAATTCACATAAATTTTTACTGATTTAAATACAGACACTTTTCAGACAAATCTGTGTAGGTATAGAGTTATAAGTTGCTAATTTGGTTGTAGGCACCTTTCAAACAAATCTACGTTAGTTTGACAAAAACACTTGTAGGTATAAAATTGTAGATTGAAAGAGAATATGTGGAAAGATATATAACAAAAAATACAGAAAACGGAAAGGTCACACACTTAGGGGTGGGTTTTTTTCTTTTGATCGCACACCATATGGTGGACGACGGTCGCCCACCTTATCATTCCCCTTGGTTAAAATATAAACACTTTTCTGGTGTGCGTAATTAAATATACAAATGCTTAAACATCAATGGAATGCATGCCTAACGGGGATGTGTGAGAAAACCAAATGTCCTATAGAATCTGAAATCCACAATCTGACTTTTGACCCCAAAATTAGTTCATCGAAAAGAATGAAATAGACTTAAATGGAAGCATACTCCTTTGCAGACTACAAGCTCTTTTCTTCTTCTTTTTTCTTTTTTTTTTCTCTCTAAAGTATTGGAGTTCTGTTGGATCTCAGATTCTCCTTTTTTTTTATATCTCTTACTCTTTTCCTTTTTGGTTAAAAATTGTGATAAAAGCAATTCACGGGCCTTCATCTCTAAAATCAATGTACAAACTCGTCTGATTAGCTCAACCTATTAGCAAAAGAGCCAAAAAATATCAACTTGATCAATCTGTTGGGACTCATTCAAACTAGCCCTCATATTTGTCAAAGCAAAATAATCAGTTTGCAACTTCTAAAAGTTTCATGCAACGCCATTTAGCACAGTGAAACTTCATTTTCTAAAATATCTATAGCATTGAGAACACATAAAACAAGTGTAAAACAAAGCCAACCCTCCAATCAAAGGATATAGTTTATCATTCAAGAAAATAAGTCAAAAGGTGGATAGAAACATCAAAGAGACCTATAATGCTCACAAACCATAAGAAAATGCTCCAAACTTCCAAATCTTTTCAGCATCCTTGTAGACAATGCATGCACATATGGTTCATATGCGACTTGTGTGTGTATTATCCTCCAGCATTGACAAGTTACACCCACTTTGTATACAAAAAAAAGCTCCAACATTCCCTCCGTAGTTATGATCTTCGATGAATCAGAAATGAAGTGTCTCTGTTGTTATCACAGTGATATGCGTATATCATCAAGCCAGTACTACATCTGCGGAAAGTTTCGTTTCGAAGACTCTTTCTGCAGCCTTGAATGCCTAAAAGAAATTGATGAAAGTGAGATGGAGAAAATCAAAGGAGATGAGAAAGAGAGGGAGAGACAGAGAGACAGAGAGAGAGAGATGATACTTCTTGCTCCCAATTGGTGCGAATGGTGATAGTAACAAGGCAAAACACTTGTACAACGAGTGCACATATTATTCCCAGCCACAAACCCTATTCAAAAAATAAATAAATAAATAAATTCAAAAAATAAATAAATAAATAAATTCACAAAATTATTTGCTTGCTTGTATTCCAAGCTACCTTTGGAAAGAAAAAGTTGAAGGGACTAATTAGAAACAAACCTTTCCACCAACATTGAGGACGAAAGCCAATAGAATGGCGGACGGAATTCCAACCAAATAGTAGCATCCGAGATTCACATAAGCTCCAATCTTCTGCCAGCCACATCCTCTTGCGTTGCCTAAGAATGTTCACATTTTGTCAAAACTGACAGCTTGGCTGCTTGATTTCATGTTTAGTATGTAAAAACTGTAATCCACACAAAAGTATCCAAGTAAAATCTGTTCAAGACAATGCTTGAAAAAGTAGAAAAAAACCTGAAAGAACACACTGGAGTCCATCTAAAAAGTTGGAGACTGCAAGTATTGGCAACATTATTGCTACATATTTAACCACTTCCGGTTCATTGCTGTAAGCATATCCCCAGACGTTTCTTATCAATATAAGGACCAATCCCACCAATAAACCCTCAGAAATTGCCATGACTGTGACGACACATACTGCTAAACGAGCTGCTTGTGGACGCCCTGCTCCTAATTCATTCGAAACCCGAGTGCTGTAAATCAGAACAACGGAAAACATGAGAAGTATTGAATCAGAATCAGGGTTTACGTTTTAATCTAAATGTCACATTTATAAAATTCATTCATGAACAATATCAAAGTCAAATCTCTGAACTTGGAATACATGTACAAAACATAAATTCTAAAAGCATGGTAAAGATGCTCGAGCACTGTAGAATTGCAATAATCAGATTGTGTATATATATTGCCTTACATAAAATCTCACCTTACAGCAGAACTTAGTCCAAAAGGGATCATCCATACTGTTGTAGCTGTGTTAAGGCTGGGAATTCAGGTTTTGTCAGTCAGAAAACAAATCCTAAATAGAACTCAAGACTACAAAGTACAAATTCAAGAAAAGTTTAGTTGTAATTAATCATTATTGTACATATCTAACCTGATAGAAAGAACAGAGGTTTCCAACTTAGGATTGGGAAGAAGACCAGATAAAAGCACAATCATTTCAAATGACCACAACTCCAAGCTGTTCAAAACCAATGTAAAAGATTATGCTAAATAAGCTCCAACGGTAAAATTTTTGAATGGGGAACATAATGTAGGTAAGAAGTGTGAAAAAATTCATGTGTCTTCTATGATCTTAAAAGCTGAGGAAACAAGGAAAATAAAATTAAAACAAAAACCGTAATTTGGCTAACAAGACCATGCCATAAGGAAGACAATGAAAAGAAATTACCAGACCATGACAGCTGAAGGAACGGCAAGTCTAAGAAAAATTGGGATGTTATGCAAAGCTTCCTTTGAAAACCCCTTCCACGTTTGTGAACAAGAAGGCGAGAATTTGATGTAAAGTGCCAACAATATCACATTGATCCAATAAGATATGGAATTTGCCAACGCAGCTCCTCTGTTTCCAAGGCCAGTTTTAAACACCAAAATCCAACAAATAAGTATATGGAGCAAAGCTGTGAATCCACAGCTCACCATCATCGGGAAAACGATGTTTTGGGTTTGTAAGAATCTGACCAAGCACTGAACAAGACCATAGGCAAACAGACTCGGGATCATAAAACGAGCGTATAGTCCGGCTTCTGCTGCAATTTCAGGATCTTGGCCTAGAAGAGTTAGAATAGCTCTTGTGTTTGCCCAAATAACAGCAAGTGGTATACTAACGAGCACTAGAACAAGCATGGCTCTCTGCATATGTACGCCCAGCAAATGATATTGTTTTGCACCAAATGCTTGCCCAGCTAATGTCTCTAAAGCACTTGATAGTCCCATCTATTCAAACAAAACAAACACTTTAGTTTGTAAGAATGACAAACTAATAATCTTCCTTTTTCTGATACCAAAAAGCAAAGGATTTTCCATAACAAAGTTAAAAACTTGCAACCGCTTTTAAGATCCCACGACACTGAGATAAGAGCCTCCTAAGGTACTTAGAGAGCTTAATCTACCTGTTTGCTTACACTAATTTACCATTAGGGACAAATCAAATAAACATTTTCCAAAAACAAAGTAATAATCTTACTGTTTCCGTAAACCAAAAACAAAGTAAAATTTCCATAAAGAAGTCAAAAACTTGCAATAGCTTTCAAGATCCCACATTGATATAAGATCTTAGCTACTTTGAGAGCTTAGTAATCTACGTTTTTGCTTGCACTATTAACCATTAGTAAAAAGTTAAATAAGTATGATCTGACCACAGATCTGCTAAGAAAGATGGTTTTTCACAAGGAAAAGTTCTTTAGGAACCCATTAATACTGTTTTGGAATCCTATATTATGCCCTTATAAATCAAACACAAATGGATGTTTATCATAACCATGTTTGGGAAAAAAACAAAAACAAAAAAAGCAAATCAAAATTTCAAATCAAAGAAGAACCAGTAGAAAACAGAACAGAGAAATTTCCATTAAAGCTGAAAAAAGGACTTACCAGCAAGCTGAAACCAGTGACAGTTGCGAAGGAAGTAGCCATGGAAGCACCAGATAAAGGTAACTCTCCAAGATGACCAACAAACATGATGGATATCATCTGTAGACAATACAGCAATAAGCTGACAGACACCAAAGGCCCTGCTAGCCATGCCTGCTTCTTTACTTCTTCAACAATCCGCCTCCTCCTATCACTTCTCTCTCTCTCATTTTCACCCCCGTTTTCTTGGATCAATGGTCTGTTTAAACACGGCTTTTGTTCTTGTCTCTCCATTTTTCCCACACTCAGCTAGAGAGAGAAAGAGAGATACTCTCAGACACACAGTGTGGGGTGGTCAGATGGCAGCAATGCAGCCGATATTAATGTGACTACGAAGAGATCTGATAGCTAGCCATCATGTAATCCTGATGATGTGGCAGCTTTTTTTTCTGATAGTAAAACTGTTGAGCCATAATTGTTCATGGCTAATAATATTTCATTAGGATATAAATACTCATTGTGTGGTTGCTACATACGTGTGGCATCAGATGAAGCTTTTTCATTCATTAAAAAATAATAATTAAAAAAAAAAAAAGATATGAAGCTTTTTAATAAAATTAATTCATATGACATTGGTTTTGTACAGAATAATTGCTGTCTGAGTTGTCGGGTGGAAATTCATGCCCAAGAGAGTTTAATATGGAATAAAATTTTATATAGACATGCAAGCAAAGTTGGATTTGTGGATTGAAGCTCCAACGCAGCAGTGAAGGAAAGCTAATAGACTCTTTTATGCATTATATAAAAAATTTAGTTTAAATTTTAATATACTGAATCTTTAATCTTATTGAATATTAAATAAAGAAAAATTAATATTCATAGTCTTTAAATTAATTTTTAATTTGAGAGCAGAACAAGGGCATCCCAACTTGTAATAGTGATGGCACCTGGGATGCTAGGAAAACAGTTCTAACCGCTCCATTATACTCGCTTTTCAGGCTCGATCGACGCTCGTATCGCAGACTCTTATTCAATCGCAGGTGAAGGAGGATCTGTTAAATGTAAATTCTAAACTCCTACAGAGAAGTTCTGAAAGAAGACTACCCACTAATAAAATTCTGAACTAACGAGATCCACGCAGAAATTCTTTTTTATTTATAAAAAAAAAAAAACTTGTAATAGCGATGCATGTGCTGTCAAAACTCAAAGAAAATCCTACCCAAAAACAAAATAAGATCCAAAGAAAAGAATGTCCACGTTTCTTTTATTTTGCTGTGGGAAAAAATCCACGTTGCGATTTTCTATTGGACAGAGTGTCACATCGTGGTCGGTATACGTTCTGCTTGAATTTGGCTTTTTGCTTTTTTTGAAATCTCAACCACACAAACCTCCACACCCATACTTAATGAATCTTAATTAATGTACCAACAAACTAGATTATGGTCACACATACTTTTCGTATAAATCATACATGCAAATATAGATTGTCCCTCTTTTTTTTCTATATATATATATATAGAATAAGAAAATTGTTACTTATGGTATTTGAAGGATAACATTTGGATTTATACAAGTAGGACTTGAATAATTTATTAATTTGGAAATATGGAATTAAAAGTAATTTTTAATTTTTGATAATATAATAAAAATTGTATTTTATTTATTAAAAAAAAATTGTAAAAAATAGAGAGAAAGGAGAAGCATTAAATTGACCGACAGAAAGAAGCGTGTAAATGTCTTTTCAAAGTTTTAATAAAAGAGGAGACGGTGTAATTGTTGGAGGGTGCCACCCGGATGCAATAATGCATTGGGTTGGAATTATTGCCCCGTGAAGGAACTTCACTTCGGTGGTCCATATTTATGCAATACCCATTTTGTCCCTTTCTGTTTGGCATAAGTTGCTCTCGTTTCTTCCCAAATTACCCCTCTGTACTAAACTAATAATATATATATATATATATTTTTTATTTTTTTTCCATTTTCATACTTGGGGTTTTTGTATATATTTCCGGCAAGAAAGATTAAAAAAAACACTTTAATTTATATTTCCTGACGATCCAATTAGATTTCCATTCTTAGCAATCCCCTTTTGTTAATTATGATTATTTGACATGTAAAGAAACCTAAAAATTAAAATTAAAAAATAAGTTTAAAATGTTAATAGAATAAATTAATAAAGAATAAAAAATCTCATTAATTTAGTAAAACATTATATAGAAAACTTTCTCGTGTAGAATATAATTAACAGTTTCACTTGTTATATTATTCCTTTATATATATATATATATATATTATATAGATGAAAAAAAAAAACTCATTTGTCTTTTAAATTTATAAGGAGAAAATTGATATTTCTGAAATATGGGTCCATTGAACATTTTCTTCCTATCGCTGTGGCACTGGCACCACCCATGCGGAGGATAATATACACATTCCATTTATAATAATAATAATAATAATTATTATTATTATTATTATTATTATTATTATTTTAGCTGATCGGTTTGTAGGGGTCACTTCTAGAATTGTTTCTAATAACCAATTCGGTTTCATCCGAGGAAGAAATGCTGAAGACTGCATTGCGATTGCTTCAGATTGTGTCAACCACCTCGACAGTAAAGTTTTTGGTGGGAATGTGGCTTTGAAGATAGACATCCGTAAGGCTTTCGACTCTATGAGTTGGGATTTTCTCGCGCCTTGCATGATTTGGTTTCTGCACTAAATTTTACTCATGGATCAGATCGATTTTAACATCTGCAAAGGTCTCGGTTCTGATTAATGGGGTTCCAGAGGGTTACTTTGGTTGCTCTCGAGGGGTTCGACAAGGTGATCCGCTATCTCCTTTGCTTTTTGGCATTGTCAAAGATTTTTTTAGCAGGTTTTTATCCCGGATGGTCTCTCAGAGTTCTCTCCTACCAATTTCCTCCCCGAGGAATTTCTCTTCTCCAACTCACATTCTTTATGCAGATGATGTGCTTATGTTCTGCAGAGGGACTTATCGAAATTTAACCTGTTTTGATGCTCTCTACGCTTCTTTATCGTCGTCGTTGTCAACTTGGATAAGTCCCACATCTATTTTGGTTCTGGTGTCTCTCACCAGCGTCGAGCCAAGATTTTGGCGGACTTTGGTATCAAGATTGGGTCACTTCCTTTCATCTATCTCAGGGTACCGCTTTTTAAAGGAAGCCCTACTCAAGCTATTCTACGTCCTATCGCAGATCGAATTTTGGAGCAGTTAGCCTCATGGAAAGGCCGCACTCTTTCTATGGCAAGTCAGTTGTGTTTGATAAACTCAGTGATTACCTCGAAGTTTGTTCACACGTTTATGATCTACAAATGACCTATGGGTTTGCTTAAGTCTCTTAATAGGGCTATTCGGAACTTCCTTTGGACCGGATCTTTACTGGTTCGGAAATCAGTCTCGGTTGCTTGGTCTATCTGTTGTTGGCCTACTAAACAGGGGGGACTAGATCTGAAAAACCTGGTCACTTTTAATAAAGCTTTGCTCAGCAAGTTGGCTTGGAAGTTAATGAACAAGTATTCCTTCGCTTTTTCTTCAGCGCGCTTTTGGGTTCAACCTCTGCATTATGTTGCTTCTTCGATCTGGCCTCCTCTGAGACAGTTGTATCTTACCCTTTCGAGGGAAGCAATTTGGTTCATCGAGGTTCACTCCAAGGTTCGTTTCTGGGTTGACAATTGACTGGGGATACCCATTATTGAGTTGTTACAGAACTCTGGAGTTTTATGTGATCCGGACATTTTGATTGGTGATCTGGTTGATTCTGATGGAGTTTGGAATCTCCCGACTAGTTTCCGTGCGGCTTTTCCATAGTTGTCCACGTTTATTGAACATGTGGTGATTTCGATGGATAGGCCGGATGAGAGAGTTTGGTCTCATTCAGTCTCGGGCACCATTTCTTGTCGAGACATTTGTCTTCATCTTTCTACGATGGCTTCGCCTCCGTTGTGGGTTAGATATGTTTGGAAGACTTTCATTCCTCCAGCTCTCTCAGTCTTCGCTTGGCGTCTTCTCCAGGGCCGGATTCCTACTGACGACATCTTGATTAGGAGAGGTTTCTACATGGCCTCAAAATGCAAAATTTGTGGTAATGATTTAGAAACCGTTTCTCATCTCTTCTTGACTTGCCCTTATGCAGCTACCATTTTGGACTGTCTGGGGGTCACCTTCGGGATCAGATTGGATGCATCAGGTTTGGTGGTTTCTATGTTTGAGAAGGCTATGGAGGCTTCCTTAAGCACTCAGGTCTTCAATTTATGGACTATGGCCATTGTGAGTGCACTCTCTGCTATCTGGTTTGTTCGGAATCAGGGGCATTTTGGCAATGTCTTCATACCCTTAGCGCGCTCTTTGGCTTTTATTTGGGCTTCGACTAGGGAATCAAATGTTATTCAGAAAGGTACGATGCACACTCAGTTAGTGACCATCTGGTCTTCAGAAGTTTAGGGTTGCAGGTGCTGCTCCTCGGGCTCCTCAGATTATTCCTATGGTTTTGTTACCCCCGCTGATGGGCTGGTTGAAGGTTAATACTGATGATGCAGCTGATGGTTGCACGGGACCGGCGGATGCAGTGGGTACTTCATCACAAGTAGGGGATTCATCAAAGGTAGTTTTGTTGTCTCTTTGGATTCCTGTTATGCCTTTGAGAGTGAGCTTTTAGGGGCTATTACTGTTATAGAGTGTGCTAAAGATTTCGGGTGGGATCATCTATGGCTGGAGTGTGACTCCACTTACATCATCAACTTGCTCATATGTCGAGAGGAGGTAGTCCCGTGGGCCTACAAATCAAGATGGGTGAACTGCCTTCTTTATGTTTCCAACATTTAGTTCCGGGTTTCTCACATCTTTAGGGAGGAAAATACGGTTGCGGATGCTCTATTGAAGATTGCAGTTTCTTCAACTAGAGTCCAGTGGTGGTGGGGTCTTCCAAATTCTTGTACCTCTATGCATTACAGGAATGTCAATGGGTTTGCAAACTATAGGTTTAGAAATTAGTTTGTTTGTACTTTTGCTATCCCGGTACTCTTTTTCCTAGATTGAGATTTTCCCTATTTGGGGTTTTTTCTCCTTTTAGGTTTTAATGAGGCCGGCGACGGTCTTTGTTTATCTTTTCATTCTTACTTCAGATGTATTCTATTTTTATGCTTATTTATTTCATGTTTTTATACCTGCTGTAACTTTTGTAACGGATATAAACTCTTTTAATTTAATAAAATTTATTGCTTGTTCGGTGGGCTTGGAGGGATGCCAACCTAATTGGGATGTCTCCGTCCTGGATAAGAAAGGTGTCATTTAGTTGGGATGTTTCTGTCCGTCTATCCGGCAAGTAACCTCTTATTATTACTATTATTATTATTATTATTATTATTATTATTATTATTATTATTATTATTATTATTATTATTATTATTATTAAGGTGCCGGATAAAATAAATAAATAAGGACTTTTTAATCAAGGGCCATGACAACTTTCTTTTGTTTCAGTTTGGTATCTCTTAATAACAGTTTTAATAATGATTAAGTCACAAAGCTAAAAGGGAAAAGAAACCCTTTGTTCACCAAAAGAGAAACAAAATTGAAAAAAATAATACACGTTTTGCTCTCTGTCCCCACTTGGCCATGAATTGTGTATGCGTTTATACTTAATATTAATTGACCCAAAATAATAAAACAATAATAGATTTTAGATTTTTTTTTATTAATATTATTCTATTCTTATATATATGTATTGCAGAAAAATGTGAACGATACTACCTATTATTCTTATATAATACATATTGTTATAAAACTTATGAGTCGTTTAAATCATTTAAACAAACCATTTTACTAATTAAAACAAATGACATACAAACCTCGACCAAATTCTCAAGGACTCTTTTGACCTAAGGTAAGGTGCATTCCCTCTGCACAATTTACCAAGGTCCCTGGCCATTTAATTATACAATAGAAGGCACCCTTTGACTATACTACTCGGTCATTTAGTTAAAGGATACATTTCATTTATTTTAATTAGTAAAACAATTCGTTTAAACGATTTAAACAGCTTTATAAATTTTATAACAGTGCGCATTCTTTAACGTGTGCAATATCGCTTTCTGTAACCTTTACATATATATATATATTTGGCAGTGACAAGTTTCACACAGAATTTCATATTTAAAAATTCCAATTCCACAGATTGTGTTAATAATTTGTACTCTTATAATATTGAAGTTTATCTGAAGCATGCTTTATCATGAGTGTGAATCTACAGGAAGTACTTTGGAGTTGTACACCCTCTCTGCTGCCTTGTTTGCCTAAAATAAACAGATGAAAGTCAGATATTTGTAGAAAATACTGAACGAAGACGAATGTATGAGAAAGAGAGAGGGAGAGTAGAGAAAGATAGAAATGGTTACTTCTTGGTCCCAGTTGGTACGGATGGTGATAATAAAAAGACATAGAACTTGTACCACCAGTGCACATATTATTCCCAACCACAGACCCTGTATTCAAATCCAATAATAAAGATCACCCAAAAAATCACTTAGATTGTTTGTATTATAAGCTTTCCCATGGGAAAAAAAAGAAGTTAGAAGGGACCAGAAGCAAACCTTTCCACCTAGATGGAGGACAAAAGCCAACAAAACAGCTGATGGAATGCCCACCAAATAGTAGGATCCAAGATTCACATAAGCTCCAATCTTTTGCCACCCACATCCTCTTGCATTGCCTAACATTAAGATTTTACACACTTGGTCATTCTAACAGATTTGCTACTTAATTTCATGTTTGGTATGTGATTATTGTGATTAAATCTATTTACCAATTTGTGCTATTAGCTATTTATGGAGCACTTAGAGACTCTATTAATTGCTTTTTCTTGTGGAAATTAAAGGAAAGAAGAAGAGGCGTGGGGGATTGGTCAGAAATAAGAAATCAACCTATATTTTCTCATTCTACATCAAAACCCATAAAGGAAATGTATAAGATATGTTGATTTTTATGAGCCATTATAAAATAGAAAAAACCTGAAAGAACACACTGGAGTCCATCCATAAAGTTTGAGACTGCAAGTATAGGAACCAATTTCGCTACATATTGGACCACTTCAGCTTCATTGCTAAAAGCATAGCCCCAGATGTTACGTATCAATACTAGTATCAATCCCACTAATACCGCCTCAGTTATGGCCATAACCAAGACAACACGTACTGCTAAACGAGCTGCTTCTGGATGTCCTGCTCCTAATTCATTCGAAACCCGAGTACTATAAAGCAGAAAAAACAAACATAAGAAATGGGGCCTCCAATGTAACCTAAAATGCAATTGCTAAATGTAAACCATAGCAATTCAAATATATAAAAAAGTTTACAATATGTATAGAATATTAAAATACCCAAAAAAAGAAAAATAGCAGAACTATACTCACATTGTAGAATAGCAATAATATTTATCATGAAAATTTCAAAGATCTAATCATATCTCACCTCACAGCACCACTTAGTCCAAATGGGATCATCCACACTGTTCCAGCTGTGATTAGGCTGGGATTATATATTTAGTCAGTAAAAGACTTAGCGATGCATAATACTGAATTAGAAGAACTTAGCCTAAGATTTTAAGGAAATTAGTTATGGTGCATCTCGATAATTATAGTTTAAACCTAACCTGATTGAAAGAACAGAGGTTTCTAGCTCAGGTTTTGGAAGAAGACCAGATAAAAGAACCATCATTTCAAACGACCACATCTCCAAGCTGCTCAAAATTAAACCATTGTTAAAGATCATGGTAAACTGTGTTATGATCCAAGGTAAACTTTTACAATGTAAAAAAATAAAAAAAAATTCTTTTACAGTTTAACTATGCAATCTGAAGCGCAATGAAACAGAATTTACCAGACCATGACAGCTGAAGGAATGGCAAGTTTGAGAAAAGTGGGGATGTTGTGCAAAGCTTCTTTTGAAAATCCTGTCCAAGTCTTTGAACATGTAGGGGAGAACTTAACATAAAGTCCCAATAACAGCACATTGACCCAATAAGAGATTGAATTTGCCAGTGCAGCTCCCTTGTTTCCTAGGCCAGATTTGAATACCAGAATCCAACACACAAGGATGTGGAGTAGAGTTGTGATCCCAGAGCTCAGCATCATTGGGAAAACAATGTTTTGGGTTTGTAAGAATCTGATAAAACACTGAAGAAGACCGTAGGCAAAAATGCTAGGGATCATAAAACGAGCATATTGTCCGGCTTCTGCAGCTATTGCAGCATTTTGGCCCAGGACAGTTAGAATAGTTTCTGTGTATGCCCAAATAATAGAGAGGGGTATGCTAACAAGTAAGAGAACAAACATTGCCCTCTGCATGTGAATGCCCAACATATGGTATTGCTTTGCTCCATATGCTTGGCCAGATAATGTCTCCAATGCACTTGACAGTCCCATCTATTCAAACAAAACAAACAGTTTGAATGCAAATATAACGACTGTAGTACCAAAACATGAAAACAAAATAATTAAGCATTTTTCATACAAAAATAAAAAACTTGTGACCAACGTAGAGCCAGATATATACACTCTGTTGAAATGTTAATGATCTCACAGTAGCTTTTTAATCCCACACTGATCAGATAAGGAGCTTAGTGCATAATATTTGGGGATAAAGAGCTTTTGGGGACATTAAATTAGCATGGACCTGAACATAGATGAATTGTGTCTTAGGAACCCATTAGTACTGTTTTGAGGTTCTATATTGTGCCTCAAAAATTTAGGTACATAGGTTTCATTTAACTACTAATTGGAAAGCAATTTCAATTATGATATAGGGTGATTCTTCATTAAGCAGTTCCTTTAGGCACTCATAGAATTACCTTCAATACCATTGCATGACTACAGCTATGTTGGGGACAAAACCCTAATTAAAAGTTCAAAGTAAAGAAGAATCAAGACAGTAAATTTAGATTTTAAAAAAAAAAATTGATGACAAGTCACTTTCAATCAATTGGGAGTCTTTTCACAAGAGAGTGTGATATGTTCAGCTAAGATGAAGTTGAAGACCGACAACAAAGAGGCTTGGCCTAACCATATAACATGGAGAAAACGAAAAATTTACAGAGGCGACCCAAACTCACCAGGAGGCTGAAACCAGTGACACTTGCGAAGGAAGTAGCCATGGAAGCACCAGACAAAGATAACTCCCCAAGATGACCAACAAACATCACAGATATCATCTGCAAGCAATACAGCAATAAGCTCACAGAAACCAGAGGCCCTGCTAGCCATAACTGCTTCTTCACTTCTTCTACAACTTCTCTTCTCTGTATACCCTTTCTTATCTCTCTTCCATTTTCAGGTCCATTACTTTCTTCACAAACTTGAATCAATGGCGTGCTTAAAGTTGGTCTGTCATCCTCTCTCTCCATTTGCTACTCAGCCAGCTTCACACAAACGCACAGAGTGAGAGATATAGAGGACAGAGGCAGAGCACACACATTAATCTGGCTTGTATGCCTCTGAAAATTTGTTGATGGGTCATTCACAGTTCATTTGCATGATGCTTGTCAACAAGTGGGTCAGAATTCATTTATTTTATAGTACAAAAAAGATAAGGGGATCTCAGCTCTTTTGTTGTGAACAACAAAAGGACCTCCTTGTGGAAAGAAATCTGTTGGGGCAGAACATACCTATTTACTATTCAGCTATTGTAATTCGGTGGCAGTTCGAAGACAGCAAGCTCACATGCATATAATTCATCAAAAAAAAAAAAGCTCACATGCATATAAAAAAAGACTTCAAAGTGTGTACATCTACAATTTTAATATAAACTTAATTTGAAATTTTAATAGAAATTTAATATTTAAACTGTAATTTTTATAAATAAATATAATAGCTCAATCTGATTTTTTTTCTACTATACCACACCTCCCAAATGTCAGGATCAGAGTTAGTAACAAATGTAAATAAATTCACTATAAGAAATTTGAATATATGAGAGACAAATATAATAGTTTGTTTCCATGCAGCTTCACTATTATTGGCTTTAAGCGTCTAACCCACAACAGAATAAAAAGCGGGACCGTATCTTAATCAGTGATGTTTATTTTATTATTGTCCTCAGTTTGTATCTATTTTTTTAGACATTATTATATTACAAAGGTTGCATGGAGATTGATGCATATGAATAGTTTTGTCCAAACACCATGTATGTCTCATGAGAAAAGTCTTAATTTTCATAATATCATTTTGGTTTTTTCTATTTTTTAAATAAATAAATAATTAAGTGTTGTCAGTAATTAAATCTGTTAATAAAATATATTAATAATTAAAAGCAAAATGATAAAATCGGTGATTTTTTAAACCGTTAGATTGTTTTTGAAAAAAAAAAATTGATTTTTTTTTTATTTATGATTCATAAAATTGACAAATATCGTGCATGAATCTTGAAATTTACTTTTAAAATTTACCCTTTAACAGAGGACACATGACACACGAAAAAAAGGGAAAAATAATTGAGAAGTTGTTTTCAAAAGTACATCTTAAAGAGAGCATTTTCAAAAGTGGGGATTTTGGGGGGTTTGGCTTAAAAGAGTGATAATATTAATTAGCAAAAAAAACACAAAACGCCCAGAAAAGGAGAATAAATTAATAACAATTTCAAAGTTTCCAAATTAAAATAAATCCCAACTGGGGAGAACATGCATGAATGATGATGATTTGCAATTGTACGATTGCCGTCTTGGTTGAAAATTGGCAAAGAAAGTAATACCAATTTTGATGACCACCCAATGAATGCTAAAAATGACATGACCAAAGCTTGAGGTCTTGTCACTCATCTAATACTAATTTGGTCTTATATGTATTACTATCATATAATACACGTAATTGCGAAAATGACATTTTAGTGGTCATATCCTTGTGGCTACTAAATGTTGCAGACAAATATTATTATTTATTGCCCGAAGACAGAGTCCAAACGACACGCAGGTCAAGCACGCTGCACGCTGCACGCTGCACGCTGCACGCTGCACGCTGCACGCGCTTAGTACACAAAAAGTTGTCTACGGCAGCCAATTTCAACGCCAAAATCACATCACACCTCACCAAAATATGTCGTTTAGTGGCCTTTTGTGTCGTTTAGTCTTGTTTTGTTTTATTGTCCTTTTGTTCTCTACTAAGAATCACTAGGCACTTTTCAGCTTCTTGTTTTATGTTATTTAGTGTTTTTTCTTCCTTTTATTTAAAGCCTATTTGGATGGGAATTTTTTTTTTCTTTTTTTAAGAAAAGAGCACTTTTAAATTAAAAAAAAAAACCTTTTTCAATGTATTTTGGTAAAATATTCAAAGAGCATTTTTTTATTTTTGATAAAAAAAAAATACTAAGGGTTTTTTTCAGATGCTTTTAGAAGTGATGCTTTAATAGTTAAACCTTAACAATATCTCATTTATTTCAAAGGCTTTTTTTTTTTTTTATAGTAAGCAAGTATCAATTGTTTTATTAAAATAATTAAAGTGCTATCCGTTAAAAGGCTTTTAAAAATGCATATTGAAGTCTCTAATTTGCTTTTCTTTTGGTGGAGAAAGTTTCCAATATCAGCCCATTCCTTTACTGGGCTGCTTAATGAAAGACGAAAAGTGACCAAATGGGTTTTAATAAATGGGCTTTGATTTTAAACCTACAAAACCTTTCATTTGGACCATATCTTTTGAAGCCCAAATAATTCCGCTATCCATGATTAAAAACCCTTATATTTTCCATTGAGAGAATGCATGAGAAATGTTGTGCCCAATAAATACAAGATTATTTATGAAACAAAATAAAAATAAAAATGAAAATATATAAATAAAGAAATGAATTTCCATTTAAAATAAACTACAAAGACTTTTAGAAGATAAGAGGCTTCGGGACCTTGACCCTTTTTGCACGAATAAAGACTTGTTGATATAAAACGTTTTGGTACTCCAAAGTAGTTTTAGCATAGAGCATTGCGTTAAACAAACACCTTTGCAGCTTCAAAAGTCATCCCATACATGTTCAACTTCAACTATATATGTTTTGGATTTAAAGAAATTCTTCATTCAAAATAATGTATGCCCATTTATTTGTATAATTTTGTTACCATAATGGTTTGTTTATCATCCATTTGTAAGATTTATAAATGTGTTACCAAACAATATATTTAGTTTACAATTCTGAAATTTGGTCTTTTTTTTTTTCCTCAATGGTAGTCATATTGGTCTTTTTGCATATATATATATATATATATATATATATATATATATGATTTCTTGGATTATATAGCTTATATATATTGAGTTACAGTGGAGATAAAATTGACCAATACATATGGTATAGTGAATAATGAGAATAAAAAATAATAAATATTGTGTATTTGTTTTTTTGTCCATATTTAATAATGTGTATCGTAACTCCAACTCAAAATATATGAGCTATACAGTTTAAAAAATCTAATATACATAAATAGAATAATTATAAAATGAGGATCTAATAATTTCTTTTTGTTCAATATGAGTATATTTTAGCATGAGGAGTTTCAATCATAATTTAACTAAACCCAAATGATTTTATGAAGATGTCAAAAGTTACATAACTAAAAGTTGATTTTACCTAGAATTCATGTACCGTCTGTCAATTTCAATAATTACCAACTCTTTTTGGATTATTTACCAACTCTAACTAATTAGCTCCTAGCATGTATTTGGTCCAAACATATGTTTAATTAGGTAAGAGCATGTCGCATACTTTGATGACATTGACGCAAATTAAACCTAATCATTAATCAGTCATGATCGGTATGTCAATTAGCTAGGCACTATGTTGAGCAGCACTAATTTGTCTACTCTGTTATCGTGTTTAGATGAAATGTCAAATTCTAATTAGGATATAGAAAATAGAAAATGTAATACGAAAAATATAACGTGGATTCTCTATTAAGGACCGTTTGAAAATGCTTATGTAAATAGTGTTTTTTTCAAAAGCGCTTTTTATTTAAGCGCTTTTTATTTAAGCACTTTAGTTAAAAAACAATTTAATAATAAAGCAGTTTTTATTTGGTGGAAAACTATAAAAAAGTACTTTAAAAATATTTCACAATCTTTGAAAAAGCACTTTTTTAGAAAAGCACCTATCAGGTGCTTCTAAAAAAAAGTGTTTTATAATTTTTTTGCCAAACATATTTCAAACTGCTTTTTTATGAAAAAAATACTTTTTTATTAAAAAAAACAGTTTCAAACGAACTCTAAATGTCATGTAAGTACCAATACATAGCATCATCACTTAATTTCCATTGATTATTTTAATTTTCAAGGTTTTATATATATATTTGTTTTAATTTTACATTTAAGACTTTAGCTTAATTCCATTTTTTCATATTTAATTTTCCCCTGGTGTCCCATTCAAAAAACGTCAGCTTTGCTACCTCAAAAACCCAATTACATCAATAGCTTCATTTTCTTATGCCCTTTGGTTTCTTGCCAAAGATCATGCATATGCACCAACACACAATTGGATGAATTTTGAAAACCAAGTTTTAGATGCACACTCAATCATATATATTATTGTAAAAAAAAAAAGAAAAATTCATTATTAATTTGATACACGTACAACCATCCAGTCTTAATCAATAACTTCACTCTTCTAATAATGTATTTGGTGAGATAATGATATATTATCAAGGACTAAATTCAAATAAACCAACTTACTTACCTTCAAATAAAATACATTCATTCAAATAACTAAATAATAAATTAAAGCACTAGTGAACAAACGGATTAATATCATTCTTCAGTAATAAGTTATTGATGCATATAATTTAAACTTATGTAAGCCTCTGAATAGGTCAATTTTTCTCAATCAGCATTGAGTTAGACGTGCCTAGTCTCTCTTGCTGATTTCTCTGTTGCTAACTTGGTGACAAAGTTGCTGGTATTTAAATGGAATTACTAGGAGAAACTCACTTGTTCAAGAAAACTCTTTATAAAAATATCTCGCTCTCTCTTCTTCTTCTTCTTATATTTTTTTTTGTATTTTTTTTTCTGCGTGGTTATATAAATAAACTAAAACGAACCAATAATTATTCACATATTAATTAAATTAATGTGTGTAGACGTGTTGAAATTAACCCATAAAATTGGCAAGGGAATAGATGAGACAAGACAAGGTCTCCACCTTTCATGCATATTGTTGCATACCAACTTGCCACACAAACGAAACAGAAACACAAATTAACGTACACAAAGCAAATTTTAAAGACGAAAAATTGCATTTGCAATGTGCCTATTTGTTGTAAAATATATATTAATTTTATTATTTATAACAGACATATATTTGAGAAATTTCAAACCATTAGCAAGTAAATTTAAAATACAATGCATGGAAGTTGTGTTGTTTGATGCATGCCACCAAACATATTGACTTTTGATTAGCAAGGCTGCTACTTGGAAACTACAAGGTCTTCATAATCTTCACAAAATTCTGTCAATTAATTTTGGTTTGGTGTATGTATTTCATATATATTAACATATATGCCTTCAAGTCATAAAATATGCACGCTTGAAATCAAATTAAATTTCTAATAATATATGGGAATTGAGGACCCAAAGAGTAGTTGCGTGAAAATAATCCATTACCAACTCATCATAATATATATATATATATATATATGTATATATGTATAGCTAGCAAGCCAAATCTGAAAATTACATGTCATTAATTTAATTAGTGAAGGATGACCACGTAATCCATGAGAAAGATACCCGAACTTAAAATTCACAAAAATTATCTACTAGTTTCTCATCATCGCTGCCCACCAAAAAGTGAGAGACAAATATTGTTAAAATGTCTCTCTCTCTCTCTCTCTCTCTACATATATATATATATATATATATATATTCTAATAATCTACCAAACTCTGTTTTTTATTTCCACGGGGTTCTCAACCGACAGATTTGTTGAGCTTTGAGGTACATATTTTAATTTTATTTTTCTTATTTTAATTTGATTTACTAATTTAATTTCCTGTATTTAATGGCATAAATAAAGTTCATGACGTCCACTCCAATGATTTCACCACGTCTTTAAACTTGTTGATTCAATTAATGTACGTACGTAGACATGCCATCCAACTCAATTATACCCATATAGTTTAAATAAATTACTTAATTATTTAGAAAATTTAATAATTTCAGTAGCAGTTAAATCCATCCATGGTAGAAGACAAAAATAAATTTTTAGAAAATATAATTAGAAGTTAAAACAGATAGAGAGAGAGAGCAGAATACAAAATTGGTTTCTTCTTTTAAAAATCTGTTAGATGCTACAGAACAATTTTAATTTTCATAAATCCCTTAATTAAGTTGCGTTACTGTTACTGCTAGAATGGTCATGTACATGTGGGTGTTATTGACGTGCGTTACGCGTTACTTGACTCAAGCTATTGACCAATTGAAATAACTTGAGTGGGTGATTAATTTCAACGTTACGTGCGGTACTTAATTAAGAAGATTAACTAGATTAAGCTATACAAAGAATCCTATGGTAACTATAAGTTTCTACACGTTATTGTTGGTTTTCATAGCTTTCAAATATCTGGTATCCAGGGCCTGCAGTGTATTATTATTCCAAAAATATTTTGAAAATCTCCTAACCAATTATGGATGTGGATGTTTTTGTCACAAACAGTCAACCAAAATGTCTTTGTCATATGCAATTTTATTAGTTTAATTTAGAGAATCTACTAGACAATTGAGAGGCCTAACACAAAAAATCGTGGGGTGCAACAACTAATTGAAAATTCATCTCCAACTTCTTCCATTTGTTTAAACACAATGGCCTCCAAATCTTTGCCTCACTATCTACTCAAGACTTGTACTCCTAAAGAGGTCTAAAAAGCTTATATTTCTCTCAATAATGATCATCTTCTTAGATCAAAATTGAGAACTAGCTATATTATAGCTCTTCCATTTGCAAAATGGTCTTTTAATTTTGCATCATTTTGCAAATAGTGTAGTATATTTTAAACTGGTTGTACAAAATGTATGATTCTATACTTGCTAGGAGCTTTAGCAAGCATGAGCAAAAGAAATTGGGTTATGGAGCATTGATTTGTTGCTTGCTCATTGCATTCTTCTTTTGCAGTTTGTTCAAACCATATTTGGGTCCTCTACCAGCATGTAAGTCCTACTAATTTTTTAACTTTCTTCTATAAATTAAAGTTTAGAGGGTGCACAAGTATATTTACATAGCATGCATGGTTTTATGCAGTGAACAATTTGCAGGTCTCAATGGCTGTTGGTCTGCAAATGTTGGCACTCAAGGAAATTACAAACATTTCTCAACCAATTTTTGAAGGAAAGGATGATTTGGGAATTACAAGCTCAAAGGTGTCTAGAGATACAAGTCTTCAAACGAGGAACTATACTTCTAAGCATTATGATCATTTGGAGAGAAGCACACTCGGATCTAAAAATGTGAGTCATGAAATTGGAAGCTCTAGGACTTCACAACATAATGATTGGGAACTGAGCACAAAAGGGTCCCAAAATGTAAGTCATGAAATTGGAAACTCCACTTCACAACATGCCGTTTCGGAATTTAGCACAAAGGGATCCCAAAATGTGAGTCATGAAATTGGAAACTCCACTTCACAACTTACCAATTTGGAATTTAGCACAGAAGGGTCCCAAAATGTGAGTCTTCAAGTAGAAAATTCTACTTCTCATCACACAGACAGTCCCACTGCTATTACCACAACAAGTAGCAATGATCAACATGCAGAAACACTGGGTAAGAACTCCTTAACTACATGTACAAGAATTTCCATATAATGTACAAAGTGCTAGCTTTCATTAATTGGAAGAGTTTTAACTTATGTAGATTATGCAACCTAGTTCATTTATGTTTTATGTTTTATCATAACCTTAAACTTGGGGCCTATATATTGCACTGCAGTTGACAAGATTGTGACAAGGAAAACATTGCCGCCCCTCTGCAATATAGAAGAACCAAGAACAGAATTCTGCGAGATCAAAATTGATGTCCGTATCGATGGAAATTCAGGCTCCGTTTTCGTTGTTTCATCTCAAATGGTCATGTTTGAAACAGGGAACAATTCCTGGAATATAAGACCTTATGCTCGAAAGGAAGATTTGACAGCGATGAGTACAGTTAGAAGCTGGTCTGTAAAACCAGCAAAGGTTAACGAAGAAATCCCCAAGTGTAGCATTACTCACAATGTTCCGGCTGTGCTGTTTTCGTCCGGAGGATATGTGGGGAACAATTTCCATGAATTCACTGATGTTGTTATCCCACTGTTTACGACTTCTCGACCGTACAACGGAGAAGTACAGCTTCTTGTTACTAATAAACGGCCTTGGTTCATTCCAAAGTATCAAAAGCTTCTAAAAGGGTTGTCCAAGTATGAGATAATAGACATTGACAAAGAGCAACAAGTCCATTGCTTCCCAAGTGCAACTATAGGCCTTAAACGACATCCCAAAGAAATGAGCATTGACCCTTTAAAGCATTATTACTCAATGAGAGATTTCAGAGATTTTTTAAGGAATTCGTATTTGTTAAAGAAAGCCAAAGCTATGAGGATCAAAGATGGTCAAAGGAAAAAGCCAAGACTTCTCATACTTTCAAGAAGAAGAACAAGGTCATTCACTAACACAGGTGAAATCTCTAAGATGGCTAAGAGCTTGGGTTTCAAAGTGATTGTCACAGAAGCTGACATGAGCCTGTCGAAATTCGCAGAGCTAGTGAATTCTTGTGATGTGTTGATGGGAGTTCATGGTGCTGGGCTTACCAACTTAGTGTTCCTTCCCGAAAATGCGATTTTTATACAAATACTTCCAATTGGAGGGTTTCAATGGCTGGCAAAAACTGACTTTGGAGAGCCTTCTAAGGATATGAATCTGAAGTACTTGGAATATGAGATTGCCAATGAGGAAAGCACATTGATAAAACAATACCCACTTGACCATGCAGTTTTTACTGACCCTTTTTCTATTGGAAGGCAAGGTTGGGAAGCATTTAAGTCAATTTTTTTGGAGAAACAAAATGTAAATCTTAATGTGAATAGGTTTAGACCCACTTTATTAAAAGCCCTCGAGCTTCTGCATCAGTAGGGTATAAGCAAGGTTCTCTACATGTAATTCATTATTCATTTTCTCTTTTCCTTTTGGTTTTCTAGTAATTGATTGCCGAATGTTGTTTATTTAGATATATATATATATATATATATATATATATATAACTTCTTTTTTTTATTTTTTCTTTCTGAATAGAAACTAAAGAGAAAACAGTTTGTATCAGAAATAAAATTTTGTTCAAAAAATATTAAGGGTTTTGTTACAAATAACAATTAATTAGGACACTCAAGAATAGATGTTGACTTTTTAATGGTTCATGGGGTAGGTGTTGTGGGGGCACTAACATTATATAAATATAAATATATATATATATATATATACACACACACACACACACACACACATACATACACATATGACTTGTATAATTTGGAGCCTAAATTATTGAATTGAGGTTGGATTTCTTCAATATGTTTCTCTTCTTTCTTTTTTTTTTTTTTTTGGATGAATAATTCAATATGTTTCTCTTAGCCTTGCTACCTTCGCCACATATATATACCAAAAAAATTAATTAGAATTCAACATCATTCATGTCCCAGTTACTCTGCATACATATGCAAGAAGAAATGTAATTATGTAAGCACATTGTATATAGGAAAATGGCCAGAGTTTGACCATCACTCACATTGGCTTTTTTTTTTTTTCCCCACTCTCAGTTGCCTTCTTTATTTCCTCAACAAAATCTTAATCTTATGCAAACTCTGATTTTGTGTAGCCTAATAGCTGGCAGACAATGATGTGGATATTAACTTTTCTTCATGGAGGTTCTTGAAGGATGTTTATATACAAACTGGTGGTTTCTTGTGAATAAAGGTTTGCGAGAAAAATTGCAGCTAAAGACAAGAATTCCTACTTTGTTAATCATTCTCTAATAATTGCTTCTTTTTTCATTGGATATTGTAGATTTGATAACTGTAGTACCTGTTGTGCTTCAATTTCCTTTTCATTCTAAAACTGTAATTTTCATTCTAGCACTGTAATTTTCCTCTGCACAATGTAATGCTTTGCTTGTAAATAGTTCCTCCTATCTTGTACTGTTTCCAAAGTCAAAGGCAAAGTCTTTTATATGTGTCTGAAACTAAAACCAAAGCACAACATGCCAGTATGTGAAACACAAACCTAACCCCAAAGAATAAAAAACTCCTCCTTCTAAATTCTCTTCATGCATCCCACCAAATAAGAGAGACAAATTAGACTGCTGAAACGTCTCTTTCTCAAATTTCTACCAAACTGTTTGTTTAAACTTCTCTTAGAGTTTCCACCACTCTAAGACTCTCCCTCCGTGGCCTTCTGACGAATTTGTTGTACTTATCCAAGCATATATTTTTTCCTTGTTTCTTTTTCTTTATTTGATTTTCTTTTGTTTCCTCATTTCCCAAGATTTCAATGAATTTTGATGATCTCGAGTCCGGCGATTTCGCTGCGTCTAAACATCTGTATTTTGATCATGTGAGATGTCTCCTAACTCAGACCCAAATTGTATGCTAATTAGCAGATAACTTATTTTTCAAGAAATATAGCCAGTAACAGTACAAGCTTAAATCAGAGAGAGAAATAAATTATAGCTAGAGATATTTTTAGTCTGACATTGAGAACTTACATGTCATCTCATAGCCTAACATTGTTGCACACGTGTTGGATTTATGTGTTGACTGTGAATAGTAAACTAATTAATTAGAGCTAAACAATTACAATTTCTTTAATCTTGTACTAGATATGTGGTTGATTCATAGCTTTCAAAGCGCTCTGGAATCCACAAGCCCCTTGAAATGCGCAAGTAAACTCTCCTAATTAACCAAATTATAATATGTTGGTGTTTGTGTCAACAGTTCTCACATAATATTTGTTTAATTTGCAGAGTTCAATAAGAACTAATATAGTATATGCCTAACATACGTCGTGTGGAGTGCAACAATTCATAGAAAATTCAACTTCTTATTTAAACCTTAATTACTAAAAGATTAGATCTAAAGAGGTCTCAGAAGCTTAATTCTCTCCAAAACTTCTTCCATCAAAATTGGGACTTGCTAGCTAGGAATTCATATGAAAATGGCTTTTTAATTTGTACTATACTATTTTGTAGTTGTAAAGAATGCATGATTCTATTCTTGTTAGGAGAGCTAGTATGAATGAACAAAAGAAATTAGGATATGGATCATTTTTTTGCTGCTTGCTTGTAGTGTTCTGCTTTTGCTCTTTGCTTACACCATATTTGGGTCCTCTACCAGCTTGTAAGTCCTACTAATTCAACACACATTATCTTCATTAATTAACATTTTGATGACCTTCTTGTAAGTTGTATTTGTGCAGTGAATTTTCAGGTGTCAGTGGGCGTTAATGATGGTCTCAACATGTTGGCACGCAAGGAAACGAAATCTTCTCAGCAGATTTTTGGAGGAAATCAAGATCTGGGGATGAGCTCAAATGGATCTTCAAATGTGAGTCTTCAAGTAGGGAGTTCAACTTCTCCTCATACCAGCACCGATTCCATAGCAAGTAGCGGTACTCAGAATGCAGAGGCACCAAGTAAGGACTACTCTTAACTTGCTTTATGCTATATTGCATCAAGTAGTACTACTTGCTTCAAGTTGCTTAGATTAAACTTTCATAGGTAAATTTGATATACACTACATTTTGTTTTTGTCCAAGTACAACATTAAATTCATAACCTTTATATATAATGCAGCTGAAGAGATTACTGTGCCAAAGAAAATGCAAATATGCAATACAGGAGAACCAAAAACAGAATTCTGTGAGATCGAAATGGAAGTCAGGATAGATGGGAATTCATCGTCGGTTTTCACTGTTTCGTCTCAAACAGGGAACACTAGCTCCTGGAGCATCAAACCTTACCCTCGAAAACAAGACCCTAAAGCAATGGGTAAAGTTAAAAGCTGGTCAGTAAAATCTGTATTGAGTAACCAAGAAATCCCAAAATGCACCAAAGTTCATAATGTTCCAGCAGTAGTGTTTTCGCTCCCAAGATTTGTGGGGAACATTTTCCATGACTTCACTGAAGTGCTTATTCCACTCTACATAACTTCACAACAGTATAATGGAGAGGTGCAATTTCTTGCATCCGAGAAACCACAATGGTGGATTGAAAAGTTTCAAGAGGTGCTAAAAGGATTAACCAAGTATGAGGTTATGGACATTGACAAAGAGATAGAAGAAGTACATTGCTTCCCGAGTGCAACTATTGGTCTCAAAAGAGATACCAGAGAGTACATTATTGACCCTTTAAAGCATTCATGTTCGATGAGAGACTTCAGAGCGCTTATTAGAAATGGTTACTCGTTAAAGAGATCGAAAGCAATCAAACTCAACGATGATCAAAAGCAAAAGCCTCGGCTTCTGATTATATCAAGAAGAAGAACAAGATCTTTCATGAATATAGAAGAGATTAGTAAGATGGCCAAGAGCTTGGGGTATGAGGTAATAGTGACAGAGGCCGAGAAGAACGTGACAAAATTTGCAGTGCTAGTGAATTCTTGTGATGTTTTCATGGGAGTTCATGGTGCTGGGCTTACTAACATGGTCTTCCTCCCTGAGAATGCAATTCTAATACAAATAGTTCCCTATGGGTTGTTTCAATGGATTGCAACAATCGACTATGCAGATCCTGAGAAGGATATGAATATAAAGTACTTGCAATATGACAGTGGCAAAAATGAGAGCACATTGATAAAGCAATACCCACTTGAGCATGCAGTTTTTACTGATCCATCCTCAATTTGGGAACGAGGATGGGATGCTTATAGAGCAGTATATTTAGACCAAAATGTAAATCTTGATGTCAATAGGTTTAGGCCCACCTTGTTAAAAGCATTCGATCTTCTACGTGATGATCAGTAGGGTATTGTTTGTTTCTCAGATTAGGCAAGGTCCTTGAAATGTAATTCCTTATTCATAAATCATTTATTTAGAATTATATAATAAAAGATGAATTATAATTCAGCATCAGGCATGTCCAATTTACTCCTGATATGCAGATAAAATGTGATTGTATAGTTGGATGACCAGCTGCCTACACATATTTGTAAACAATTCTCTACTTGTTTTAAAACCATAATCTAATTAACTAATTAGAAAAATGGAGAGTAACAGTAAAGTGTCTGATAGAGAAGAAAATTACAGAGAAAAGGAAAGTCAGCAAGAGAAAACAAGAGAAAACTTTCAGAATCCTGGAGATTGTTTTGTACATTGAAGAATGAAGTAACTACTCATCTATATGTGCAGCTTCTCAGTATTAACACCCTTAACCAACGCAGATGTGCTGGCAACAAGCAGATATGCTACTAAGGATTCGACCCTCAACAACACCATCAGAACTTTTCAGATTTGTGTGTGTTGAGCTTCATAAGCATGGTTTTTGAAGACTTGTGATTGTGAAGTTTCACAGTGTTGTGATTGTGAAGCAGCCATGGCTGCCAATCCCAAGGTATAGAGAACCTTTCGTGTCATTTTAACAGCAGGACTATGAATAATGTAACTTTTCATTGAAGAAATCTGCAAGACAGTTTTCTGGCAATGATTTATAAAGCTTCACTGTAGGAAATGCTCAGGGTTTGACCATCACTCACATTGCTTTTTCCCTCTCTTAATGATCTTGTTTCATTTCCTCAGTATAATCTTAATCTTAAGCAAATATTGCTAGCCAAGTAGCTGACAGACAATATATGATGTGGACATATTAACTTTTTTCTGCATGAAGTTTCTTGAAGGAGTCTTATACAAACTGGACAAAAGATGGTTTCTTGTGAATCAAGCTTTGTTAGCAAATTGCTGCAGAAGGCAATAATTCCTACTTTATATATATATATATATATATATATATATATATATATATATCATCCTTTCGACACTCCTTTCTCTCTGGGATAATAGTAGCTCCTGTTATGCTTGAAAACTCTATTGCTGTTTTGCCATGTGATTTTCATATTCTAGTGTTTCCTCTGCCTTGAATTAACACCTGCATACAAAATTCTAGGCCATCCCTCCTAGTTCTGAAATAAAAGCGCTAAACAATGACTATGACTGTTTCAAAGTGTCGAAGAGAGAGTCTTTTAGTATGTATGAAACAAAAACTATAGCACACATGCCATGTAATAAAAGCACACCCAATTTAAAACACACAAATTTGTTATTTTCTCCTACTAGTTTCTCATCATCATGCAGTCCACCAAAACGGCGAGAGAAAAATTAGATTGTTAAAATCTCTCTCCCTCTCTCTCTTTATACATATATGTATATATATATATATATATATATATATATATATATTTATAATACTAATCCACCAAACTGTTATGTTTATTTTACCCTGTATCTTAAACCACTCCACCAAAAGACCCTCCTCCATTTGGTTTCTCCACCGACACATCGTTTGTTGCACTTTTGAGATTCATATTATTTTGTTTTTTTATTATTATTATTTAATTGATTTTTTTTTTTTGGTGGTGTCACCTAACTCGATTGGAACAGATTGAATAAACTCATAAACTAATATTAACAATAGTTTTAAGTAACATTGTGTCATCTCGTATCACAATGTTACACGTGTTACGCTTATGTTACGAAATGAATATATGGCAAACTCTCTATATATATAAAATAAAAAATTGTATTTACATTTGAGTTTATTTTCACAGTAATTAGATGCGACAGTAATTTTGATTTGCCGAATTGACCACTAATGGTGCAACTATTAACATTGCTATACAATTGGTGTTACTTGTTACTCAAGCTATCTGCCAATTGAGATCAAATTTCTATATGTACTTATATTAATTTAGAACTTAAAAGTAATACAAAGCATCATAATATCTCAATTTTCTATAAGAAATGGTTGGTTTGTGGCTTTCAAAGCTTGGATCCCATGGTTCTTAGAGTTTATTCCCAATTTATTCAAGAAAAGCCTCCTAACAGATCATGGATTATAAGGCAATAGTGTCAACCAAAGGGTCACTTTCATCAATTTTTATTATTTTAATGTAGAGATTCTGCTGGAAATCGTGGGGTGCAACAATTCATAAAAAAAATTCACCTCCAATGTCCTCTATTTGTCATATACGCAACCATTCTCACTAAAAGACATAATACTAATTACAAGTTTCATAATCATCAAGCTTTAACTCTGCCTCTGTTCATCTTTGTTTAATTATCAAAAACTGAGGCTCGCTATCTTGTTCTTCCATAAGCAGAAATGAGCTTCTAATTTTTGTTATCACTTTTGCAAATAGTATTGCTACCTATTTATATATGGTAGTAAAAAAATGTATGATTCTATGCTTGCTAGGAGCTTTGGCATGCATGAGAAAAAGAAATTAGGGTATGGAGCATCTATATGTTGCTTGCTCATTGTATTCTGCTTCTGTTCTTTGCTCCTACCATATTTGGGTCCTCTACCAGCTTGTAAGTCCCACTTACTTCTTTATATCAACATTTGAGGACCTTCTTAATTGTAAGTTGTATTTGGGTTCTGTTCAGTGAATTTGCAGGTCTCAATGGGTGTTGGTCTAAACAAGTTGGCACTCAAGGCAACAAACACTTCTCAGAAAATTTTCGGAGGAAAGCATGACTTGGGGTTGATGAGCTCAAAGGTAGTTGATTCTACAAATGTGAGCTTTCAAATAGAAAAATCTACCTCTAATCAGAATTATGATTTGGGAAGGAGCATAAAAGTACCTAAAAATGTGAGCCTTGAAATTGTGAACTCTACTTCAAAGCAGCAGTATTATTGGGGATTGAGCTCAAAAGGGACCAAAAATATGAGCCTTGAAATTGAAAACTCTACCTCACAGCATTATGATTGGGGATTGAGCTCAACAGGGTCCAAAAATGTGAGCCTTCAAGTAGAAAATTCTACTTCTTCGCTTCCAAGTAGTGGTCAGCATGCAGAGAAACCAAGTATGAACTCCTTAATTTGCTAATTTGCTTTCTGATAAATCAAACACAACAACTTTGGGTTGATTAATTAGCTGATTTGATCAAACTTTCATAGATAGATTGTATAAACTACATTTTTTGGTTAATTTTATGTCTGACCACAAACCTTAATTTGTTAACCTCTATATATAATGCAGTTGAAGAGAATGAGATTAATGTGACAAAGAAAACGCAGCCTCTTTGCAATACAGGGGAACCAAGAACAGATTTTTGCGAGATCAAAATGAATGTTCGGATTGATGGAAATTCAGCTTCGGTCTTCGCTGTTTCATCTCAAACAGAGAACAGCTCCTGGAGTATCAAACCGTACGGTCGAAAAGATGACCCAAACACTATGAGATACGTTAGAAAATGGTCGGTAAAATCAGCAAATGGTAACCAGGAAATACCAAAGTGCACAATTACTCACAATGTTCCAGCCGTGTTGTTTTCCACTGGAGGATATATAGGAAACCATTTCCACGACTTCACCGATGTGCTTATTCCACTGTTCATAACTTCTCGTCCGTGCAACGGACAAGTTCAGCTTCTTGTATCTGACAAACGACCTTGGTGGATTTCAAAGTTCCAAGAGGTGCTAAAAAGACTGTCTAAGTATGACATTATTGACATTGACAAAGAGCAACAAGTCCATTGCTTTCCAAGTGCAACAATTGGTCTTAAAAGACACCCCAAAGAGCTGAGTATTGACCCTTTAAAGCATTCATATTCGATAAGAGACTTCACAAAGTTTTTGCGAAGTACTTACTCGTTAAAGCGAACCAAAGCAATCAAGACCAAACATAGCCAACAGAAAAGTCCGCGGCTTCTGATAATATCAAGAAAGAGAACGAGGACTTTCACCAACATAGAAGAAATAAGTAGGATGGCTAGAAGCTTGGGGTACGAAGTGATTGTTTCAGACGCTGATATGAGTCTCCCGGAATTCGCTGAACTTGTGAATTCTTGTGATGCGTTGATGGGAGTTCATGGTGCCGGGCTCACCAACATGGTCTTCCTTCCTGAAAACGCAGTTTTTATACAAATACTTGGAATTGGGATGACTAAAGGGATGGCAATGGATACCTTCGGAGATCCTGCAAAGGGCATGCGACTTAAATATTTGGAATATGATATTGACAAAAAGGAAAGCACGCTGATAAAGGAATACCCACCTGACCATGTAGTTTTTACTGATCCTTCTTCAATTAGGAAGCAAGGATGGGTAGCTTATGGATCAGTGTATTTAGACAAACAAAACATAAACCTTGATGTCAATAGGTTTAAACCCACTTTGTTAAAAGCCCTTAAGCTTCTACATCATTAGTTTTTTAGAGTAGACAATAAAGGGTCTTCTTTATGTAATTCCCTTTTTATTTTTCCTTCTCAGACATTGTTTTCTAGCTAAATTTCAAATGCCATAGATTTAGAATTCTATATACTTTGTATAGAAATCGCATAAATAAGCAGCCATATACGAGTAGCATCTATATGATGGTCATGTATCAATGAAGAATACAAGTCACACAGTCGCATGAGAATGCTAGCTGTGACTTGAGCCATGAGAAACCTATTTCCCTTTATATACAGAGTTTCCTTTTATGCAAAATCATAAACAATGTGTTAATTTACATTAATAACTTTATTAATATTGATAATATGCACACATTTCACATTTTTTAAAAAGGATGCAAAGATTATGTTCTAGTGCATCTTGTTTTTGCATATTGGGACGTACCCTCCAACCTCAAAACGATACACAGAGTATATAACATTTTGGCAGTACTCGTCTTGTATACCCAGCTCCTGGCCATATACTTACTTATATTTATTATTATTATTTTCGCTTTATTTAGGGTATAACCTCGTAACAGACCATGTTTCTAGAGAGTAACAGTGGTACAAGATTGGTTTTTCCTTAAAATCAAAAGCCTATTGTTTTGGAGCTGAAAGAAACAACTGTGTATAATGTCCATGACACGGTCACCAAATGCCTTAAAGAAAGACATGCCCTTTTTTTAGTTGCTTCTTCATGTTTCGATCATTTCTAGGAAACCCCACACAAACAAAGCAAGTTTTAAGATTCTTGGGAAAAACCATACTCTTATTTTTGGTCTCTACAAAACATACTTGTACACCTTGTCTTCTTTTGGAATCTCTATATTGCTAGTTCCGTCCACTTCTTGAATTTTACTATAAAATTCGGCAACTGCTTTCAATCTCTCTAAAGAGAACAAGAAAATGACTTCCCTCCAATATTTCCAAACCCCTTTTCCTACTAAACCTTCCCGTACTAATCTAAATAAGCAAAAGACAAACATTAAAGTTAACAATGTTTCTACAGTACTTCCTAGTACCCTCGTTGGAAATGCATCTGGGAGAAAAGTTTTCAGAACTACTAGGCACGATGCAAGTGCATCAATGATGACTGACTTTGACTATGTCGAAGAAATATTGCCGAGTGGTCGACCAAATATCCCGACCAAGAAGCAGTTGGTTGATCCAGTCCGTCAGGGGGTCATCACCGAAGGGGGTGTGGGATACAAACAGACTGTTGTAATACGATCTTATGAAGTCGGCGCCGATAAAACTGCTACATTGGAAAGCATTCTAAATCTTCTTCAGGTAATTAAAACTCGTAAAGCATTACGTTTTCCATTAATGAATTACTGTGTAGCTTGAAACTTGATCATTGTTCTTTGTGGATATATGTAGGAAACTGCACTAAATCATGTATGGGTATCGGGGCTTCTGGGTAATGGATTTGGTGCTACTCATGGCATGGTGAGGAATAAGCTCATATGGGTTGTAACAAGGATGCAACTTCAAGTAGATCAATATCCAATCTGGTCAGTTCAGTAATTAATTCATTAGCCTAATGATCAAATATTACATGATTCAAAAAACCAACATGTTATTGTAAATTATGTAATTAACAATTAGTATACGTTGCTACTTTCTTCCGATATTGTGAAGGGGGGAAGTAATGGAGGTGGAAACATGGGTTGGAGCGTCGGGGAGGCATGGAATGCGCCGAGATTGGCTTCTAAGAAGCCTCGCCACGGGACAAGTCTATGCCTGTGCAACCAGGTATCGATTTTTCATCAATCTTTTTACCATGCTTAATTATAATGGGTTTGTAGATATCAGTCTAATGATTTGAACCTGACCTGTTACCAGCACTTGGGTGATGATGAACCAAGATACCAGACGTCTATCAAAAATGCCGGAAGAGGTGAGGGCCGAGATTTCTCCTTGGTTCATCGAAAAAAAGCATAGTACACCTGAGAAGATTATGAAGTTGGGCAACAATGCCAAGTACATAAATCACAGTTTGAAGGTAAAGAAAGAAAATCAATCATATCAATTTTGCCGGCATCTAAATCCTGATAGTTCTTGACAAGAATGGTTATGGTTTTTGTAGCCAAAGAGAAGTGACTTGGACATGAATCACCATGTGAACAATGTCAAGTATGTTGGATGGATGCTTGAGGTAAAAATACATCAACAATGAACCATGCTCATCAAGTGAGGCTTTTTAGAATGGAATACCAAATATGATATCTATCATTTTATTATTTCCAACTTTTGTTTCACAGACCATCCCAGAAGTGTTCTTGGAGAGCCACCAACTAACAAGTATCACACTGCAATACAGAAGAGAATGCGGGAGTTCAGATACAGTTCAATCCCTATGTGAACCTGATGATGAAGATGGAATTCTTATGGAAAGAACAGAAGAAGAAAGTTGCATAAACGTTTGCCATGAAAATTCAGTCCAAGTGGAAGTACTCCAAGACAAGCCCGTCAAATTCCCACTAAGTTACACCCATCTCCTCCAGATCACAGGGGAGTTGAAAATCGAAGAGATTGTTAGAGGAAGAACCACATGGAAAAGAAATAGCTCCACCTTGCCCACCCTATAGAATGAGCAACAGTTTCAGACAAAAACAGGGGATTTTTGTTAATACATAGAGGGGAGTGTAATATTTCTTTTACTTTTTGCCCATGATTTTTCTTTTTAACAATAGCATATTAAATACTCAGGGAGAAAATTACCGGGAGTCAGCTTTTGAAACAATAGGAATACCTCATGTACGTGTGCGTGTGTGTTTTCCCTGTAAGCTCATGTACTTCTTGTGCAATAGAAAATAGAAAGTAATATTGACACAATTTATGACACTGAAGTCAAATTCATGTATTGCCATACTCTACTTTTTCTTCCCCCTACTACGGCCTCCCTCTTTTATGGTTGGACTACATTGATATGCATGCATAGATAGATACTAAGTGCTTCCTAATTAAGTCATTTATGTTTAAAGATTTCAAACTTTGGCATAAATTGCTGCTAAGAACATAATATTATAAGACATGTTCTTTGGACACTCGCCAATGACAAGAAAAGGAAATGAAAAATAAGATATATTGATTGCAAATCTGTGACATTACCATAATACATAAAAGTTATAATATTACGTCACATATGAAAGGCAGCGTATAATCCTAAATATATCCAATTTATACCATGACATGCTTGGTCTAACATTCGTTCATGTCTAGCTGCATGATCTAACAAAAAGCAAGTACCAAAATTCTGTTTGTACTGACTGGCAAAGGAAAAAAATAAAAAATGGAGTACCTGATGTATGCTTAATCTCTATAGATGAAACTCATTTCTAGCCAACTCTTCCATTTTGGTCGTCCCTCCGCTAACATACATCAGTTTTTTGTAAAGGTAGACAATGAATGCGGCAACAGTTTGGAGCAATTCGATCTCTGAGCAAACTTAAAAAACAGATATAGTGCATATTGTTGTTTCCATAACTACAATGGAAATAGGGTGACTCTTCGTCTTATGCCTCCAAAGAATGTTAGCTCTTATCACTCCCTTTAAAGTATGAATTCTGTTTCCTGGAAAGAATGCAGTATTTATATTTGTCACCCCTTAAAAAAATAAGGGCTCAAAAAGGTCAGCACCAGAAATGGATTCCACAAGTTGTTGCATCCATTCTAGCTGTCACTCAACCATCACCATTTAAATTCCACTCCCTTAACTTTATAGGATGGAGCACGAAATCCAGGTTTGTGAAAATAACATTAACCGTGTATTTTTGTTCTTGGACGTTTTCTGCAAATGGCCTAACTCCACTTGGCATCTTGAAATAAGGTTTTTCTCCGACTTTTCTTTTTACTCTTCTTTAAAAGCATAGACATATGGTCAATATCTGTGGGAGATGAATGGCTCTCGCCCTTCAACCAAAGCAATGCCTCAGAAGCTGCATCTTTTTCTGCAAGTTTCTTACTACCGCAAGGCTGCCCCATGAAATCTAATCCATTGAAGATCACTGTGGAACGGAACTGGTTGTTTTTCAGTTGTTTCGTCTTGTAAGTGGGTGCTTCATGTCCAGCTCTAGCAAGCAGTGTTTGCAGCTGGTTCTTGGCATTATTACCCCCACCTTTATCACTTGCTGTCAAAATGCTGGGTACAATCTCTTTAGTTGCTTTTTTAACAGGTACTTGCACTTTGCGACCAAAGACAAATCTACCATCACATTGGTCCTCTGAGACCAGCAATCTTACTGCAGACAGGAGCTCAGTCTGCAATTGTATATCCAACTTGGGATTCTGAAGCTGCATACAAGGAACACATTATTGTATTAGTGTAATGCCATAAATATATTACATGCGTGTGTGCCTGTGATTGATTCAGAAGCTGCATACAATGGACTCTTAAATATAAAGTGTAAGAAAATGCTTCACGAATTATAGAGCCGCATGGGAATGAAAATTTAAAGAAAAATTAGATTATAGAGCTGCATTGCATTAATTTTAACGAGTGGAAAACATTTACTTTCTTCTGTATAAGTTCATCGAGCTCTTTCTTCAAACTAATATATGTATCTGCTAATGCAGGTTTCATGAAAAACTCCAAGTATCCTCCCAACATTTTCAGGTGTCCATCCTGTCCAAGTGAGTAATAGGATTAGTATTCAGTGTTGTCAATCAAGAACATATTATCCTCGGAGTAACTTTGCACATGTAAAGTTTTGAAACATACTAGTCCACCCCTGGAAATGTTCCCTCCAAATAAGAGCAGCACCGAATCAGATATAGCAGTTGAATCTCTGAGGAAAACTGAATTCACTTTCACCTTTTCATTGAAAACTAGCCATGGATATGGAATTTTTGGTACCGCAGCATTCACAGAGTTCTTTTGATGCATTAAAAAACCAAAAAAGGAAAAATCAGAATTTGATTTATATCAGTGGTTATATTTAAACCAGAAACCTAGAAGACAATGCCATATAAGGGAACTCAAATTAGAAAAAAGATAAAGAACTTACAGAATATAGAAGTACTTGACCATCTTCCATCGTTTTCAAAGCTATAGACTTTTCTTTGTTCTGCAGAACAAGAATACTTTCAGTGAACAATTTTATTTTTTTTCTTTTTCTTTTTCAAATACTTAAACTAGCCACTAGCCGGTCAAATAAATTCATCCATATTTGAGAACACAGAAATTTTCCTTCATTTTCCTTCATAAAACCTTGTCAATTTTTATCCTTACTGGAACTTCAAGTTGCATAGCAAATAAATAGAGGCACAGAACAAAATGAGATATAGATCGAAGCAATGAAAAGAAACCAATAGAAACTCTTAAATGTAACTAATAAAAGTAAAAAATAGGAGAAGAAAGCATTATATGGAAATACATGTTGCTGGACTTACCAGAACAGAGCATATTCCAGGGTATAGACCCGCACAGATGACTGCTCGGATAAGATGCTCATCATGACTCCAAATATTGCAGTTTTCTGTGTTGTGATTGACCAAACCAGCATCTTTGAGCAAACAAAAGAACTGCTTTCGGAGAGAGTCAATGGCTCTTAGAGTTTGTGCAGAGAGAAAATTTCTCCAACAGTATTCATAACCAGATTGCACTCTTTCAGCATCTTTCCAACCCTCATAAGCTCGGACCAGTGCAAGATGATCACTGTAATCACGAGCTGAGAACTGTGCTTTTGCTGACTCAGCAAGCTGTAAATGGTGAAAGAAACATCATTGAACCCACAAAATTAATGCCAAATTTGAATTCAATTTTATTTCTAGTGGAGCATTGAGATTAAAAATTCCCCACCACATTGATAAAAATAACACCTCAATATTCTCAGATTCAGTGTTAGATACCACAACTTTAAATTACTCTTATCTTCATTTGCATGGAGCACAAAGATTTGGTGCCCAGTTAATCTAATTTGTCCATAATACTAAACCAGATTGATGACCTAGACTTCTCATTCTGATTTACATGTCTAATTTAAGTATACCTACATTCCACATATAACTGCTTATCATTAGTCTCCTATTTCTAATTCTTCTAACATAATATTCTACCAAGGAAAATGAATAGAACTCGCTGGCCACCAACACTAGTACACAGACAAAGAATATTAAAACATCAATCTTCAGTAATGTAATAGTATACTCACATCCTTCTTGTCAAATGGCATCAGGAATGGATCTCTGACACTCAGGCCTGCAACAACAGTCATGACTGGATCTAGACAGTTGAGAATAGCCCCCAAAATGAGCATTTTTCCAAGTTTAGGTTCAACTGGAAGCAGTGACAGGTTCCGACCTGTGGAGCACAAGTTGTGATTTATGGTTTCTACTGTGTAAGCTAACTGGACAGCAATAATATAAAAAGCTCTTCTTATCAAGCGATAGAATGATAATAAGTACTAAATAATTAAAACAGTAACTATTTCTATACCTAACACCGTTAGGTTTTCATCTTCATCTAAAGCCCCAATGATCTTCAAATATTCTACAGCATTTTGAACCTACAAAACAAAATTTAATTAAGGAACTTATAAGATCCGTATACACATAGCTGCGGACAGAAGAAGAATCACCCCATTCTACAATGGTCAAAGATCACCCCATCTCTTGCACAAGTTTCATGAATATGCAGATGTTAAAAAGCAAACTCAGATTGATATTTACTGATAGAGGTTCTGGTGGCTGTAATGCCCTAGACAGGAATTCTGATATACTTCCAAGTTGCAAGCTTTTGATTTGTAAACATAAAGACTGTAATGGTGTTCTCAGAAGCTCCGGCAGTTGATAATCAGAAAAGGCATCATATACACAACTGGGATACAGGTGGTAACACTCGCCTGGCTGAACACGACCAGCTCTTCCTCTTCTCTACAAACAGAAATGTCAAATTAGTAGTGTCAAACACGTATCACCTAACAGAACAACAGTAATATGTAAAAGATTATACAGCCTCAACTGTATTGTTTTCTTATTTTCTATGATTTTTTCCTTCTCTTTGAGGGCGGTCACGAGTGAGAGAAAGCAAACATTGGTTTTTCTCTGTTTGGCCAACATCCCTTCTTTTATCAATAACACAATGCACCAGCAAAGAAGCACTTGAATAAGTGGTGCACAAAAAACCACATTAACTAAATCATGCATATGATCGAAGAAAACAAAATGTTGATTTTTTCCCCTTAAATATGACACCAGAAACTAGAGTGGTATAATACTAAGATTTAACCCATAAACTGAAAAATAATAAAATAGTTAGGAGCAAAGTCTTACTTGTCGAGCAGCAGCCTTTGAGATCCATGACGGAAGCAAGCAAGGAGTGTTATTAAGTGCGTCATAAGATGTCTCTTTAGCCTTTCCACAGTCGACCACAAAAACCACATCATTGATAGTGATGCTAGTTTCAGCCATATTTGTAGCAAGAACTATTTTCCGCACTCCATCCTCTGGCTTATCAAATATTAACCTCTGCAATTTAATACAAAAAATGAATTATCTAATCAAAAGTCAACCACATGACATTACACAAATCTAAACATGTGAATAAGATATACTAAACATGTAACTCAAACATAAATCATGGCTAAATTCCTACTTGATCTTCCATATTACTAGTAAAAAAATGACAGGTTTTTCCAACAATGGTGGAGTTCCAATATAGTGCTCTTATGTAGCAACTCTTACCATTATCATTATCTAGAATTAGAAAACATATATTTATCTATGACGTCAGTTTTTGGGTAAGAATCCTAAAATCTGAACTCAGTGAATGTTTATTGATGTTGAATTCATTGGGGAACGAAGATATAAAATCCCACTATTGTAATAAGAATCTGATACAAACATATTCATGATATCGACAATCAAGACACAAGGCCCTAGGGAACTCAATCCCCACTGTCCTCACTTTGAGCCAAGTTTTATATGCCGAAAATAATGATGCAGGCCATGTATGGAGAAACAGGAAACATAGAAGCTCTAAAGAATAGTTGATGTATTATTTACTTTCACTTGTTTTCTTTATTTTAATATTTGTTTTATTTTCAAAAATACTATGGCATTCTCTGATTATGCAGGTATTGCACGGATACTGTTCACGTTATTGTAGTAGTTCATTAGCTTCAGTAGTTTTGTCTTTTCCTATACCTTCATATGGTTTAGAGATTAATTTGAGGGGGATAGGGTTTTATTTTAGAATGTAAATACTTTATAACTCTATGAAGAGGGGACTTCTGCTGCATTCAATAGAATTTTCTGATTATTCCTCTTGGATTGAAATCCTTAGGTTTTCTTGGCTATATTTGTCTTAAAGTCAAGTTAACTTGAATTCTCCATCTAAATCTATTTTTCCTATAAGCTCATTGTGTTAAATACCTACCAGGTAAAACCTTGCTAGCATATCCACTTGGATTAAAATCATTATCAGCATTTCAAGGAGATATATTCTGGTAGTGAAAGATCTTTCAAGAGCTCTCAAATTTAATGATTTTCAGAGAGCACATAAGAAAATGTAAACAGTGAGGTCACCTGCTCAGAACTGGGCATCGAACCATGACATGCAAGCACCAAGACCCTACTAGGATCTCCTAAGAGAGGATGGGATTGGAGCTGATCCTTCAAAGAGTTTATGTCGTCCCAGCCAGTCATAAAAACCAATATAGCACCAGGCCGTTCTTTTCTGGCTATGTGACAAAGCACATGCTCAATGAGGTTAAATCCAATAGAGTCAGGATTCCAACAGGACAAAGATTCTCGAGTCCGTAGACTATACTCTTTCAAGTCTACATTTTCAAGTGCATCCTGTTCAAAGGGTAGGAAATATATTATAACAGAAACAACAGATTGCAACACAAACTTGCTGAAAGCATGTTCTTTGTATACCTCAACTGAAGAAGCAATCTGGCTCTTTCTCTTTTTGAGAGCTTGAGCTTGCTTTTGCATTTTCCATGTCTTTTCTTGACCATAATCATCAATTTGATTATATGAAGTCAACCGATATCCAGTCATTTCCAGAATATTTTCAAGAAAATGTGCTCGAACGGGGTATGTAAAACCCTAAGAAAAACAAACACAGCGCACATACATGAGTCCAGCATATCTTACACAGACCACATCCTTCATTTGTTTTCCTGCACAATACTTAAAAATTGTGGGAATTCATTGTTACAGGATTTCACCATTCTTACTTGTTCATGAAGTTCACTATGCACTCACAACACAATTCAGAAATAGAAAGTAGTAACTACAAACTACAATTCCAAACTTACAGGAATATGCATTGTTGGAGCACCACCAAAGTAAGAAGAGAAAAGCTCAGCATTTAGGGTCGCACTCATCAAAATTAACCTCAACTCTGGTCGACGAGGAAGAAGTTCTTTCAGGACAATGAGAAGAAAATCTGGCATGAAGAACAACAAAAAGAGTAAAAAACACATCTCAAATACCAGCAGACAAAACTTAAATGAATTTGAAATTACCTTCGTTCATTCCTCGTTCATGAATCTCATCAACAATGACATGCGTAACGCCTCTCAAATTTCTGTCAACGAGTAATCTCCTCAACAATATGCCAGTGGTGCAAAAGAGAAGGCGGGTGTCCCTGCCTTTAATTCCCTCCAGCCGAACTTTGTAACCCACCTTTTTCAAAAGGAAAAAACTTACATATTATACATACATATACTGTTATACATATAAATGTATGTATGCATGTTTTCTATAATAAATAAACTTGTATAAAAGGTTAGCTAATAAATAAATGATTACAAGCTAAAGTTACCTTACAAAAACAACTAAATTTGTAACAAAACAAGGTTATGATTTTGAAGAAAGAGGCATAAAAAGAAACGGAACTCACAGATTCCCCCAGCTTCTCTCCCCGTTCAGCAGCAACTCTTTCAGAAACAGCCATGGCAGATATTCGTCTAGGTTGAGTACAAATTATACTGCAGGAAGCTCCACGAGCAGCTTCAATTTCAGATTCTAAAATGTACTGAGGAAGCTGTGTAGTTTTACCACAGCCAGTTTCACCCGAGACAACAACCACCTATCCATAATCAAATATCATTTCTTCAGTCTATGCACCTACCACAGCATTACTAAATAATATACAAAGAACCATCTTATATAATGGCAAAATACCTTACAAGTGTATCAAGTATCAAGCAGTGCTAGTAATACTAAGTCATAAAGAGAAACCTTAAGACATTGAGTGTAGGTACCACTGGAAAGCACTTCAATGTCTTTATAATCTCTATACAAAGAAAAAAAAAAAAAAAGCATAATAAATGAATTAAAATATTATATAATCATAACTCACCTGGTTCTGCGATATGGCTTTTAACAATGCATCCCTCTCCTTATATGCAGGAAGACTTCTACGAAATTCAAGCATCTTTCGACCTTCAGGTGATTCCTGTAAAAAATTGATATTTCTTAAAACAATTCTAAATGTTTACAAGGAAAAAAAGGACCACATCAACATGAAATTGCACATATTCACACAAAGAAAAATGTAGAAATGTGTAATAACAAATAAGAGCTAAAAGCCTCATTAAATATTTTATTGTCAGAAAGATGAAAATACACTGCCTACTAATTTATTCTTATAATAGCAAGTTACTTTGAAGTATACTTTTAAAAAAGCATAAAAAAAAAAAAAAGCCCCAATGTCAAACTGCTATGTCATTCTGTACTTTTAAAAAAGCATAAAAAAAAAAAAGCCCCAATGTCAAACTGTTATGTCATTCTGTAATTACCATAGAATGCAAAAGGACTAATATGTCAGCTAGATAACTCTGGAAAAAACAAAGGGGAAAAAAAAACCTGCCAATCTTGGTGCTGATTACGCAGTTGGATGCTTTTACGCTGTAGACTTTTCTCCATTGCAACACTATTCCGTATCAATGGCTCCTGCTGCTCATAAAGCCCCTCATCAGTAGCAGTACTTCCCACACTGCTTGAGCTTGACAAGGAATCATCCGAAAAACTTCCCCTGTTCATTTGCTTTTGAGAAAGATGCACTTTAAGATGAGAATCTACTTCTCTTTGCAGTACAAAAGGTAAGATCACCTACACAAGCTTGAAAAGGTTAGTTACACTGAAAGCAGCAAGTAAACTATAAAAGTTATATTTCCAACACCATGCAAAACTAGTGTTGAAAAAATAAGTTCAAGCACCATTAAGAATAATTAAGACTTATTTAAGGGCTAGGGTCCACGGAGTGTTCAACCGAATTTAAGCCTTTCTTCTGTAAATAAAATCAGAATTAGAAGAATACAAGAGATGAAATGTGGAAGTACGCAAGAAACATACCTCTCTTTGTGGACGCTTTTCATCCAGATCAGACCTGTAATTTGGTAGGGGGACTTTACTAAAGACAACTACTTTCGCATACTGCCGGCTGCAATAGTTAATTTATATTAGAAGACTGTCCTATAATACACATAACAAAAGATATGCATATGAAAACACATATGATAATACTAAAACCCCATCTACCTATATAAACCCATTCTGGATGCCAATGCTGAAAGTTGATCAAAATCACGTCTGTCCTTTTTCTCCCTCGACACTACCTCTTGATTGTCTCTGTTACGAAGCAGCATGGTTAACTTCCATCTCCACTCATCAATATTCTCAAGGGTTGAAGCACCCTGAAAAGTCATGAAATAAACATCGGATAAACACCAGTATAAACCCGTGAAACATACATTTTCACCTAGAATCTTGAAAGCATTCTTTTACAAGTAGGATGAAGAACATTTATATTCAAAAGTAGCATGCAGTTATTCAACATACTTTGCACCTCACTATAGCACAACAAATGCATCTTCTATAATTATTAAATCTTGTGTTTTTGTTACAGATTAATTCAAGTTTTTCCTTGTGATCCACTTCACGCTAGCAACCACTGAACAAGAGAACATATTCTAGAAAGCGGATAAACTTTGAAGAAACGTTCAAGTCAAAATATATGAGAATATATATCAGAATGCACATGGAGAAATGAATGATAAAGGATTTTGGTTCCTAAATTTAGATTACTTTTTCATAAATTGATTAATGTGCCTTCTTTATCAGTTTATCATCCTAAGACTTGTAGTAGAATATATCTCTCCCAGAAAATAAAATTTTAGCTTTGTTGAGTCATGGTGCCATCAGAAAAGAAGAAGACCATCTTTTACACCCTTTTCCTCATTTTAAACTTGATTAAAATCACATCTCTGCTTTCCTCGGTAGCGGGAAAGTTTTTGGTTGTTTATCGTCACAATATGGGTTCAAAAACGTACAAAACGCACCACCATACTTTTCCAAAAAGATTACTTCTGTAACATCAAGTTGAACTCTTTTTAATTCACCTCAAGACCCATGAAATCAAAATAAAACAGAAAATTTAGCTTCCTCACGATCGGAAACAGTAACCTAAAAGATACCCTGCGCCAGGATTTAAAAAAGGTGTTACCTTGCTTCCAAAAAACTAAACTTTGCCTAACTTCATAGCAATATTTTGCTTCCAAAAAGAAAGCTAATTCACCTCCACAAGTTCTATCCAAAGTAAACTTAGCCTAACTCAATCCAACACCAAATTTAATCATTAAAAAATTCCCATATAAACGAATACACCAAACTAACCATTTGATGCCGAGAAGAACCCAATTCCATGTCCGTTTCATCGCCGCTAGAGGCGTCCTGGTAAGCATACTTCCCATAATTCAAGCTCTGCTGGTGCCAAAACGGAAATTCAACACTCCTCTGTCTCAGCCTCTGCCGCTGCTGCCTCTGTCGCCAATCCACCTCAGCCGTCCGGGAAGAAGCAAAGCACGTGAAACCACCATACCCCACGTGACTAGGCACGTAGTAGACGCCCCGGAAGCTCTGAGTTTGGACGGAATTGCCGTACCTCATGATAAAACCCAGCGAAGAATGCGTCTTCAGATTACAATGGTGGCTTCGTAGAACCAAAGAAGTGGTTGTGGTGGAGGTGGGTCCGAGTGACATGGTCGTTCTGATATAGCCCTGAAAGAGGGCTGAATAGGGCATGGTTATTGGTAGTTTCTTATTTCAGTTGCAGTTGATGGGTATCATTTGCTAAACTTAGGGCTTCTGACAGTGAAGATTTCTACGGGCAGTGACAGGTTTCTCTTCAACGTTCGCTGGAAAAGAAAGAGTGGCCGCTGAGGTTTTTGCCCCCCGAAGCTGGAGTCCGTTTATACAGGCTTATATATATATATATATATATATATACAAAAATATATAATTATATATATATAATTTTTATTTTTCTGATAAGAAAAATGAGTTTTCTTTTACCATAATTCAAAAGCTTCGAGACGTATGTATCAAACTCAGGCACCTTGCAACCAAAACGCCCACCCATTTTTGGTCCTTGAAGCTAAATTTATCATACCATATATATAAACACCTTAACAACGAAAATAATTCATAATATATACATAAACTAATTATTATTATTATTATATGCTTCTTCTTCTTCTTCTTTTTTATATATTGTTGTTCTAGAAATTTATTACCTTTAATTACACTTTTTTACTTCTCAAAATTAACATGTAATTTTTTGTTATTACGTATTACAATTCTAACATAAGGCAATGCTAACCCATTACAACTCATAACTTTAATAATTTTATTATTATATGCTCTTTTTCCTCATATTACTGTTATTTTATTTGTTAAAAACTTATTGTATTATTATTACTGCTGCAAAAATTATAACAGTTTTTATCAATTTTTTCTTCTTAACTAAAATAAAAAATTAAATCGAATGAAAAAACTGGATAAAGAATATATGCTTATCCGGGGTAAGAATATAAACTTATCCGGGGAAAGAACCCCATCGTATAGGGATATTTCTGTAATTTACTGAACGCTCTGGAACCCCCTTAACCCCAGGCAACGCACTGCTTCTCTCTCTCTCTCTCTCTCTCTCTTTCAGAGCTCACTCGTTCCCGCTTTCCCTCATTTTCAACCAGCCGCTTACTCAGATCACTCTTTCTATCTCTCTTTCTCTTTCTCTCTCTTAGGGTTTCGTTTGCATTCCTAAAAGCCATTGACTTAAGACCTTCTCTCCCATTTTCACCCGAACACAGACCCTCTGTACACATATTCTCTCACTTTAAGCCCTAGGGTTTTAGGGTTTCGAGCTCTGTATCATCGTCCATGGCGGCCGCACCACCAGTCGTGTCCCAGCCCCGATCTTCAAAGACCGAGTCCTACGTCGATAACAAGCGCAAAGAAGATATCCGTCAAGCCAATATAGTGGCCGCCCGGGCCGTTGCCGATGCGGTCCGGACCAGTCTCGGACCCAAGGGCATGGACAAGATGATCTCCACTGCCAGCGGAGAAGTCATCATCACCAACGACGGAGCTACTATTCTCAACAAGATGGAGGTACTCCAGCCCGCTGCTAAGATGCTCGTCGAGCTATCCAAGTCTCAGGACTCTGCTGCCGGTGACGGTACCACCACCGTCGTCGTTATTGCCGGGGCACTCCTAAAGCAGTGCCTTTTGCTCCTGTCTCATGGTATTCATCCAACCGTTATATCTGATTCTCTCCATAAGGCCGCCATTAAGGCCGTAGATGTCCTAACCGCCATGGCCGTTCCCGTCGAGCTATCCGATCGTGATTCGCTCGTCAAGTCTGCTAGCACTTCACTCAACAGCAAAGTTGTAAGCCAGTACTCGAAATTGCTTGCGCCTCTTGCTGTCGATGCGGTGCTCTCCGTGGTGGACCCTGCTAAGCCGGATTTGGTCGATCTGAGGGACATTAAGATTGTGAAGAAGCTCGGGGGAACAGTCGACGATACTGAGTTTGTCAGGGGGCTGGTGTTTGATAAGAAAGTGAGTCACGCAGCTGGAGGACCGACCCGCATGGAGAACGCAAAAATTGCTGTGATTCAGTTCCAAATTTCGCCGCCAAAAACCGATATTGAGCAGAGTATTATAGTTTCTGATTATACCCAGATGGATAGGATTCTGAAGGAGGAAAGAAATTACATTTTGGGTATGATTAAGAAGATTAAGGCCACAGGTTGCAATGTGTTGCTGATTCAGAAGAGTATTCTGAGGGACGCCGTAACCGATTTGTCGCTGCATTACCTTGCCAAAGCTAAAATTTTGGTGATTAAGGACGTGGAGCGCGATGAGATTGAGTTCATTACCAAGACACTGAATTGTTTGCCCATTGCAAACATTGAGCATTTCCGTGCCGAGAAGCTGGGCTATGCTGATCTCGTTGAGGAGGTTTCGCTGGGAGATGGGAAGATTGTCAAGATTACTGGAATTAAGGATATGGGTCGGACCACCACAGTGCTTGTTCGTGGTTCAAATCAGTTGGTGCTCGATGAAGCGGAGCGGAGCTTGCACGATGCTTTGTGTGTGGTTAGGTGCTTGGTGAGCAAGAGGTTTTTGATTGCTGGTGGTGGTGCGCCAGAGATTGAGCTGTCGAGGCAATTGGGTGCATGGGCAAAGGTTTTGCATGGGATGGAGGGGTACTGTGTCCGGTCATTTGCTGAGGCGCTTGAAGTTGTTCCATATACTCTGGCTGAAAATGCAGGTTTGAATCCAATTTCCATTGTCACTGAGCTGAGGAACCGCCACGCACAGGGGGAAATCAACACCGGAATTAATGTGAGGAAGGGGCAGATTACGAACATCTTGGAGGAGAATGTGGTGCAGCCATTGCTGGTGAGCACAAGCGCAATCACCCTGGCAACTGAGTGTGTTCGGATGATTTTGAAGATTGACGACATTGTCACAGTAAGGTAGTTTGGTTTAGAACACGACTACCCTTTTGGATGCCAAAATTTGTGCTACTATAGTTTGATCTATGTGTGTTAGTTGGATTAGTAGTCTATTATCTGAAATTGTGTTGACGAATTTTGTTATTGTTTGCTTTGAATCCGGATGTTTATGGGTGTTCTCTTTTAAGAGATGTCATGTGCTTTTTTTCCATTTTTGTGCAATTGTAGTTCATCCATTTTGTTCAGTTAGACTTGATTAGTTTATTTTCGTAGTTTTAGTTGTTTTTAATTAGCACTCAGAGATATAAAATAGTAATAATAGACGTGATGTAACAATTTGGTAGCTTGTGCCCTTAGACCTGCATGTAGTATTGGACCATTTTTTATTGATGGCAGTGAATGTCAATCAACTCTCTTTAACATCTTCCTCTTTTGTGCATCGGCGTCACTATCTTTTTAATATTTGGTCATTTTAAATTCCTTTGGTTCATGAAAGATTGGCTGTATGCTGACTTTCTAGTGTAGAGTAACATTGTGAATGATGGGGCTTCCTAACATAGGCAATTGCTTTTGCAAAAAGAAACCATATATAAATTTTGTCTTCAATGTGTATCAGGTGTTGGTAAACAAAACAAAAAATGAAGTGAAATAATACGATATTTTTTCAGTAACATCTTAGTATTGATGCAAATTGTTACTTGGCTATGTTCATGGGTGTCTGAGGCATCAAGTGAAACATGTATTGTTCTCTAGTCGTTTTGACTTGTGTTGATCCTTTGCAAAATATTTGGATTACGTCATCTACTATGGATTCAATAAATTTTGGAACTTTTGTTCTTCTTCTTTAGTGTAAAATGTATTGTACATGGAGTTTAACTGTTGAGTTTTGCTGTTTTTTTGTTGTGTGTATGTTGTAAGTTTCTTAGATTTGGAGTATCCCGAGATCCATTTCTAAAGTCAGAAACCCTAATCTGTTTGTTTGTATCATTCACATACACGAAGGAGCATCTTTTAAATCCTCCCTAGAGCCCAATTTTGATTGCAAAAACTGTTTGAAGAACCATCACCAAGCTTCCAAATCAAAGTCCTGACCGATTAATTTCTATAGTAAAGCAGGGAGACTTGCGTAAACTTTGTTACAAGTCAATAATCCTACCCGAGCCTTAAGGTGAGTTAGCAAACAGAGCCACATTTATCCACATCATTTTTCCAAGAGCGCCTATGTTGTGTGATTTTATGTTCCTATTTTTTTTTTCCTGATTCACTTGTGTTTATGGAGCCAATGCCATTTTTTAAGGTGCGTCTTCGTATCAACGTTTTTCATTTTTATTTCTTGTTTTTTTAATCAATTATAAGAAGAACACACAACACTAAGAGGGTTGGAAGGAGTGGAAAAAAACACTGGTGCTCCTGGAGTACATTAAGATGATGCCATATGAGCGTCGGCATAGCATAAACGCTGATGTAATATTACATGATATCATCTTAATAATACAGGAGTACATGTTTTTTCGGAAGGAGTGAGTAATTGAATTGAATGAAACGAAGTCCATTTTGGGAACAAAAGCGTAATAACAGATTAGGAAGGAAAGAAAAACACACACACACACACTGAATTTCATCGAGTCCTTTTAATCAAATGGACAAAGTCTTTAAACTCAACGGTATTTAATTGATGAAGCTTTCCAATGATAAAAGACGATCTGTTTGGTACCCCCACTAACAGACCAATACAAGGGCTTGATTACGATCCTACTTTTCGTAGAAAGCAATGCTTCTTTCCCATACATTTACAGGTCAAATCCAGCTTATCTAGACACAATGTAACAATTTTCTCCAAAAAAATAAAAAAGGCATGTTAGATTTACATGTTGAAAAATCTCAAACTAGTGGGATTACAAATCTTCTAAGATCCCAACTGTGAACTGTATAAATAGACATGTATAAATCTTAGATATTAATGCATAATAGTGTATCAGGGTATGTCTGATATGGCTTCGCCGCTTTCTTTATCTGTGCTTTCCTCATCAAGAAGAGGCTTTGATAATGATCCTCCTTGATTTGCTTCTCTGTTTTCCTTATTTTTACCCCATAGAACAGAGTATAGTCCTATCATGATGAGAACTGTACCAATAATTCTGCAAAAAAGACAAGTTGGGGCTATTAGTTACTAAAAAAGAACTAGCTTGTTTTATGATTATTACGCTAATCATAAATCTTTATAATCAATTAGTGGGTATTTTTTACATTACCCTCCAACATACAACTGGTCATTAAGAATTAGAGTTGCCATTATGGCTACTAAAAGGGTCTGCAGGGGCTGGAAGACAGCAACAAACACAGGGCCACCCTTTTGAATACACCATGTTTGGAGGGCAATGACGATTCCCGAAGACACAATTCCCTAAACCGTCAGAAGCAAAACAATTTAGATACAAGAAAACGAGATGAAAGTAAAATGACAATGTTGCGGGAAAGCTGGAAGTTTTTTAGTATTTACAGCATAGAGGATTGTAAATATTTCCTCTCCGGATTGGATTTTCCAATGCTCGAAATCTCTTTCTTAGAAGGCTGCTAGGACTAGAAACTGGATCAATCCGAAGAAACAAGTAAACGAAGTGAGTGTGAGCTTCGCCGGGCACTTCTTCACCACCGGAGCCTGCAAAATTTTTAAGTTCTAAACAATGTGAGTGGTGATACAAGGTTCATCCCATATACATTTGCAAATAAATACATACATAAACATGTATACAAGTTATTTTTAGTATTCAATTGGTTGAATCATTGTGCCCAGATGCATTTGTGTGTGTATAATGAACTCTGAACAGTGTAGCATATACATATAACATCATACTTGTTACAGATTTGGCACTCGTGTAAGTTTTAATCAAAAAAATTTATTGTGTTGAAACTATTTTGAGGGTCTGACCTGAAAAACCATCCAACCAGCCCATGATAAGCAGTGGCCAAGAAGGTATATACAGCCCCATGTCCAATTCTGTGTGTTCCCTGATATGACTTCTGCAATATTGTTATTTCCATGTGTATGTTCTCTCTGGTGTAAAAGTGGAGGGCCTTTGTAAAGGGTAATAACAGTTGCACCCCCTACACTTGCAATGGTTCCCAGCACTTTTGCTAGTCCATCTTTCCTTGTCATGCTGACTTTCTCGAGTCTGCAAAATATTGCAGATGAATTAAGGCTCAGAACCTTATTTATTTTTATCAGATTATGTGAAACAGATATCATAGAATTGGAATTACCTTAAAGCAGAAGCCATAACAAATGTAATAGCAGGAACTGAATTTTGCATTGCTGAAGCAAAAGTTGGAGATGCATAGTACAAACCCAGAAGATAAAATCCTTGGTTTGCTGTGATCCTGATACCAATGAAGCTAATAAGTGACAAAAATAGAAGATTTAAAAATTAAAAAATACAAAAATAATAATAATCTATCTACTTACCCTAGTAATGCTAGAAGGAAGAACTGAACCAACAAAGTTATAGTAAGAGGTGGTCTTTCATTCCTAAAATAGAAAAAGAAACAAAAAAAAGAAAACAAATATAAATCGCATCAAAGTAAATAAATGACCAAAAGATTATTGAAGCAACTATGGAAGGTAGAACTTACTTCTCAAGAAAATAAGCACAAGGACCCAATAAAAGCAGTGCAATAATATTCCTATAAACTGGGAAAACTACTTTGCTGACACCAATGTCTAGTGCAACTCTGGAGACGATGTGAAATCCTGCAAAGCAGAGTTGCAGAAAAAGCAATGCCAGAAGAAGTTTCATATTATCAGACACCATTAATCTTTTTCCCATTTTTTTCTTTTGGTAATTATAATTAATGAGATCTTGTACTTTGAATGATACAAATACAATGACAAAGGGATGGTTATTTATATACACATGCATGGAGGAATCATCATTTCATTTGGTAGCAAAACTACCTAAAAATAAAACATATGCAAATTAATATGATCATTTATATGTTATATTGTATTTTGGCATGTATAATATTATTATATATTCTTGACCTTAGAAAGCAAATACATGTTTAATTATTAGGGAGACAAAACTGAATTAAAGCATGTTGGCAAGGTGGTTAGAGAGTGGCCAACTCGAATTTCTTTTGCATATATATATATATATATTGATATTTGTCTGGATCATTGTTTTTAGTCTATATTATTAACAAAAACATTTTAATTATTGTATTTTATCCAGAATTTAAAGGGCAGTCCAAAGAAGAAAATTTGTCTAGTTGAAATACAATGTAGGATGCTAAACATTAATAATGATGAGGACAAATTATCACTTGGATTAGGTGGTTTTGATAGAAAATCATAGATGAAGAGGTTCTCTGGACTGAGTGGACATGGAAAATTGCAGCAGGAATCAAAGTTGGCATGTGGTTTTCATTATTTGAGCAATTTTTTTAATATAGTTTGTAGAGTGACCCAGTGGAACCTAAGCACATGTAATCACACATCAAGTAAAACCCATTTAGAAAAAAAAGAAAGAAAAAAAAAAGCACTCTGTTATTTCAGCTGGTTTTCTGCTACAATACGAGCTGGTTGAATATAATCTGTTTACTTGGCCTTTGAGACTATGTTTGTACCTAAAAATAATTTTAGAGAATCGATTGACTAGTTTTTACCTTTTTACTTTGGAGGATTTATGTATAAAGATGTAAACATAAATATATGTATACTTTATCATGTACTAGAATGCTTACAGCTTAGAGCTTTTCTATGACAAATGAGCTTGGAGACATGGTTTTGGAAATTAGCTTAATGTGATTAACATATTGGACCAATATTTTAATCACTACTAGTATAGAATGTGTTACAAAAAAGTCAAATCCGCTGTATCTGCATGCCATTTATTTTCCCCTGTTCGAAAATCATTCAAGAATCTAACTATCAACTTGGTCCACAAGGGTTTTTAACAAAATTACAATTTGGAAGAAGAAAGAATATTACCCTATTGTATCTGTGTATAGAAAAACCCATTTCCACTAATTATATTTTGGACTTGTATAACCAAGTAATCAAACAAGAAATTGTCTCAAATCTTATAATTTTCTTTCACCCACCTTATAAATTTTCAAATCGTTTTTGAAGTAATACAACATGAAAGGATTCCAGAAGATGTTCTGACATGCAATCATTTAGCAATCTATCAGGAGCCAATTGAAGAACAATAATGTGATGTATGCAAGAATCTCTGTTAATTTGGATTGAACTATTCGACATGATTGTATATTCTTGTTCAATTAATGCTTCTTTTTCTTTAAGAAAAATCATCTATTTGGTTCCAACTGCAATTGATTCTTCAATAATACATCATAAACAGTTTATGACAAATTGTTTGATCAATCATAAGAGAATACAAAATCCTGACCAGCTTTCTTTATATTAGAAAATGTGACTGCTCTTTTAGCATATGGCCAGAGAAGAGCCACTCAGATTTCAAAATGTACGAAACGAGCAAAGTAAATTTTCTTGAATTGTGAAGCCAGTGTCAACAATTAACAGGATGAGAAAGCAAATGTTGAATTCATACAAAATCACTACAACATCACCATTTCAACGGTCAGGGCCTAAGCTAAATATCTTACTACAACTGCATTCCGGGTCTAAATTCTAATTCTCCCTTAGTTTTGACTTTGCTACACAAATTCAAAACCTTCATTTCATTGTATTTTCACAACCAGAAGCAAGGAAGTCTTTGAAACTAAGATAGTGCCTGGAATCACTTGCGCCTGAAGACGACGACAATAGCAGTGCAGTTATCTTTACAGTGACGCTCACGCACAGCTTCTTTTACAAGTCGGCGGCTCACTGTTGAGACAGGTAATCCTTCCTGTCAAAGAAACACAGTACTGAGTAATCATAACGTACAAACATTAGGGAATTACATTTTGTAAGTAGCTAAAAGAAAATATCATGATGAAGGTCAACATCCAGTAATTTTCCAGATAATCCATGCCACAACATTTCTCTTCTCATTCCTTAAGGGAAAGTTTACAATTATTAATCACTCCCCTTTTCGTAGATAATTTTATAGAACACTACTATATTGAATTGAAAAGGATATACAGACGAACTCATCTCTCTATTAATAAATGTGGTTAGCTACGTAATGGTCGTTTACTAGTAATACCTATTAACATCAAATTATCAGAAGACAGAATTCAAATGATTCCAAGTCTACAATAATTGAAAACTGGAAAACCATCCAATCATTTGGTAATCTATAGGTTCTTCCACCTAAATTAAATTGGAAGTCCATTTTTACCATAAGATGGCATTTCGAGATAGACTCATGACTAAGAAAAGCAGACTGAAATGAAAAGATAAAAAATGAAATAACAACTAACATGCCATTAGTTAAAATTAGGGTAAAAAAGAAAGTTATAATAATCAATAAAGCAAATGAGATACCACACCAAGTGATTCCATATTAGATCAAAATATTCCATAAGTCAAGAGAAATTTGTGCTCTAACCTTCAATAATTTCTTAACAAAATCAACAGCATCACCAGGTCCAAAAACCTAAAAACAAGTAATAAAAGTAGAATTCAAAAAGATCCAGATGGAAAAAATAATTTAAAGGGTTGAATAAGTCTAAGAAATACCCCCCAGAGGCCATCACAACCAAGAATAATGAAGTGCTCTCTCTCTGTAAGGTCAAAAGAATGGATATCCGGGGTTGCAATAACACCAACCTGCATTTTATACAACCCTCGAAGAAAGAAATTCATTACGTTGTAGGCGGAATCAGTCAGCCATTGGTAAGACAAGAAAATGAGAAGTACACGGACTTAAGTTTCCTTGTGCAGGACATATCAGAAAAAGGAAAATGATTCCTTTTCCTTAAGCAGAAGTAGGCATCTTACTTATCAGAAATGTGCCTAATTTGCTGTTTTTATCTAGTGTTTACACAGATTTAAAAATTTCAGAAAATGTGAAGACATTGATACACAAGTGCCAATGCCTTCTTTCCAAAAGAAAAGGTATAGTTTCCAAAGAATAAGGTGGGTCAATTTCATTATTGAACTTTTGATTGCAGCAACTCAGTCCATGAATTTTCTAATTTCTATCAGTTGACATTTTACATTTGTTAAAACCACTAAATTATAGCTATGTACAAAATCCTGCTATGCCAAAGCACAAATGAAGGAAACATGAAAAAAACAAGATAAAGTATATAAAAGCACAATTAGAACCTTTTTGAACTGGCGATCCCCAAAGGCCCTAGAGACCTCAAGTCGACCCTGCAATCGTCCATTTGAAGTCACAGTACCACCAGCCTGAAAATCGGGAAGCATTTTCTTGTTGAATACAGATCATTTCCAGATATAAACAAATAGATTACGTCACAAACTTGCGATGCATGGATAAGATATCTCATCTAGAGATGACATTTATTTTCCAGACTCTCAACTTACCCTTTTGTCCTCAGTGAAATGTTTTGCTAATCTTCACTTTCACCTTTTCCCCAAAAGGTAAGAGGGAAAACATGAATATAATCCACAATGTAGGAGACATAAAAGCTACCGTGTGTAACTTTTTCGAAAATAATGTACTACTCCCAACCAAAGAAATATGTTTAGAACAATTCCATAAGTACTTCACTTTAACTCATCATCATTATGGAAAAGAATTGGAATTAAGAAGAAAAATATATACAAAAAGGGTATGAACAAGTATATGAGGTGCTTTTGGCAGCTCTAAACCACTAACCTACTGTATTTGGGCGGAGAAGAATCTAAGAATCTTTAAATATAAAAACAAAAGGAAGAATAAAATGAAAATGTTCATGTGCATGTTCGGTGCCAAGCAGGCCAACCATTATCAAGTTATGCGTTTTGTGACATATAAAACCTTCTGAATTCGAGCACGCTCCTGCAAATAGATGGCTTTGTGTTCCCTTGTTAAAACAATGGCCTTCAGAGGACCTATTCCATCAGAATCATTGTGCAAGACATCAGACGTAGATGATCGTGCTACCACTGCTTTTGCATCTCCAACATTAGCAACAAAAACCTACAAACATCCAGCATTAATTTTAAAGCAGATACAATAGGGAGAGTTTTTGCTATACACACAGTTTGAATTAGTTCTCAGCAGGCAATGATCAGTTAATAGTTTAGTTGACGATCCACAAACAAGGCAAGAACCGGTATATTTCATATAACATTTACAAAACCAATAAAGAAAACTTCCACGTAAGTTCTTTTCTGCAAATTTTCACCAGGAGGACTGATCCAAATCAGAAGTCTTTTCCTTGGAAGATCTCAACTATCTATTTGAGGAAACTCAAAAGTGATAAGAGTTATAACTTACTGTTTTTCCTAATATCCAAACACATACAGCAGTAGCACCATCCTGCCATCCTCCTAATAAGGAAATCAAAAAATAATTTTTTAAATGGAAGTCGTATATATTTTCAAGTTCCATCTTTTAAACTTGTTAAATAAGGAACTTGATAAAATTGAATGAGAAGAAAAGAGGATTAATTATTAGATAATAGAAAGTTCAAGATCAAACTAGAGTTGAGAAAATAAATACATGTGCATTTAATATGTATATTAATCACAATTGTCAAGCATTATTTAACATAATTATCCAGTTGTTGATAACTTTGTAGTTTTGATTCTCTATTTAAAATTGTGAAATTCCTACATAATGTCTTTATAATTTAATAAAAGATATTATGAAAAAGAAGTTAAAGAGGTAAACATTAAGTGATTTAATCTGTACCTGACATACTTTGTTGAACAAGAGACTCATCAGTTTTTCGGAAACCTGTATTAAGAGGGGATAAAATCTAACGTAAACATTTGGTGACATACAGCATTAAAAATTCTTCTGGAACAAAAGTTTTATATTAAAAAAAATACCGAAGAAATAAAAATTTGTTCATACCGTCAAGTATGGCTCTTTTGGCCACTTTTATATCCAACTGCAATACCATAAAATATAATGACACATCATTTCAAAGGACAAACAACTAGAACAAGTAAAACGCAAATGCAGAAAGTCAAAATGACTGGAAATAGTATAAACTTATACTACTTTCCTATTAGAGGTAATTACATTGCACATTATTAACAGATAAGAGGCAACTACATGCTCAAGGAAGACATTTAAACAGAAAAATATATAAAATCATAATAACAATTTTACTATCCGCATGGTTTTATCCTTAAAAGTAGAAAAACATTTTTACACTGGTAAACCATATTTTTCTTTCCTTTAGAAGTTTGGAGGGAGAGTTAGGATGGGGTCATAACCTGTGAGAAAATTTCAAATTATCTACTAAAACACACTCTTACATGTAGAGTTTGGCTTCACTACTACTTTTTTTATTGTAAAATAACCAAGTGACTTCATTATAGGAGTTGTTTTCTACATAAGAACAAGAAATTTTAAAAGACAGTATTAGGGAAGCTACAAAATCTTAACTTTTCTGAAGTTTTTAATAATCCATACAACAAATAATTGTTTCTTACAAGAAGTTTTACTAATCTCATAAGTCATAATGCTTTCATAATTGTTTTTGACAGCTCCACAAATTGGTTCAAGAAGTTGAAATCAAAGTTTAAAGTGCTTCTGAACTACAATAACCAAATTTCATAAGTAAAGAAATTAATGAAGGGTTTAAAGTGCCTAAGTAAACAAATGAGCATGAAAATAGACCAAGCAAAACACACCAACTCACGTGGTAACCCAGCTGATAGAACATTTGCATGCAAATGTTTCTGAACATAATCTGCAGCTAACCGACCTCCATGCCCATCATAGATTGCAAAATGAGCACATCTGACCAGAACAAGACAAGTAGTATTAAAAAAAGCTGACAAACCATCTATGATGCTTTCTGAACTAGTAATAACATAATCACATCCAATCAAATTAATTCTTATCAAAATGTTGAAAACTTAAAATAACGGCAGCCACCGAGACCAAAGACTAATATTTTATGGTTGATAATCTGTAAAACGAGAAATGTGACCCAGAGCACCGCACAACAGTCAAACTGGATTCGTACAAGCAAATATATTAAACTAAAAAACACAAATTTATACGATGTCCAAGAACAAAGATCAAGAACCTCAATTTGCCCGGAGAATCTAAGCCGGCGTCCAAGAGCACAACCCAAGCGTCCTCCATGGTGTGTCTGGACCCCTTATCCTCGGCTCCGTCAGCTTCAATTTCAAAACCTATTTCCCTTACAACTGGTTTATCCTCCTCAGGACCAACCTCACCCAAACCAACATCTGGGTTCCTATCGTCCTCGGTCTTGGCCTTCTTGGCAATCGAAATCGGGGTCTCGGAATCGCTTTCACGCTTTTGCTTTGGGTTTGGCTCGGCCTCTCTGAGGATCTCACTTCCAGTGACTGAGTCGTTGATTTCACTCATTTTCGAGTCGACAACGATACTAGAAAGCCAAACCAAGTCCAAACTTGTTTGGTTGCCAGGAGAATTTTCAGAGAAATTAAAGTCTTAACTAAGCTTTGGAATTTGGAGCTTCAGATGAACATGCTCGTCGGACCTCAAGATTCAAGGCAAGGCCGAGAACTATATTTCAAAATATACTTTTTTATATTTATTTTATATATATAGGTATCTAATTATTAACGCAGTATTTTCACTTTTTTATTTATTTTGTCAATAATTATCACAATATTAAAATTATTAATTCATAATTTAATGACGTCATATTATTATAGTACAATAAAATACAAAATATAAAATATTCTTACCAAAAAATATAAAATACAAAATATTTCAAAGAAATCATTTCATTTATATGAATGTTCCATTTCACTTGGGAAAATTGTATCTATGTGATCCATGAAAACAATAAAAATAAATAAATAAAAAGTATGAATAGTCAAAATCATGTATAAATCATTTTTTTCCACTTGGGACAGATTTTAATAAGCCATTGTATTTATATAGATGTAAATTAAAAGTATAGCACCAAATAATATATAAGTTTTTCAACTAATATTAGTTAATGAAATTTATTAAAAAAAAGTTTATATAAAAAAAATCAAATTTAAAATTATTTTTAAAACATTTTTTTAAGCTAACCATAATGCTGGGTGTGAGAACAACCCAAAAAGTTTATATTATACCCACACTTGTCTACTAGTAAAACTTATGTATAAAATATATATATATATATATATATATATATATCAAAATTTTAAATTATTTAATTGAAAATCTTATAAACCTTTTTTTATGTTGGATTAATATAAACTAATATCAATTTAAATTAACAAAAATATTGTGCCACTCAAACTGTTATTGACATTAAAAAAAAAGTTACTATTATTACAATTTTTTCTTTTATATTTTTTTAAAAAATAACCATACAAAAAATATATAATATTTATTATTATTATAATAATAAATATTTTTTTATTTTTAATAAAAAAATTTGATCCATTTCAAATATCATATATTTGATCGAACTCGGATAATAATAAAATACATATTTAATTTTACTGTAGCTATTTTGGGAATGAACATAAGCCATAGGCACTACACACTTAAAACTCCAAAAAATATAAAAGATCCCACAATTATAAAATATATAATGCTCACGCGCTCTTGCCACACTCTTTTCAAAGAATACCTTAAGATTTGATTCGCGTAGCACACACGCGCAGGCTACGAATTGCCTACTTGCATCTGATCCATTAAAATGTAAATAAGAAAAAAAGAAGTAATAATTAAATAATACACTTTGCATGAGCTTTCCAAGTCTGCGAAACCCTAACTGCAACAGAACGTTATCAAAGTAACACCTTGAAGCCTAACGGACCCTAATTCCTGTTGAAACGAATTTCTCATTTTGACCTCGAACCCTCGCTACCCAATGCTCCGTAACACCCCCATCCGCGACTGAAGTTCCTAATTCCAGTCTTCGACTTCCGCCATGTCGCTCGACGGCGGTTCCGGTGACCGCCGGGAGGGTCAATCGCCGGCAGGGAACGCCGTCGCCGGAGGTGGAAATGGCGTCCTGCCGGGGGATTCGATCCGGCCTGCAGCTGTGTCTGTGTCGAACCAGAGACTGAGGCTGAACCCGAACAAGGAGCACAAGCCCGAGAGCTACGATGACCTGCAATTGGAATTCAGTCCGTCGATTTTCAGCTCGCTGGAGAGGTACTTGCCGCCGAGCATGCTGGGCTTGCCGCGAGCCGACAAAGTCAAGTTCATGAGAGAGATTTTGCTTAAGTACTTGCCCCAAGGGGAGCGTAACAGAGTATGTTAATTCAAATTTTCTATGTTTTAGCTGGTCGTGATCTGTTTGGATGCTAAGAATTTAGAAGAAAAGAAAATACTTGAACTTTTGATTTTCGATTTTCCATTTTCCATTTTGTTATTATTTTTAGGAAACAAAAGAGAGCTCTGTGAATTAGGGTTCGAGGAGCCCTTTTCGACCAACGGGCAAGTGATATGTTAGTGAAATGACTGAATTGCCCTTGGGCCTCGTTTTGTTTATTACAATATTACAATATTACACAGGGTGCGGTGGCAAGGGAGATAGGTATAATAATAAATTAATGATCAGAGTCATGAGGCCACTTTTTCTTTCAAAGACCACTTTCTTTTTGTGTAATGTTTTTGGGTTGCTTTTATCTTTTTGGATGCAATTGCTAGAAAGAGTTAAAATGGCATCATGTTGGTTACTGTTTCTGAGAGTTTTTCTTTTCTTATTTTTTTTCTTTTTTTTTTTTTTTTTTAAGTAGAACTGAACTTTCAACTTAAATTTATATGCAAATTAGCTTCCAAAAAAGGAACCAACCCAGTTTAGTTTTTTTTCCAGCCAAGTTGCAAAATTCTCTATAGATAAAGCAAACCTAGTTAATTTATAAGCAAATTATTGTGTTTCCAGAATCGAAAATACAAGAAATCTGAGTAAATTATTTTAACCTATCTCTTATTTTAAAAAGATTTTAAAAAGAAATGAACGATAATAAGACAGAAGAATACATGATGCAAGACAAATGATATGAGTTTGTAATTTTCTTTCTTTTCTTTTTGGGTAAGTTTGAGACATACTGTTTTCAAAATTCAGTAAAACAGTTTTTTTTTGAAAGGGCAAAAAGGAAGTCTAATTTTTTTAATGATAATAATTTTTCTTTTTCTGCCTTTTAAATGAACTTTATTGCAAGAAAGTACAGAGATTAGTTTTAAAAGATAATTTGATACATTAGAGTTGAGCTGACGATGTTTTAAATGAACCAACAGAGTTCTAAGTGGATTAAGATTTCTTATTTCTCATTAAAATATTTATAATAACCTGAGTTAAACCAGCTCTTTTTAGGAGCTTAAAAATAGTTCACAATTCTCTACCACTTTGTTAAAGTTATACCCCAAGGAATTACTGATGGCATTTCTACATGGTACTTAACTAAATGAATGAAGTTTGAATTCCCTGCTCATCAGCTCTGACTGCCCAAACCTAATTATCGTTTGCCATTCAGTCTTAATAGATGGTATTTTATCTCGCAGACAAGTACATTCCCACGGCCTTTGTCTGCTATCTTCTTTGATAAATGAGTTAATTCGAATGCTAGGATAAAAGACAACAGTCTTTTGTATCCCTCGGTATTCTTTTCATGCATATCTTTCTTCAGCTCCATCACCCTTCCTTCCTGGTGTTTGAGCCATTCAAGAACACTTGGAAAGCTTATATTGGAAGGATTTTCTGTATAATTGTGCATGCTAGTTTTTGTTTATCTGCTTTCTTTTGTTATGTTTTCTGTCTCTGAGGATTTCTCATCCCCTATTTATGTTTTGTATGGTTATATAAATAAATATTTTATTAAGTTTTCTTTCTTATAAATTTTTTTGTATAATCATGTTCCTCAGCAAAGACTTGCTATTTATGTATCAGGTTCAGAAACATAGGGAATACAGGCAGAAGATAATATCAAGTTATCAGGTATCCTGCATGGCATCTGTTGTTTGAATATGATGAACCAAAATAACAATGCAATCTGCATCCTCTTTCTACTCCCTTATTGTCCTGCAATGGAATGGAGGCTCATTGTTGCTGTTTTTTATATATTTGCAGCCATTACATAGAGAGTTATATACTATGCACCCTGGAACAACCTTTGTTCCATCATTTCTGAAAGCAGTCAGTGATAATACCGAGGAAAGCTTTAGAAGCATCATGTCTGAACCCTCTCCAGGCATTTTTACATTTGAGATACTTCATCCTCGCTTCTGTGAACTACTGTTACTGGAGGTATTATTTATCAGTTTTCTCATATATATCCTGTAGTGTATTTAATGCATAGCTGCCTTCTTTTCTTTTTATGATGTTTTCTGTCTGCTAGGTGGAAAATTTTGAAAAATGGGTTAATAATGCAAAGTTTCGAATCATGCGACCAAATACAATGAATAGATATGGTGCCGTTCTTGATGATTTTGGCCTTGAAACCATGCTTGACAAGCTTGTGGACGGTTTCATTCGTCCTATATCAAAAGGTGGGCATGGTTGCTGATTATGATACACCAGTTTTACTAATTCACAAGAAGGTCGCTAGATGTTCTCATAAATTAACCAGTCAGGTTGTTCTTTTTGTGTAGTTTTCTTTCCAGAAGTTGGAGGAGCAACTCTGGATTCTCATCATGGTTTCATTGTTGAATATGGTAACGATAGGGATGTTGACTTGGGTAAGTGTTTTGTCTACTGAGTGTCTTTATGATAATTCAATATTCTTGTGCCAGTTTTTCTAGTTTAATGGTTATTATGTGATAGCTTATAGAAGTTAGGGACAACTAAATCACTGGACTCTGAAGAGAATGGTTTTAGCGTATTTTATGGTGTTGCAAAACCTCATTGAAATCTACTTTTTCTGCTGTTAACTATCTCTTGTGTTGACTTAATATACCTAATTGGATTCACTTCATAACAGCTCTAGCTGTTAGGTGCTGTGGTAACTTAAAATTATAACCTAGTTGTCGTCCTGTGTTGGAATCCTACCAGCCCCATTTCTATTAATTTACTTTCTGCACATGTAAAACTTTTATACCATAACTGGACAGGCCTACGTGTAAAAGGTAGTGTTAATTGTCTGTTGTGTTAGTTTGGTACACATAATTGGGCTTGCATTCTAACAACTAACTTTTGGAGTTGATGGTAACTTAACATTTCTGTTTAGTGGCTTTGAAGTGGCTTATCAAGTTGTTGTTAGGAGATGGGGGGTGAGAATATTTTCTTTAGTTTAGTTTGTTATTTAGCAGCTTAAACTTTTTAGTTGGCTACTGTCACCATGATTAGTTTCTTTTGTTATTCTAGAGATGGGGATACAAGAAATTTAGTGTATTCTATGCATGTGTTGCATCTTTCAGATTTGGTTAAATGATAATCTCCATTTTGTATGCATGCTGAGATGCCAAATTCTGCATGAAATTCTCTATCAAACACGTTATTTTTCGAATATGTTGATTGTGGTAGTTAACAATAGCAGGAACAGTTTATCTATCACCGTTACTGTACTTTCATCCCTGGATTTTGTTTTCTTTCAAAAGCAATGAATCTGAGAAATAATTTAAATTTGTAGGTTTCCATGTCGATGATTCAGAAGTAACTTTGAATGTGTGCTTGGGTAAGCAGTTTTCTGGAGGAGAATTGTTTTTTAGGGGCACTCGATGTGATAAACATGTAAATACAGGAAGTCATTCAGAGGTATGCTAGTCTTTGAATGTAACAACTTCAAATTGTCCCTGGTGTAAGACATATAAAGTACTATTTGTTGATATGTAAATAGGTATAACAAAAGTTGTTTCCTTCTTTGTACTGGCGACTGTAGTTGTAAAAAATGTTCTCTTTGAGTAACTTCTTGTTTAGAAGTCCTTTTTTCCTTTTTTCTTTTTTTGGTAGCTTTAGGATGTGATTAAGTTGAATGTGGTGTATAACATTCTGTCATGGGAGGTTATAAGTTTCTTGACGGGGTATATTATTTGAAGCAGGAAATCTTTGACTATTCCCATGTCCCAGGACAAGCTGTGCTTCATCGTGGTCGACACCGTCATGGCGCTAGAGCCACAACATCAGGTCATCGCATAAACCTACTTCTATGGTGCAGAAGGTATCTGATGCCATTTTAACTACAGTTAGCAGTTATACTCTTTTATAAACTTCTTGTAGATTGACTCTAAGTATGTTGTAGAATTGTTTTTTTATATGCTTATAATTATCTGTTCTTATATTTTTGTCAAATTTATAAGAAAATATTTTGTTTTGAGTTTTCTTTTCACTCATTCAAGGGCCCTTTTCTCGAATTCAGACTATGTTAAAGGTCCCTTTACATAAGTTAGGTTAAGGAGCTTTGCTGTCCTATTTTCCTTTCAAGAACCCATTTCTTTTGCAAATTTTAAAACTGAAGTTCAGTATGTGAAGGAAAAGAAAGTTACCGTCTGTTTGGGTACTGTGGATGAACAATGCATTTTGTGTTAGCTTTGATATACGTAGTTGGGCCAACTTCCAAGCTTTTAGCACAAATAGTGCTTTAACATGTTATCAAAACCTAATTGTCTAACATGTCTCATGTTTGAATTCTGCTAACTCTCGTTTTTCTCTAATCCCATCCCTTTATAAATGATAATTGATCTACCTACAAGTTACAATCTTTTTGGATTGGGGAAAGAGAGCTTGTGGTTGGTCATCCATTCTCATTGACACTTACACTTCTGTGTATGAAACATTATTGCCGGAATCCTGCTTTCATTCCTTCTTTTTTATTTTCATCTTGTCCTAAATATGGGGTTTAAAGAATTCAGTGGACCCATTTTCTCTAATCGCATTATCTCTATTCAGTTCGGTCTTCAGAGAGATGAAGAAGTATCAAAAAGATTTCTCCAGCTGGTGCGGGGAATGCTCGCGTGAAAAGAAAGAGAGGCAACGCTTCTCAGTTGCTGCAACCAAATTGGTAATGTCTCTTTTCTTATTATAAGAAGTGGCAATTGCATCTACAGAACACATGATAGATTTTTTTCCAGAGTAAAAAGTGCTTACATTTAGCCGCACAAAATGAAAGTATGAAACAGAGTGATGCTTGGGCAATGCCTGTGTAAGCATGTTATACTAGTTACATGAGTTTTTAAAAGTCACAGCAATTGTTATTGGTTTTCATAGGACAGATAGAATTACATTGCGTTCGTGTTGATTTAAAGCATACCACAAGCTACTGCATGCAGTCACAGAATCTAGCACTGTGATCAAGGAACAAATCCTACCTTATCTGAGAACATAATCAGAAGGAAAAGAACATGGAAACTTTATGGTTAAGAATTTAACTGTCATAATATACATTGTTTAGTGTATTCAAAATCTTGGTCTATTAACTGTCATAATGTGGACACTTTATGCTTTAGAATTTAACTGTCATATTAGGACACATGCATTGCAGACTAATCATGGACTGTGATGAAAGCATGAAAATGGGAATCCAGATCACGTGTCCCCCTCGATGTCCCCTAATTACAATTTGACACCTTAGTTTTTTTTTTCTTCCATTTGAGTGATGCGTCAAATTTTGATTGCGGTGGACAGATAAAAGAGACAGATGATCTAGATTCGGTTATTAATTTTGGTTGATCCTCTGCAGGAGTTGCTGAGGAAGGAAGAAGGAGAATCCACAACATGACCTGTTTCAGTTGTCATATATGCTGGCTTGTGAACTTACATCTGAAATTGATGATGCTCAGAAAGAAGAGAAAAAAAAGAAGAAAAAAAGTAAGTCTGCTTGCGTGGCAGTAATCTTAGATGTTTGTCTGTAGACTCTGTACATTAACTACCTATGTCTTGGTAAAACCTGAGATGAATTTCCTAATTTTCTATGTAATTACATACATGAAATTTTGTAAAGAAAGGAAAAAAAAAAAAAAAAATTAACCAATTGTGGAACTCTTGGGTCTGTAAGTAGGTGAAGCTAGGGAGTCAAAAAACCAGAGTCTCTTTCCCCAAACATCTTAATTTTGTGAAAAATGAAAACTGACTTTAATGTAGTATCATATGTCGCACATATTTATGTGTTTTACACATAAATTTCTAGATTGTATAACTTTGTACGAAAATCAAATATATATATGTATAAAAAATTTCTTTTCATATTATCAAATTATAAATATGACCGATAATCTTACAATTACAAGAGTTAAGAAAAAGCATATAGTACAATTATTAAATTTGACATAGAATTTAATTCTAAATATCAAAGTTCTGTCCTTACAAAAACACTCAAATATTCTCGGATTGCGTTTTATGAATATTCATGTACTATTTATTTTCAATTTCTATTATATTATTTAATACTTTCATATATGATTAATTTAAAATATGTGAATGGATACAATATAACCATATAATTATCAAGAGAAAATGGATTTTGAGTGTTTATGCCCACACATGTGATATTTTTGCCAAAATTAACCATGTGCATATAATTTTATTAGAAATACATACCAACCTCTAAAAACGCCTAAAATACTCTGAAATTATTGTTCTCCTTATTTTTTCACTTAAGTTTTGCTTTCATCTTTTTACTTTTATGATTTTTATTTATTTTATGATATATTTTTCTATAAAACTATTTGAGTATTTTAGTTTTTGAATTAAGTTATAATATTTTAGTTTTTAAATTAGGTCATTTAAAATATTTTTGTTCTTAAATCAATCTAAGTCATTTTAATAAGTATTAAATAAAATATAATTTTTATTTAATACAATTATTCATATATTATTATTTTTTTCTTATTTTTTTCATTTTTTCTTGCCTTCTTCTATACCGTAAGTTTTATTTATTTTGAGGCATACTTTACATATAATTTTTAACGAGGTCATTTCAAAAGAGTATTTTTTTTTTCTCTACTCGCCACTTTTTTTTGGTGAGATTCTCTACTCACCATTTAACAGTGAGTTTTGCTATCTAATGATGAGAAAATATTTAATAATGAATTTTGGTATCTGATAGTGAGTAGAAAATAAAGGGTTAATTATATTTATTACTCCTACATATTAGATATTGTGTCAATATGGTTTTTGTATTTTTTATTTGAATAATTACAACCCTTTCACTTTCCAATAACATTAAATAAGTCATTCTGTTAAAATATTATATCAAAATTAACAAATTATGTCACATCAGAGTCTAAATAAATATCTTTATGAATTTTTTTACTTAGGGAGATGAATAGTAGAATGTTTTTTTAAAAATAATTAAAAAAATTTTCATCTGGATGTTTATTTCGACTCAAATGTAATATAGTTGGTAAACTTTGATAGAAAATTTTAATAAAATAATTTATTTGATCTTATTAAAAAATATAAATATTGTAATTGATCAAATTAAAATTATAGAGATCATATCAATATAACACCCAAATTATAAATTATAAAGGTGATTAATATAATTAATCCGAAAACAAATGAGATATTTATTTTTACTTGCCACCGGCTATCAAATTTTACTATTGGACGACTTGTAGATAACATTTTCAATAAATATGGTGGACGAGGGATATTTTGAATAATAATAAGCCTTTTTTTTTTAAAAAAAAATTATAAATGCATATGCGTTTTGGAAAAAATTATGATTTGCGTGTGCAGCTGAGGTGCTTATCCTTCATAATTAGCGTCTGTTTATCTAATTTGATTTTATTTATTTATTTTTTAAATATTTATAAATATATTATTATTATTATTATTATTATTATTTGCAGTTATTGACCGGCACACCCATCCCTCAACTGTTACAAAGCCCGTCCCCTGCAAAACAGCAACCTTAAAAGAGAGAAAATAAAATAAAATAAAATAAAATAAGCAAAGCAAAACCGAGAGACGCCCAGAAGCCCAGCCGATAATATCACTAGATTCTCCGAAACCTAATCTCTCTGTAAGCATTCTCTCTCTCTCTCTCTCTAAATCTCTTTCCCTATCTCTTTCTCTCTCTAGCTTTCTCCATGTTTATCTATTAATGCCGTCGTTTAATTTCGTCTCTTTGTTTCAAGGGTTTTGGCCGTGTCGAAGATTTTGAGGCTCTGCATACGATCACGGAGAAGACCCACATCGGTACAGCAAACTGTTGGAGAATTTGAGCTCTCCTTGAATCGCTTGGCCATTATTTTTGTGTATTATTTCCTTTTGGATGTTTGTGACTGTTTGGTGTGGCTTCTTCCTTGTCTAGGGTTAGGGTTTTTGTTTGTTCGATAGAAGAGCAGGATGGTGTTGTACTCTGTTCCATTTTAGGTATCGAGTTTGGCAATTTTATTCCGATTGTTGTTATCGTCCCCGATTTTTCTTTTGTAGCTTTGGAATTTTTCCCAAATACTGTATAATTGATATTTACTTGATTGTTATCTTTTTATTTATTTGTTTCTGAATTGATTTTATTGAAAAAAGAAAAAAAAAGGAAAAAAAAAGAAAAAAGAAAACAAAGAAGAAAAGGCCAGTGAAATATTACCAATAAAAAATTTGCTCGCAACGGCCCCATACTGCGAAAAAAATATTCAAAAGACTCAATTTTGTGTTAATTTTACAAATATCTATAAATGGGGAGCCCCGCATTAAGCAACCGGAATAACGGGCAGCGGTTAGGCATTACGGAACCCATATCGTTGGGTGGACCAACGGATTACGACGTGATGAAGACTCAAGAGCTTGAAAAGGTTATGGTTCATTTTCGAATTCACGTTGAATTGTGATTTCTAGCTTGAATATGCTGAATTGGGTTTGTTTTGCTGACCAGTATTTGCAAGCTGTTGGACTCTATGAGAGTCAAGAAGAAGCTGTCAGTAGGGAGGAGGTGCTTGGCAGACTAGACCAGGTTGAATTTTTATGTCCCAGTTGCATTTTCCTGCATTTATTTTCTGGAAAAATTAGAAAAAGGATAACATTATTATATTTCAAGTTTTATATTTTATGCTTCTGTCATCTTGTTTCAATGAAAGTATTCCTTAAAATTGAGCATATTAGTCCCTTCTGATAATTGGTTCAGGCAGGTTTATTTCTTTACTCCATCGTATTATCTCAGACACTTGATTTGTGATTTTTAATTTGTATCCTCTGGTTGTAATTGTTGATATTGTTGATATTTTTGTAAAATGATGAGACAGATTGTGAAGATATGGGTCAAAACAATTAGCCGGGCCAAAGGTTTGAATGAGCAACTGGTGCAAGAAGCAAATGCAAAGATTTTTACTTTTGGTTCCTATCGCTTAGGGGTATGTATATTTTAGTTTATTTTAAGGGTTTGAATTATAATGTTATCTAGCCTGTACTTGTCTTCTTGTTTAGAGAAAGGGGAAAGGTCTCTATTACTTGATGTTTGAAATCAGGCTTATAATTTAATCTATGTTAGTGAGTTTATGATGTCTTGTGGACTCTATCCACCCGCAGTCTGTCTTCCCCCCTCTCTTTTTAAAATACTGTTTTTCTAGTTACTATCTTTTAAAGTCTCACTACATTGTAAGTGTGCTTGAAGGTGTGAATTACTGTACAATTGTTTTTGCTTTTACTACTCGCCCTATTGATTTTATGCCGATTTGCAGGTGCATGGCCCGGGTGCAGATATAGACACGCTTTGCGTTGGACCTAGACATGCAACACGAGAAGTATTGAGTTTTCCCCTTCACGTGCAACAAATTTATTTATTTATTTCTTGGTATTTATTATTTGACTTGAAATTGCACTCCTAACTTGGCTGTAGGAAGATTTCTTTGGTGAGCTACATAGAATGCTGTCGGAGATGCCTGAAGTAACAGAGTTACACCCAGTGCCTGATGCTCATGTTCCAGTTATGAAATTCAAGTTTAGTGGGGTTTCAATAGATCTTCTTTATGCGAAACTGTCACTTTGGGTTATTCCTGAAGTAAGTGTTGTCTTTACGCTGAAATCTTGTTTTCTCGTTTGAATCCGTTTCACTTGCTTTTGTCTTGTTTTGTTTGCGTGGTCAATGCTATATGATGTATCACTTTAAGACATACTCTCATCTTGGTTAAATCCCCTAGGGACAAGTGTTGTCATGTTCTAATGGCAGACATTGAGTTCAGCATCGCTGAGCTGGAGAGTTGAGATGGAAGGGGGTTTAGCATCACCGATGGTTTTTCCCTTCACCGGGTAGTTGGTTTTACAGAGAATTTTGGGTTTGTTTATGCTCTTTAACTGAGGATAATGTGGTCAACAAATAATATCAGTGTCTTGAGGCTTAGTATATTTGAAGGCCTTGTAGAAGCTTCCTTACTTTAGTTGATGGATCTGATAGGGGTTGCAGTTGATAATGATTAATCTAACAGTGCTATTAGATTAGGGGTTTTCATGCGACCTTGGAGGGATCTGTAGGGTGGAAAATATATGTTTTGACATCATGTTTTCTTGGGTGCTAGATTTTCTCTTAATGTTATTTGTTCTGGTATGTGCATTTTTAATTTCCAACTTATATTTCTGGTGCAGGACTTGGATATATCACAGGACTCAATACTACAAAATGCAGATGAACAGACTGTTCGTAGTCTCAATGGTTGTAGAGTAACTGACCAAATTTTACGCTTAGTTCCAAATATTCAGGTTTGGTGCATTACTCTCTTTCCTATAGTTTTATTGTATGAATCATTATGTATCATTTTTTGCCTCTTAATGTGTGTGTTTTCTCGGGTGCAGAATTTCCGCACTACATTGAGATGCATGAGATTTTGGGCAAAGCGACGTGGTGTTTATTCTAATGTATGGTGGGGTTTCCATTAGGCTAGATTTCGTTGCAGTTCTTATTATTTCTTCACTCACCAGAATCTTTTGGTTTCTGTCACTGCCAGGTTTCAGGGTTTCTTGGTGGTATAAATTGGGCATTGCTTGTTGCTCGCATATGCCAGTTATACCCCAATGCTCTGCCCAATATGTTAGTGTCTCGGTTCTTCAGGGTCTATACTCAGTGGCGTTGGCCAAATCCGGTCATGCTTTGTGCAATCGAAGAACGATCTCTTGGACTTCAAGTTTGGGATCCTAGAAGAAATCCTATGGACAAGTTCCATTTGATGCCTATAATTACTCCAGCTTATCCTTCTATGAACTCTAGCTACAATGTTTCATCAAGTACTTTGCGTATCATGTCAAATGAGTTTCAAAGGGGGAGTGAAATTTGCGAGGTATGATTCTACATTAGTTTTGGTATATTCCTTCCTCACTTGAGGTTACATATAGATCAGAAGATAATATTCCATGTGGATTTGTGATGGCTTTTGCACTCTGCCTTAAACAAACTTTTGACTGGGGTATCCTTGTTTTTTATAATGCCTAACATGAATTGTAGTATTCTCTCTTTCTCTCTCAGTACACCATGCATTTTGGTTTTAGCTCTGAATGTTTGATTCTTTGTTCCTGTACCAGTTACTGGTCTGAATCTCTGGGCAGGGTCCAGGATATGTAGTTGAGTGAGTTTTTTTTTGTTCAAGGTAGTTGAGTTGAGTTTGAAATCAGTTTCTGGGACACTATGAGGTAGTTGTTTTCACTTTGGGTCATGGACCTACTAGGCTTCATGTTGGCTTGTCTCACTGAATTCTGACTAGTTCAAATACTACTTGCATGAGTAAAGTGCCTTTCATATTGAAGTAAATGAACTGGATATTGTGCCATTTTAAGTCAAAATCTCTGTTTTTTTCTTTCTCATTGGTGTTGCAATCATACAACTTTCTAAAATTTTTTTCTTAATTGGTTTGATGTTACTGCTTACAGGCTATGGAAACAAGCAAGGCTGATTGGGACACCCTTTTTGAGCCTTATCCCTTCTTTGAAGCGTATAAGAATTATTTACAGATAGAGATCAGCGCAGAAGATGCTGATGACTTGAGAAAATGGAAAGGTTGGGTTGAGTCTCGACTCCGTCAGCTGACACTGAAGGTGAACCTTTCTTTTATTGAATTTCCTGACGGTTTTATTTTTGTCCTAATTTCGAGAGATCATTTTTTTTAGCTTTTATGTGTAAATCCAGCTTGAGAGGCACACATACAATATGCTGCAGTGTCATCCTCACCCCGGTGACTTTCAAGACAAATCCAGACCTTTTCATTGCTGTTATTTTATGGGTTTGCAACGAAAACAAGGAGTTCAAGTGAATGGAGAACATATTGATATAAGGAGGACTGTTGAAGATTTTAAGCAAGCGGTCAACAGGTACACATTGTGGAAGCCTGGAATGGCGATACATGTGTTGCATGTTAAGCGAAAGAATATACCTAATTTTGTATTTCCTGGTGGGGTTCGACCTGCCCGTCCATCTAAAGTAACCTGGCAGAGTAGGCAGGGTTCAGCTCAACCAGACCAGTCATGTGAGAGTAAAACAGTTTTTGATGGAGGAGATGATGGGCGGAAGAGAAAGAGAGTGGATGATGATGCAGAGACCAATTCAAGGAATCTGAAGTCCGTGTCCTCAAATGGGGAAGTTCATGTGTCAAGCTCTCCAACTTCCGTAAAGTGTGAGAATATGGATGCAAACAAGTTGGCGGAATCACAAAGAGAAAAATCCGATTACAGCACTCTGGACAGCTTAAGAAACTTGGAAAACCCAGCAGAGGCTTCATTTCAGAATGGCGAAACTGAAGTATCATCGAGATGTGATCCACCAACCAAATCTCTTCCTGCAGCTGTTGCAGATACATCAAGCACTAAAAAAGCAGAGACGCTGGCCATTGAGAACATCATGTCTGGTCCATATGCTGCCCATCAATCATTTACTGAAGAGCTGGAAGAGCTTGAAGATGATGTTGAATATGGAAATCAGGTCAAAGATAGTGCGGAAAGCATGAAAGGCAATCACGTTGAGTCTTCAAAGCCAACATCAGTAGCAGTACCCGTAACTTCTAATCCTGCAACTGGGCCTTCCACTAGTTCATACTTAACTGGGGGCTTAGAGGAGCTTGAGGTCAATCCTGTAACTTTTGTTTCTGCTTATAAATTTGTACTTCCTGTTCTACTAATCAATGTCATTTATTCAGTGTAGTTGTTCTGACAATACTCATTTCTCTTTTTTCATTTGTTTTCTTCTACAAAGCCTGCTGAGCTTACGGCGCTACCTTCGAATGAAACCTCGTGTGCACCTTTGGTACAGCGCAAGCCAATCATCAGGTACTTGACAATCCAATTGCTCTTTTCCTTTTCTATTAAAGACGACAATAACAATAATAAATTTTACGTAGAATCATACTAAATTTTTACAAAAAAGATTGTCTTGAATTTTGGTAACTGTCTAAGAGGCTTCGTATTTGGTGTTTACTTGTAGTGAATTTATTTTGGTTTTGATTCCATTTGGTATTTTATTTTTGCAGGTTGAACCTCACCTCCTTAGCCAAAGCCTCTGGCAAAAGTTCATGAGCGGAAAATTTTTGTGTATAATAAATACAAATTTTAATTTCAAAAAACTGTTTTTTATTTTTTTGAGCTTTTGTTGTACATAGGAGACATGCAAAGCCTGTTTGGCTGAGTTTCTTGTTTGAATTATCATGTTTTTTCCCCCCTTAATTATATGATGAACATTCTATTCTATCTGTGACTTTTTTTTTTTTTCTTTAATAAATGATTCAGCACCTGAAAACTTCTAATGAAGAAAAGAAATAAAAACAAAAAGAAAATAGCACATTTAAAGTATGTTTGGAAGGGTGAATTATGGGGTGGGATAATATTATATAATATTATTTTATATTTGGGCAAATAAGTAGGGATTTATTATATAATATATGGATATATATTTATGTGGAAAATATGGGTTAATTTATATATAATTCTCTTTTAGATTAGATTTTAATTATACAATATTATTTGATATTATGATATTATAATATAATAATTAAATTATTTTAAAATTATTTTTATATATTTATAATGAATAATACGGATTAATACAATATAGATAAATACAATATAAATAAATACAATACATACTAATGGCATACCAAACGTGGCCTTAAATTATATCAGTTTATCAACGCAATAGTTAATTACACGTAACTAATAGCAATTACTCTTAATCATTTTTAGTTTCTAAACTCCAAATCATGTCCTTTTTTGTCTTTGTATGAGAGCTATTAAGTATCCGTGTCAAGTTTATAAGCCACGTGCACAGCCCAAGGCTCAGCTTGAGCTGGGGCCTGTCACATTGAATCATTCCTTAATGTACGACAATTTCACAGTTAGAAGCAAGTACGTGTGTTTGTCGTAAAATTGTTTTTGTCGTAAAATTGTTTGCTTTAATTGCTGTCTTTTCGCTGTCATCGTTCATTCCTGATATCTTGATCATCTTCCCAAATGAGTAAAGGCTGAGAGAGAGAGAGAGAGGGAGACAAAGTGTGTCTGCAATATACAATCAGAGCTAGAGAGCAGGTTATGGAAGAGGATCGGTTGGACTTGGTGCTGGTGCCACTGGGTCTGAGTGTGTTTGGAATATACCACGCTTGGTTACTTTTCACCCTATTTCAGAGTCCCAGAAGAACAGTCATTGGCCTCAATGCCGAGTCTCGTCGCCAATGGGTCTTCTCCATGATGGCTGTTAGTTCCTCATCTCTCTGTCTTTATCACTAGTTCCTCTTCTCTCTGTATTTATCACTCCCTTTGTCTGTCTTGTTTAGACCCTTTTTTTTTTTCCCTATTGCTTATGGCATGCCACGAATCAAGGACTTGGCCATCACAGAAAATCCAAAATTGATTTTGTATATATATGCATGCCGTGTGCCATTCTAGGTCCAAATTTGGAATTTTCCAATGTTTGGATGCGGTATGGCTTAATTGGATCAATTGGGCGTCCATAGAGAGAAAAGTGTACAATTTAATCGAAAACTAAAGCATGGGTTTTGTTGGGGAGAGAGCTTTTGCGTCGTATTTAGTTGTGGGACTGTAATCCTCTTATTAAGCTGGGTTACAGGGGAGGATATTTTATTATTTTTTTTTTCTTACGAGGTAATTAGGTAGGATTGTAGTAGTTCACAAAATATTATAAATTTGGGTTTTTGCATATATCCTGTAATGGTTTTTGGAGACCTATTTTTGTTGTCTTTTCTGTTAAACAGTAAGACTATATAGCTAGGTTCACCTCTCTTTGTGGATGTGAATTTGTGTGCTTTATATAAGCTTGCTTATGATATGCATGTTGCTTGAGTTGTTACATTTTTATATGAATTGGTCGGCAACACATTGATACTATCTCACAGATATGCAATCCAGATTAATTAGTTTTGGTCTCAATTTCAAAACTTTTCATTACACATTAGTTAGATTAATTAGTTTTGGTCCCAATTTCAAAACTTTTCATTACACATTAGTTAGATTCTTTATCTTGAATATGCTGCATTTCCTCTAGGATATTATCAATGAATGACCCTTTCACCATCTTCAACTAATCTAAACTTTTACGCTTTATGGTGTATGAATTATGATATTTCCTTACAGTCAAATTACCCTAAGGTGTTTGTGGTGGACTTCAATTGAGACTCCTAAACATAAAGAATCCTGAACTTGAAACAATTTGTTTTGGTAAATTTAACTTGAAACAATTAGATACATAGAAATAGGATAACTAGAAGCACATGTCATAGGGCTGAAAACAAGATTGAGGAACTGTTCTAATTGAAGTAGACTACACTAGATTCGACTTGACTCGAGGTTTTAGTATGCATTTTAAACCTTCATTCCTTTAGTAATTTATCTGTTTTCTCAATGAATGACAATTTCTATCAATTGCTTCTCCAAAAGCTTATAGTACTAGAATTGATTTCAGTATCTCTTCTAAGGTGCTTGTGACTATGAATACATAGAAATATTATAACTAAGAGCACATGTCATGAGGCTGGAATCGGAAACAAGATTGAGGAACCATTTTAATTGAAGTAGAAAGAATGAAAGTAGTATCATGTGTTGAACAAACCCTTGTTTCTTGCGCACTTAAATCAAATCAAGATATGTGAAGGAATTTTTTGCTATCAACTACTTTTCCAACAGCTTGAATAGAATTGAAATGGTTTCTGACCAACTTTCTAAAAAAAAATTCTTGTTATGAATTGAACAGTTGCTCCAGTACTTTAACAGTTAATTTCACATCACTATATATTTTCAGGACCCTTTGAAGAATGGTGTTTTGACTGTTCAAACGATACGCAACAACATAATGGCATCTACGCTTTTGGCAACAACGGCAATCACTCTCAGTTCACTGATCGGCGTGTTTGTAAGCAGCACTGGGAACTCTGGCAACACCGCGGTGCAATTAATATACGGCAATAAGAGCTCTATACTCTCTTCAATCAAGTACTTCTCCATCTTGCTGTGTTTCCTTGTTGCCTTTCTTTGCAATGTTCAGTCTATCAGATACTATGCTCATGTAAGTTTCTTGGCCACTGTACCTACGTGGCAAGGCCAGAAAGAATGTATTGAGTATGTTACAAGAAATTTGAACCGAGGAAGCTACTTTTGGTCACTTGGATTGCGAGCCTTTTACCTCTCATTCCCTCTCTTCCTCTGGATCTTTGGCCCTATACCCATGTTTGTATGCTCCTTGGTAATGTCATTTATTCTCTATTTCTTGGACACAACCACCAGTTTTACAAGACATCTTCATAGTCACACAATGAAAGGGGATGTGAGAACCAGCGAAGTGCTATCAGGTAGTCAATCACTGTAAAAGTTACATAATTTGTAATACATAGTGTAATTATTGATGGGAGTGAGTCAAAATATTCAATCAAACTGATCTTATATTGTATATTTTCTAGTATACTGCCAGAACATTAATAGCTTAATGTTTCTTCTCTTTTTCTTTTCCTAATTATTCATATGATATATGTATTGGTTGGGCCAATTTAGATGTGGAATACTCTGTGCCTTGTTTTGAGAGTAGATGGCTTAAAGAAAAAGTTGTGAAACTTGTATGATTTATGCTCGGTGGGTTTTATCAAATTGCTAAATGCTGTTTGCTGCTGACCAAATCTTTATTTTCATTTTGAGCAACTTCAGCACTACCTTGTTCATCTGCCTTAATGGTTTCCCTTAGGAGCTGTCCTTCATTTTCATTTTCATGGGAAATAATCAATTTGAGCGTTTTCAACTTCATGGTCTTCTATTTAACTGCTACAACCAAGTTTGTTCCTCTGTTAGTGTAGGACAAAATTGTATTTCAGTCCTAAGCTTGGGGCCGCAGAGCAAGCACGTAATGTCCAACTTGTTTGGAAAATAAAATGTGTATCCAATAAAAAGCTAGAAGTTGGAGTAGTACAAATATGGTAATGTACATTGTGATATCTGAATCACAATGACACTGACCCTTTATCCTAATAATGTAAATGGGTGAATAAAATTAACAAAATTTACCTCAATATGTATAGGCTATATCAATCATATATATACTTTTTTTTATTTACTGTTGATAAACATACTGCTGGTGTACTGGACTCCCAGACGGAAGAAATCAAGCTCTTCGGCAAGGACAGTTTTGACATGTGGCTCTAATGGATAAAGCTGATTGTTCTTGCCCCACTTGATTCTGACACATTTCAGGGTCTGTGTAACAATATGGGCTTTCAACTTGGAATCGGTGACAGTTTTTGGACCACTTGCATGTACATGCAACAGGTTGACTGGTTCCTCACAATGTGGGACAGTAAGGTCCCCTGTTTAAGTGGCAGCACTAGACGAGGCATCCACAGCAGTACTTGTTGCTGTCATTTACTTGATATATAATAATAATTATTCTCTTATCATGTCTTTAATCAGTCATTGGATCCGTACATTTGCGTTGAATCTGATTATTTATTCGAATTATATAAATCAAGAGTTCTAATTGAACACACAACAATTTTAATACAGCAATCAATGAGCTGTTTGAAATTGTTCTTTTTAATCAATTTTTTTTTTTAAAAAAACTTTGAAATATATTTGATAAAAAAAATTTAAAATATTTTTTTATAAAAAAAAAAATTTAAAATATTTTTTTATTTTTTAAAAAAAGATGCTTTTTTAAAAAAATATTTTTTTAAATATTGTTAAATATTTTTAAAATAATTTTTTATAACTTTTCACCAAATATAAAATATTTTATTATTAAAATATTTTTTAACTAAAATACTTAAATAAAAAGCGCTTTTGAAAAAACTACTATTTATATAAACAGTTTTAAACGAACCCTATAAAAAATGAAATATTACATATAGAGATGGACTCGGACTCCTGTATAGAGAGAGAGCGCATAAAATTAGGCTACTAATGTGATTTCTAATCTCATCTAGAGGACTTTCTCCTTTGGGAATTTTTTTCTATGAGTACACTAATAGTTATCCCCGTGGGACATGGTAAAGAAAACCAGTTCCTAATTTCTATGTGAAAAGCAACGTATGGGGTATAAGCTAGATTTGTCTTGGACCGAAGAAAAATGATTGAAAAAGAGGACTTGAAAATTGGGAACAAAAATCAATTTATCTTTATTGTATAGTATTGTGTTGTATGTGAAAGATTATGAAATTATTTTACCACAAGCACATCTTAGTCTTAAGCATATATATATATATATATATATATATATATATATATATATAACTATATAATATGTTGCTGTCAAAGCTATAAAAGAGAGCATTATCAGTTGGACTTTCTGCTTATAGGCATTCCACATTAGGGCCAGAAAAGACGTGGACAATTGAAGCTCGTTTGTCATGTGCTCAGCATCAGATATTGTTTTAACCAATTGAAACTGGATATGAAAGCCCTATTTGATGCTAATTATTTATTATTATTATTTTTTTCTTGGTAGACATTTAGTAATGTTAATAAATGGACATGGAAAATACCCTGGTATGTAGCAAGTAAAATTATAACAAAATCTAACTTTGAGATTTGATTGATCATTTTGATTGATCAATGATCAATCCCTAAGAAAATTCAACTAAACATTGAAGCAATTGCATGCATTATATTGGTTGGTACAAACAATGGACATCTATGAGACAACATACTTTTTTGCTACAATATGTTTCTGTTTATATATGGCCCCAATTCCAATAATGCAGTAATTAAAATATTAAAAATACATGTGTCATCTTTACAAACCAGAATTTTAAATTGTTTCCTGAAAACGTAGCTTTCAAATTAATACGTGATTTGGATTAAGAATCCTGACTAGGTAATGACGGTATATGTGTTTCCTGATATATCACGTCACTGCTAAAACGATAATAATTCAGCACCCTGCACCATATCATATATGCGATAGATTTATATAAACATACTTTTGTTAATTTTTAAGAAGCTGGAAAAAGAAAAAGAATATAAATGTATATAGCCTATAAAATCCTTGTAAATGGGATATTTGTAGTTGATTGGGTGATGATGGCTATATATATGTATATATAGACTATAATCCTTGTAAAAATGGGATTTTGTAGTTGCGTTATTGGGTGACGATAGGCTGAATATATGTGGAATTATTCTTAATTTGTTGGTGTTCTTACATTTCAAATAAAAGTGTCATAAACATTGATCAACTAGAGCTAGGCCATCAAAGCAATAGATTTAGAAGGTACTTTATAGCTTAACCAAGTTAGATTTTATTCTAGTTGCCTAGCCCACCAGATAGAGGAATCTTACTTGGAAGTTTTGCAGCCTTATTAAATCCACTATTGCTTTATTTCAGGTAGCTTGTTATATATATATATATACACACAAACATACACTCTTTACTGTACACACACACACACACACACACACATATATATATATATATATATATATATATATATATATATATGTTATTCTGTGCTCCAATTTGAAAAGCAATCCAAGTTTGTCCACTTCACTGTATTTCCATGGTGGTAAACAAAGTTGTATTATCTTTTCACAGGCTAATGGTATATAATATATGCTATATATATATATATATATATATATATATATATATATACATTTCACATATACATATAGAATTCGATCGTCTACAGCTTCTTACAATTAATGCTGTAATTTCAAGGTCGTTTTAGGATTTTCAGTACTCTTCCTTGAAGCATTTATTTTACTGTATTGATCACTCTGTGTTTAGTCAAAAAATTCTTATCAAATAAAATTTTAACATTAAATCAAAAATAAAATATTATATAAAAGAATTAAGGGTTATATTTGATCACTTTACCCTCAAACTATGAAAACCATCACATTGCCCATCTATCCCATTGTTTTTGTGTCACTTTAATTAGTTAACTTAGGCAATTTTTTTGTAATGGATTTGATAAAATTAGGCATACACAATGCAAAATAATAAAATAAAACGAGATAAATAAGTATCTAGATGTTGGGTTACTTATTGTATGTATAGTTAGTTTTTTCAAAGTTGCATGTCAAGATTTCAAATTGGACTAAAGTGACTCAAAAAATCATAGGTTAGAATGTTAATCCAAAAATCATGGGTTAAAATGTTAATCTAATTAAGTAATGTTAATTAAAATGCTAAGATATATTAAGTAATAATTAATAAAAATGTTGATCTAATTAATAAATTAAAATACTTGAAATGTTAGTTAATTGTTTGTACTCACGTATGCATGTAAGGGAGAAATGGGTTGGATTGGGTATTTTACATTTCTCATCCCGGGAGGAAGTTTAATTACCATGACACCCTCCAGGTTACTAGAACACTTGTGACATATCATATACATCATAATAATTTTTTTTAAATGTATAAATTTTCGAGGTTATTTGTAATTAACATTCATTGGTATTTAAAGAAATTCAAGAATATATATATATATATATATATATATATATATATATTCTAGGAAAAAATGCAATTGGGATTCCTAATTTAGGGTTTCTAAATTTTTTCCAAATGACATGATTGTCCTTTAGGGTTGCCATATATCAACTGAATTAGAAAACTCTAGTATATTTGAAAAGAATTTGGAAAATGTAGCAGCTTCCATCTCTATACCCCACACACACACACACACACACACACACACACATATTTATATATTTGATCACCAGTAAAAAGACAAACAAATTAAGCAGCATTAGTTGGCATCTTAACGCGTTGTTGACTTATTTAGCAACCAAAGTATGAGCTTTTTAAACCTTGACCTCCAATATCAATTAGGCCACTGTTTTAGCTACAATTCTTTTCCTAATTATGCTATATACTTATTACCTATAATCACAAAATGTGTATCTCCAAGTGGGGTTTTGATTTCCCCAACTGTTACACACACGCACTCATATACATTCCTGGTGTATTAAGCTAGAGATCTCAAACTGAGTCAACTGTAGTTGATAGCATTAATGGTGATCAGTAAGGGGTCACAACCCTCAAATATTGAGTAACTACTCCATCACATGTCTCTTAGAAAATATACAGCAACCTGACAAAGCCACAAACACACATATCGAATGGGACTAAAGAAAATTATATATACAATATTATGCTCTCTCTGTTTCTTGCCACTGAGCTGAAAATATGGCACTTTCTGTGATCAGCAAAGGTCTTTGATATATATCTGATAAGCTTGGCTCAAAAATTTGGGGCCATTCAGAGAGAGTCAGTCAGTACTTTTCTCGATAGAAAAGAAAAGAGTGGCATATTCTTACAATGCGTGATTTAAATTTAAAGGTCTTGCAGTCTTTTACAATATACAGCTACTAGTGGACTCATATTATAAATTCCTTAGGAATATTGATCAAGTATATGCGGTCCTACCGTGATTCCCAAGCGCTCTCTCTCTCTGATCTGATACTCTTATCCTTGTTCTTGATCAGCTTCTTTCCACACATTTCCTTAATTTCTTCATTAACAATGATACATGTTTTACAGAGATTAACAATGGCACATGATCTACAGCAAAGCCAGTGATTCATAATCATCAGTAGAATATATATTTAAATATATAACAATAATATTTCCTCTTAAAATCTTACAAATTAAGGCTTAAAGGGGTTCGTAAACTATATATTTCTCTCTCTCTCTCTCTCTCTCTATATATATATATATATATACCAATTAATTAACTAAACCCTGAGCCTAATTATGAAAGATAATACAAATAAAACCTAATTATAAAGAGAAGATAACATTACGATGTAGACACAGATCCCAAACCTCAGACTTCCTTTTTCACTTATTTCCATATTTTGCAAACAATTAAGAAGACCCATGATTGAGTACTGCTGCGCAGGAGTCATATGATCTGCACCAAATTCAAGCCTGCAAAAACGTAACATCAACTGCTTGAAAGTAGTAATAGTACTACTGCTAATTCATTAAAAAAGAAAAGAAAAGAAAAGGAAGTATTATCACTTTTTCCTTTTATAATCTCCAATTTAAGAAAGAAGGAGAAGTTTAAAAAGTACATCACCCGCAAATTAATAATGTGAAAAGTTCAGGAGGAAAACCCAAATTAAAGATATAAAAATCTGGGTTTAATATATATGCAAATTGTGATTTATAGTAATGAAAAAGGAGTATAGGATGGTGGGTTTGGAGGAGACGGGAGAGAGAGAGAAAGAGAGTTGCTAGCCAGGTAGCTGAAGTTGATGACAGAAGCATAGAGAGCACAAAGGAGTGAGATGCAGAGTCTAATATTGATTTGCATAATCATCATCTGTGCTCTCTATCTTCTGTCAACAACCATCTCCATTAACATTATTGCTTACCCATCTACCCTATAACACACCCACATCCTTAAAGGATTTGAAATCATTAACAAATGGCCATGCAATTAATTAAATAACCCTCTAAATAGCTATTATGTGCATGTGAGAGAGAAAGGGAGATGAGAAGAGATAAGAGGGAGGTAGAGAGGGGGAGGTAGAGAGGGATATCTAGAAGTAGCTTTAACTCGGAGAAAGTTGAGAGAGATATTGGGTTCATTTATAAAAGACTCATTTCCAAGGGGCCCTATTTATAGGGAAAATAGAAAAGGAGAAAAAGATAGACACACACACACAATGACCCAATGAAAAAGAATGGTAAAAAAGTGGGTGGATATATGCTGCTAAGTTTATTATTATTAGTACTATTAGTAGTACTACTAACGATGACTGGTCTCATGTACTCTCTATTTGTAACCGTTTCACATAACCTTCTACGACTAACAAAAACCCTATTCGTACTATTCCATGTCTAAAACATGCATACCATTTCAACCATGGAATTAGAGACCTATCTTTTTTTTTTTACCAAAAAAAAATTATGTCGAAGATAATAGACCGGGGTAATAAAAAAAGAGGATTGAATGGTTAAGATCACTAGTGACTAAAGTGTCTACCACAAATATTGTAAGATGTATCTTGTTTTACTCATATGGAGTGATATCCATTTTTCCTTTTTTGGATATGTATATATATAGATTGACCTTTCCAAGCAGCTTTATCTGATATACCCCATGTGCATTAGGATTTTCTATAATCTTCTCATGATCATGATTATAAAAATTATAATGCATCTTTAGAATTCAGATTCCCCATATCCGTTTATCTGTCATCTCAATTATAATTTAATATTTACATTTGAATAATATAATTCAGATTTCCCATATCCGTTTATCTGTCATCTCAATTATAATTTAATATTTACATTTGAATAATATATTAAATTTTAATTGAAAGAGGCATATAAAAAAATATAGAGGAGAATAGGTGATCTGAGTTCCACGTATTAATCTTTACCTATAAATTGGTTACGCTTCACATCTTTATCTCTATCCCTGTTGTGTAGTGACTGTGAGACCCACCCACACAATATTTATCTTCACAAATAAAGAAAAGATAAGAGACATGCATATTTGAACTTATTCTTTCCAAATTGAAACCCAACCACAAGCTAATACCCAGAACAGTGTAGATGCAGGAGGTTATGATCATTATCGGCTCAAACAAAGTGATCATAAGTGAGGACATGTAACATGAACATTAATACTCTGGATCGATTTTCCTTTTTCATTTTAGGTTATTTAGGTTATCTTTGTGCCAATCAAGGATATATATATATATATATATATATATATATATAGCTTGCTAGTACCCTTCTATGTTTTGTAATATATATTATGCATACTTTTGTTGTCTCGCTAGCATTATGTTACTATTTGAGGGGCCCCATCAAATTAAAGGCTAAAGCCCTAGTAGACCCCGGACCACTGTGGTCCCTTGGCCGGAAGATTTTTTTGGGTCTCAATTGAGTAGTTGTCGCAGTTTATTGTGTTTTTCAATTTTCCTGTTTTGTGCAGGTGTATCTATCTATCTATCTATTATTTACTACTTCTTCTTCTTCTTTTTTGTTTTTTTTTTTTTGTTCACTTGGCTATATTTGAATCTTTTAACCTGGGTGTAATATACATTTATACTATCTAGTTTGGTTAGATTTCAATTTGGATCTTCTTAAGTTTTTTCTTTAAATTCAATCCTTTTAATTTTTAATTTGTTTCAATTAGGACCTTCTCAGCAAAAATTCTAAAATTTTCCCAAATTTTTGAAATTTTTTTGATACAAATTATAACTGCACACGGTCCAAAATAGTTGTGCATAGGAGGTACATGACTTGAAGTTATCCTAAATTTTTTGGCAAACAACAAAAATATTTTTTCATTCATGTATAATTTAGGGTAATTTGGGAAAATTATGTTTTCTATAAAAAATTTGGAGTAATTTGGAAAATGTTAGGGATTTTTTACAGAGAACCTTAATTGAAAAGAATTAAAAATTAAAGGGTCTCATATATTAAAGGTGGCATTGATAGGAAAGAAAAGATTAGGGGAAACTTTTATACAATCAACAAAACGGTAGATCAAAATATTTATATATCAAAGTAAGTTATGAATGAGTTTTTATGGGACAGTCTGGATGACAATAATTAATATTTTTAGATTATGGATTAGAACTATGTTTGTTACTTGTGTGGACAAAAAATCACACTTTGGATGGTATTTAATTATTCATAATTGATTATAGAAATATAGTTAATTATGAATAATTGACATACATGAAAATTCTCAAGGATTACCAAATAAATCAAGATGGTCAGTTTTCATAAACCATAGTCTCTAAGCTCTATAAATACAACGCCTAATGACGATATGCATATATCGCATATCTCATTTTTAATCTACATTATCTCTAATAGACTAGACTGACTTGAGCATCGGAGGGTCTTTAGGCCGTAGAGTCCTGCTGGTCTAAGACTGCTGATGTTCATTTTCCTTTTTACAGGCTAATCGGTTCGGGGCACCAATTTCGACCATTTATGCATCAATTTCGACTGTGTAAATTTTTACATAAACATTACTCTCTTCATTTATTATAATTCTTTTATCTAAAGAAGAAAAGAAAAACTTATAAGTGAGTTTTTTTTATAAATATTAAATATTTGGATGTGTCTATATATATTGGATTACATAGCTCGTATATCTTACGTCACATACTATTAAATACGGGTAAGAAATTAAATACATAATTCTATATAGCTCAGAATGTCCATGTATCTTGATAATGATTTGGCATTGTAAGGTTATTGAAAAAAATAGACAAAAGGTTATTAAACAAATAAATAAGGTCATCTAATTTCAAGTTAATACTAGAAAAATTGATAAGGTGATTAAAAGTAGAAAAAAAATAAACTAAAAATAAATGCCAACTCATCATCATGAAGGTCACTAAAAAGTAAGAACTCGTGTGATCCTAAATTATAAAGTAAAAAAATAAATTAAAAATAAATGCAAACACATCGTGCAGGATATATACACTACATTGTGAGTATATATATATATATATATATATATATATATATATATATATATATAATTTTAATATTACCTATATGTTTACAACATGGATATTAGTGGACATATCAAAATTTTATCCATGAAAATTTTTTAACAGAAATTTTATTGATATAAATAAAAACAATTTAAAAATATGATAATAGCTGTTGAATAGATCTACATGGCTGGTTCCATTTTGGACAAATTCATAGACAAATTCATAGCAATTTTACGCAAATAACCTACACTTTGAATTATAAATTGCTCTCATTGTATCTTCTGGATGGAAGTGAAAGTAAGAAATCATTGCAATTACATAATCAAATTAATAATTCGTGTCTACGTAGGTAATTATATTCATCTTCAAATTGACTACTTAGTATATGCATGCTGATAATGATTAACACATGTAGATAATGATTATGATTCTGTAATTTGTTATTCACAGATATTATAATTTACTATAAAGTAAATGTGTAAAAGGTTGAACAGTGCCATGCAATAGACCATTGATACCCTGACAGACACGGATCACTGCACCATCATAAAGATTCCATACCCCATGCCCATCACAGTATGCACTACACTAGCAATAATAATAATTCAGATGTATATAGTTTATCCTCATGTCCCCACCCCCACCCCCCACCTATTTATCTCCTTGATATAATCTACAATAGGTATAGAATCAGTCAACTTATATAGCCCAGTGAAAAATAAAAATAAAAGATAATAAATATTATACATTATCTTTTTTTGTTCATATTCAATAATATATTACATAGATATTGGAGCTATTTAATTTAAGAGATCAATATTTTTTTAAATAAAAAAGAATTGGGAGGATAAAAGGCATAATACCCAGGCCAAATATCCCGCATCCATTATTCATAAATTGCTTATATATCGCCATTACGCTTATATTTATATTTATATATGTGTTAATATTATATCTAAGTTTTTTTTTTTTTTTTTTTTTAAGTTTTTAGACTAATTTGTGTGGCGTGTTAGGCGCTTGTACGCCATGGATTGTGCAATTATCTCATATTGCAACTTGCCAAGAAGCATGGAGAAGATCGAAATTAAAGTGATTTCTAAGATCCAAAACCATCCCTCGTGGACTGTGCAATTAATCCTCATATTGCAACTTGCCAAGAAGCATGGAGAAGATCAAAATTAAAGTGATTTCTAAGATCCAAAACCATCCCTCAACACACATTCCTTATCACAAACATCAACATCATCATCATCATCGTCACCATCTCTCTCTCACCTGTCTAGTTCACTCACCCTTTTTTATTGTTTTTCCGTGTAGTAATTAAAAAAAAAATAAAATAAATAAAGATTGTGAAAGAGAACATATATATGGGGGCGGTGGCCAACTACAGAGGCATTCCATTTCCAATCAAATGAAAAATGTAATTCATTTCCAGAATAAACAAATGTTTGGCCCCTCCAACATAACACGTGGCGACCCCCCAACACAAACTTCCTCATTTGGTCTCTCTGATGGTAACCCTCTGAAAAATCTCATACGCAAAAACTAGCTCTTTCTTGGCTTTTCTATTTACTTCTTCATCATATATACATCTTTGCTGAAAATCATACATTGGAGAGCCCTAGAAGAAATAAATAAATAAGTAAATAAATAATAAAAAGGATTGGATTGGACCCAGTTATGCCGTTTTAGGAGAATTGAATTATTCCTTGGAATTTTGAGCTTTCCCTTTTCGGATTGGGAGAGAATATGATGATGGAGGAGTTGATTGGCCAAATGGAGGGAGGGAACAATGTATAATCATTTGAATAAATATTTTATTACTTTAATCATATCTATAATGTTTGACTGGTCTTGGAATAATGTTTGAATCCTCACGCCGAAGATAGGATTGGGTAGCGTTTAAAGCAGGCTGTTGCATGCATAAAATATCACATCCAAAATTGCAAATCATTTGGTTCATTTATTTATTTATTTATTTTTGACAAAAAAGAAACTAAAATTATACTACTTTTCGATTCCTTTGGAATATAATATATATGAAACAAATGCTTAAACGACATGTCGACATTGTGGACCGGATGACTATAAAGGTGTGTTGATATTTCTCTCAGTTTTCATTGTCATTGAAATGCAAATTAATTCCGTCTTGAATTGCCCACTTTCTATACTTCCAAAATAAGCCCACTTACAAAATATATTTTTATAGATTCCACATAATTAGTGTTTCCAACTATAAGGTTTCTTTTTGCCTTTTAATTTTAATGTTCAAAAGCTATTTCTGACAGTACTGTTTTTGAATAGTTTAAATGTGATTGACAAATATTATATAGGATTATTGGAAAAAATTCTCACTGAATTATGTATAAAGTTATAAATTGCTTGGTAGGCTGTAAATTTTCAATTTTAAAAATAATTATAAATGCCTATAGCGCATAAGCACAATGTATTTTTGGCTTAAATATATTATTTTTTTAACTGTTAAATTTTTTTAAAATTTTTCATTTTAATTTTTAAATTTTTATAAGAATAATTTAAACTAATTTATTTTTCACTTATTAATGTTGACTTCAACCCTTACATAAAAATAAAAGTACATTTGAACAATTAAAAATATACTATTTTTATCGGTAAGAGATAATTTTTAACTGTTAAATTGCTTGGTAGGCTGTAAATTTTCAATTTTAAAAATAATTATAAATGCCTATAGCGCATAAGCACAATGTATTTTTGGCTTAAATATATTATTTTTTTAACTGTTAAATTTTTTTAAAATTTTTCATTTTAATTTTTAAATTTTTATAAGAATAATTTAAACTAATTTATTTTTCACTTATTAATGTTGACTTCAACCCTTACATAAAAATGAAAGTACATTTGAACAATTAAAAATATACTATTTTTATCGGTAAGAGATAATTTTTAACTGTTTATAAAATATAGAGGATATTGATATCAATTTTATAATTTATGAGTGATTTATAATCTTATGCATATTTAGGTGCCATTTGTACTAATAATTTTATTATAAGTACAACTATTTGAGACAATTAATATTAAAATATAAGTGATGTGTTAAATTTTTATTAATTATATATAATAAATAATAAATAAAATATACCACATGACTTATATTGCTGATATAAATTGTGATGTAAAGTTTTATTTAGGCGTATATATGTTTTTGGTAAATTATGCTTGTATGTGTTTGTGCAGTAGAATAATAAGATGGTGAATGTGGTCCACTAATTTATGAAAAGGTGGAGAAATGCTGGCATATAGGATTCCAATCTTATTTATCATAGCCACATAGGTTTCCCCCTACAATCTATATGTATTATTATTGCTTTTGGTAAGTATTGACATATAGCAGATATACAAGAATAATAATAATCCCATGAAAAAATAAAAATCCAAAAGAGGAATTCATTGAATACTCTTTTTGACTCGTATAATTTTATGATTGGAAGTTTGATAATTTATTCTCTACCCTATCCTCATGTCACTCCAATTAAGTTTTAATATATGTCTTTCTTTTTTTTTTTCTATGGGTCAAATAGTAAATATTTATCTAATTCTAATTCAGAGGACAGATAAAGAGATATGCAATCTGGATTTAATTCACATGATTGATAAACTTAAAATATGATAGAATAAAGAACAAAACATATATAAGAAAAATAAGTCAATAACTTTTTTTTGTCTTTTTTTAATTTTATAGACAAAATATATTGGATATCATAAACTCGATTTATTTGATATATATACCATTTAATAAAGACGAAAGGAAAAACAAATACTTGAATTTTGTTGTAAATCCATAATATTATAATTTAGGTTTAAAAAATGATTTTACTTGAATAACTTGCTGTAAATACTTTAAAAAAAAATGATAAAAATGCTCAAAAAAGTTATCAGTTTTCTTTCTCTTCATAACGTTTAAAATGTATTGAGAATCAATTAAGAATCATTACTAAAGCAAATGAATAAATACTATTGTGAACATATAAATTTTATATTTTGTGTAACAAAAACTTATTTGATATGTATAAGAAATAATTTTTTTTTACAATATATATATATATATATATATATATATATATATACATATAATGTGTTATGTATTTAAAAATAAAATTTATTTGGGCCCAAGCCAAAAGCCTTAATGGCCTTGCCCTTAAGCTGGCCCAGAATGAGAGTCCCAAAACATGGGCTGACAATCAGAATGAATCAAAGGAACCCTTTTTTAGATAGAAAAAAAGGAGCGTAGTATTTGTCCCCCCCTGACATCTCCACGAGGCTGAATATATTTAAGACACAATGAATATACTTAAGACAAAAATAGACTTATCACGACTTAAATCTCAACTCTCTATAAACATTCGATCAGCACCCTTTTCCGTTGTGGTACCACACCCTTAAGTGCGAATCAAAGGAACCTTGATAGCTGATGAAATCATAAACCGCTTATATTTATATCCAAACTCAAGAAATTACAATATTTCATGTATTTATTAAAAAAAAAAAAAAAACATCTGAAAAATACAATATCATAAAAGAGAGGAAGAAAATTAAGATAACATGTAAAAGTAGGACATCTAAATATTATATTATTGGTTAGACAAGCATGATATATATTTATAACCCAATTAATCCACTGAAGGGTTGAGACATGTTCTTGTAATCCTTCTTGGCCAATCCTTTATGTCAACTTCATGCAAAACTAGGCATTGAAAGCTTCAAGTTGGAGACTCTGGAATTTCCTTGTTCAAACATATCTAGAAGTGCAATTCATTTATTTCTCCAAGTATGAAGATTCACACATGTCAATCATCACAGAAGAAATTTCTGCAGACCAAAACAAAATTCCATATGATCATAAATTGGTTTCTCAATTAGAAATGTGAACCTCAGTTACATGAAGCATGATTCATGAGGCACTCTGAATGCCAACACGCTTCACAATTTGATCTGACGGGGAAGCCCGCCACATCTGCTCTGCAAACTCAAGATTTCTTTTGCAAAATCCTGGTTACCTGTTAAGAGAAGCCCATCCAAAACTCTATTGAAAGTAAACTTCCTAGGCAGAAATCCTCTGTCAACCATTTCAATCAACAACTTGCCAGCCACCAACAAGTCATCAGATTTCTTCCTCAGAAACATTGCACTTATCAATATATTATATGTATCCAAATTAGGTAAGCAATTCTCACTACCCATCTTCTCAAAAAAATTCAACCCCTTTTCTATTTCTCCGGCATCACAAAAATAACGGATTATGATATTGTACATCTGAACATTTGGCTCACACTCATCATCCTTCATTCTGTTCATCAACTCCACTGCCCTTTCCATCTCACCAGCATGACACAATCCTCTAATCAACACAGTATACGTTATCGAATTAGGCATATAACCCTTCCTCACCATGTCTTCAAAAACTACTATAGCATTTTCCACACTATCTTTCTTACACAAAACCTGAATTAAAGCATTGTATGTTGCAACAGAAGGAAGCACACCCTCAACAACCATCTCATTAAAAACCTTCTGTGCTCTTTTAATCTCACCAACTACACCAAACCCATGAACCAAAGTAGTGTAAGTAACAACATCAATTTCACATTTCCTCTTCTTCATTTGCAAGAAAAACTCCCAAGCTTCTTTAATCTGACCAGCTCTAAAATACCCCTTAAGCATTATATTATAAGTTGCTAAACTGGGATTCAATCCCTTCTTCAGCATCTCCTCCAATACCTCCAATGCCTTTGGCGTACGCTTAATTCGACACCACCCATTTGCAATAATGTTATAACTAACACTATCAGCCTTAAACCTACCCTTGCAAACCTTAAACAAATTATAAGCCTTTTCCACACGATTGGACTTACAGAGCACATCAAGAATGGTATTGAATGAATTCAAATCCTGAGGACAACCATGTATATGCATAGACAAGAAGACCTTAACAGCTCTATCGGGTTTTCCCGCAGAAACATACCTCTCAGAAATGATTGCAAACGTTTTTGGGTTGGGACCGAGCCGACAAGAACGCATTCGAGCCACGAGGGTCCAAAGGGTCTTGTAATCGCGCAAACGGCCAGCAATGTCGATGGCGTGATCGAAGGAGGAGGAGGAGTGAGCATAGTTTGGGTGGTGGTCCAGGAGCTTGAAGAATTGGAGGGCTTTGGGACCATGGTTCCAGAGAAGCTTGAGGACCTTGTTCACAAGGTCTGGTGCCCATCCAACAATGGGGTTGTGAAGAATTTCTCTGGTTAAAGCTTCTGAATCTGATTTGAGAATAAGGTTGACCAAGTAGGCATCTTGGGTAATCGGCAATAGTGGCTCTGATGGTGAAGTGGTAAGTGTACAACACGGAATTGACAAACTGGGTTTTGTTACAAGCTTAGGGATATTCTTAGCTGAAGTTCTGTTGAGCAGGGTGAACATTTGTTGCCGATTTGCATTTTTTTTTCTCCCTTGTTTTCTCTCCAGCCAAACACAAAATCGTGTTTCACGAGGCTTGTCAATTTGGGCTTTATCCACAGAAAGTAGTGGGCTTTATAGTTCTCTAGTTTGTGGGCTTTAATCGAGTTCGGCCTGCAAGCTCATCTCTATGTCAATCCAGGCCCAAGGTTTGAAGAGGAAGAGACCTGGCCCACTAAACTTTATTCTACCTCTTTTTATTTTTATTTTTTTTAAAGTACACAAATTTTATATTTATTTTTAGGGCAGATATTATAAACTACCCGTCAGATTTGCCTTAATTACATTTTCTTATAACAGTTTTTAAAAAACTATAACCAACCATCAGTTTGTTTCCGTTAAATTTAACAGTTAAGAAGGGAAAATTTAATGAGTTCTTTATAATATTTGTCTATATATATATATATATATATTATAACACAATATTACCTCTTAAATTGTTATATTTAATGGAAAAAAAATTAATAAATAGTGAGTTTTTAATAACTTTTCAAAATCATGGTGAGACAATATACTTTTGCCAAATCTTATGGGGTCCTGAATTTTTTTTCCCTTATTTATATCTACACACGTATATATGTGTGCTTTAAGCTCACAACTCCATGGATTTTGAATATAAGATGTACGAACAAATAAATTACATAGAATTTTGACAAATTAAAATAATATTTTCCATTTCTTTTGCATGAATGACTGATTGGAAGTGTCTTAATTGTTGCAGGGGATTCAAATTTTAGAATCTCAAATTGATCCTCAATGCATTTGAGGTTGTCACCTTACTAATTGTTTTAAAATTAAAAACTTATTATGTGAAGTGGCAATATTAAAAGAAAGCCATGCCATTTGGTAAAAAAAATTAGGACCTCAAAATTTGGAGTTCTAAAGGGAGAGGTCACAGTTTAGGTGAGGACACGACACAACACAAAAACAACTCAAAGTTAGTAGGTGGTTTATTATGATTGCATCGGGCCAACCCATTTGACCTGTGTAAAAGAAAGTCTCAAGGTAGGCATTTCATTATTAGGAGTACACAATGGAACATTGATAGCAAATATTTTTCATCTATGAATCATGAAGATATTTATTAATTATTTATGAGCTGCTTGACTAATCATAATCTTCTATGTCACATAATGTATATTACATCTTGGAAAATATACTAAATTTCAGACCACATGAGGAGAATCGATACTATGCGACGACGGTAGATAGATCACTGACAGATTTTTCCATATATATATATATATATATATATATATATATAAAATTAAATTAACTAAAAAAAAATAGAAAATGATTAAACCCACTACTTTCCTATATTTATTTTGGGTTCAACCCAATAGTACTCTAGTCTATAAACCGTGTTTTGACCGTTGGAAAGCAGCTTTTAATAATAAGACTAATGCCATAATATATAGATTTTTTTTTTTTTTTTTACTTTATTTCCCAAGACATTACATAATCGGTTGGCATTTTAATATATCCTAATGAGTGAGTTTTAAGTGAACGCTAAAAATACGTTGACATGTGATATTCCACGTCAACTTAAATGTGAAGTTTATTTATTTATTTATTATTTCTTTTTATATATCCTTAGTTTTATTAATTGGGTAAACTTTCAGGTCCAGTTTGATAAACGTCTTGATTTTTTTTTAAATAAATAATGATACTACTTAACAATTAATTTGATCCTTGTAGCTAAAAAATTGATATTAACTCAAAACTACTTAATAAAGGAAACAAACCTGCATAGACTTGAGGTGATTGCATAGTCAGGACAGAAGCAATCAATAAGATCAACACCATGATATGGAATAAGATGGAAGAGAGACCCATCCCAAGCACAAGTAGCTGGCCTTCAATGGAATTGTAATTAATATTAGTTAGGACTTAATTTCATGCTTCTTTCTATTGTACTATTTATAGTAACCCATGAGAGAAAGTCAATATGTTGCCGTCTAAGAATCTCCATTTTCTGATTTTTGCCAAGCTGATTGTCTGGTCAAGTCAAAGATAAATGGCAATATGTTTGTAATTCCCAGCTAAATAAGTCATCAAAGATAAAATGTTAAATTAGTTGTCTCAGATTGATAGCAGGCGTTGTGAAGTTGAAATTATTTGTATTGATTTTGGATCTTGTTTTCAACTTACATATTTTGCCCATGTAGAGCTTATAGTTACAAATTATGGGTCAATGGTTTATTATCTCAAACCACATATAATATATCTGAGTAATTTTTATTTTTTTTTTAATTTTTCTTCTTTCAATTAATTGACTACCTATGTGTCCAATAGCTTGGACTGATGCACGAAACATTTTATTAAGTAGATGAAGCTTTTATAATCCGCATCATTCAATCAGATCTTGCTTCTCAATCTATAAATATATATATATAAATACGTTAATGCAATATGAATAATATATACTAGATATCTTATTAAATATGAATTAAAATATAAATTTATATTATTTATTAATTTTTATATAGGTTAAAAAGTAAATTTTTGTTGTTGTATGGTTTATAGAGGGATCCAGGAGAAAAAGGTCTAGGTTGCCGTCTAGTCAAATTTATGAAATAATTCCAAGATAAATGGTCATTTGAGTAAAGCATACTTGGACATATATTGGTGTTTCGTTGAGTCAACTTTGGGAATATATAATATGGGTGTTTTACATTCGAAAAAAAGAAAAGAATATATAATGTGGTGTCCCTTTGACTCTATGGTTAATACCAATAGCTAGAAAATTAAGTTATACAAATCTTTAGTGGTATAAATGGTCAATCGTACATGGCCATTTATATATATATATATATCTCTTTAATGGACTATATATTGATGACCTGCTTAATTTATCAGGTACAATACATGATTATCAACCTTTAGCCTGTATTTGTATTGGTTGCTACTATGAACAAATTAAATTAATTTCCATAAGGAAACACAGTAGAGATTTCGTTCACTAACCAGGCAAACCAATATACAATTGTAAATAATATATTAATCAACATGAAAAAAAAAGAAAACAAATGATAAAATATTTTGTTGCTAGGAAAACAAGATTTTTATTCACCCTAGCTGAAAATTGCAAGCATATGTTTAAGCTTTTGATAGTCATTAATGACCAGCTCCATGTCCTTCTGCTCTTGTCGGAGAAGGTACGGAAGGCGCCGGTCCTGATCTCCGTCCTACTATTCTCAGCTTCGGATAATCATCTGCATATAATATAACAATATTCCATATTAATGCTTTTATATTAACTTTAATTTCTTCTCAAACAAGGAAAAGTTTTCTAATTTGTTTTTACCCAATGGTTTTGAACTTGCTTTCTAAAAGCTGGATTGAGAAAAAGGGCAAAACAAATAGGCATTTCACCTAATTATGATTCTACTTATATGTGGGTACACAAGCTTATTTTGAATCTTATATGAGTGTCTTCAATTACTGCCTTTAATCAGCCAGAAATGGGTGTATTTGGATCCCTAGCTAGATCGGTCGCTCTCATGAGAGTGGGTGGTGATTTTCTTCCAACGTTCCTAAGCTTCACATCTGCATATATACTAGTACTCCATAATATATACAACTCCAGCTATTGTTTTAATGGAAACTGATATCCACTATTAATCAGAATTATATATTATCATTCTTATTTGGAAGATTTACTTGTAAATTTATATCTTAGTAATTAAATAAATATATAATACTATTTTACAATTAGTCTGATCGTTTCAGCTAAAAAATTAATGAACTCAAAGTATATCAAAAGGATTAATAATGGAAACAAACCTGCATAGACCTGAGGTGATTGCATGGTAAGGACACAAGCAATCAATAGGATCAACGCCATAATATGGAATAAGACGGAAGAGAGACCCATTTCAAGCACAGGTAGCTAGCCTTCAATGAAATTGCAATGAGTTTTTATTAATTAGGACGATTTCTTGCTTCTTTTTATTGTATTACTTATAGAGGGATCCAGGAGAGAAAAGGTCTATATAGCTTGCCGTCGAAGAACCTCCATATTCTGATTCCTTTCCACACTAATATCCTATATATCTAGTCAAATTTATGAAATAAGTCAAAGATAAATGGTCATATGCATATAATTTGCGTCTAATGCACCATACATTTTCTCAAAATTGCATTTTGCATTTTGAACTCTCTCTTCTTTTTTTTTTTCTTCTTCTTCTTCTTCCCTTTTTTTTTTTTCGCACAAACTTCAAAATCTATGCATCAATAATCCAAATTCTTAACACAGTTAACATTTTAACCATTTGAAAGCATGTGCTTGGAACATGTGAAGGTAGTCACTAGCAAAAGTTTTATGTTTATTTATTAAAAAAAAATTGCCATATTTTTGTTTCAGGTTTTAGTTTTTTTTTTCTCTTATAGTTTATGTAATTTATTTAGTTCAAAAGTTATTTAAGATTGATTATTTAGAATTAGTTAGTTAGTTTTTTTTTTTGCTATAAATATGATAGAAAATGAAAAATATAGACACAAAATGAAAAACCATTTCAAACTATTTATCATATTGTATTTTTTTTTACCCTTTGCATATACTTAATTTAGTGGGGCTAATTAATTAACAATAATAAATTTGAATTAACTTTTAAGCTAATAAAATTATGCAGTAGTCATTAGGGAAGAAACCAAAAATAAAAAACAAAGAGAAAAACGTTCCACGGACACGTATATTGTAGATTTTAGTTTAAATGGATTTCGCTCAATTGGACAGAGCTAGTGAAATATAAAAGACCACAAGTGCTTCTAGCAAGTTATTTAAAAGAACTTCTATGGTATAATTTAAAGCCCTAGACGTTTCTCTTACTTTTATCATATAATTAAAAGTACAAAATTTAGTTACTTTTGTTAATTTCATCTCAGGAAGATAACTTGATGACAAATTGACAATTTAGCCATAAGCATTATTGTCACTAGGATCTTTGTTAATGAATCTAAAGTTAATTTGTTGACGTCAACATACTCATATGTTTTCCAGCTTGTGCAATAATTAAAGTTACATAAAATATCAGTATATGACTCGGTCATATACTGGGTTTTGGTACTGGCTTTGATATACTACTTAGCTAGAGTTCTTTAAAGCATGCATGGTGAACATTTCTTTTGGTTGTGTAATTTTCCGTCCTTATTTTTCTCTTCTTTTTCTTTCCTGGCAAACAGATGTGGTGTATCATTAGCGTGACTAATTGGGCGTTGACAATCTTTATCTCTCACTCTTTAAGTATGATATACATATTAAATTTATTTTTCAATTGATAAGTTAATAAGGTATTAGAGCATTAAAATCCTATATATCTAGATTCAATTCAGACTACAATCATATGACCACTCATTTAAAAATTACCACTAATTTAAAATGCTTTTGGCATTAGTGTTAATTTAATATTGGATTTCCTAAAAATTCTTTTTCCGAGCTCGTCCCCCTAATTTATTGGCTAATAGTAAACTTGGGCAAATTTTTCTGTTGAGTTTGATAAAATTAGATATACACTGCAAAATAATAAAATAAAACATAAGAAATAAATATTTTGATAGAGTTACATTAAGATATGTATAATTAATATTTTATCAAATTTATGTAAAAATTGCAGATTGGACTGAAGCGACACCACAATGGGTCATATGGCAATGTGAGGGTATTTTTTCTTTCTTTCTTTCCTTCTGCTTCTTTCTTTCTTTCTTCTTCTTTTTTTTTTCTAAATTTAGAGGGGAAAGTGAAAAACAAAAATATTACAAATATGTGGTTTAAGGACAAAAATCAGAAAAAAATAATTTAGGGACCAAATTAAGGGTAAATAAATGTATATTTTAGGGATTAACTGTGCTATTAACTCTTTTTTTCTTTTCTTTTTTTTTAATCACATCTTCCTTTGGTTGTCTCTGACCCTGTTTATTTAGTGTTGCTATAGTATTATTATTATAAACTCTTTTCCTGGCTTCATATTTATGTTGATTAGGATAGGTTTCTCTAGAAAAGTCAGGGTGAGATGAGAACAGTGGAAAATCATAGCTAATTTATCACAAAATCTTAATTAAAAATATACACATATGTCTCATCTCTTATATAAAAATGGAGTCCATCTTCTTGGAACATCAACATTATGCATGAATTTTTGTCTTTAGTCAAAGTTGACAGCCAACATGGTTGAAAGTCTTGAAAGCTAACTACATTGTATAATATATGTGAACCCTGATTGAATTTCTTACTTAATTTCTATTATTGGTGGGCTTGTAATTTGATTCAGTCATCTTTGAGGCTTTCACTAATTTGTATCTAAATATGCTTGCTTTCATTGCCGTACTATTGCTATTAACCAGCAAAAGCCTGATTTAGCCTGATTTATTTACTACATTTTATAAAATTAATTTTACTTTCTAAAACAGGATGTTAAAGGGCAAATTATTATAAAGGGATTTCAGCAAAACTACTATTCACTCAATTGGATTAGAACTGTGTGTGTTACTTAAACTCTTACAACGTGAAGTTCCTTGAGCTTTAATTGGAGCTGCTGAATCATCTCAGTTTTGCCCATAATAGATTTTGTATTTTTATAATTGAGAGAATTGCTTAATTTTTTTTTAGAAAGAGAAGCTGAATCCCACAGAAAAGAAATGTTACACACACATACATATATAGAGAGAGAAAAAGAGAGAGAGAGAGAGAAAGAGAGAGAGAGAGAGAGAGAGAGAGTAAGTAATGTGAATCAAGGGAAAAAGGTCATAGTTCTTGTTCTTGCATGCTTTTAGTGTGTCAAATAGAAATAAGGAATGTTGATCTTGCATTAATTCTTAATTTCCTTCTACACATTCAACTCCACACAATAAATCTTATGTGGTGTGCAATTCACAATGATTTTAATTTGATTTTCTCACCACACATTTGATTTTAGTTTGATTTCATGTTCAAACATGTTGGTCAATTTGTAATTTAATTTAATTTTGTTTTGGCTGCCAGGCTTAGACTAATGACTCAGTCATGCCATGCATCTTTCATTTTCATTGACGGTTTCATGTCATGAGGGTTAATTTCAGCATGTCTGTAATTCATTCTATGTTTTTGAGCTTATCTTCATAAAATAATTGGATTGATACAAAATAAAAGAGCAAAATCAGTATGATTTTTCCTGAGCTATATAGAGAAACAATAATGAAATCTTCCTTATCAGATATTGTTAGTGAACCAAGTGGTGTCCAGCCTGTCAATTGAGATAAACTTCACCAAACTTGTCAGTTGAGATAGACTTCACTTGTGATAAATTTTGTCTGTTATGCTGTTATTACCCATCATTATAAGATATCTCATTGTGTTACTTAACTTTATATCATGTTGTAACAGAGTGCCTAAAAATGGTTTGTACGTGGCTTCCTGTAAATATAAGCCAAGATAATTTCTTCTCATTATTACTTTTCTGTTTTCTCTATCTTTTCTCAATTCCAATAGATATATTATATGAAACTTTAGCCGATAACCATGCTTAACGTACTAGAAGAAATTAACAATAATAATAGTAAAAAGTTGCATGCATGCTTCAATTTCAATAATATAAAATTTTTATTTCATTATGATATTTTATTTTTATAATATAATTTTTTTCTGTAATTTTTTTTTCTTAAATCGGTAACCTTAGAATGATACATATCCATAATTTCAAATGTACATTCTTTATGGGACACCAAAATAACAAGGTCATCACTCATATCGCAAAAAGTTACATATAAATTCTATGACCAAAAAGAAAAAAAAAGTATAAATTGAAAGTTCTAAGAAGGACAAATGTCCAGAGGCCCTTTTTCTCTATTTACTCAAAAAGGACAAAAGTCCAGAGACTTTTTTCTGGTAAAATAAAAAGTCCAAGACAAGGGAAAAGTCTTTGTTACTTCATTTTACGACTCTGTCTGGTTTCCACATTTCTCCTGTATGATCAAAATAAAGAATAAAAAAATAAGTACATTCAAAGATTGTTCGGTGGGGTGAGGGATTAATTGAGATGGGTGTAAGCTAAGGATGCAACGTGTTATATTCGTGTCATTTTTCTTCATCCAATCCGATGCGTTAAACTTTTATATTAAAATATATAAATTTTAATCTACTTATTAAATTATCATAAAATTTATTACCTAACTCGGTAATCCATTAAATAAATTGATCGGTTTTAATAATTTATTTAACCTTTCAATATAAAAAATTAATTATAATCAAAATAAAAAAAAATTACAAAAGTAAAACAGAACCATAAAAAAATTTGACATAAAATTAGAAAATAAAACTTCCAAATCATAAATTCAATACAAAGTTAGAAAATAAAATAAACCTTACAATTACATACACATTATTACTTAAGATTCAATCCATATTTAAAATATTACAAAATAACATACAACATATAATTAAATGATAATGTTTACAAAGTTACAACAAAACAATAATGGGAGCAGGCATGACAACAATCAACAATATTAGGTGCACTGGCAAACTCAAAGAGTCAAAGATAAAATCATAAAAATCTATTTTATTTATTATTTTATATTAAATTACCATATACCTCTGCTTAACACGTTAATGGATTTTAATGGGTTCATTCATTATTAATCTGTTACCTTAGTGGATCTTAAGGGACTAATCTATTGACCCGATCCAATCTGAAAAATCCGAACCCGTAAACTTTTGTATACGTTTGAATAGTATTTGACAGAACAGGTTGAGTTTTGCCATCTCTTCAAGCGTAAATTGATATAAAATTCTGACCGTTAAAAAAAAAAAAAAAGGAAAAAAAGAAAAGAAAAGATAAACAAAGTGAAGAAAAACATTTCCCACCAAGAAAATAGTGGGAAAATAGTTATCCAGTTTTCCGTACTATTTATTTATTTCTTTTCAAATAAGTTTTTCAAAATTTTTATTTTTATTTTTAAAAATCACGTAGAAAAAAATAATTGTTTTATTTCCTTTTTATCCATTCTATTAAATTATTTTATACAAATTAAAAAATGATTGAAAAAAATTGAAAAAAAAAATAGGTTCGAAAAAAGGTTGGAACCTCTCTCTCTCATGTAAAAATATGTAATCAATAAAATTTAAAATAATTAATGACAAATAAATATGTTACTAAACAAACTTTATATTTTTATATGTCCATAATATCGTGAATATTATTAAATGGATTAAACATGTCAACCAGTTTAACACAATTTTGATGAATTGGGATGGGTTTATGATAGGGTTGAATAATCTTGTCTAAAAACAATATATTCCAGAAATACAGTCTATGACAACTTATGACAATTTAGTCCCATCATAATCAAATGCTACATGTGTCCTTGTCAGCTTTATGCACTGGAAGGTGCATATATATATATATATATATATATATGTAAAATATATTTATATATCCATAGTACACATTATGTTTGATTTAATAATTTCAGACAATTGGTGTCGTGCTGCTCGATAGAAATTGTATTGAAAGTTCAGTACCTTACATATCTCACTTTTCTCTTCTTACGACTAACTCTAAACAATCTGTGTAATACAAGAAACTACAATTTGCAATATGCATATTTGTTTTTGTTACAGAAAAGATCCACCGTTTACCTATTTCCACGACCGGATCCTGGTTCTAGAGACCTATGTCCATGACCGGATCCTGGAGGCGTTCCTCTTTTGGGAGGGGAGGTGGTGACGATCGACCTGTGAATTGATAATTAATATATTATATATATATATATATATACACACACACATAAATATGAACAATGTTAATTATAGTAATTAACACTTTTTTAGTACTCCCTCATTTTCTTTAATTAATTTTGTTTGAAACAGTACGTACCAGATAGCTCAATGCATGCTTAACTTTAATTTCTTAATGGAAATAGTAAATAAAATCATGCATGCATGCATTCATGCTGTAGTTGTAGATTCTAATTCAAAGTTTTAATTAGTTGCCGATTCTAGCTTGGAAAAAGAAGAAGAAGACGAGGATTAAGAAAGAAATACCAGAGAGCGAGGCAGAGAGAGTGTTACTGAGGGTGGATTTGTCTATAATAGGAGAGAGAGTAAGTGGGAGAGAGAACAGTATACGTACCTCCTTTACCCAATGTCGGCTATGAAACCATGAAAAAATTAGCGACAAAGAAAGCATAGTTTTTATTTCGTAATAAAAACATATAAATATGACTTCGACTTCGACTTGGACCTGTGAAATCGATAATCTGAACATTTATCACATATTTTGCTATATGTGTTATCTATAGTAGTAATGTTTTCCTAGAGGACGTCGCTTCTATGATCATTCTATTTTCTTTGTAGCTGTCCGTATTTAGTATGATAATGTTTTCTATCGTAATAATGTCATTTTAGAATCATATGATAACAATATATACACACACAAATATATAAACATGTACACCAAACGTAAATGTGTGGATATATGTAGGTGTGTGAAGGGAACAAACCTTGCGCATCAACCTGACGAGATAGTCCCTGCGCATTAACCGGATGAGATTGCATGGTGAGCAAAGCAGCAATGAATATAATAAGAAAGGTAATATGGCACAAGGAAGAGAAACTCCTCATCATCTCAAATTCTCAAAAACGAATTTGGAACATAAAATTTATAAACTTCTAGTTTGATCACCTTGTTAAGTTACATTTGCATAGTTCGTCAAAGGAGAAGAATTTATCCCCAATGATAGTACTCTTTTCTTATTCTTCAAGGAAACTTCTTTTCTTCCTCTTTTTTTACACTTTTCTTCCTAACTTTTGCACAACTTTGGAGAATAAGTCAAAAGAGGAAGCTCAAAGCAGTCTCTTAGAACCGTGTTTCATGTATGTGTTTTCTTTTGGACTTTTTTTGGTAAATAAAACTTTGCATTCCAACAGAAAGCAAAACAAAAGACCTCATAAAGAGAAATACAAGCAAGAAATAAATTGTTCACTAGTCAACTTGTTCACAATGTAGATGCAAGAAACAAGTTGTTCACTAGTCAACTTGTTCATAGATGCTTTTTTTGGACTTGGACTTTATATAATATTTGACATTGGAGCTAGCCGGGTCGAACACTTTAACAAGGAAAGATGTGATTGACATTAAATAAATGAGCTAATTAGGAAAATGTTATTAAAAAAAATAAATAAATAAACAAATAAAAGGACACAATTTTAACAATTTTGGTGGCATATATTGGGGAACTGAATTATATATAAGTCGTCTAATACTTCTGCGTTTTTAAATGTAGATGTTATAATATAAAATTTTATATTCAAGGCCTTTAACTTATATATTTGATTATTTGATGCAATATTGAAAGACAAAATAATATATGTAGAAATAATGAGATGAAATTGGTGCTTTATATGAGGGTTCTAAATTGGAAAAACCTTAAACTTCAAAAATACTAAAATAGATGCATACAACCTACAAAAAAAATATTCATAATCCTGAATGCTTTGTCAAATATTTAATCATCTCCCTTTCTCCCATATCACAGTCTGTCGCCAAATATAATGTACCCTTTATTCTTGATTTTGTAATTAATTAATATTTGATATAGTTTCTTAGTTCGGATTGTTGAAATTAGATCCAATCAGAAATTCAAAGAACTAAGTACTAGGTACATACATACTTTTGCTAGTTGGGTTTTGGCCTGGTTAAAAACTTGTCCAATTGATAGAATGTTTTACACTACATAGCTATCCAATTATTATCACATACTTTCACGGTTCTTCATCCTCAATGCTTCATCAATTAAGTGGCAACAAAGAACCAACAACTCTTACGATTACAAAAACCTGCATATATACTAGAGCAAGAAGAATTAATGAGATTTTCTACAACACTTGGTGGTTTTAAATTAAATTGAAAATATAAAATTAATGGTTTAATCAATAAATTATAGGGATTTATAGAGATTAATTGTGAGATCCCAGAGGCACCGCTCTTGAGGGAGAAAGTGGCCTTGGCGGTAATGGTCGACGTCGTTCAGTAAAACCTGACCATTAATTAACGAGTGTGTCATCAGAGATATTAGTTGTTATTATTATTTTTTTAAAAAAGAGCTGATTATTTTGTTTTACAATTAAAATGAAAAAATGACAATATCTTTTTTTTTCTAATGTAAAAAAAATAAAAATTTTTGATGTATTTTGCTCCTGCAATACATATACATTTCTACAATAAATGTATAAATTTGAAATTTTCAAAAAATATATATATTTTGAGAAAAAGAAAACAGGGAGCTAGATTATGGTAAAAGTTATGGTCAATCTTTTTCAAATTATATATGTCATCGGAAGGTAGCTAACCTGCATTAACCTGAGTTGATTGCATGGTGAGGAAGGAAGCAATCAACATGATGAACAAGATAATATGTATAAAGGAAGATAAACCATCTCAATGACTCCTCTTTCTTTTTTTTCATTTTTTTTTTATTCTCTATTTGTGAACTTTCTTTCTTCACCTTGTTCTACTATTTATACCGCTCTTAAGAAGAAGATTAACACACACACACACACACACACACACACACACATATATATATAGGGGAAAAAAGGGTTTATTATTTATCTGATCAAAGTGTGAAATTTGCAGAGTAATGCCTCACGACGTTACAAAAGGCTGTTTGTAGCTAGGTTTATGAAGTGAAACAAGCATGCTAAACCTAAATTAATTTAATTAACTAGTGTTAAAACCGTGTTTTATAAATTAATGTCCCGAGGGACTTATATATATATACATGTATAACTAGATTGTACGTAAATTATTTATTACCTGACAGTATTTGGCTAGTTCAACGATTTCCATGCTACTTTAATATAATTACCAGAAATCTATGTCAATATAATATAGTTGAAAATTACCGCCCAATGATTATAACATGATTGACTTAATGAAAATAATGAGGTTCAGTAATTAATAATTAACATGTCCAATGATCTAATAGGGACGTGTAGTATGTAAAGGAGTTCGTGATATATATATATATATATATATATATATGTATCAGCGAACTGCAAGTTGTCTACTTCTTTTTCCATTTAATGAAGACGCGTACGACTTGACCATTTAATAAGTGGGAATGGCATGTTCTCATTTCGTTGCCAAAAAGGTCAACATTCGCTACTTTTTTTTCCTCTTCAAATTAATATTAATAATATATAGAATATTATTCTAGACAATATAATTTATACAGGCTGAGTTATAATTACGTATTATTTTATTAAATATGTACAAAAATTTAAATATATAATATTTTTTATTATTTATTAATTTTTTTATGAAATCGGTATGAATTTGACCTATTCTATCTCTATTATAGCTGTCCAAAATATCAGCTCTCTCCCTTTATATATATATATATAGTAGAATATTTACATAAATTTATTTAAGGAAGCAACTCCGACCAGAGATTCAAACGGTGTTCCTGAATTGGACTTTTGAAGAACTTAACTGGGAGTAATAGTATTAAAAAAAATGCTGTCTTTTTCCATATATAAAATTCTATATATAGAAATTTAATAATTAACCCCCTCAAATTTCACAAATGTGTTAATTTGCGCTATATAATTTATTTTTTAAACAATTTACGTACCCCTGAACTTTGACATAACGTAATTGATCCATTGATAGAAATTTAAACTTTTGTTAAAAATTGACGAATTTGACCACTACTATCCAAGTTGTTGGCTTGCATAAATAAAATATATATGTCGAAATTAATTCTTTTGGATCAAAATTGATTGAAAAGAAATTGAAAGGTAGTAACTAGAACTAAAATTTTCATTCACTTTTTAATCACTTTTTTTTTTCTTAAATGTAATTTCTATATTTTGTTTATATATACAAGTAATTAATTTGTATACTAGTTGGTCAATTTCCTCAAGTTTCAATATAAATTTTTTAAGGATGGGGCAATGTGACATTATGCCAAAATTTAAGTGTGCATTTAAGACATAAAACTATTATTTGTAGAAAACTGCTTGAAAAAATGCCTCAGCATGGACACAAACCCTGCAGTACATTGTGTTCTGCTCATAAATTTCATATTGAATTGTTTAACCTCGGTTGAGATTAGATACTAAAAGCCAGTAAACAAGCCCTGTAGAGACAGTGCAGTGGTTAAAAGTTATTTTGACCATCTTAAAGATTTAAGTTTAAATCCCCCAACCCAATATAAATTAAAAAAAATCGGTAAACAAAATAATTTCTGTTTTAAAAAATAAAATAAAAAACAAATTAGAAAACTAAAAATGCCAACTGACTTTGTTTTGGCGGTGGATTTCTTGCTTCCACTTATCTCTCACAAGTGCATGGGGACGTGAAATTGTGAAGTAGCCTGCTGCTGAGATGGCTAGTACGTCAAGCTTCAGGCAGGTCGATAGGAAGCGTAAGCCAGGTTGCATGCACCCTTGTCCTTCTGCATCAATGTTCAACACAGGAAATGATGTTAGTGGGGGCGTCAGCATTAGTGCCGGCACAAGCCCTCCGATGCCCAAGTTAGTTTTTCACTTATGTTTAATAACCAATAAAGTAAGAAATGAGCTTGGGAGGTTGGAGATGAGTGAAGTAAGACTCAAGGCCAAAGGGTGGTCATTGGATGTGTCAACACTCCTCTTGTTGGGAAGACATTCTTAACCCTTAGACTAAAAGGCACATTCCTTCCTCTCCTTTGTGCTATCTCATAAATGGAGAAGAAGATAGTGAGCAATGGTGTGGAAAATGGCCAAGAGTCCTCTTCACTTTCTTACCTTCACCTTAAGTACTCCCCTAGGGACTTATAGATGGGAGACATGTGTTGGGCCTCAATGGATGAGATACTGCCACTTCTACCCTAGGTGGAATGAGGTTTAAACCAACTTTCTTGTTGTTGTCTCAGCTGACAGCTCAACTGACATGGCAAGACATAGACATGTGATGAGGTGCCACGTGGACATTTTTGTTGCCTTTTTAGGCATGGTAGGTGGTTTCCTCATCTATGTAAGATGAATGGTTGGATTATAGTGAGTTTGGTGGAGCTTTTTCTTATTGGGGTGCCTCGAGCACAAAGGTTTTCTGGGCAGCAAGTGTGTCTCCTCTATTTGGGGAAGATTTTGCTCAAATGACCGACCAACACTGCTTACAGTAATTAATGTCACTGTAAATGATAGGTGAAGGTATTAAATACCTTATTTAAATGAGAAACTTCCATGCATTTTTCCTTTCTACTTAGGCAAGACAGGTGAACTGACGGCCTGATGATCCTTTTCATCTCCTCACCTCTTGATGGGCTCCATTGAACCAGACTTCATGGGGCCCTAATTCAGACCTCTTCTTTTTGGGACCAAAAATAAGAAAACTAAAACTTTAATTTGGAAAACTTGAACCTTAGTTAGTTTGGACTGGACTAATTGAGTTACCCAATAGAAAAGCCCATTTTTTGTCATTGGATCAGTCCAATTAGTCTAACCCAATACAAAATATTTGTGGGGAATCATAATGGTTTTTTGGTTTTTTTTTTTTTAATGTTTCATCCGAGAAATTAAACTCTTATAATTCTGGGAACATCACGTTGCCTAGGTGTTTGAAACAGAATTTCGAATATTATATTGTTATATATAGTGTAATGACTATTATAATTTTTCTAATTTATAACATTTATAAATATATATACCTAGGTAATTAAAATGCTAGCTTATTATATATATTCTTCAATGGACAAATCAATTAATCACATGGTGAAAGACATGAATGGTCAAGATAGAGAAAATTAACAGATGTTAATTGTTGATTTCATTCATTTCTACAAGGACATGAATGACCCATGATCTAACTCATTTGGGCCCTTGCATGTTTTGTTTTTTTTGGTAATAAGAAACTTGTATTCCACTAAGAGAACACACAAAACGCCTCACTAAGCCAGAGAATTACACTAGGGAGACCCTCTGATCAACTAGAGCCTTTCCAACAATAGCGGAAGGCAAATCCTAAAAAGTAAATTCATCAACAGAAAGCGAAACATTATTTGACAAAGAAAATTTTGCAACCTCATCCGCAACCTGGTTCGTGATCCTCTCCTGCCAAACAAGGTGCCACTGAGAGTTCTGAAAATTACTCCTAATAGACAGAATTTTATCAAAATAAAACCAGCTCGAAGGTTCCCCACTATCACAAATTTCCTCCATAACCTCCTTCGCGTCCATTTCCCAGATAACCTGTTTCCATTGTCCAATTCTTGCAAAGCTTGAAGCCCACTCAAGAGCAGCGAATTCCGCTTCAAAACCAGAGCTAAAACCAGCAACCTTCGAAGCCAAACACACCACCTTCCCCCTATGACCCCGAACAACCATAGCTAAAGCAGAGCCGTTTCCATTATGAGCAGCATCCAAATTTACTTTTACCCATCCTTCAGGTGGTGGTTGCCAGCAACTGGGATCCTCTTGCATCGAGCTTGACTCTCCAATAAAAGTACTTCTTCTTATATCCAGGAATTCTTCAAAGCACCTATTAAAATGATAAATAATTTGGGGAACATCAATATCCCCCTCCATCAATAGGGTATTCCTTCCTGTTCAACTGACATAAAACAAACAAGCAAAAAACAGAAGAAACTCCTCCTTGTCCATGCCGCACTCCAGATCCAATCTTCCTGGAGCCAAACATTTTTCCAGCACCTGCTGGATTGTTTCACACTCCCAATCGTCCATCCTATGACCCCATTTACCGCCAAATGCAATAGCCCTCACTAAGTGGCATTTCTTAAAAAGGTGAAAACTCGACTCCTCCTCTTGTCCACACACTAAGCATGTAGCATCACCCACACCAATCCGATCTGAAACCACCTCCCTTGTAGGAAGGGTGTTCGAAACAATCCTCCACAAGTGGAACTTTAATCGATCATGCAAATTGCTCTTCCAAATTTTAGCCCATATGGCAGAGCCCCCACTACTAACGGTAATCCACCTCTTAACAAACAACTCATAGCATCCTTTTACAGAAAAATGCCCTTTGTTACTTGCCACCCATATCAGCTTATCATCCCGCTCTTCATTTAACCACTCAAATCTACTAATAGCTTCCACCACTTCGGGGTCGTATATTTCCTGAAGAAGAGACCAATTCCATCCTAATCCATCCTGCAACCTTAGATCTGTGACTTTGCTACATCCACGGAATCCATGGATCCTTCCGAGCGCTAATAGATAGGCCATTTCCCACTTTATAATAAGCTCCAAGCTTTAGCGCCTCTCGAGCTTGAATAATTCCCCTCCACGTAGGGGACACTCCTTTCCTCAGCTTATAATAAAAAAACCTCTCATTTTTAAGATATTTCGATCTCAACAAACCCATCCATAACGTACCATCACCTCGAGCCCAGTTTAGCTAATAAAGCTATATTCAACTCCTCAAACAACCTTAAACTCAAACCGCCATACTCTTTTGGCACACAGATGTGTCTCCAAGATTTAAGAGCTTAGTAATGCTGCTTATTGGGCTTAACCCCCCACCAAAACCTACGAGCCATCATATCTAGCTGTCCACAAACACTCTTGGGGACTTTAAATGTTGACATAGTTACACCAATATTGATTGAACCATCGAACGAAGTAGCACTGTTTTCCCCGCACGCGAGAGAAGTTTAGATTGCCAACCCTCAAGCCTCTATTGGATCTGATTTTTAAGCCGCTTAAACTCCTTCGTCCTTTTCCGCCCAACAATTAAAGAGTTTCCAAGGTATATAGTTCCTACACGTAAGTCTTTAAAACCCAAGACCTCCTTAACCTCTCTTTTTGCTCTACCAAGGGTATTCTCCGAGAAATACACTTGAGACTTATCCATATTTGCATGGAGCCCAGACCACTGACTAAATTTCCCTAGCACCTTCTTGATTGGTAGAGCTTCCTGTTTATTGGCCCTACACGCAAATAGGATGTCATCTGCATACAGAAGGTGAGAGACAGCATGCAAGTCTCTACTTATCTTAATTCCATGCAGATGACCATCCCTTTCTTCCTTAAACACCAATTTCGAAAGTAATTCAGCACACATAATGAACAGGTAAGGGGACAAAGGATCCCCTTGCCGGAGTCCGCACGACGGAACCACCTAACCTCAAAAGCTTCCATTCAATAACACCTCATAACGGACATTAGAAACACAACTAAAAATAAGTCTTCGAAACTTATCTGAGAATCCCCATGCTCCCAGAACCGTACCAAGGAAACTTCATTCCACACTATCATAGGCTTTCTTTAAGTCAACTTTTATCAACATCAACCTATGCTTGCCTTTATATTTACTAACTTTGTGAGTAAGTTCTTGAGCCACCATGGAATTCTCCGCTATCCATCTCCCTGGAACAAAAGCTCCCTGCTTCGGGGAGATCAAACTCCCTAAGAAGGCACGCAGTCTAGAGCAAGGATTTTGGATACAAACTTGTAAACAAAATTGCAGAGGCTAATTGGCCGGTAGTGACCAAAATTAGACGCTGCTTTTGTCTTAGGGACTAAAACAATCATGGTCTTATTCATATGAGATACACCCTTGCATGTCTAAAACACTTCTTAACAAAATCCACCACCTAATTGCCAACGATATCCCAGTAATGGTGATAGAACACTCCAGGGAATCCGTCTGGTCTTGAACTTTTCAACGGGTGAAGACTCCAAACAGTATACTTGATATCTTCTGGGGAAGGTATAGCCATAAGCCATAAATTCCCCTCCTCAGTAATACTCTGATAAACCAAATCACAAATCTCTCTGGGAAGAATAGGTGTCTCTGTTTCATAAACCTTCCTGAACTCCTCCAAAAAATACTCCCCAATAGCTCTTTGATCCAAAACCCACTTCCCTGCAACTTTCACTGCATCAATGTGATTCCTTCGTCGTCGGATAACTATACTAGCGTGGAAGAACTTTGAGTTTCTATCACCTTCCTTCAGACAGAGCTCTCTAGATTTTTGCCTGTAAATCCGTTATTGTCTAAGCCTCTGCACCCTCAACTCGTTTATAATAGCCTATTGTCTATCCCCAGTTCTCTCTCCCTCTTGATCCTCTGCCTCTTATAAAAATTTTAATTCCTTTTCCAACGCATGAATAGCATGGTGAGCCATCCCAAAATGAGCTTTATTCCACACCTGGAGCGCCTTCGTAGCCATCCTTAACCTTTGCCCCATTCTTGCATGTTCCATCAAAGGGAGAGGACTCTAAGCATCCTTAACCACACGGCAGCTATCAACATTTGTCGTCCAAGCACTAATGAAACGGAAAGGCCTTCTTCCATCTTTCTTAATACCAATAGTATTAAAAATAATTGGGGCATGATCTGACTCTGCAATTTCAAGGTGTGAAATAGTTGCCTTCTGAAACAAATTTATCCAATCCACACTTTCCACCGCTCTATCTAGCCTTTCCTTTATTATATTTTGTTGATTGTTAACCCAGGTGAACTTCCTTCCAGAGAAGCCCAAGTCAACTGCTCCTGACAACTGGAGGAACTCTCTTAGGAACAGTCATTTCCCACACAGGCTCCTACCTCATAATTTCTCCTCACCATCAATAATTTCATTCAAACCTCCGATTACCACCCACGGAAGAGGTTCTTCTCCCATAGACACACTCAGGCTCTCCTAAAACAGCCTTTTCTCCACATAACAGGTCGGCCAGTAGCAACAATACAACCTTCAACTTTCTTCCCCATCTCTACCCCGCACAGTGCAACAAATAATATGATCACTCTTCCAACAAACCTCTAAATTTATATCTTCCTTCCACATTATAACAAGCCCTCCCGATAAACCATTCAAATCCACCACTTCATAATTTGAGAATTTCAGCTTTCTACACAGTCGTTTCACCTTACTCTCCCGAGCCTTCGTCTATGCTAGAAACACCACTAGAGGATGCCACCTCCTCACTACACTAGCTAGGTACAGGGTCGAGTTTACCCGCCCTATTCCCCTATAATTCCACGCTAACACCGTTAAGGCTGAGGGGGGCATGATTCGGCCCGCCTCCTCGACCATTCGAAAATCCGACCCTTGTACCTAAACTCCATGAATCTCTTGTGAGTTGTTATTATTGTCCCCTCCACCTTCCAAGTCCTCCCGCACTCTTCCACTAGACGAAGAAGCTTTTGCAACCTGGTAATGGCCAATCTGTGCTCGCGGCCTACTCCTTCTCTGCGATTGAAGTCGGGTGTTGTACCTTGATTGAGAGCTACCAAGCAAGAGGGGAAAGAATAGTGCATCTGCACCTGGATATCAATTTCCAAACCTTGTTGATACTCCTAATTAGATCCACTGAGACCTACCCTTCCAGACTCTTCAATAGTCACATTTTCAGTACTTTCGCCTATAATTGGACTTGAGTTAACAGGGCCCTCTCTGCTTTCAAACATAGGCCTCATCTGCTTGTGGGCTTCCCTGGTCGGGCCTTCCAGAAGCATAAAGGCTTCCCTCTTCTTACCAGTACTAATAGTCTTTAATGGGCTAGTAATAGGGGAATGGGCCACTAACATAACCTATCCCAAGCCAGTCCAGTACCTCTTTATCTAAGCCCAGTAAATCCCCATTAAAAATAGTATTGGCTTCCAAAGCTGCCATATACTGGATACCCCTTCGAGTCCAAAATCGAAACTGCGTCACATCCATACATTCCCTCCTTTAACTTTTCTATCACCACAGCTTTAAATTCTGATGCACCCTTCGAGGACTTCCTTTCCAATGAAACCAGCAGCGATTCCAATTCTGGGCACGTAGATATCAAACTTTTAAATTCCTCTTCCGTGATATCCTTCGCACTATCTCCATTCTTATAATACTCTACCAAAGCTTTTCCTGCCTCACAGTCCTCGAAATCATTAAAAAGGAAATTTTCAGTCTGCCTAGTTGACTGAGCACTAGTGTCAGCTTCCTCACCCACCTTTTGGCGATCTTGCAAAGTAATCATCGGAGTAACAAACGCAATGCCGCCGGCAACCCCTACCCTAAGCCAAGGGCCGTAAATTTTCGCCACCACCCCATTTTTTGTGGTGATTGCTGCTGGGATTGAAAAACCACATCTCCCAGTCACATGATCCAGCAAACCACATCGGTAGCAAAAATCAGATAACTTTTCGAATTTAAATTGGATCCAAAATTCTGACCCATCCTCTCTTGATTGAAGGAACCTAGCTGGGAGAGGGTTCGTCACCTTAACTTCAATACGGAACCGCAAGAACCGATAAGAAACCACAGATCTATGAGTAATGGTATTCTAATGAACTCCTCCCAATTCCTTCCCTATTTGTTGCGCTACACCAGGATGTAACAGTTTTGGGGGAAGCCCGTGGACTTGCAGAAAGAATGTCATCGTCGAGAATTCATTATCATTGATCGCCACATCACTAGACCATTCCTTAATAATAAAATGTGCCCCATCCAACGACCATGGTCTTTTTAGAGAATACAAAATCTTTATCCTCCTTACGAGTGAAGCACAGCTTGAAAATGTTCTCTGAAACTTTCTCTATATGCAGACTTCCTCTTAAAGACCATGCCTTTTTTAGAATCTCCATCACCCTAGACCTTCTAAACACTCGAGTGGAAATAACCTTGCCAATCAGAATCGTTTCCGTCAACTTAGATGCCTCTTTCTCCACCACATCTAAAGTGAGGGAACTTAATGCCTCCTGTATCCCTTTAGCCTTTACATTGAACAACTCCATACCGGAGAAAGCAGAGCAAAAGTCAAAGCTTTGCTGCAGAAAGATAGACTATCACCAAGCCACCTTAGAGAACTCCGACTTCCCGTGCCATAGTCGGGGCCCTTGCATGTTTGTTAATTGACTTATCCTCAATGACCACAACTACATACACCAAGCTATATCAAATTGAGATATTAATACTGTTTTCTTATTCTTCAAGGAAAGTGCATTTTTTCTCCGTTTTATACCTACTTTTCCTTATTTCTTTTTATTATTTTTTTAAGAAAAAGTTTTCGGCTAATTTTAACTCAAACTTTAGAGTATAAGTCAAAAGAGAAAGCTCAGAGTAGTCTCTTAAAAGCGTGTTTCAAAGAGAAAGCTCAGAATAGTCTCTATTAAAGGGATGAGTTAATTAGGAAAAATGTTATTAAAAAATAACAAAATAAAAAATAAAAGAACACAATTCAATAATTTTGGTAGTATATATTAGAACTGAATTAACGTTATTAATTCATGTGTTTTCAGTTGTCAATGTCAAACATATATATATATATATATATGTATGTATCTGTGTTATTCTTAATCGTAAGGAAAAAATAATAATTTTGTTAGTTTTTATAAAATATATTTCTGACTAAACCTTGTGAAATCAAACAAGAATGTGCTTTTAGTTGACTTAATTAGATGCCTAGCTTTGTCGACTTATCGAACAAGAGTTAGCTGGAAGTATGTTTTTGAGTAATACTAGGCCCACTAAAATTGTGCACCAAATGTTTTACACGAAAAAAGATGCAAGCATTATATTAATGGTAGACAAAAAATTATATATTAAATTCATGGAAAGTGAACTCAATAATATAACACACATCATTTTGTGCACAAATTAATTTAGTATCCCTAACTCCAAGCAAAAGAGAAAAAAAAAAAAAAAAAAACTTATATCCCTAGCATTTTTTTATGATTTCTATGAGAAAAAATTAAATAGTCCTTGAGTTATATCTTTCATTAAGAATTTGACACGTGTTTAAAGTGGAGTTGATTGGATAATATTTTTATACTAAGAGTCTACTTAAAGAAACTGTCAAGTTTTTAAAGAGAAATATATATGGCTTTTTTTTTTTCTTTTGGTAAATTATTTCATCTGGTTTAATTAGTAGGCATCGTGTGGCATATTTTTAGCTACTAGCTAGCTAGCTGTTACTTTTTTTTTTCTTTCTTTTTTCGACTTTCTTTCTATCTGGCTTAGTATTATTCACATATATATATATATATATATATATATATAATGTTTTAATCTTCAGACATTCGATGGTGTGTTTAATTCTGTTATCATTGCTTATTATAATAGTACTACTTGGTCTCTGAACAGGTCAAAGGTACGTTATTATTAACCTTAATTTTGCTGTACTGGCTAAGAAGACATTATATTTTTTTGGTGAGAACTGGCTAAGAAGACATACAAATCCATGGATTATACATTGAAATATTAGCCACTATTGTTACACGTTGAAATATTAACAAAATAAAATGAAAATTTATTGCTTCAAACTTTATTTGCTAAAAAATTCTCCAGGACATAAGTTACAATCACTTATGTTTGCCTGATGTTTAAGCTAGCTAGGATCAAATTCAATGCTTAATTAATTGAGAAATACTAGTATTGGCTGATCATAAAATAAATTAAAAAACCAAAGAAATATAATACTTTTTTGCTTATTTAAAAATTACAAATCCATTAATTAATGTTTCAGATTGCAGAAAAAAAATTAAACTAAAAGCTACAAATTGACTTTCTTTTTTTTTTGCTAGATTAAGTAATCCAACGTTAAACTTTAGGTATTCACCAAGACATTCAACTTTAGCTGTTTTTTTTTTTTTGATAAATAAAAAAGAGTTTTACTGGGGGAATATCAATCCGGGATTTTATTTGGAGATAAAATTTTATTACTATTTCAACTTTACAACCCTATAAGAGTTTAGAGCAGTAAGCACGCTCCCTTAATATTTCTTTTTCTCGCTGGAGTTTAGCAAAGTTAAGTATATATAAGGCTTTGACGGGAGCTTGCCAATATACTCAAACCATAGCTCTCATAAAAGTGTGTGAGGGCTCGGTCGGTTTTCTTAATACTAGGCCACACCCCTAAATGCTCAACTTTAGATGTTTCAAACAGAATCTGAGCCTACTTTAATTATGATTTATAGGAAAACCATGGTGTGGGTTGACCGCTCAAATGGGAGAGAATATTCTTGGGAAGGGCTGTGATTCACGCCCTAATAATTTTCTCAGTTTGGGAAAAACGTTGTATTAACTAGATGGTGGAAACCAATCAAAATTGTTTTTTTTTTCTTTGTTAATTAAAAACGTCTATATACACGTAGAATTATCAGTCTTCTATTGATACATATATATATTGTAAATCAGATTACTGTTCATTCATATAGAGACTAGGAAATGTTTATATATAAAACTATGTGCCGGTGACGGCTATATAATTTTAAAACAAGAGTATATCTTTATAGTTTCAGAGATAATTCTAATTAAAAAAAATATTACTACGTACTTACATGTGCATGAGTACCGGACTCAAAATTTATGTTGCAAGGAAAAGAAACCTTGCGCATTAACATCATGAGCTGATTGCATGGTGAGGATAGAAGTAATCAATATGAATAAGAAGATAGAACGGAAGAAGAAATTAAAAAGTCCCACGTATTCTCAACCACCCCATCAAACGAGTATATTTTTGGATTATTATTATTATTATTATTATTATTATTATTATTATTATCATTTTGGCTTGGTAGTATAATATTTGGACTTTGATCACCTTGTACGTTCAAATAGTATTTGTAGTGAGTTATGAGAAGAAAGTGAATTAGTTCTTGACTTCAAAGTTCCGATTTTCGAACCTTGTCCAAGTCAAAGTAAAAAATAAGGAAGTATCTTTTACGTTTGAAAGGAAGGTTATGAAGAATATGTAATATAAAACTGGAAAAACAAATATGCTCACTTCTATTTTCTAATTTAATTTGGTTACATTTTAGATTTTCTCAGCTGGAAATATTTTTTGCTTGAAAATGAACCATGGGTTGTTTTGAGCCTGTAGACGCTAAGAAAAAATTTGAAATTAATTTATCAATTTTGGGTCTGTCTTACTGCTCAAAGTCAATGTATATTGTTATAATATATTGTTTTATTTTTTTTGGTAAATAATATATTGTTGCTTCATAATTTGGTCACACTTAATTTACACGATTTAGCTAGCTTTTATATAGTAAAAAAAATGAAGCTAAACTAGAGTCTTCATTTTTTCTTTCTAGCTACTTTGGATTTATATATATATGGCATTGGAGGAGTGTGTGAAACGGTTAAGTAGGACATTAAGATGTGACTGGTCTGCAATCCTGCAATTTCCTAGAAATTCTAATGAGGCATATAGAGTGAACATGAAGTCTCTGGTTCTGAGCAATACAGGTGGAATAAAGAATGGTCATCATGTCTAGTAATTAAGGGTAAAAATTATAAAATTCCCACCTCAAGTTACCCCTAAGTTTCAATTCCCCCCTGCAGCAATCTACCCCCTAACATATTAAGATATAAAGTTTGTTTAATAACATATTATTATTTTAAATTGTATTGATTACATACTTTTACTTTTAGTAGATATCTTAAACTTAACTGAGTGTATTACATATACTGATTTTTTCCAACATACAAATTTAATAAATTCATCTCAATTTTGGACCTAGCAGGTTGCCATGTTAGCTATTGATTTAGTTAGTAAAACAAAGAATCGTACAATGCAAAGTTGAAGAGCTTGAATTCATGTGATCAATTTTTAATTATCATGGTACATTGTCAACCTATAGCCTGTTTTGGCTATGAAACGATGAAGGAAATACTTAATGTAATACAAACCATACAAATTAAATAATCTGTGTTTCCAGAATATTGGAAATTATTCAAACCAACAAGAACCTAAAAATTTGCAACAATATTCATATTTGTTTTGGTTACGGGAAAAGATCCACCATTCATATATTTGGACCACCTTGAACATTGCCTCCTGGACTCGGAGCTCCAATGGGCTTGGGAGGTGGTGGTGATCGATCTGTGAAATCGATAATTTTCAGAATATGTCATATCACACACACACACACACACACACACATATATATATATATATATATATATATATATATATATATGAAAAAGAGAAAAATACGAAAAATGTTTGAGTGGATCATGTTAATTATGGTAATTAATAAATTTTTACTGCACCCTCATTTTCTTGAATTTTGTTAAAAACAACACTTACTAGCGAGCTCAATGCATGCTTAACTTTAATTTCTTAATTGAAATAATAAATAAAATCATGCACACATGCATTCATGCTGTAGTTATTCTCTTGTCGTATCCAACAAAATATAATAAAAAGTTCAAGAGGATTGTTTAATTGATCATTTATTTAAATATATATATATATATACATATTAAATAGTACATAATATATTTTTTGAAAAAATGGATTTTAAATTAATTAGAAAATATAGTTTAAGTAAATTAACAGGTGATTAACGATACGAAACATTTCAAAAAACAAAAGAAAAAGGACTTATGTAGAAAATATAATGCATGCAATACTTTAATTTAAAGTGAATGTAAACATACCTTCTGCAGCATTAACATGAACTGATTGCATGGTGACAATCGCAGCAATTGTTATAAAAATGAAGAAGATAACATGGAACAATGAATTAGAGAGTCGACCCATCTTGTATGATTTCTCAAGCACCTCTTCAATGGCCTTTAATTAATTTTATAGCTCTTTTTATTGCTTCACCTGGTTGTGTATATATATTTATAGCTATCCCGACTCTTTGTCCCTCTCATTATGAAGGTTCGTCTTCATTTTCTTCGTCTCTCTTTCCACCTTTATATTGTCAACGTAATTAATGAATAAAATAATAAAAAAAAGGTTCAAAATGTTGTTTGCTTTATGTTAAATAAGAGTTAATAATAATAATATACAACAAAATCCCTGGGTTAAAAACTAAAACAAATAAAAAATAAAAAGAAGAAGAAAGAAAGACAGAAAACACAGCTGTCATGGCCCATTGTTAATTAGGACCTTAGCGGATTTATACAGAAATTATAGGATATTTTTTATACAGAAATTATTAGATTTGAAAAATTATTATTAATAATTTGTATCTTTTATATACAATTACCATATTTAGAATTATTTTTATCTTTTATAGACAATTACGATATTTAGAATTATAAATATCCAATATTGTAGAAATAGATCACTGGTGATTTGATGCTGAGTTTGGAATTTATATATTAAAAAAAAAAGAAAGAAAGAGAAAAAAGGCCAATTATTTTCTACTGATGGAAATAATTGTTTTCGATAATTATAAGGATTACTGTGAATCTAACTGAATGTTCAAAGATTGTCTAATTTGATTATTTATTCTCAACAACGAATTTGGAACATAAAATTTATAAACTTCTAGTTTGATCACCTTGTTTAGTTCGTCAAAGAAGAAGAATTTATCGCTATTGGTAGCACTCTTTTCTTATTCTTCAAGGAAACTGCTTTTCTTCCATGTTTTTGTACTTTCCTTGCTAACTTTTTCACAACGTTAGAGAATAAGTCAAATGTGGAAGCTCAAAGCAGTCTCTTAGAACCGTGTTTCAAATATCTGTTTTCTTCTTGACTTGGATTTTATATAATATTTGACATTGGAGCTAGGCGGGTCGAACACGGTTAACAGGGAATGATGTGATTGACATTAAATAGATGAGCTAATTAGAAAAATGTTATTTCAAAAAAGAAGACACAATTCAATAATTTTGGTGGTATATATTAGGGGAACTGAATTATATATGAGTCGTCTAATTTTAAATGTAGATGTTTTAATATAAAATTTTATATTCAAGGCCTTTAACTTATACATTTGATTATTTGATTATTTGATGCAATATTGAAAGACAAAATAATATATGTACAAATAATGAGATGAAATTGGTGCTTTATATATGAGTGTTCTAAATTGGAAAAACCTTAAATTTCAAAAATACTAAAATAGATGCATACAACCTACAAAAAAAATATTCATAATCCTGAATGCTTTGTCAAATATTTAATCAAGTTCATCTCCCTTTCTCCCATATCACAGTCTGTCACCAAATATAATGTACCCTTTATTCTTGATTTTGTAATTAATTAATATTTGAGATAGTTTCTTAGAAATTAGATCCAAACAGAAATTCAAAGAACTAAGTACTAGGTACATATATACTTTTGCTAGTTGGGTTTGGCTTGGTTAAAAACTTGTCCAATTGATAGAATGGTTTATACCACATAGCTATCCAATTATTATCACATACTTTCACGGTTCTTCATCCTCAATTAATGCCTCATCAATTCAGTGGCAACAAAGAACCAACAACTCTTACGATTGCAAACACCTTCATATATACTAGGGCGAGAAGAATTAATGAGATTTTCTACAACACTTGGTGGTTTTAAATTATATTGAAAATATAAAATTGATGGTTTAATCAATTAATTATAGGGATTTATAGAGATTAATTGTGAGATCCCGGAGACACCGCTCTTGAGGGAGAAAGTGGCCTGGGTGGTTATGATCGACGCCGTACAGTAAAACCTGACCATTAATTAACAAATGTGTCATCGGAGATATTAATTGCCATTATTATTAAAAAAAAAAGGCTAATTTTTTTGTTTTACAATTAAAATGAAAAAATGACAGTAATGGCTTAACTATTTTTTTTTCTAAAGTAAAAAAGAAAATAATTCCTGATGTATTTTGCGCCTGCCGAATTGTTGCTGTCGATGGACAATAAATATATAAATTTGAAATTAAATATATATATATATATATATATATATATATATATATATATTAAGAAGAAGAAAACAGAGAGCTAGTTTATCGTAAAAGTTATGGTCAATTTTCGTCAAATTATATTAACAGATGGACGAATTTAAATATGATATGTGAGTGGCCATATATAGAAGATATAGATCGCAAAGAATTTGGTTTTTTCAACTAACTAATATTAATATTGTAATTAGTACTCACTCACAAACACACAGTTACACATTGAACATATATATAAGTATATATGTCATCGGAAGGTAGCTAATCTGCATTAACCTGAGTTGATTGCACGGTGAGGAAGGAAGCAATCAATATGATGAACAAGATAATATGTATAAAGGAAGATAAACCATCTCAATGACTCCTTTTTTTCTTTCTAATTGTGGACTTTCTTGCTTAGCCTTGTTATACTATTTATAGCGCTCTTAAGAAGAAGATTATATATATATATATATATATATATATATATATATATGTGGGAAAAAAGGGGTTTATTATTTATCTGATCAAAGTGTGAAATTTGCCGAGTAATGCCTCACGACGTTACAAAAGGCTGTTTGTAGCTAGGTTTATGCAGTGAAACAAGCATGCTAAATCTAAATTAACTTAATTAGGTAGTGTTAAAACCGTGATTTATAAATTAATGTCCCGAGGGACTATATATATATATATATATGTATAACTAGATTGTACATAAATTATTTATTACCTGACAGTATTTGGCTAGTTCAAAGATTTCCCTGCCACTTTAATATAATTACCAGAAATCTATGTCAATATAATATAGTTGAAAATTACCGCCCAATTATTATAGCATGATTGACTTAATTAAAATAATGAGGTTGAGCGATTAATAATTAACATGTCCAATAATCTAATTGGGACGTGTAGTATGTAAAGGAATACATTTATATATATATATATATATATATCACTCTCTCTCTCTCTATATATATATATATTTGTATATAAGCGAACTGCAAGTTGTATACTTCTTTTTCCATTTAATGAAGACGCGTATGACATGACCATTTAAAAAGTTGGAATGGCATGTTCTCATTTCGTTGTCCAAAAGGTCAACATTCGCTACTTTTTTTTTTCCTCTTCAAATTAATATTTTAAAAAGGTGTGACTATATATATATATATGTATATATATATATATATGAAATATTATTCTGCATAATTTATATATATGAATTATAAGTATATATTATTTTATTAAATATATATAAAAATTTAAATATATAATATTTATTTATTTATTTTCACAAAATTCCTATTTCTATTATAACTGTTTAAAATATGAGCTCTCTTCCTGTATATATATAAGAGAATATTTACATAAATTTATTTAAGGAAGGAACTCCGACCAGAGATTCAAACCGTGTTCCTGAATTGGACTTTTGAAGAACTTAACTACGAGTAATAGTATTAAAAAATGCTGTCATATACAAGAATGAAACATATATAAGAAAAATAAGTCAATACTATTTTTTTTTTAAATTTCATAGAAAAAATATATTGAATATCATATACTCGTTTTATTTGATATATATACCATTCGATAAAGACAAAAGGAAAAAAAAATACTTGAATTTTGTTATAAATCCATAATATTATAATTTATGTTTAAAAAATGATTTTACTTGAATAACTTGCTGTAAATACTCTTAAAAAAATGATAAAAATGCTCAAAAATGTTATCAGTTTTCTTTCCCTTTATAAAGTTTAAAATGTCTCTTGCATTGTAAAAATTAAAATGGGTTAAAATATCGAGTTGAAAATCAATTAAGAATCATTACTAAAGCAAATGAATAAATATGATTGTGAACATATAAATTTTATATTTTGTCTAACAAAAACTTATTTGTCATGTATAATAAATAATTTCTTTTTTACATATATATATATATATATATATATATATATATAGATATAGATATAATGTGTCATGTATTTAAAAAATAAAATTTATTTGGGCCCTAATTTAAGTATGGGCCCTAGGGTCCCAGAATGAGAGTCTCAAAATATGGGATGATAATCGGAATGAATCGAAGGAACCATTTTTAGATATAAAAAACAGGATGAGCCTCAGTATTTATCTCCACGTGACATTTCAACGAGGCTGAATATATTTAAAATATAAATATATTTGTTATGACATTCGATCAACACCCCTTTCCATACCACAACCTTAAGTGCGAATCAAAGGAACCTTGATAGCTGATGAAATCATAAACCACTTATATTTATATCCAAACTCAAGAAATTACAATATTTCATGTATTTATTAAAAAAAAAACATCTGAAAAATACAATATCATAAAAGAGAGGAAAAAAGTTAAGATAAAATGTAAAAGTACGACGTCTAAATATTATATTATTGGTTAAACAAGCATGATATATATATATATATATATATATATATATATATATATATATTTATAACCTAATTAATCCACTGAAGGGTTGAGACATGTTCTTGTAATACTTCTTGGCAAATCCCTTCATGCAAAACTAGGCATTGAAAGCATCAAGCTGGAGACTCTGGAATTTCCTTGTTCAAACATATCTAGAAGTGCAATTCATTTATTTCTCCAAATATGAAGATTCACACATGTCAATCATCACAGAAGAAATTTCTGCAGACCAAAACAGAATTCCATATGATCATAAATTGGTTTCTCAATTAGAAATATGAACCTCAGTTATATAAAGCATGATTCATGAGCCACTCTGAATGCCAACACGCCTCACAATTTGATCTGACGGGGAAGCCGGCCGCATCTGCTCTGCAAACTCAAGATTTCTTTTGCAAAATCCTGGTTACCTGTTAAGAGAAGCCCATCCAAAACTCTATTGAAAGTAAACTTCCTAGGCATAAATCCTCTGTCAACCATTTCAATCAACAACTTGCCAGCCACCAACAAATCATCAGATTTCTTCCTCAGAAACATTGCACTTATCAATATATTATATGTATCCAAATTAGGTAAGCAATTCTCACTACCCATCTTCTCAAAAAAATTCAACCCCTTTTCTATTTCTCCGGCATCACAAAAATAACGGATTATGATATTGTATATCTGAACATTTGGCTCACACTCATCATCCTTCATTCTGTTCATCAACTCCACTGCCCTTTCCATCTCACCAGCATGACACAATCCTCTAATCAACACAGTATACGTTATCGAATTAGGCATAACCCTTCCTCACCATGTCTTCAAAAACTACTATAGCATTTTCCACACTATCTTTCTTACACAAAACCTGAATTAAAGCATTGTATGTTGCAACAGAAGGAAGCACACCCTCGCCAACCATCTCATTAAAAACCTTCTGTGCTCTTTTAATCTCACCAACTACACCAAACCCATGAACCAAAGTGATATAAGTAACAACACCAATTTCACATTCCCTCTTCTTCATTTGCAAGAAAAACTCCCAAGCTTCTTTAATCTGACCAGCTCTAAAATACCCCTTAAGCATTATATTATAAGTTGCTAAACTGGGATTCAATCCCTTCTTCAGCATCTCCTCCAATACCTCCAATGCCTTCGGCGTACGCTTAATTTGACACCACCCATTTGCAATAATGTTATAACTAACACTATCAGCCTTAAACCTACCCTTGCAAACCTTAAACAAATTATAAGCCTTTCCACACGATTGGACTTACAGAGCACATCAAGAATGGTATTGAATGAATTCAAATCCTGAGGACAACCATGTGTATGCATAGACAAGAAGATCTTAACAGCTCTATCGGGTTTTCCCGCAGAAACATACCTCTCAGCAATGATTGCAAACGTTTTGGGGTTGGGACCGAGCCGACAAGAACGCATTCGAGCCACGAGGGCCAAAGGGTCTTGTAATCGCGCAAACGGCCAGCAATGTCGACGGCGTGGTCGAAGGAGGAGGAGGAGTGAGCATAGTTTGGGTGGTGGTCCAGGAGCTTGAAGAATTGGAGGGCTTTGGGACCATGCATTGTTGCAAGGGAATTAAATTTTAGAATCTCAAATTAATCCTCAATGCATTAGAGGTTGTCATCTTACTAATTGTTTTAAAATTAAAAACTTATTATGTGAAGTGGCAATATTAAAAGAGAGTCATGTCATTTGGGAAAAAATTAGGAACCTCAAAATTTGGAATTCTAAAGGGCGAGGTCACAGTTTAGGTGAGGACACAGCACAACACAACACAACACAAAAACAACTCAAAGTAGGTGGTTTATTATAATTGCATCGGGTGAACCCAATTGACCTGTGTAAAAGAAAGTCTCAGGGTAGGAATTTCATTATTAGGAGTACACAATGGAACATTGATAGCAAATATTTTTCATTTATGAATCATAAAGATATTCAATTAATTATTTATAAGCATAGCTTGACTAATCATAATCTTTTTTGTCACGTAATGTATATTATATCTTGGAAAAAATATTAAATTTCAGACCACATGAGGAGAATCGGTACTACGCGACGACGGTGGATAGATCACTAACAGATTTTTCCATATATATATATAATTAAATTAACTATTAAAAAATAGAAAATAATTAAACCCACTACTTTCCTATATTTATTTTGGGTTCAACCCAATAGAACTCTAGTCTACAAACCGTGTTTTGACCGTTGGAAAGTCGCTTTTAATAATAAGACAAATGCCTTATTATTAAGTTGTTTTTAAAAAAAAAAAAAAAAATTTCCCAAAACATTACGGTTGACATTTTAATATATCCTAATAAGTGAGTTTTAAATGAACGCTAATAATACGTTGGCATGTGATATTCCACGTCAACTTAAATGTAATTTTTTTTTTATATCTTTAGTTTTATTAATTTGGTAAACTTTTAGGTCCAGTTTGATAAACGTTTTGATTATTTTTTTAAGCCATGTACAATTTATTTAGTTTAAAAATAAATTAATATTAATTCTATCATTTTATTATGAACATGGTTAGTGTATGATGTGGTGCCCAGCCCGCCAGCTGAGATAGACTTCACTCGTGATAAATTTTTTCACGGTTAGTGCATGAAGTGGTGCCAAGACCACAAGCGCTTCTAGTAAGTTATTTAAAAGAACTTCTATGGTATAATTTAAAGCCCTAGAAGTTTCTCTTACATCAATTAGCATATAATTAAAAGTACAAAATTTAGTTACTTTTGTTAATTTCATCTCAGGAAGAAAACTTGATGACAAATTGACAATTTAGCCATAAGCATTATTGTCACTAGGATCTTTGTTACTGAATCTAAAGTATGTTGACTTCAACATACTCATATGTTTTCCAGCCTGTGTAATAATTAAAGTTACACAGAATATCAGTATATGACTCGATCATATACTGGGTTTTAATACTGGCTCTGATACACTACTTGCCTAGAGTTCTTTGAAGCATGCATGGTGAACATTTCTTGTGGTTGTGTAATTTTCCGTCCTTATTTCCCTCTTCTTTTTCTTTCCAGGCAAACATATATGGTGTATCATTAGCGTCACCAATTGGATGTTGACAATCTTTATCTCTCCCTATCTATCTACCAAATCATGATATACGTATTAAATTTATTTTTCAATTGATAAATAAATATGGTATCAGAGCATTAAAATTTTATATATCTAGATTCAATTCTCACTACAATTCTACTATCACTCATTTAAAAATTGTCATTAATTTAAAATGCTTTTGGCATTAGTGTTAATTTAATATTGAATTTCCTAAAAATTCTTTTACCGAGCACGTCCCCCTAATTTATTGGCTAATAGTAAACTTGGACAAATTTTTCTATTGAGTTTGATAAAATTAGATATACACTGCAAAATAATAAAATAAAACATAAGAAATAAATATTTTGATAGAGTTACATTAAGATATGTATAATTAATATTTTATCAAATTTATGTCAAAATTGCAGATTGGACTGAAGCGACACCACAATGGGTCATATGGCAATGTGATGGTATTTTTTCTCTTTCTTTCCTTCTGCTTCTGCTTCTTTCTTTCTTCATCTTCTTCTTCTTCTTCTTCTTCTTCTTTTTTTTTGTTTTTTAAATTTAGAGGGGAAAGTGAAAAACAAAAATATTACAAATATGTGGTTTAAGGACAAAACCCAGAAAAAATAATTTAGGGACCAAATTAAGAGTAAATAAATGTATATTTTAGGGATTAACTGTGCTATATTAACTCTCTTTTTCTTTTTTAATCACATCTTCCTTTGGTTGTCTCTGACCCTGTTTATTTAGTGTTGCTATAGTATTATTATTATAAACTCTTTTCCTGGCTTCATATTTATGTTGATTAGGACAGGTTTCTCTAGAAAAGTCAGGGTGAGATGATAACAGTGGAAAATCATAGCTAATTTATCACAAAATCTTAATTAAAAATATACACGTATGTCTTATCTCTTATATAAAAATGGAGTCCATCTTCTTGGAACATCAAAATTATGCATGAGTTTTTGTCTTTAGTCAAAGTTAATTTTCTCACCACACATATGATTTTAATTTGATTTCATGTTCAAACATGTTGGTCAATTTGTAATTTAATTTAATTTCGTTTTGGTTGCCAGGCTTAGACTTTTGATTCAGTCATGTCATGCATCTTTCATTTTCATTGACGGTTTCTTGTCATGAGGATTAATTTCTTCTCAAACCCCCACAAAACCAGCATGTCTGTAATTCATTCTATGTTTTTGAGCTTATCTTTGTAAAATAATTGGATTGATACAAAATAAAAGAGCAAAATTAGTATGATTCTTCCTGAGCGAAATAGAGAAACAATAATGAAATCTTCCTTATCAGATATATTATATGAAACTTTAGCCTATATTAGTTGCCTATAAAACCACCTACAACATAATTTTATCTCAATGAAAAAATATATATTTGTCTCACTTATTAATTAACCATGCTTAACGTACTAGAAGAAATTAACAATAATAATAGTAAAAAATTGCATGCATGCTTCAATTTCAATAGTACAAAATTTTTATTTCATTATAATATTTTATTTTATAATATAATTTTTTTTTCTGTAATATAATTTTTTTCTACATCGGTAACCTTAGAATGATACATTATCCATAATTTCAAATGTACGTGTTCTTTATGGGACACCAAAATAACAAAGTCATCACTCATGTTGCAAAAAGTTTTATATATATATATATATATATATATATATATATATTCTATGACTAAGAAAAAAAAAAGAAGTATAGATTGAAAGTTCTAAGAAGGACAAATGTCCAGAGGCCCTTTTTCTCTATTTACTCAAAATCAAAAAAGAGAAAAAAAAGAAAAAAGAAAAAAAAAGGACAAAAGTCCAGAGACTTTTTTCTGGTAAAATAAAAAGTCCAAGACAAGGGAAAAGTCCTTGTTACTTCATTTTACGACTCTTTCTGGTTTCCACATTTCTCCTGTGGATCAAAGTAAAGAATAAAAAAATAAGTAAATTATCAAAGATTGTTCGGTGGGGTGAGGGATTATTTGAGGTGGGTGTAAGCTAAGGATGCAACGCGTTGTATTCGTGTCAATTTTCTTCATCCTAATCATGAGCTATTAAATTTTTATATTAAAATATATAAATTTGAATCAGTTTATTAAATTATCATAGAATTTATTATGTTAACCCAATAAGTAAATTGATCGATTTTAATAACTTATTTAACCTGTCAATATAAAGATATTAATTATAATCTAAACAAAAAAATATTATAAAAGTATAACAGAACCATTGAAAAATTGAAATAAAATTAGAAAATAAAACTTCCAAATCATAAATTCAATACAAAGTTAGAAAATAAAATAAACCCTACAATTACATACACATTATTGCTTAAGATTCAATCCATATTCAAGATATTACAAAGTAACACACAACATATAATTAAATGATAATGTTTGCAAAGTTACAACAAAACAATAATGGGAGCAGGCATGACAACAATCAACAATGTTAGGTGCACTGCTTAGGGCAAACTCAAAGAGTCAAAGATAAAATCATAAAAATCTATTTTATTTATTATTTTCCATTAAATTACCAAATACCTCTACTTAACACGTTAATGGATTTTAGTGGGTTCATTCGTTATTAATCTCTTAGCTTAGTGGATCTTAACGGATTGATCTATTGACCCGATGCAATATGAAAGATCCGAACCCGTATACTTTTGTATAGGTTTAAATAGTATTTGACAGAACAGGTTGAATTTTACCATCTCTACAAGCGTAAATTGACATAAAAATTCTGACCGTTCAAAAAAAAAAAAGGAAAAAGACAAAAGATAAACACGGTCATAGCATAACAAAGTGAAGAAAAACATTTCCTACCAAGAAAATAGTTATCCAGTTTTCCGTACTATTTATTTATTTCTTTTGAGAATAAGTTTTTCAAAATTTTTATTTTCTTTTTTAAAAAAATCACGTAGAAAAAAAATAATTGTTTTATTTCCTTTTTATCCACTCTATTAAATTATTTCATAAAAATTAAAAAAATGATTGAAAAACAAATAGAAAAAACAAAAAAAATAGGTTCGAAAAATGGTTGGAACCTCTCTCTCTCATGTAAAAATATGTAATTAATAAAATTTAAAATAATTAATGACAATTAAATATGTTACTAAACAAAATTTATTTTTTTATATGTCCATAATATCGTGAATATTATTAAATGGATTAAGCATGTCAACCAGTTTAACACAAATATGATGAATTGGGATGGGTTTATGATAGGAATCGGTATGAGTTATAGGGTTGAATAATCTTATCTAAAGCCAATATATTCCAGAAATACAAGCTATGACAACTTATGACAATTTAGTCCCATCATAATCAAATGCTACATCTGTCCTTGTCAGCTTTATGCACTGGAAGGTGCATATATATATGTAAAATATATTTATATATCCATAGAACACATTATGTTTGATTTAATTATGTCAGACAATTGGGGTCGTGCTACTCGATAGAAATTGTATTGAAAGTTCACCATCTTACATATCTCACTTTTCTTCTCTGAAGACTAACTCTAAATAATCTGTGTAATACAAGAAACAAACAAACAAGAAGCAAAAATTTGCGACAATATGCATATTTAAAATAATTAATTTCAGACAATTGGTGTCGTGCTACTCGATAGAAATTGTATTGAAAGTTCAGTACCTTACATATCTCACTTTTCTCTTCTTACGACTAACTCTAAACAATCTGTGTAATACAAGAAACTACAATTTGCAATATGCATATTTGTTTTTGTTACAGAAAAGATCCACCGTTTACCTATTTCCACGACCGGATCCTGGAGGCGTTGCTCTTTTGGGAGCGGGAGGTGGTGACGATCGACCTGTGAATTGATAATTAATATATCATATATATATACACACACACACACACATAAATATGAACAATGTTAATTATAGTAATTAACACTTTTTTAGTACTCCCTCATTTTCTTTAATTATTTTTGTTTAAAACAGTACGTACCAGATAGCTCAATGCATGCTTAACTTTAATTTCTTAATTGAAATAGTAAATAAAATCATGCATGCATGCATTCATGCTGTAGTTGTAGATTCTAATTCAAAGTTTTAATTTTTTGCCGATTATAGCTTGGAAAAAGAAGAAGAAGACGAGGATTAAGAAAGAAACACCAGAGAGCGAGGCAGAGAGAGAGAGTGTTACTGAGGGTGGATTTGTCTATAGTAGGAGAGAGAGTAAGTGGGAGAGAGAACAGTATACGTACCTCCTTTACCCAATGTCGGCTATGAAACCATGAAAAAATTAGCGACAAAGAAAACCTAGTTTTTATTTCGTAATAAAATCATATAAATATGACTTCGACTTCGACCTGTGAAATCGATAATCAGAACATTTATCACATTTTTTGATATATATGTTATCTATGATAGTAATGTTTTCCTAGAGGACGTCGCTCATATGATCATTCTATTTTCTTTGTAGCTAGTATGATAATGTTTTCTATAGTAACAATGTCATTTTAGAATCATATGAGTTGAAGTTGAGAAATTTGGGGCAAAAATATAGTAGAGAGAGAGTAGGCACAGAGAGAAAAGAGTAAAGAACAATTTCTGTATTTTTCTTATATCTGTAAATTACCACATGTTTTGCTTTATAAAGCAAGCTTCAACATAAACTAATCAGCTAACGAAATAACAGAAAAACAACAAACTGTTAACTAATACGAAACCGCCTTTCATCATTTTGTTTGACTGCCACGTGGGTCTCAACACACCCCCTCAAGCGAAACGGGGAAGAGGCCAAAGTGAGCTTGACAGAAAGGAATTGATAACGTGCTTGAGAAAGAGCCTTAGTCAAAATATCTGCAATTTGGTCTTCTGTGGGAACATATCTAACCTCTAAAGAATGCTGTAGAATTTGATCTCTGACAAAGTGAACATCTATTTCAATGTGTTTGGTGCGAGCATGAGCAACTGGATTGGAAGCAAGTGAGGCAGCACTAATATTATCACACCAAATGATAGGGCAGCTACGTTGAGGAACCTGTAAGTCATGCAATAAAGACTGAAGCCAAGTAAGCTCTGCTGCAGTGTGAGCCAAAGCACGGTATTCAGATTCTGTACTGGATCTAGCAACAACATGTTGCTTCTTAGAGCTCCAAGAGATGAGATTAGGTCCTAAGTAGATGCAATAACCACTGGTTGACCTTCTATCATCAAGAGACCCAGCCCAATCGGCATCAGAGAAACCAATAAGACATTGATCTGTAGCAGGTTGAAAATGCAAACCTTTGTCAATACTACCCTTCAGATAACGAAGCACCCTCTTGCAAGCTTGCCAATGAGTTGTAGTAGGGCAGTGTAGAAATTGGCTCAACTTATTAACAATAAAGGCAATATCAGGGCGTGTCATAGTGAGATATTGAAGACCACCAATAGCACTTCTATAATCTGTGACATTTGACAATGGGTCACCAATAGAAGCTGATAAGGGAACACTGATACTGGCTGGTGTAGAGCAGGGTTTACAATTTGTCATGTGATGTCGAGCCAACAAATCAGAGATGTATTTGGACTGTGTAAGGTACAAACCAGAATTATTCCGGTAAACTTCAATGCCAAGAAAATAGTGCAAGTCACCCAAATCTTTAAGAGCAAAGGAAGAATTAAGATCCTTGACTACTTGACTGATAAGACTGGAATCTGTTCCGGTGATGATAATATCATCAACATACACCAAGAGAATCAAAAACTGATTGTTATGTGAGTAAATGAACAGAGACATATCAGCCTTGGATTCCATAAACCCCCACTGTTGTAAGATAGTCCTCAACTTGTCAAACCAAGCTCGAGGGGCTTGTTTTAAACCATAGAGTGCTTTAACTAATTTACAAACATGATTTGGATACTTGGGATGAATAAACCCTTCTGGCTGTGTCATAAAAACAGTCTCAGTTAATTCCCCATTAAGAAAGGCGTTATTCACATCCAGCTGTCGAATAGGCCAGCCATGAGACACAGCTAAAGAAAGCACAATCCGAATAGTCTGTGGCTTGACAACAGGGCTGAAAGTTTCATTAAAATCAATTCCAGCATTTTGGTGAAAACCCTTGGCAACAAGCCTAGCTTTGTGTCTTTGAACACTTCCATCAGCATTGTATTTGAGTTTGAATACCCACTTAGCTCCAACAACATTATATGAGGGATTCCAAGGTACTAGTTTCCAAGTATTGTTAGACATCAAGGCATTATATTCAAGCTGCATAGCTTGTTTCCATGCTGGAGATTTCAGAGCCTCAGCAACAGATTTTGGTTCCACTTGGGTCTCAACAGCACCAGTAAAGTATTTAGGGTTTGGTTTAACAATTCCTGTTTTTGAACGAGTAACCATAGGATGAGAAGGAACAGTAGGTGAGATAGAAGAAGATGGAGCTGAACAGGTTGGTAAGGAAGTAGGTTCCGAAAAACTGGATGGGGATAATGGAGAAGTGGAACCATCAGGAGGAGAAAATGTTCCAGATATAGGGGAAAGTGCTGCTGACATGGGAGAAGACAAGTGAGTCAATTCAGGTACTTCAGTCAAGGGAGCTGGAGTGTCTTTACCTGTCACAGGACAAAGAGAAGTACTAGGAAGGACACAGGGAGATGACACAACAGATGGACATAAAGAAGCGGTGGATGAAGAAGCAAAAGGAAAAGCAGCTTCATTAAACACCACATGTCTGGAAATATAGATTCTGCCAGAAGAATGAAGACACTTAAACCCTTTATGAATAGGGCTGTAACCAATAAAGGTACATTTGGAGGAACGAAAATCACATTTATGATGATTAAATGGACGAAGATAAGGAAAGCATTCACAGCCAAACACTTTTAGAATTGTGTAATCAAAAATTTTGTGATAAAGTGTTTCAAAAGGAGTTTTGCCATGCAGACTTGTAGAGGGGAGCCGATTGATCAAAAAATTGGCAGTTTGAAAAGCTTCTAGCCAGAATTTTGTAGGCATTGAGGCTTGAGACAACATTGCAAGACCTAATTCCATCAAGTGCCTATGTCTACGTTCAGCCCTTCCATTTTGTTGGGAAGTGTAAGGACAGGTAAGTCGAAGTGCAATACCAAACTTTTCAAAAAAAGGATACAAGGGTTTATATTCAGTGCCTCCATCAATTTGAATAGACTTAATGGATGTAGAAAACTGATTCTCAACAAAAGCTTTGAATACAGGAAAAATTTGGGACACTTCAGATTTTGTTTTTAAAGGGTACAACCAGCAGAACCTTGAAAAGTCATCCACAAAGATTACATAAAATCGATGACCAAGACTGGAAGGACAATGAGAAGGTCCCCACAAGTCTGAGTGAATTAATTCCAAAGGTTTTGTACATTGAGATTCAGACAACACAAATGGTAAAACATGAGATTTGCCAAGCTTACAGGCAGTACAAAATGGAGGTTTTGATTTTATTGAAACAGGAAGTTTACAATTTGTAATCACTTGACTTAGGACACGTGGAGAAGGGTGTCCTAGCCTCTTATGCCAAACATTTAAAGACACTGATTTCTGGGTATGTACATTATTCACTGATACAGTAGAAGATATACTATTGCTAGAATTTATACAACATTTATTCTCAGGAAAAGAAAACAAAGAAGGAGTAGGTTTCTTAACCGCAGCTAAGCTCATCTTGAAACCAGCTGAGGAAGAAACAGGAAGAGGAACAGATTTGAGAGAAGAAGAAGGAAGAAGTTTGTAAAGACCGTCCTGCAGCTCACCTCGAAGAAGCACCATCCTTGTGACCTTGTCCTTAATCACACAATGACAGTTTATGAATTCAATAAGTACACCATTATCAGCAATCAATTTTCCTACACTAAGTAGATTCTTTTTAATGGCTGGTACACACAACACACCACACAGAACTATTGGTCTAAGAGAGGTAGGAAGAACAATATTACCAGTATGTGTAATCTTGAGGCCAGAACCATCACCAACAACCAAGGAGTCATGACCTCCATATTCAGAAAGCTGAGAGAGTGACTTCATGTCATGCGTGACATGTGTAGAAGCTCCACTGTCTACGTACCAGCTTGGATCAACAAATGTTTCTGATGTTGTTGCATAACCTGTAGGAGAGGAATTATAATTTCCACCAGAGAAACTTGGAAAATTAGAAAGACTTGGAGAAGCAGCCACAAGTGCATTGTTACGGGTAGTAGACTGAGCAAAATTCTGATATTGTCCAAAATTTGGTTGTTGTTTCTGAGGTTGAAATTCTCTATCAAATCTTTTAAAACAAAACGGAGCTGTATGACCAGGAGTCCTACACAACTGACAGAAGAATTTATGTGTTCCTCGACCTCGTCCTCGTCCTCTAGAGGAATTTCCACCACGGTTACCACGAGTGAAATCATTCGTATTTGATGTGGAACTCTTAGAATTTGCAAAATTTGCTGACAGCTGAAGCTCCGTAGTGGTCTGAGACAGAGAGGTGGCCAGCCGATGTTCTTGATTAAGCAATAATGCTTGTACATCACGAAGAGTGAAAGAAGCTGGCATAGCAGTTATGCTAGAAACCACAGAATCATATTCATTACCTACACCAGCTAGTAGAACACGGATCTGAACCTTCTCAGAAATCACATTTCCAGCAGCGCCAAGCTGATCTACTATCTTTTTGACTCGAGAGAAGAACTCTGCCATTGTAGAATCGGCCTTCCTTGCACTGTGCAATTGAATCTCAAGTTGGAGCAATCTGGATTCAGATGGAGAGGCATAGAGTGCTTCCAACACTTTCCAAGATTCGTGCGAAGTATTACAGCCTACAATCTGATTCATCACTTCTTCAGAGAACGAAGAGTACATAAGCTGCTTGATGAACTCATCCTGGCTTAACCAATATTCCATGTCGGCAACACTCTCTGAATCATTTTCGACAACTGTGGGACAAGGCAGGCTTCCATCCAGAAAACCTAATAGTCGATTTCCACGAATCGCTGGTAAGAATTGAGATTTCCATATCAGAAAGTTGTGAGGTTCCAGACGAATTGGAATTGTATGGTTAAATTGAACCAGAGATCTTGCAGAGAGTCTTCGTGTAGAAGATGAGGTTGCAGAACTTTCAGAGGACAAGATCGCCATAGCAATGGCTCTGATACCAAGTTGAAGTTGAGAAATTTGGGGCAAAAATATAGTAGAGAGAGAGTAGGCACAGAGAGAAAAGAGTAAAGAACAATTTCTGTATTTTTCTTATATCTGTAAATTACCACATGTTTTGCTTTATAAAGCAAGCTTCAACATAAACTAATCAGCTAACGAAATAACAGAAAAACAACAAACTGTTAACTAATACGAAACCGCCTTTCATCATTTTGTTTGACTGCCACGTGGGTCTCAACAATATGATAACAATATACACACACACATATATAAACATGTATGAACGTACACTAAACTTAAACCTTGCGCATCAATCTGGCGAGATTGCCCCTGCGCATTAACCGGATGAGATTGCATGGCGAGCAAAGCAGCAATGAATATAATAAGAAAGGTAATATGGTCCAAGGAAGAGAGACTCCTCATCATCTCAAATTCTCAACAACGAATTTGGAACTTAAAATTTATAAACTTCTAGTTTGATCACCATGTTTAGTTATATTTATATAGTTCGTTAAAGAAGAAGAATTTATCCCTAATGATAGTACTCTTTTCTTATTCTTCAAGGAAACTGCTTCCTTCCCAAGAAAAGTAAAAATATATATATATATATATATATATTTACTTTTCTTGCTAACTTTTGCACAACTTTAGAGAAAAAGTCAAAAGAGGAAGGGCAAAACAGTCTCTTAGAACCGTGTTTCAAGTATCTGTTTACTTCTTGACTTGGATTTTATATAATCTTGTCCAACACGGTTAACAAGGAAAGATGTGATTGACATTAAATAAATTAGCGAATTAGGAAAATGTTATTTCAAAAAAGAAGAAACAAATAAAAAGACACAATTTTAATAATTTTGGTGGTCTCTATTAGGGAATTGAATTATATGTTAGTCGTCTAATACTTCTGAGTTTTTAAATGTAGATGTTTTAATAATATAAAATTTTATATTCAAGGCCTTTAACTTATACATTTGATTATTTGATGCAATATTGAAAGACAAAATAATATATGTAGAAATAATGAGATGAAATTGGTGCTTTATATGTGAGGGTTCTAAATTGGAAAAACCTTAAACTTCAAAAATACTCAAACATATGCATACAACCTACAAAAAAAATATTCATAATCCTGAATGCTTTGTCAAATATTTAATCAAGTTCATCTCCCTTTTTCCCATATCACAGTCTGTCACCAAATATAATGTACCCTTTTTCTTGATTTTGTAATTAATTAATATTTGAGATAGTTTCTTTTCTTTTCTTTTCTTTTCTTTTCTCTTCAAATTAATATTTTAATAAGTTGGAATGGAATGTTATCATTTCGTTGTCAAAAAGTCTAACATTCGATACTTTTTTCTTTTCTTTTCTTTTCTCTTCAAATTAATACTTTAAAAAGGTGTAACTATATATATGAAATGTTATTGTGAATCACGTAGATTATATATGCGGAATTATAATCACAAATTATTTTAATAAATAAACATAAAAATATAAATAAAAATATAAAATATTTATATATATATATATATATATATATATATTTTCACAAAGTTCATATAAATTGATCTATTCTATCTTTATTTTAGCTGCCTAAAATATTAGCTCTCTTCCTTATGTATAGAGTAGAATATTTACATAAATTTATTTAAGGAAGCAACTCCGACCAGAGATTCAAACGGCGTTCCTGAATTGGACTTTTGAAGAACTTAACTACGAGTAATAGTACTAAAAAATGCTGTCTTTTTCCATATATAAAATTATATATAAAAATTTACTAATTAACCCCCTAAAATTTCACAAATATGTCAATTTTCCCTATATTTTTTTAAAACAATTTACGTACCCCTGAACTTTGACATATTGTCGATTGATGCATTGATTGAAATTTAAACTTTTGTTAGAAATTGACGAATTTGACCACTACTGTCCGAGTTGTTGGCTTACATAAATAAAATATGTCGAAATTAATTCTTTTGGATCAAAATTGATTAAAAAAAATTGAAAGGTAGCAACTAGAATTAAAATTTTCATTTATTTTTTAATCACTTCTTTTTTTCTTAAATGTAATTTGGATATTTTGTTTATACAAGTAATTAATTTGTATACTAGTTGGCCAATTTCCTCAAGTTTCAATATAAAATTTTTTTCAGGATGGGGCAATGTGACATTATGCCAAAATTCAGGTGTGCATTACTTCAAAGAAGTGCCATGGAAAATTGGCACAAATGTGAAAGTTGAGGGGTTAATTAAGACATAAAACTATTGTCTGTAGAAAACTGCTTGGAAAAAAGCCTCGGCATGGACACAAATCCTGCAGTACATGGAGGTCTGCTCATAAATTTCATGTTGAATTGTTCAACCTCGGTTGAGATTGAAAGAGCAACAAGTTCTGCGCATCAAATTCAATCAAGTGACTTCGAGTTAATTACACAATCAATCAAGCGATGGAGTTGTTGAATCATCTTATACAAGCTTGTGCTACATATTCAGGAACTCTGCAAAATAATTTTTAAGATTGGTTCTGCAAAGTAATTTATCCAAGGCGAACTTGTTAGCTAAGTAGGTAACAGATAAAAAGAACACTTCATGGGTTGTATTAATGTTTTAGGAATTATAAATAGACAGAAGACTGTTTAATTTAGAGAAAAGGAGAATATAAAAGTGTAGTGTGTGTGTGTGTGCGAATATATATATATTTCTCCTCAAGTTATGGGTTTAATACAATCTAATGCCCTCTAGTTTGGCTAAACTTTGATCAGGATCCTCTTAATCTTTTTTTTCTTTCAGCTGACGCCCTCTAATTTCTAATTTAATTCAGTTAGAGTATTCTCCTCAAATTTTTCTAAATCCATTACAATATATATATATATATATATATATATATATATATATAACTCAACTGTCTAAGTTATAGAAGAAGAAGCGTTATTGTTGTTTATTAAAGAATTTGAACAAGTTTTAGGTCATTTTTCTCAGTTATATTTTACACTAGAGATTTGAAAAAATTTAGAAAGAAAACCCTAATTAAATCAAATTGAAAATTATGAAGGATTCAATTGGAAGAAAAAAATTACGAGGACCCAAATTGAAATTGAGATGAACTAGAGGTACTAATTAATGTGCTGTATTTGGTTTTCAATTAATTTCAAGACATATGACTTTCATAGCCTTATCTAAAGGCCCATCAATAATGTTTCTTTTTTTAGTCCCATTAGTTGTTTGTTCTGTTGACAAAGGACAGGTAGATTTATTTAGTAAAATTCTCAACATTAAAAAATTCCCAAAATGAAAAACAAACCTCACTTGCTATGGTTGCCTAGCTTAGTTTGATTCTCCCAGTAATTTTTCTTCAATAATTCGACTTGTATAATTGACTTCTAGCTTTTCTCTGAAGAATTTCATTGAGAGGAAAAGGAGTACATGGAGGAAGCATAGCGCTTGGCCTATTAAGTGATAGACTTTTGAGTATAAAATCTCTCTGATCTTTTAACTTTTCATTTTATTTTTTTTTGGTAATCTTTTAACTTTTCTAATCGTCAAAGTTCAAACCAATGCCTCCAAATAGAGCTCAGTAGCTTTTTGTAAAATGGTGGGATTGAAATTTAAGATAGAACGTAATTTATATGAGAAAATGAGTTGTATATCGATATAGTCATTAATAACATAGCTACGCTGATATTATGCACTACTTTGATATATTTACCAAAAAAAAAAACCGCTATTTTGATAAATTAGATACTAAAAGCCTGTAAACAAGTCCTGTAGAAATAGTGCAGTGGTTAAAAGTCATTTTTATCCTCTTAAATGTTTAACTTCAAATCCGCCAACCTAATATATAAAGAAAAAAAAAAGAATTGGTAAACAAAATAATTTCTGTTTTAAAAAGTAAAAAAAAAAACAAATAAGAAAACTAAAAATGCCAACTGGCCTCTTTTTTTGGGGACTAAAAATAAGAAAACAAAACGTAGGGCATTTCTGTGTAGCAAGGAGTTCTGTTCACTGACTTTGGTCCATGAAGCAGAACGAGTTCAACTTTAATTTCCAAAGCTTGAACCTTAGGGCCTGTTTAGGATTCTAGACTTAGTTTGGACTGGACTACTTGAGTTACCCAATAGAAAAGCCCATATATTTTCATTGGATCAGTCCAATTTATCCAACCCAACACTTTCCAGTCCCACAAATATATTTGTGGAGGCTGTGAAACGGTTAAGTAGGACATTAAGATGTGACTGGTCTGTAATTTCCTTAGATGTAAACAAAGGTCGATTGAATCCTAGAAATTCTAATGCGGCATATAGAGTGAACATGAAGTCTCTAGTTCTGAGCAATACAGGTGGAATAAAGAATGGTCATCATCATGTCTTGTAATTAAGGGTAAATTATAAAATTCCCACCTCAAGTTACCCCTAAGTTTCAATTATCCCCTATGATTTTAACTGCAGCAATCTATCCCATAACATATTAAGATATAAAGTTTGTTTAATAACATAGTTATTTATCATTAATTATTTTAAATTGTATTGATTACTTACTTTTACTTTTATACATATCTTAAACTTAACTGAGTGTATTAAATGTACTGATTTTTCCCACCATATAAATTTAATAGATTCGTCTCAATTTTTGGCTTAGCAGGTTGCCGTGTTAACTATTGATTTAGTAATTAATACATCAAAATCGTACAATGCAAAGTTGAAGAGCTTGAATTCATGTGATGAATATACTGACCATCTAATTGAGATGAGATTGATAAAAGTCATATATAAATTGAAACTGATTTCATAACAAATTCAATGAATAAATAACGAAGTGTCTTTATTGGAATTAATTATCATGGTACATTTTCAACCTATAGCCTGTTTTGGCTGTGAAACGATGAAGGAAATAATTAATGTAATACAAACCATACAAATTAAAAAATCTGTGTTTCCAGAATATTGGAAATTATTCAAACCAACAAGAAAATAAAAATTTGCAACAATATTCATATTTGTTTTGGTTACGGAAAAGATTCACCATTCATATATTTGGACCACCTTGATTAATGCCTCCTCCTGGATTCCCAGCTCCAAAGGGCTTGGGAGGTGGTGATAATCGACCTGTGAAATTGATAATTTTCAGAACATGTCATATCACACACACACACACACACACACATATATATGAAAAAGAGAAAAGTATGAAAAATGTTTTAGTGGATCATGTTAATTATGGTAATTAATAAATTTTTACCACACCCTCATTTTCTTGAATTTTGTTTAAAGCAACACTTACTAGCGAGCTCAATGCATGCTTAACTTTAATCTCTTAACTGAAATAATAAATAAAATCATGCATACATGCATTCATGCTGTAGTTATTCTCTTGCCGTATCCATCAAAATATAATAAAAGGTTTTGGGTATTGTTTAATTGGTCATTTATTTAAATATATATACACATTAAATAATACATAATATATTTTTTGAAAAAAAGGATTTTAAATTAATTAGAAAATATAGTTTAATTACATGAACAGATGATTAACACCATTTAAAAAAGAAAAAAGGACTTATGTAGAAAATATAATTCATGCAATACTTTAATTTAAAGTGAATATAAACATACATGAAGCATTAACATGAACTGATTGTATGGTGACAATCGCAGCAATTATGATAAAAATGAAGAAGATAATATGGAACAACGAATTAGAGAGTCGACCCGGACCCATCTTGTATGATTTCTCAAGCACCTCTTCAATGGCCTTTAATTAATTTTGGAGCTCTGTGTATTGCTTCACCTGGTTGTGTTGCATATATTTATAGCTGTCCCGACTCTTTCTCCGTGTCATTATCAAGGTTCGTCTTCATTTTCTTCGTCTCTCTTTCCACATTTATGTTGTCAACTTAATAAATAGATAAATAATAAAAAAGTTCAGCATGTTGTTTGCTTTATTTTAAATATAAGTTAATAATAACAATAAATAATAAAATCCCTGGGGTTAAAAAAATAAAAAATAAAAAATAAAAAGAAGAAGAAAGAAGGAAAGAAAGAAAGAAAACACAGTTGTCATGGCCTATTGTTAATTAGGAGCTTAGAGGATTTATACAGAAATTAATAATTTGTATCTTTTATATACAATTACCATATTTAGAATTATTTTTATCTTTTATAGAATTACGATATTTAGAATTATCCAATATTGTAGATATTTGTATCCCTAGCATTTTTTTTTATAATTTTTGTGAGAAAAAATTAATAGTCCTTTAATTATATTTTTCATTAAAAATTTAACATGTGTTTAAAGTGAAGTTGATTGGGCAATATTTTTCATTAATATGCTGTCAAGTTTTTAAAGAGAAATATATATGTTCTTTTTTGGTCAATTATTTCAGCTGCTTTAGTAGGCAGGGGCAGCGTGTGTATTTTTAGCTACTAGATATCTAGCTGTTCCTTTTTCTTGTTGACTTTCTTTCTATGTATTGTTTACATATATATATATATATATATATATATATTTATATATTATATTTTAATCTTCAGACATTCGATGGTGTGTATAGGGATGGCAAAAAAATCTATCCCCGCCCCTCTGTGTCCCGCTCTGAATGGGGTGGGGATTTCCTATTTAGTCAGGGTAATAAGGCAGGAGTAGGAAAAAATATTTTGTACTGAGGCGGGGAGGGGATCACTATCCTTACCCTGTCCCGTTTATATATAATATATATATATATATTTTAATTTTTTAAAAAATATATAAATATTATATTTTTATTTATTTTCTATCCGTGCTCCGTTTAATTTTTTTTATTTTTAAATATTAATATTTTAAATATAAAATATTAATATTTAAAAATAAAAAAAATTAAACGGAGCACGGGTAGAAAATAAAGATCCTCTCTCCGTAATAAATAATTTCTGCCTTGCCCCGAATGGAGATTGGAGCAATAATAGGGTATAAAAATTTCCGATAGAATAGGATATGAAGAGGGCCCCCGGCTCCGCCCGTTAACATCCCTAAATATGTGATCATTTCTTATTATAAGAGTACTACTTAGTCTCTCAAAGGTACATTTTATTAACCTTAATTTTGCTGTACTGGCTTAGAAGATATTATATTTTTTTTTTTGGTGAGAACTGGCTAAGAAGACTTACAAGTCCATGGCTTTGTAAGCTATGGCTGGCCCAGCTCACCGTAGCTTCAACATTCCCTTTCATCTCCTATTCACTCGTCGTATTTCCTTCACTTCTTCTTCTTCTGGTCGTGAAGCTCTTGATGCCCCTCAACTTATACATCCTCGAAGAGTGGTTGTTACTCGTAAGCCCAGTTTAAAGTGATGTTGAAAAAAATTTTGCTTGAAAATTAACCATGGGTCGTTTTGAGCCTGTAGGCGCTAAGAAAAAATTTGAATTTAATTTGTCAATTTTGGGGTCTGTCTTACAGCTCAAAGTCAATATATATTGTTAAAATATATTGTTTTATTTTTTTGGGTAAATAATATATTGTTGCTTCATAATTTGGTCACACTTTACACGTATTAGCTAGCTTTATATAGTCAAAAAGGATGAAGCTAAACTAGAGTCTTGCATGAAACCCGTGTTTCAAACGCCATTTTTTCTTTCTAGCTACTTAAGATTTATGTATATATATGGCATTGGAGGAGGGTGTGAAACGGTTAAGTAGGACATTAAGATGTGACTGGTCTGCAATCCTGCAATTTCCTAGAAATTCTAATGAGGCATATAGAATGAACATGAAGTCTCTGGTTCTGAGCAATACAGGTGGAATAAAGAATGGTCATCATGTCTAGTAATTAAGGGTAAAAATTATAAAATTCCCACCTCAAGTTACCCCTAAGTTTCAATTCCCCCCTGCAGCAATCTACCCCCTAACATATTAAGATATAAGGTTTGTTTAATAACATATTATTATTATTATTATTTTAAATTGTATTAAGATGTGACTGGTCTGCAATCCTGTAATTTCCTTAGATGTAAACAAAGATCGATTGGATCCTAGAACTTCTAATGAGGCATATAGAGTGAACATGAAGTCTCTGGTTCTGAGCAATACAGGTGGAATAAAGAATGGTCATCACCATGTCTTGTAATTAAGGGTAAATTATAAAATTCCCACCTCAAGTTACCCCTAAGTTTCAATTATCCCCTATAATTTTAACTGCAGCAATCTACCCCCTAACATATTCAGATATAAAGTTTGTTTAATAACATAGTTACTCATCATTAATTATTTTAAATTGTATTGATTACATACTTTTAGTGTATATTTTAAACTTGACTGAGTGTATTAAATGTATTGGTTTTTTCCACCATATAAATTTAATAAATTCGCCTCAATTTTGGGCTTAGCAGGTTGCCATGTTAGCTATTGGTTTGGTTAGTAAAACATCGAAATCATACAATGCAAAGTTGGAGAGCTTGAATTCATGTGATCAATATACTGACCATCTAATTGAGATGAGATTGATAAAAGTACTATACAAATTGAAACTGATTTCATAACAAATTCAATGCCTTTATTCAACTTATAGCCTGCTTTGGCTATGAAACGATGAAGGAAATAATTGATGTAATACTTTTACCAAAAAAAAAAAAAATTAATGTAATACAAACCATACAAATTACATAATCTGTGGTTCCAGAATATTCGAAACTATTCAAACCAACAAGAAAATAAAAATTTGCTACAACGTGCATATTTGCTTTGGTTACAGAAAAGATCCACCATTCATATAATTGGACGGCCTTAATTAGTTCGTGGATTCCCAGCTCTATTGGGATTGGGAGGTGGTGATAATCGACCTGTGAAATTGATAATTTTCAAAATATGTCATATTATACACGCGCGCGCGCGCGCACACACATATATATATATATAAGAGAAAAATATGAAAAATGTTTTAGTGGATCATGTAAATTATGATAATTAACAAATATTTACTACACCCTCATTTTCTTGAATTTTGTTTAAAACAGCACTTACTAGCGAGCTCAATGCATGCTTAACTTTAACTTCTTAATTATTACAAAAAAAAAAAAAAACTTTAATTTCTTAATTGAATTAATAAATAAAATCATGCGCACATGCATTCATGCTGTAGTTATTCTCTTGTCGTAGCCATCAAAATATAATAAAAGGTTTAAGGGGATTGTTTAATTGATCATATATTTAAATACATATATATATATATATATAAACATTAAATAATACATAATATATTTTTTGAAAAAATGGATTTTAAGTTAATTAGAAAATATAGTTTAGGTAAATTAACAGATGATTAACGATACGAAACATTTAAAAAAAAAAAAAAAGGACTTATGCGGAAAATATAATGCATGCAATACTTTAATTTAAAGTGACTATAAACATACCTCCTGCAGCATTAACATGAACTGATTGTATGGTGACAATCGCAGCAATTGTTATAAAAATGAAGAAGATAATATGGAACAATGAATTAGAGAGTCGACCCATCTTATATGATTTCTCAAGCACCTCTTCAATGGCCTTTAATTAATTTTAGAGTTCTGTATATTGCTTCACCTGGTTGTGTTACATATATATATTTATAGCCATCCCGGCTCTTTGTCTGTCTCATTATGAAGATTCGTCTTCATTTTCTTCGTCCTCTCTTTCCACCTTTATATTGTCAACTTAATTAATAAATAAATAATAAAAAAGGTTCAGTATGTTGTTTGCTTTAAGTTAAATATAAATTAATAATAACAATAAATAATAAAATCCCTGGGGCTTACAAAAAAAAAAAAAAAAACACAGCTGTCATGGCCTATTGTAATTAGGACCTTCTAGGATTCTTTTTTTTTTTTTAGCAAACTATAGTATAATTTTGATAAAGAAATTATTAGATTTAAAGAATAATTATTACTAGTGATTTGATGCTGAGTTTGGAATTTATATATATATATATATATAAAGAAGAAGTAAAAAAGGCCAATTATTTTCTACTGATGAAAATAATTATTTTCGATAATTATAAGGATTACTGTGAATCTAACTGTATGTTCAATGATTGTCTAATTTGATTATTTATTTCTTTAGGAGTAGTGTAAACAATATTATTGAAATGTCATTAAAAACTAAGCAAAAATAGTCAATTTTGACATTAGAATTCACTTTGAATCTAAAACTACTAAACTCAGCTACAATAAGTGAATTGAAAAGGAACTACGTTAATTAACATATCACTTAAATCTTATAAGATTTTCTCTCAATTCTCATAAACAATTTGAAATAAAAATTATCATATCACTTAAATAAAATCAGAACAAACACAAATGCAATCTCAATAGCTTTTTCTTTCCCTTTTTTTTTTTTTTGAAGAATAATGGGAACTGAGATACATATAAGCTGTGTACATTTTAGACATGACTTTGACTCTTTGAATAGGAAGCGCGTTTTGTTGTCAATGTCGATCTTACGACCAGCAAAAAACACAAGTTTAGGCAGGAAGAGTTTTTCTTTGGAAAAGTAATTTTTGAATAATAATAATAATAATAATAATAATAATATATCACTAGTGATTCATTATTATTAGTAGTAGTACAGAACCAAACTAACTACTTTCATGGATTTTACCTTAAAGGCTCCTATATATTATGTTACAAATATAACTCTTTTTAATATTAAAGTCGATTTTTGTGATCATGGAATGCACAAGTGCTAACGAGTTGGCATACAAAGCAGCCTCCTTCAGTTTTTCTTCTTGTATTAGTTTTAATTTTTTTTTTAATGTCTTTTCGTTTGCTTAAACGTAGTTTGTGAAAAGTCCAGCCACATATAGTAGAAGGTTCTTCCCACCTAACCAGCCACCCACCACACACACACACCAAGAAGAGGAGGAAGGTGGTGAAGCTTCTACCGTAGGCGGCAGAATTGTTGAAGTTTGTAAACTTTTATTATATGTGTTCACACCTTAGTTATTGCCTATAAAAGGGCATGAGTGTTGTGTGCATTTGTATCCTGAATCCCAGAGAGGAGAGAACTCCAGAGAGAGTTGTGAGAGAGCTCCAGAGAGAGCGTGTGTTTTGAGAGTTTTGGTTTTGTCTTTCACGGTGTAATTATTCATTTGTGAAATAGATTTTATTTCTCTCAAATTAATTATCATTAGTGATCGAGAATCACAACAAGTGGTATCGAGCTCGCGTGTGCGTTTAGAAGGCAAAATAAAATTCTGAAAATTTGCTACATATCGCTACGCATCAAGAGGTTGAAGACGAGCTACGCACTAACACGCCATCGACACATCGCAGCCACATCGCCAGATTTGCCGAGTCATCCGCCACATCATCCGCCACGCGGCGCACACATCAACAAGCACACTTGTTCCCGAGTCATCGACACGCCACGCCACATCGCCAGGGTGCCACGCCATCCGCCACGCCGCGCGAAATGTCAATGGAAGAGTCATCATCCGAGCTATGATCGCTTATCGCCACCAACTATACACTATGGAGACCTCGGATGGAAGATCTTCTTAGTTGTAAAGATCTATTTGATCCAGAGTTGAAAGGGAAAATCCGACCCCACCAAAGAAGGAGAGTGGAAGAAAATGAACAGAAAACGATTGGTCAAATTGGCGGTGGATCGATCACGGTCTTCCACCATGTTGCGAGCAGACGCGTATACCCTCGGAAGAAGTTGGAGGACATGTACCGTGCCAAACCGCTCTAATAAAGCCCTATTGATGAGCGGTTGGTGAATTCAAAACTACGTGGAACTTCAGAATGAGCACACCGATGAGTTTCGTAGTCCAAATTATCTGCGGTGGACTTGAAGTTAGGAGATGAAGAACAGCCCTACTACTACTTAGCTCACTTCCGGTTGGGAAACACTAGTAGTTGTAACCTCCAATGGCAAACTTACTATGTCAATGGTTAAGGATGCCCGCTCAACGAGGAGGCTAGGAGAAAAGACGCAGGGTTGATCACCACATGCCCCGCCACGAAAGGAGAGAAGGCGCAGGTGGAACTCAAAGTAGGTGGAGAGGCAGAAGCAAAAGCAGGGGCAGATCCACAGATGGAAGGAAGACAACTTACAAGTGCTACCACTGTGGAATAGAGGGACATCTAAGAAAGAACTGCAAAGGCAACAGCGAGCGTAATCAAGACCAATCACCAAGAATGATGGAGAAGCATTGGTCATCGCACGGAGAGGTGGCATATTGTTCCACCCAAGAAGAAACATGCCTTCACATTTCATGTCAAGATGTCGAATGGGTAGTCCACAAAGATCTTACCATGTCATATATAGAGTTCTTCAACATGTACAAAGTGGAGACTTTGGTGAAGATGGGAAATACCAGCTCACAAGATTATGGAATTGGTGATGTTCAAATCAAAACAAGTGTAGGGTGTACAATTACTTTGAAGGATGTTCGTCATGTTCCAGATCTTCGGCTTAATCTACTTTCGGGAATAGTCTTTAATAGGGAAGGCTACGACAATCACTTTAGTAAAGGCACATGGAAAATGACGAAGGTGCCATAGTTGTCGCCGAGGACATATTTGTGGAACGTTGTATAAAACTCATGTGAAGATATGCTGCATGCCTCAATATCACGGAGAAATTTCATGGCACCGAGACTCGGTCACACGGGTGAAAGGTTTGGCAACCCTAACAAAGAAGAAGCTTATCATTGCTTCCAAGGATGCTATGCTGAATCCTTGCAATTATTGTTTATTTGGTAAGCAGCAAAGAGTCTCGTTCAGATCCTCTTTATCGAGGAAATCGAGTTGCCGGCCGTGCACTCGATGTTTGTGGTCCCATGGAGGTGGAATCATTAGGTGGCAAATGTATTTTCGACTTTCATTGATGATTCTTCCGGAAGGTGTGGGTGTATTTTCTCGGACGAAGGACCAAGTCTTGGATTACTTCAAGCCGTTTCATGCCATGGTAGTAACGCGGAACCGAAGAAGCTGAAGTTCGCATCGGATAATGGAGGCGAGTACACTTCCAGGGAGTTCAATGCCTACTGCAGTAGACACGGCATTCGACATGAGAAGACGGTCCCACGAACCCCACAACATAATGGAGTAGCCGAGAGAATGAACCGGACAATCATGGAAAGGGTTAGAAGTATGATCGGATGTTCGCCAAAGCCATTCGGGAGAAGCTCGCGCTTGTTATCTAATCACGGATCACCAGGTTCCATTGAATTTTGGAATTCGGAGAAAGTTTTGTGCAGTAAGCATCCTCCTACTCTCATTTAAGAGTATTTGGTTGTTTAGCTTTTGTACATGTATCCAAGGAGCTCAGACAGAAGCTCGATGCGAGGACTACACCATGTATCTTTCTAGGATACGGAGATGAAGAATATGGATACAGATTATGGGATCCAAAGACGAAAAAGGTTATTAGAAGCAGAGACGTAGTGTTTCATGAAAACCAGACAATAGAAGACATTGAAAAGCCCATGATGTCTTCTGATTCAAAAGATAGTGCCCAAGATTTAGTTCCAGATAATGCACCTACACACCGCCACAGACAATGAGGTGCATGAAGAAGTGTCAGCAGCAGAACAAGGAGAAGAAGAAGAGGATGCTGAGCAGGGGGAGACTCAATCCTCTCCACCAGAGAGTAGTACATCTCCTATGGCTAGCCGCGGAGATCAGAACGAGGTAGGATTCCACAACGGATATTCGAATCGAGTATATTCTCATGAAGAGGGAGCCGAGAGTTTCCAGGAAGCTGTATCTCATCAAGACAGAAGAAAATGGCTGCTAGCAATGAAAGATGAGATGGAATCTTTGAAGAAAAATAACACGTATGAATTGGTTGAGCTTCCGAAAGAAAAGAAGGCACTGAAGAATAAATGGGTGTTCAAGCTTAAGAAAGATGGCAATGGAAAAGTGGTAAAACACAAAGCTCGGTTGGTGGTCAAAGGATTTCTTCAGAAGAAAGGAATTGATTTTGACGAGATATTTTCACCAGTTGTGAAGATGGCTTCAATTCGTATCATTCTTGGATTGGTAGCTAGTTTGGATTTAGAGCTTGAACAAATGGATGTAAAGACAGCATTTCTTCATGGTGATCTGCATGAAGAAATCTATATGGAGCAGCCAGAAGGATTTGAGGTTTCAGGGAAAGAAAACCTTGTATGCAAGCTGAAGAAGAGCTTGTATGGTCTTAAACAAGCACCGAGACAGTGGTATAAGAAGTTTGATTCATTCATGGTAAATCAAGGCTATAAGAGGACTGCTGCAGATCAGTGTGTTTATTTTCAGAGATTTCAAGATGGAAATTTTGTTGCACTTCTATTATATGTGGACGACATGTTGATTGTTGGAAAAGATGCAGCGAAGATTAGTCAGCTGAAGAAGGAACTCTCTAAGTCATTTGATATGAAAGACTTAGGACCAGCTCAACAGATTTTGGGAATGCAAATAGTCGAGAGAAGAAGAAAAGGTTGTGGCTATCTCGGAGAAGTATGTTGAGCGGGTGATAAAAGATTCAATATGGATAATGCCAAACCCCGCTCCATTAGGAAATCACTTCAAGTTGAGCAAGAGTATGTGCCCCTCATCCAGGAAAGAGATTGAGGAGATGGAGTCAATACCTTATTCTTCAGCTTGGGAGTCTAATGTATGCTATGGTATGCACTAGGCCGATATTGCTCATGCAATGGGATCATGAGCCGATTTATTTCTAATCACGGAAAGAAACATTGAGGAGGTCAAGTGGATTCTCGGATACCTAAAGGGTACATCAAGATATATACGTACTACTGGGGAGTTGATCCGTCTTGGAAGGCTATACTGATTCAGATATGGTAGGAGACCTGACGGAAGAAAGTCTACTTGGTTTTATTTATACTTTGCGGAGTCGTATCATGGCGTCAAGATTGCAGGTGTGTTGCTTTATCTACAAATGGCGAGTACATTGCGATAGCGAAGGAGCAAAAGAAATGCTATGGTTAAAGCGGTTTCTTGAAGAACTAGGCTTGAAGCAAAAAGTACAAGGTACATTGTGATAGTCAAAGTGCTCTGACTTGAGCAAGAATTCAATGTACCATTCCGGACAAAACACATTGGCGTTAGCTATCATTGGATACGCGAGGTGATGGATCAACAACTGTTGAAACTAGTGAAGATCCATACAAAGGAGAATCCAGAGATATGTTAACAAAAGTGGTTACTTGGGAAAAGCTAGAGTTAGAGACATATACTGGAATGGATGGCATGTGACCATCAAGTTTGAATGCGGCTGGAGGGAGAATTGAAAAGTCCAGCCACATATAGTAGAAGGTTCTTCCCACCTAACCAGCCACCCACCACACACACAGAAGAGTCGAGGAAGGTGGTCAAGTTCTACCACCAAGTCAAGAATTGTTGAAGTTTGTAAACTTTTATTATATGTGTTCACACCTTAGTTATTGCCTATAAAAGGGCATGAGTGTTGTGTGCATTTGTATCCCGAATCAGGAGAGAGAACTCTCAGAGTTGTGAGAGAGCTCAGGAGAGGCGTGTGTTTTGAGAGTTTTGGTTTTGTCTTTGACGGTGTAATTATTCATTTGTGAAATAGATTTTATTTCTCTCAAATTAATTATCATTAGTGATCAGAGAATCACAACAGTTTGATGTTGTTTCTTTCAATGTCATGTCCAGAGAGCCGACCCTAACTATAGGCGGGGCAAACGATCGTCTAAGTCCCCCTAAATTATTTATTATATATATATATAATAAAATACTTATAAAAGTTGTGACCCATATTATTATTTCTTTTTTATGTTTCTACCAAATTTATCTTTTTAATTTTAATCCTTTTTATTCTTACTTGTTTTTTAGGTTATATTATTATGTTTGTTTCCCTTTTTTAGTTTTTTTTCCCCTTTTATTGTTATTTCATTTTCCTATGTATATTTATTTTTTGTGTTTAATTTGTTACCAAAAAAATTCTAATATATATATTGTCACGCTGCTTCACAATTTTTATATATTTATAATGATCATGATTTTTATTTATTTAATTAAAATAATGTGTACTCATATGTATTATATTTTTACTTTTGTTATCATGTGATTTTAGTGGTTTTATTATTTTTTTAAATGAGTTTTTCAATTACCTATAAAATCATAGTTTTATGATGAAAAAATCCTATAGAAAAAAAAATGACTGAAAATAAATTTATAAATTTTTTTATTGGAAAACAAATTTTAAAATACATATATTATAATAGTATAATTGTTGTTTTCTATCAAAAAATAAATAAATACTATATTTAGTTTATACTTTTGAAAGTTTTAGAATCATATTCTTTTTAATTTTGAATATTTTTAGTTAATATAAATTATTATTTTCATTTTTTTTTATATATTTTTTTAAAAATATTTATAGGCCCCTTATTGAAATTGGCCTAAAGTCCCGAAAATCTCAGGGCTGACCCTATGTCTTGGCCAATCTTGTTTAAATTTTTTTAGCCCAATTCTTTTAGAATAATTATTTTTTCTTAAAATTATAGTAATACTCTTAGACCATGAAATGTTAAAGTCGATTTTTTAAAATTAAAAGTCAATTTTCCATATCAATATCAAAGAAGATGATTTTTTAATATTATTGTTTATTTTTTCACATTGAAATTAATTTTTTTTTACCTCAAATTTATTAAATTCTTCTCAATTTTGGGCTTAGCAGGTTGCCATGTTAGCTATTGATTTAGTCCCATTAGTTGAAAAAATTTAGAAAGAAGATCCTAATTGAATCAATTAAATTGAAAATTATGGAGGATTCGAAGAAAAAATTTACAAGGACCCAAATTGAAATTAAGATAAACTAGAGGAACTAATTAATGTGTTGTATTTGGTTTTCAATCAATTTCAAGATATATGACTTTCATAGCCTTATCTAAACCCCCATCAATAATTTTTTTTTTAGTCCCATTAGTTGTTTGTTCTGTTGACAAAGGACAGGTAGATTTATTTAGTAAAATTCCCAAAATGAAGACAAACCACACTGGCTATGGTTGCCTAGCTTAGTTTTGATTCTGCCAGTAATTTTTCTTCAATAAGTCTACTTGTTTAATTGAACTAGCTTTTCTCTGAAGAATTTCATTGAGAGAATAAGGAGTCAAGGAGGAAGCATAGCGCTTGGCCTATTAAGTGATAGACTTTTGAGTATAAAATCTCTCTGATCTTTTAACTTTTCATTTTTTTGGGTAAATGATCTTTTAACTTTTCTAATCGTCAAAGTTCAAACCAATGCCTCCAAATAGAGCTCAGTAGCATTTTGTAAAATGGTGGCTTGAAATTTAAGATAGAAAGTAATTTATATGAGAAAATGTGTTATATATCAATATAGTCATTAATAAAATAGCTACGCTGATATTAGGCACTACTTTGATAATTTACCCCCCCCAAAAAAAAGGCACTATTTTCATAAATTAGATACTAAAAGCCTGTAAACAAGTATATTTTTTTAAAACAAAAAAGAAAACTAAAAATGCCAACTGGCCTCTTTTTTTTGGGACTAAAAATATGAAAATTAAAACTTTAATTTAGAAAGCTTGAACCTCAGGGCCAGTTTAGGATTCTAGACTTAGTTAGTTTGGACTGGACTAATTGAGTTGCCCAATTGAAAAGGCCATATATTTTGATTGGATCAATCCAATTAATCTAACCCAATACTCTCCAGTCCACAAAAATATTTGTGGAGAATCATAATGGTTTTTTTTTTTTTTAATTTCTTTTAAAGAATTAATGTTTCATCCGAGAAATTAAGCTCTTATAATTCCGGGAACATCACCTTGGCTAGGCGTTTGAAACAGAAATTAGAATATTATAGTGTTATATATATAGTATAATGAATATTATACTTTCTCTAATTTATAACATTTACAAATATATATACTTAGGTAATTAAAATGCTAGCTTATTATATATATTCTTCAATGGACAAATCAATTAATCACATGGTGAAGAACATCAATGCTCAAGATGGAGAAAATTGACAGATCTTAATTGTTGAATTAGTTCTTAACCTCAAAGTTACGATTTTCTAACCTTGTCCAAGTCAAAAGTAAAAAATAACAAAGCATCTTTTACGTTTGAAAAGAAGGTTATGAAGAATATATATATAATATAAAACTCGAAAAAAAAAATACTCACTTCTGTTTTCTAATTTAATTTGTTTACATTTTAAATTTTCTCAGGCGGAAAAAATTTTCCTTGAAAATTAACCATGGATTGTTTTGAACCTGTGGCGCTAAGGAAAAATTTGAAATTAATTTATCAATTTTGGGTCTGTCTTACTGCTCAAAGTCAATATATATTGTTTTATTTTTTTCTGGTAAACAATATATCGTTGCTTCATAATTTGGTCACACTTTACACGTTTTAGCTAGCTTTATATAGTCAAAAAAGATGAAGCTAAACTAGAGTCTTGCATGAAACCGTGTTTCAGACACCATTTTTTCTTTCTAGTTACTTTGGATTTATATATATATGGCATTGAAGGAGGGTGTGAAACGGTTAAGTAGGACATTAAGATGTGACTGGTCTGCAATCCTGTAATTTCCTAGATGTAAACATAGGTTGATCGGACCCTAGAAATTCTAATGAGGCATATAGAGTGAACATGAAGTCTCTGGTTTTGAGCAATACAGATCGAATAAAGAATGGTCATCATGCCTTGTAATTAAGGGTAAATTATAAAATTCCCACCTCAAGTTACCCCTACGTTTCAATTCCCCCCTAACATATTAAGATATAAAGTTTGTTTAAGAACATATTTATTTATCATTAATTATTTTTAATTGTATTGATTACATACTTTTACTTTTAGTATATATCTTAAACTTAACTGAGTGTATTACATGCAGTGGTTTTTTCTAACATACAAATTTAATAGATTCGTCTCAATTTTGCGCTTAGCAGGTTGCCATGTTAGCTATTGAATTAGTTAGTAAAACATCAAAATAGTACAATGCAAAGTTGAAGAGCTTGAATTCATGTGATCAATATACTGACCATCTAATTGAGATGAGATTGATAAAAGTCATATATAAATTAAAACTGATTTCATAACAAATTCAATGAATAAATAACGAAGTGTCTTTATTGGAATTAATTATCATGGTACATTTTCAACCTATAGCCTGTTTTGGCTATGAAACGATAAAGGAAATAATTAATGTAATACAAACCATACAAATTAAATAATCTGTGTTTCCAGAATATTGGAAATTGTTCAAACCAACAAGAAAATAAAAATTTGCAACAATATGCATATTTGTTTTGGTTACAGAAAAGATCCACCATTCATATATTTGGACCGTCTCTATTAATTCCTGGATGCCAAGCTCCACTTGGATCGGGAGGTGGTGATAATCGACCTGTGAAATTGATAATTTTCAGAATATGTCATATCACACACACACACACACACATATATATATATATGAAAAAAAAGAAAAATATGAAAAATGTTTTAGTGGATCATGTTAATTAATTATGGTAATTAATAAATTTTTACTACACCCTCATTTTCTTGAATTTTGTTTAAAACAACACTTACTAGGTAGCTCAATGCATGCTTAACTTTAATTTCTTAATTGAAATAATAACTAAAATCATGCACACATGCATTTATGCTGTAGTTATTCTCTTGTCGTATCCAACAAAATATAATAAAAGGTTTAAGGGGATTGTTTAATTGATCATTTATTTAAAAAATATATATATATATATATATACACATTAAATAATAAATAATATATTTTTTGAAAAAATAGATTTTAAATAGTTAGAAAATATAGTTTAAGTACATTAACAGATGATTAATGATACGAAACATTTTTTTAAAAAAAGAACTTATGTAGAAAATATAATGCATGCAGTACTTTAATTTAAAGTGAATGTAAACATACCTGTTGCAGCATTAGCATGAACTGATTGTATGGTGATAATCGCAGCAATTATTATAAAAATGAAGAAGATAATATGGAACAATGAATTCGAGTGTCGACCCATCTCATATGATTTCTCAAGCACCTCGTCAATGGCCTTTAATTAATTTTATAGCTCAGTGCATTGTTTCACCTGGTTGTGTCACATATATTTATAGCTATCCCGACTCTTTGTCCGTCTCATTATGAAGGTTCGTCTTCATTTTCTTCGTCTCTCTTTCCATCTTTATAGTGTCAACGTAATTAATAAATAAATAAATAAAAGGTTCAATATGTTATTTGTTTTCCAATCTAACTGTATGTTCAAAGATTGTCTAATTTGATTATTTATTTCTTTAGGATTAGTGTAAACAATATTATTGAAATGTTACTAAAAACTAAGCAAAATAGTCAATTTTGACATTATATTTCACTTGGATTCTAGAACTACTAAACTCAGCTACAATAAGTGAATTGAAAAGGAACTATGTTAAGATTTTGTCTCAATTCTCATAAACAATTTGAAATAAAAATTATCATATCACTTAAATAAAACCAGAATAAAAACAAATGCAATCTCAATAGCATTTGTTTTTTTTTTTTTGAAGAATAATATCAATAATTGAAACAGAGATACATATAAGTTGTGTGCATTTTAGACTGACTTTGACCCTTTGAATAGGAAGCGCGTTTTGGTGTCAATGTCGTTGTCAACCTTGCGACCAGCCAAAAACACATGTTTAGGCAGGATGAGTTTTTCTTTGAAAAAGTAATTTTTGAATAATAATTATTATTATTATTGGAAAACCAACCCCAAACCACTCAAAACAATCTAAGTGAATTTTATTAAAAAATAAAAAAATACAAATAAAAAAGATAGATGATGATGATGATGATGATCATATTCATCATAATCATAATCATAATCATAATCATAATTAGAAGAGGTTACTTACCGAAAAGACGGGCAGAGACATCCCAACTAAATTTGCATACATCCCAACTAGGTTTGCATCTCTCTTATCCATGACAATAAGAATAACAATAACAATAATAATAATCGGAACGAGGTAACTTAGGTTACTGGAGAAGTTAGAGAAGACACACAGTCAACCCCAAATAACTCAAAAAACCTAAGCCAATTTTATTAAAGAAAAGATAAAAAAAGTACAAGATGGAAAGATAGATAATAAAGCAGTTGTTATAAAAAAAAGGACAAAGGAAGTAAATAACAGATCAATCACAAATCCGATATCGCAATCTGTAGTTTCCTTGGACGACTCGGTTTTTTTTTAACCGTACTCCACAAATTCTGATCTATGGTGTCGAAGGCTGATAGAAAGGTTCGTGCGTTAATCTGTGCCCCTATTAGGGTCTGCACTTTTCTTAGTTGACCCGGTTTTCTTTTAACCATATTCCATAAGCTCTGATCAGTGGTTTCTGAGAGATTTGGTTGTGAAGCAACCAAATCCAAGTTTCGCTGCTCTGTAGTAAGAGCACCAGAAGATTCGATTGGAATCATGGCCATAGTGTTTGATTGTTGGCCCGTATAGGGCGTATCATCGAACTCATTTGATGGTTTTGAAGAACCCTCACCTTGCAGAAGTGGCCACTCGTCTTCACCAAAATCATCTACATAATCATCATCTTCAAGCTCATTACCTAAGTCACCAAAAGCATCGGCCCACGACGTGACATGACGAGGAACCGTAGAATGGTGTGATGGAATCCGATCACCTTCTGATGTAGTCTGAATACTCTTACCCATTTATGTATTGATGTCGGTCTTGGTGGTGGCAGCACCTAGATCTGGAGCAGATGATCGAACTTCAATGCTCATTTTGTTTGTCATGCTAGAAGGAGCCGCATCATGTTTGTGTACCATGTCCTATATATGAGCGGGTGTTACTTCAGTATTTAATACGTTAAAGGCATTGGTAGCAGGCACAGAAGATGTAGTCGACTTAATAGGCTGCGGAGGTACCTGCCTCGCTTTGTAGACCTGATTCAAAACCGGAGCCTTATTCTCTTTTCCATTGATATGAGAACCATCTTTACGAGGCACCTTTTCAATCACCGACTTGCATTTAGCCACTGAATAACTAACACTGTGACAAGAAGTGCAAAAATTCAGAAACGATTCAAAATATAACTCTACTTCAATGCAATCAGCTGTCATTTCCAATAGTAGTTTTTCTGGAACAAATCTAGCTAAATCCACATCGATCAAAACTTGAGCATAATGACCATAATTTCCTGCAATAGTGGAGTGATCAAACTTTAGAGGAATACTAATCCCTCTAGCAAGATCCGTGAAAATACGAAGGTGCCAAAATTCCCAGCTTAAGTTATAAAATCAGACCCATATCTGAGCATTCATTGATTTCTATATTGCTAGATTAAAATTTTTTACCCAAGCTTGAAGCCGAACTATACTAGATTTCAAATTCAAAGAGCCATGTGACCATACTTTTTATCTATCCTATGTAGAAAATAAAAGCACCTGAAAGTATCTCCTCCCAAGAGAAATCAAATGCCACTTATCCAGCTTCCATATGCTTTGTAATTTAGTGTGCAGGTCATCCAATTTTCAAGGTTTCTCTCCTTTTAAAAGAACAATACGAGTTATGAGTGGAAACTGACAAAGAGCCACAAGCTCTTGATAGGCGGCATCATTTACACGAACCGAAACCAAATTACCTTTTCGGACTGGTAACGAGTTGTATGAATCCACTGCAATTAATGGTGCAGTCTGATTTTTAGAACCATTAACTACATCAGCAAAAGAAGGTTGCTTTGAAGCACAATCTTTATTGAAAAGGGCCTCAACCCCACCCACGACAATACCAAAAGATTTTTCGAGTGGTGTACTGCCTGCATTTAAGCTATCCACCAATTTCAGGTCCAAATTGTTCACAGTTGGAGAAGGTTTCAAGCCCCCTCTTTCCCAAGCCGGATCAAAGGTCATAATTCTACAAATCAATACTGACAGTAGAGTACTAACGGAAGAAAAATACAGAATTCGAAGAAGTTTCCACAAACGCAGCAGAAATTCGATAAATTAAATCCCAAAACAGATTCAACAGAGTTACACAATGAAACCGGATGTCCACAACCAGTTCCAAATATAGAAATCAGTACCAAATACAATCAGTATCATAGCCCAAGCCAACAGAACAAGTTCACAGCAGAGAAATTCAAAAATTCGATACAATCAAACTCTGTAAAATCCAAAATACACAACCAACCTGATATATAATTGGTGGCAATCGTCACCATAAGCTGAAGAACTCTCCAATTGGCAGTAATCCGTACTATTTGGATCACCAAGATACAAAAATTAGTATCACAGATTGCAAGCCCAAGCTAACAAATACAAACCCTCAGCAGTCAAATTACAGGAAATTGTATAAGCTCATGGGTTTGGGCAAGTTTTGGAGGGCACGAAGTTACACAATGCAAGAAAGTTGCTTGAAGTACTACTACAAACCCACGGCAAACCTCGAACCAACCACAAGATGCAAAAGCTTATTCAGCTCAAGTTTTACTCACCCAACAAAGCCAGTCACGAACTGATCCCCGAAGCTGAAACCCGATGCCGTCGAGGGAGAGCAACTTCCAATGCCTCGACAACACAGCAAAACCGAGCTTTAAGATCCAGCACCCACAGAAAGTAAAAGCCGCGAGCTCAGCTAACCGGACCTAGAACCACAACCAACCTCAGTGGAAGACGACGAAACCAAGTCGTAGCCAAGGCAAGCTCCATATCTCGATGCGTGAACTCCAGAACAGTTCGAAATCCTACTTAAAACCAGGCCTGCGATCAAGCATAAGCTCCCCGAGCTCGAGTTCGATCTACAACCAGTGGCGTCCCCACAAGAAGCACGATCCAAGAGCTCGATAAGTAAACGGCGATGATGCGTGTTAGCTACAAACGGACGCCACCAGCAAGAAAGCTTGTTGTGATCCAAGTTGACGCGCGTGATGATACGGAGATCCAATGACACCGACAAAGAGCAACCCCACTGGGATCCCTTGCGACCTCACGACGACGTTCCCTTAGCTGCAACGGTCGGCGACCTTGCTCAAGCTAGAGAGAAGCCAGAGCTTTTTCTCTCTAGACCCTTCCATCAATCCCCAATAATAATAATAATTATTATTATTATTATTATTATTATTAGTAAAAATAAACTAACCACTTTCATGGATTTTGCCTTAAAGGGCTCCTATATATAATGTTAGAAATATAACTCTTTTTAAAATTAAAGTCGATTTTTGTGATTTTGGAATGCAGAGGTGCTAACGAGTTGGCATACAAAGCAGCCTCCTTCAGTTTTTGTTGTCGTACTAGTTTTAATTTTTTCTGATTGTAATGTGTTTTCGTTTCCTTCAAGGGTAGTTTGATGCTATTTCCGATTAAGTTTTCCAATGTCACGTCCACGCCAATCTCATTTAAATTTTGTTAACCCAATCCTTTTAGAATAATTATTTTTTGAAATAAAATTATAATAATACCTTTAAATCAACTGTTTTAGATTTTTTTAAAATTACATAGCTAAAATAGTAATAAAATTTTATTTTCTAATACAATTCTAAACTGATAATTTTTATATTAAAATTCTTTTTTATTTATAAAAAAAATATTAAAATAAATTTTTTTACATTAAAAATTAATTCTTTTTCATATGGATATCAAAGATGATTTTGTAATATTATTATTTATTTTTTCACTTGAAATTTAATTTTTCATATTAAAATGGATTTTTTTATACCTCAAAAAGGACTGTTAATGTCGAAGTTGATTTTTTTTTCGTTTTCTTTTTGGTAATAAAACTGCATTTTTTTAGTTGAATTCGCTATCAACATTCACCAATCCAAAGTTTGCAACTTCCTGGGCCTTCTCTAATGTGTCCTTGTGTATCCTGTTTGGGCCCATGGCCTTAGACCTTCGTAGGAGTATTCTGGACACGTGCAAGTTGAAGGGAACTTCTTAAGAAAACGACGTCGTTTGGATGGTTGAGGTTTAGGAGAGCAGTCGTCGAGGACTCTTTGGGAAAGATGCGGTGCTTATTTTTGGTCCGAAAGCTGAATCAATACTACTCCCAAGCGACTACATGTAGAAAAATGTAATTATATATTTCGACAAATAAATAATCCAAAAAGCGTTCAACTATCCAGAATCAGAACTACTTTTACATTTAATATCATTAAAAAAAACTCAAATAAAAACTATATATTATCCATCTTTTATGTTTAATTCCGTTAACTTATTTTCAAACAAAACAATTTATAATACAAGTGTGTCATAACAGCGCTTGATCATATAAAATTATTGATATGTAGGACAATTATTAAGCAAGACAAGTATTATTATTATTATTATTATTATTATTATTATTATTATTATTATTATTATTATTATTATTATTATTTTGTTTATATAAATATTAAAAATTAAATTCACACTAATTTTTCTTAAAATTTACACTTTGTTCTCAATTTAATGATTATGTTACCTCATATGAGTACCTTGTACCTCATTTTACAGTTAAGTGATTCTATTTTGGCTAGATGTTTTCCCTTTGAGTTTATTATGGTAATCCGGATGTCATTAATTAACTATATAATACTGCCCGCTCCCTGTGGTGGGTCTATATTCGTATTAATGGTACTCTTCGCAAAACTCTTCCCAGATTAAAATCTGCATTTATAGTCCACAAATAAATATTCCATTAACTTTTCCCTAAGTAATTGAAGAAAGATGTTGTGAATAATACTATAGGAATTATAAAATGTTTTACAACAAGCTCATGATCATGTTCATTTCAAAATACGTACATTAGCCAATCAGTTATTGATTTATTATTTTTCTTACTTATAAAGAAGATAAACATGAGTTTTTTGGTAGTTTCAGATCGTAATTAGTTGTTTATTATTCTAGGACTATGATTAATAAATACATGTATACTAAACACATAAATTAATGAACATGAGCGTAAACTGATCAGCTGATCTGAATGGTGAGAAATATTGAAGCAAGCAATATGATTAAGAAGAAGAAACCAAATAAGGTAGAGAGAACCCATCTCAATAATAATGTTATTAGCATACATTTAATGAAAGTTTGGGACTTTGCCTTGCTTCTATTATTTATAGTTATTCTTAAGAAAAGGAAAGTGAGATATCGATCGACAATGAACTTTCAATACAATTTCTATCAAGTAGCACCACTCCAATTGTCTGAAATAAATAAATCAAAGATAATTTGTATATATATATATATATATATATATATATATATATATATATATATTTTATATGCATCTTTCACTGCATAAATTAAGCTGACCGGGACAAATATAGCACATATATATATGATTATGATGGGAACTAATTTTCATCATACACGATAGTGCTTGACACCAACACTAAATAAATTAACACCACAACTTTATTAATTAAAGCTATTGGATGCAATAACATTAAATTAAAAAGGGTATAACTAGTATGAACATTTACAATATGTTTGGATTAATGAAATATGAGAAAAAGGGAATAACTTGTTTGCCTTATTTAGATTGCTAATAGTGAGTGGAAAGTCAAGGAAAATGAATGTTAGGAGGTGAGCCTTTCCCCCATATAATTTCTACATTTCTTTTGTGGAAAATGAAGGAAACAAAAAGATTTTAATGAAATTTTTTAATATTAAAAAATTATCTTTATTAATATTGTATGAGTAAATTTGTTGATGAGAGTATTTTTGAAACAATATAAAATGTAATTGATTTTTTACTTTAGTTGCATTTCCATTAATGATAATTATCCAAAGAATAACTATCATAAATATTATCATTTACCTTTTTCTAGTTTCTTTTATTTATCATTTCTTGTGCTTTTTTTAGTTCAATGCAGACATACTCTTAGTCAAATTTCTGACCTTGACACTCTGATTGTTAAAAAGACAATTAATGAAATTTCAATGATCATGACTGAAAGATAATTCATAAACAAAATTTGAAATTGGATTTGGAGGAGGTGCCTTTTTTTTAATGATACTCCGTACTACATTAATTTTTGTACATTTTTTTCTTTGACGAATAATGGACCAAGAGAAAAAAGGCATTGCTTGATCCACCCATATAGACATACACATAATTAAACGCACATGATATTAATATTAAATTGATGGTCAAAACAGCGTCCAGAAACTTATCTTATAGCTAATGATCATTTATTTAGTAATAGTGTTTAACGTACATGTTCATCTAATAGTGTTTTCAGGGAGTTGTTTTCAAGTCGCGTATTGTGTCATGATGCATACTGCCACCCCTACCACCACGTAACATCAAAAGCCTGCAATGCAAAGTTGAAAAGCCAAATTCATGTGATCAGTCTGGCCATCTAATTGAGATTAGATTGATCAAAGTCATATATAAATTGAAATTGATTTCACAACCAATTCAATGAACAAATAGCATAATATATATCTTTATTGGAATTAATTACCATGGTACATATATTTTCAACCCATAGCCTGTTTTAGCTATGAAACCGTGAAGAAAATAACTAATGTAATACAAATCATACAAATTAAATAATCTCTAGCGTTTCCAGACTATTGGAAATTATTCAAACAAACCAACAGGAAACTAAAAATTTGCAATAATAATTTGTTTTGGCTACAAAAACGATGGACCATTCACCTATTTGACCATTATTTCCTGGATTCCCTGTTCCTATTTCCTCTGACCTATTTCACCGGCTCCTGGACCTGGTTTTCCTTTGGGTTTGGGAGGTGGTGACAATCGAGCTGTGAAATTAATAATTTTCAGAATATGTCATATATCTATATATAAATATGAACAATATGTTTTAGTGCATCATGCTTGCATGCATGCATTCAAGCTGTAGTTATTCTCTTGCCGTATCCATCAAAATATAATAAAAGGTTTTGGGTATTATTTAATTGGTCATTTATATATATATATATATATATATATATATATATATATATGTGTGTGTGTTAAATAACACATAATGTTTTTAAAAAAAAAAAAAGAAAGGATTTTATATTAATTAGAAAAAAAAAGGTTTAACTACATTAACAAATTAATGACTAAAAGCAAAAAAACAGGACTTATATAGAAAATATAATGCATGTACATGCATGCAGTACTTTAATTTAAAGTGATGTAAACATACCGTCTGCAGCATTAACATGAACTGATTGTGTGGTGACAATCGCAGCAATTATTATAAAAATGAAGAAGATAATATGGAACAATGAATTAGAGAGTCGACCCATCTTGTATGATTTCTCAAGCACCTCTTCAATGGCCTTTACTTAATTTTATAGCTCTGTGTATTGCTTCACCTGGCTGTGTTACATATATTTATAGCTATCCCGACTCTTTCTCCGTCTCATTACGAAGGTTCGTCTTCATTTTCTTCGTCTCTCTTTCCACCTTTGTATTGTCAACGTAATTAATAAATAAATAATAAAAAAGGTTCAACCTGTTGTTTGCTTTATGTTAAATATAATTAATAATAACAATAAATAATTAAATCCCTGGGCTTAACAGCTGTCATGGCCAATTGTTAATTAGGACATAAGGAGGACATGGTTCCAATTGTCATGGCCCATTTTTATGAAGAACATAAGATTTTTGATACAGAAATTACAAGATTTGAAAAATATAGTTATTAATAATTTGTATCTTTTATAGAAAATTTACTATATTTAGAATAGTGTTTTGATGCTTAGAGTTTGGAATTTATATATTAAAAAAACAAGAAGTGATATAATGTATATATAAATATTTATAAATTTTATTTTTAATATTGTTTTTTTAATAAAAAATACGAGGAGATATATATACATATATATATATATATATATATTTGTTACATAGTAAAATTCAAATTACATGCGTAAGGTAAGAAACTAATTTGGTCATACGCCGCGTTTTAGCTTTTCAGACGGAAAATTTAGGTCTGATTAAATTTTATTGGCTGTTTGAGGCTACGCACTGCCGCACTATGAATTTAAAATTATATTATAAACTTTGGCCTGATTAAATTTTATTGGCTGTGTGGTATTTCGTAATTTCATTTTCAGGTTAATTAATTAATACTTATTAATTACAATATAAATCTTTGTAAACAACTACTTTATATTTCATTCTGACATTTTTGGTTTCGTATCCAGTATACTTAGAAGTTACATGAGTCATGTACAAAGATAATCTTTGAGAAAATTTATGCTTCTCAAGAGAAGAAAAAAATATAAAATAAATAAATAAATAAAAAGGCCAATTATTTTCTACTGATGAAAATATTTATTTTTTTATAATAAAGGATTACTGTGAACCTAATTAACTGTAAGTTCAAAGGTTGTCTAATTTGTTTATTTATTTATTTCGGATTTAGTGTAAATATTTTTTAGCTTTATAAAGTCAAAATAGGAAGCTATAGTTGATTGATTCTTGAAATAGTAGTGTTATTTTTCAAATACCTTTTCAATTCTTTTCTACATTAGGAAATGGAGGCGAGCCTAACACGATGAATGCTTTGTCATTTGGAAATTCTTACGAAGCTTAGGTTTATACGTACATAGATTGGCATACATTCTCTAATTCTGAATGATTATTGTTTTTTTTTAAATGAAAACTCTGAATAATTATTATGGTTTATCTAATTTAACCATATTACTTAAATAATCCATTTTTATTTTTGTCCATGCCGGTCTAGATTTACATCCAACTCAATAAACTTCAAATTCTTCTCATCCAACTCGATGGTTCTTGTCCAATAAGGACACAACAAAGTAAAAAGCCATTAATTTCTTTTAATAGGTATTCGAGTTTCACAGGGCTGATTCTGAAATTGTTGAAGCCTTCGGCAATAGCCCTACCCTTTTATAATCAAGGCTAGCTCTGCCTCTCTCTCTATATATATAACTCTATATTATATTATATGAAAAAAAAAAAAAAACATTTTGAAGCATGTTTGATGCAACAATAAGTGAATTAAAAAAGCACTATGTTTAGAAAATGACTTTTGCCCTTAGAATAGGAAGCGCTTTTTGTTGTCAATGTCAACCTTTGCTACGTTTATATTTATGGAATTCTTAACCTACCAATTATATTTTATTAAAAAAATTGAAGAATTTGACCAGCAAAAAACACATATTCAGGCAGGAAGTGCTTTTACTTTGAAAAGTAATCTTTTAATACTCATAATAATAAGAGTTATTATTATTAATATTAAAAAGAACCACTTTCATGGATTTTATCTTACACGGTTTCTATATACGAATTAATCCACTTTCATGGATTTTCCATTTGGGAAAGATACGGTGCTTGTTCTTGGTCCGAAAGCTGAATCATTACGACTCCCAAGCGACTACACGTAGATAAAAGTAATTATTTATAGCTAATAAATAATCCAAAAAGCGTTTAATTATCCAAAATCAGAACTACTTTTACATTTAATATCATTAAAAAGACCAAATAAAAACTATATATTATCCATATTTTATGTTTAATTAATTCCAGTAACTTATTTTCAAACGAAAAAATATTATAATACAAGTGTATCATTAAGGCGCTTTGATCTTATAAAATTATTTATATGCCGAACAATTATTTTGTTTTCATTTTTAGTATAAACCATATCAAGCAAGACAAGATTTTTTTTTTTTTTCCTTTTTTAGTATAAATCATATTTTCTTTTCTTTCGCAAAAAATATGTGGAAAAACACACATGTTGATTTTTGGAGTTTGCCATGGCGCCCATCACTTTAACCCAGGATCAATAGACCTTTTCAGGTAAATTGACCATTGATCTACAAAACGATAGGCAACACACATGTTGTTTTTGCTTCATGCATAAAGAATTTAAAATAATTTAATCAAAATTTGGGTTTCGCAGCAGATTAATTTAGTGCAGCGCCTGGTATAAGGTATTCACTTTATCTATTTTTAAAATTTATTCAATAGTTACATGTTTGATTTGGCATAGACAGTGAAGGCTTTCTAAGATTCTTTAATTGGTCATGTATCAAGAAAAGAAAAACTAATTTCATATATAAATTTTGTTTTTTGGAAAAAAATTTGGATTTTTAGTATAATATATGAGAAGATATTACTTGCCTAATAGACAGGTAGAGGCATCTCAACCAAATTAGCACCCCTCTATCTTCGGACGGAGATATTCTAACTAGATTGACACCCTTCCAAACCCACACTGAACAAGTAATAAATTTTATTAAATGAAAAAATAATACATCAATTACATGAGTTATAGAAAATGTAAAAATCTAAAAAAACGATGCTTACATAGATTACAACAGAAGTAAAAAGATGAAAGTGAAACACTGACCGTCGCCGGCCTCATTAAATCCTGAGTAAAAAAAAAATCCTGAATGGGGAAAGCCTCATTCGATTATACAATTCCCCCTCATGCATAATATTGCTAATATTATGATGCAGAATATAAAAATAGGATTGGTCAATTTACATGTAGATAAACATAAATATGTGAAATAATCAATCATAGTTAAATGCATTGACTATTTTGCCCTTGTTTAATATTGTGCCACACATGTATTATGCTTCATATTATTAGCAACATTATGTACTAAATCAAATTCTATTATAAAGAGAATTGATCTAATAAGCAATGGTACTAGCTGTTATGAATTGTAATATGACAAAATTGGCAAATTCACATAAGGCCAGAGGAAAAGATGTGTAATAATCAACTATATATAACTGTATATTTTTCCCCCATATAATAATTTGTCATATATGCATTATACTCTTATATAGTCAAGGTCACATGTGAAGTGGGTTTTTTTTTTTTTTTGGGGGTAAAGTACTATTGGTTACTGTTTGTTAGCTAAGATGATGTTCTTCTGAAATTGTCATATTCTATAGAGTTGAATTACCATTATTTCAAAAAGCTTAACCTTTTAGAAAATATGTTCAATTAATTATTTATATTAATTTTTAACATTTCTCCTTACCTGTAAGCTACCCATTTGAAGCTTGAACCTCATGGATTATTGATTTGATGCCAAATTGAATTATTTTTATTCCCAAAAACTTAAACTATTAGAAAATGAATCCAATCGGTTTATTTATATTATATTGTCAAAGTTATTAGAAAGTGTATTTCATCAATTATTTATATTACATTGTCAACGTATATATCAGCTTACTAAACAAGAACTAAGACCAATTTCTTTTTTGTTTTTATTTGTTGTTTTCGCGAAACACTATGACCACTTTCATTAATAACCAAAACCACTTCAATTTAATATATATTGAAACTGTAGATTTATTTAGTAAAATTCTCAACATTAAAAAATTCCAAAATGAAAATATTACTATAATTACTAAATTCTACAATAATATTCATAAGATCTAATTATTTATTTTAATTATTTAAACGTAAAAAACATACCTCACTAGCTAGCTATGGTTGCTTAGCTTTTGATTCCCCCAGTAATTTTTGTCCAATAGTTCGACTTGTTTCATTGAACTAGCTTTTCTCTGAAGAATTTCATTGATAGAAAAAGGTGTATGAGGAGGCATAGTGCTTGCATTGGTCGTGCATGTGATTGACTTTTGAGTATAAACTCTCTGATATTTTAACTTTTCTAATTTTCAAACCAACGCCTCCATATGAAGCTCAGTAGCATTTTGTGAAATAGTGGGCTGGAAAAATTAAAGACGTCAATCTAAGAAAGATTGTATTTTATGTGAGTTTGAGTTATATATATATATATATATATATATCGATATAGTCATTAATAACATAGCTAGGCAGATATGAGGGACTAGTGTTTTTCATCATCTAATAGAGAGGACTCAGCTATGCAACAATAAAAATAAAATCTATTTACCATTGGATTGCTGATAAATTAGCAAGGTACTTAAGAAACTGGAAGCAAGTCTTATAGGGACAGCCTAGCGATAAAATAAAATATATTTATGTGGTAATCCGGATGCCATTAATAAACTACAATACTAGCTGCTCCCTGTGGTAATCCAGAATACTGAAGCAAGCAATATGATTAATAATGCAATACGAAATAAGGTAGAGAGAGAACTCATCTCAATAATTATGTTATTAGCATACATTTAATGAAATTTTGAGATTTTAATCTCTTTGCTTCACCCTTCTTCTATTATTTATAAAATATAGTGAGTCTTGATATTGGTAGGGATGCTATTCCACTTTTTTAGAACACTTCATCTAAATTGATATGCTGGATAGTGGCTCATTTATCCAGATTGATATAATGCAACCTTATTCACTAAAAAAATAAATAAATACAATTTCTATGATGTAGCACTAGCCCAATTGTCTGAAATAAATAAATCAAAGATAATTTATGCAGTGGCTCATCACCTTCCGCTGCATAAAGATAAAGGTGATGATCCGTACAATATTAATTTTTTTTAATGATAATCCGTACTATATTCTTTGACGAGTCATTGAATAAGAGAGAAAAGGCATTGCTTGACCCACCCACATAGACATGCATGTTATTGATATTGAAATGATCAAAAGAGCTTCCAGAGAGACTTATCTTTCAAACTTTTAATGTTTTGCTTTTTTACCCTCTTTTGCTAAACAGCTCTCAATTTGCTTCGTGCACTATGAGTTTAAAATAATTTTATCAAAATTTTTGCTTTCCCACCAAGCGGCTTAATTAATTACTGCACATGGTGTATAGACGGAGCGTCGTACATTTTTATATGTATATTTTTTGAATTAATAAGTGCACGCGGTGTATTTCTGGAATATATGATTTCGAGATGTTTTATATTGATCATATCAAGATGATCTTGAACCCTAACCCATAATTGTGTTAAATGGGTTGACATGTTTAATCCATTTACATATAATATTCATGATGTTATGAACATATTAAGATATAAAGTTTGTTTAAGAACATATTTAGTTGTCACTAATGTTCTAAAATTTATGATTGATTACATACTTTTACTTTGGGTATAATGAGTCACTACAAGAAAATTTTGAATTAGTCACGAACCAAAAAAACGTAGCTAATAATTAATCAGTTACGGATTTTTGTGCCTTAATATCATATAGCAACGAATTTTTTTCGTTGATTGTTCGTGACTAAAGGACCGTAATAAATTAGTAATAAGTCACGAAAATTGTCATTTCGTAACTAAAGATAACATCTTTAATTACGACACATGTTTCGTAACTATACAATACTTTTACTTATAAAAATTATCGTTACTAATTGATAATTTTTTTCGTAACTGAATAATCATTTCGTAACTAATTAAGATCTTAAATGTTGATCAAGTGACCATTTAATTACGAAATCATTCTATTAGTTACAATCACTCTTTTGTTATTATTTGATTAATTATTACGAAATCACAATTTGTAGCTACATATTAGTTACAATTTTATATTCGTGTGTAAATTGTAATTACGATTATGAATTTCGTAACTAACTTCTTAATTATGATAATGTAATTTGTAACTCTCATATCTTTAATAACGATTTTTTTTTTGTCGTTGAAATATGAAAAGTTACAATTAATACGTATATATATGTCATTTGTCACAAACACTTAATGTTGTCAGTGTTTGTATTATAGCTACAATAAATTTGTATCTGCTCAAATAATAGTTACACTTGTCTTTATAATTATTCTCCCAAAAATTGAACAATATCCAATTTAATTCAGTAAATTAATTTTTAATAAATTAATGTTGGTATACCTGTCAACTACATATAACATGATACTAGATACTATAAATTAATCACACAATACATAATATATAGACCATACTTAAATTAATAGACTTAAATTAATAGACCAAAATATTGTCATCATCTACATTGTCTCGCTAACATCATGGATCATACAAGATTTTAGCCTTAAGCAACAAACATGCCTAATCACTAATTGAGTATTCAATTTGCAATACAAAAGCCTAATATTAATGATAAATATCTCTAAAAATGCTACCTCATTAATGGGGCTTCATTGTCTCATATAATAGCATCATAACTATCAATCTCCTTTCCAAACTGTCTTCAAAAGATCTGCTGAGTTTCCAACAACTGCACATATGTTGAAATTGCCTGGGATGAAAAGGGGGCTTTGTTGGTAAAATCAAATTGAGGTGTTCCTCACAAAGAGTTCGATTCTGCAATTTTAGCTTTCCTAGGACCAAGAAATCAAAGGTAAACAGATGCAAATATTGAATGTAACAAAATATTGACAAGCCCGAGCAACTTGGGTAATATTAGCTATCACAAAAGAGCAATGTGAAAAATAGTACACTAAGCAATAACTACGATTTTTCTATTTAAAGACAAAATTGGGAATTTTAACTGAAACTTCACAGATCAATCCTATAAGGTTTCCTCCTAACAGCAACTTACATATTACTACAAAACAATTACCTTAACAAACTTTTGGCACAATCACACCTCATCTCTCACCCCCGGGACAAGGATCCTGCATTGCAAAGTCCACAAAAGCTAAAAAGAAATAAATACAATTCAACAAAGACAAAGAGAAATATGTAAAAATACAGATTCAAAACTAAAAATTAAATGTAACATACTAGTCTTAAATAGAAATCGACTCAATCAAACCTCAAAAGCAAAGCTGTACTTGTTTGTGATACAAGGACTTGCTATGATATGCGACCTAGGGTAGGATCCAATAGAAAATAACAACGAACAAGAATGAAAACCAGAAAATACTACAAAAATAAGCTATTCAATTCAATACCAATAACATTCTTAAGTATTAGGGTTCTCAAGAGCCCCATTTAAAGTAAAACAACCACTAATAAACAAACTAAATAAACTAGGAAACTAAATTAATTCAACTCAAACAAAATTCTAATAATTCTTAGAACTCCCACAAAACATAATAGTTAATGATATTCCCGTATATAGATTCTCAATCAGCAACTATTCGTTAATTACCTATTTGAAATCATTTTCAAAGAACCAGATGATAAGAGAATTTTTGAAAGATGAGAGGTGAATAATCCCGTTCTCTCTCTCATCTTTGAATATGATTTTTCAAATGGGTAATGTCTCCCACCTTAATTTATTTATCTAGAATCATTTTCATGTAAATTTAATGAATTTGGTCTCATTTATACATTTCCTATGATCTCAACCATTATTTGTTAAGCTATCAAGAACTCAAATCTATTAGCTAATAATTCAAGAGTACGCTTTTCCACATATATAACTATATTCAGTAAAAATTCAAGACCATGATACCATTAATTAAATTTAGTAAAAGTGTTTAGAACAAATCTACTTAATAATACAGGTAAGAATGCATATTATTTGAGATAATTAACAAGATCTAACAAAAGCAATGTTAGTTTATATTCCAAGGCTTTGGTTGCAATTCTAAGATCAAAGGTGATATTAATACTATCCTCAATGCTGAGGTGGAAAAATGTAATTAATACTAAAACCTTGAAGATTCAAAACTATGGAAATCAAGCTACACTCAAAATATAAAAATTAGAAATTTTTTAGCTTCACCAGATTCGATTAATTAAATTAGGGATACTTGGGAACAACTGTCTCTCGCTTTCTTGAGATGTACCTTTATACCAACAATAGCATGTAAAATAAGGTCATCCTCGGGTAATGCCCAGTGATCCAGTTGTTCTTCATCGTTGGAACCTTGTCCATCAGATGACCTATATGCAATAGCTACACAATGTAAACGCTTGCAGCCATCTTTGATAGCTTTCTTGAAAAATAATGCCTAAAACCAATAAAATAAACATTATAAAAGTTTATTAAGGACCACCACAAAATCTATAAATTGTAAAACCACCTTATAGCAAGCTTACCCATCCGAATATCCGAGAAAGCAAATTACTACATTTTGTAATTTTAAATTTACCATTCAATTATAAGGCTTGTTCAAAGACTTAATGATTTTCATATGAAAGTATTCAAGTAATCGTCAAACCGAGAAGAAAAAAGGCTTAAAAGATACGGAGCAAATAATTTAAAGATGCATCTTATGAAGAAAGAATCATAACTATTTGATTAGTACATATCATAAATGTGAAACTTCTAAAGTTAAATTAAACCTTATCTTCATCCATAGCCGTGATGCCATTGTTAGTATCAATGAATCCAGTACATGAGGCCAACACTATTTCAGCGGCTCCTTTCCAATGTACATGAACTTGGGAGTCAGGCTGTATATATGCCACCAGACATTACTTGTCAATAAACTATACATGGATTATGGTATAGTGGTGACTTATGATGCAACATAATGGCTTTATGGTGTTGATTATCTCAAAATTAGGAATAAATTCTATCTTATGTCTATATGAATAGTTGTAGAAATTTGACTCCATCTCTAGTTTATAAGAAAAATCTTCTAAATTGAAGCTTAAACAACTTATTCATAAGCACAATAGACTAAAACTGGTACAGAAAAATTGCAGAATAAATCTACAAACTACACACATAGAATTTAATGACAATATGGCAGAGGTGCAGAACAATATTGTAACAAAATAGTGCACACACTACCATAATAGCAAAAAAAATTTGAACGCAAGTCTCTTATACCAATAGCCCAATGATATATAAGAACAACATTTTAACAAACTCAGAAAGGAAAAAGGGAAACCAAAATCATCACGAGACTCTAAACCATTATTAATCTTCACAAACTTACCAAGCTAAAAACTTGAAAGAAATATTTAGAAGTATACATACACACACAAAAAAGAACATATAAAAAAAACAAAATAAAAACAAAATCCATTTGAAAAGGTGAAATTACCAATTAACGTGGAGCAAAGCAGCAGGTCCCAAATAAGACTGGGGGTTCCAACAGCAACTGGGACAGGAAGTGCTGCAGCAGGTGTAGAGAATGCACTCGTACATCCCATCAAGCTTAGCCCTATCCTTCTTGCTCTGGAGAATCTCCTTTCCAGGCACAGTCGGTGGGTTCTTCCTCTTCAACCAGGGTTCTTTGCTCTTGTACTGATTATAGAAATTGGTCATGTCCACCACCAGGTCCTTAATCACGAACATGTGCAGCAATAGTGTGATCGTCGTGTCTGCCCCAGATTCGATCTTCGTCAGACATGTGAGCCCATTACATCCGTCTATATTTATAGCGCAGGACCCACAGATCCCTTCCCAGCAAGAGCATCAAACATTAGCTTGGGTCCATCTCATTCTTGATCTTGATTAGAGCATCGAGCACCATGGGACCGCACTCCTTGAGGTTGATCTGGTACTCTTGGAGCTGTGGTTTCTCCGGATTCAACCTGTAAATTGAGATGGTCTTCAGGTTTGAGCTGTCATGGGCCTTGGGTCATCAGTACCACTTCTCGTTGGCCGGACCACTGCATCTTTGTCTTCCACACAAAATCCATCCAAATTTTCTAACCCCAAAATTTTCTAAATAAAAAATCCTAAAAATTTAAGTATAAAAAAACCGAAATTTGAGATGAAAAACTCTTTACTCATTCACAAATGGCCACGACAATAGAGGACGATGAAGAATCATGGTTTGGCGCCATCGGATCTGGGTGTGGAGGCACCGAATTTGTGCAGTCCGGTGTGGGCTACGATTAGGAGCAGTGTGGATCTGAGTGAGATTGATGGAGATGGAGGAGATAACGGTATGGGTTAACGACGGTGTGGAGTGAGATTGAGGTGAGGGTGTGGGAGAGAAGGGTGCAGCGGGGAGTGAGTTGCAGAGAGGGGGTAGTGAGAAGAGAGTTGCAGATAGAGGAGGCGAGAGAGGAGTTTACATGTTTTTTTTTATTCTTTTATTTTATAATTTTTTTTTAATTTATACCAATCAGTTATAAAAAGTTTGTGTAGCTGTTTCTAAAAATTGTGACACATAAGCATCATGCTCGGCGGGAAAATTGGCGCCAAAAGTGTATTGTGGTGTTTTGTTACAAAATTTAGTAACAAAAACCTATTTATAATTAATTGCAGTGCACATATCCCTATTAGTTATGATATTTTTTTCCGTGTCAAAAACATATGCTTTAATTACAAAAAAAATAACTTGTAAGTAGCATTTTCGTGACTAATTCAATTTTTTCTTGTAGTGAGTGTATCTTACAGATATAATGGTTTAAAATACAAGTATGTTATAATCGTCTCAATTTTGGGTTCAGCAGTTTGACACGCGATTGATTTATTTGGTAATAGTGTTTAACGTACATGTTCATCTAATAGTGTTTTCAAATGGCTGAGAAAGGAGGATGGACAAATGTAATTTGGGAAGTTGATGCAAAGGAAGTGATTCAGGAAGTGACTCTATTTTGGCTGAGCAGGCCTTTGCTGCGCTGTAGCTTCATGTGGGAAGTTTGTTTTTGTGCTCCATGCAATGATCTTATTTACCAAAAACAATAATGCTTTCAGGTCGCGTATTTTGTGTTATGATGCATATTGCCACCCCTAGTAACATAGAAGGCTTACAATATGAAGTTGAAGAGCCAATTCAAATTCAAGTGATCAATTCGACCATCTAATTGAGATGAGATTGATAAAAGTCATATATAAATTGAAATTCATTTCATAGTATTCTTTATTGGAATTAATTATCATGGTACATTTTCAACCCATTAATTGCCTGTTTTGGCTATGAAACCGCAAAGGAAATAATTAATGCCATACAAACCATACAAATTAAACAACCAGCGTTTCCAGAATATTTTGGAAATTATTCAAACAAAAAACAAACTAAAAATTTGTTTCTTTTTTTTTGGTAATAACTAAAAATTTGCTTCAGTTGCAGAGAAGATCGACCATTCGCCTATTTCCACCCGACTGCTTCACCGGGTCCTGGATGATTTGCTCCTTTGGGAGGGGGAGGTGGTGATGATCGAGCTATGAAATTGACAAATTTCAGAATATATATATATATATATATATATGAACAATGTTTTAGTGGATTATGTTAATTATAGTAATTAATAATTTTTTACTACACCCTTATTTTCTTTAATTTCGTTTAAAACAGTATATATTGACTAGCTCAATGCATGCTTTACTTTAATTTCTTAATTGAAATAATAAATAAAATCATACATGCATGCATTCATGCTGTAGTTATTCTCTTGTCGTATCCATCAAAATATAATAAAAGGTTTAAGGGGATTGTTTAATTGGTCATTTATTTAAATATATATATATATATATATATATTAAACATAAATACTTTGGTGCACTACATTGCTCATATATGATGAGCAACACATACATATTATTTTATTAAAAATGTACAAAAATAAAAATTCATATTATTCATTAATTTTTATATACACATTTCACATAGAACCACGTGTGAATTAGTCAATTATATTCTTATTATCGCTCACCGTATATAAACAACGTAGTATACTAGACCATTTCTCATATATTAAATAACATAATTTTTTTTTTTAAGAAAAATGGATTTATATGAATTAGAAAATGTATTTAAATTATGCTAAAAATGATTAAAAACAAGAAATATTATAAATAAATAAAAAAAACTGGACTTATATAGAAAATGTAATGCATGAATAGAAAATATAATGCATGTACATGCATGCAGTACTTTAATTTAAATAATGTATATGAACAAACCTCCTGCAGCATTAACATGAACTGATTGCATGGTGACAATTGCAGCAATTATCATAAAAATGAAGAAGATAATATGGAACAATGAATTCGAGAGACCCATCTCAAACAATTTCTCAAGCACCTCTTCAATGAACTACGTACTTAATTAATTTTATCGCTATGTGTATTGTTTCATCTTGTTGTGTCACATATATTTATAGCTGTCCCGACTCTTTGTACATCTTATTAAGAAGGTTCGTCTTCATTTTCTTCGTCTCTATTTCCCCCTTTATATTGTCAACGTAATAAATAAATAAATAATAAATGGTTCAATGTTGTTTGCTTTATGTTAAATATAAATTAATAATAAAAAAAATACCTGGTGCTTAAAAAAAAAAAAACAAAACACAGCTGCGGTGGCCCTTTTTATGAAGATGACTATAGGATTTTCGGTACAGAAATTATTAGAATTGAAAAGTAATTATTAGTAATTTGTATATTTTGCAGACAATTACCATAGAAATATGCTTAAAGTTTGCAATTTATTTTTATTTAAAAAAAAAAAGGAAAAGAAAGAAAGTGATATATTGCATATATAAATATTTAGATATTTTACTTTATTTTAAATATAATCGAAAAATACGAGTACATATATATATATATATATATATATGATTTTCCTTCCACAGTAAAATTGAAATTACATGCACATGGTAAGAAACTAATTAATTTGGTCATACGCCGCGTTTTAGATTTCCTGACGTAAAACTTTGGGCTGATTAAATTTTATTGGCTGTTTGAGACTGTGCACTGCCGCACCGCACTATGATTAGTTTAAAATTATTTAAAGACCTTTAGGTCTTGCTACTCAATGCGTATGGTATTACGTAATATCATTTTCAGGTTATTACCACGTAAATCATTGTAAATAACTAACTTTTTATTTCATTAATCTGACATTTTTGGTTTTGTATCCAATATACTTACAAGTTACATTACTAATGTTAATGTTTGAGAAAATGTTTACTTCCCAGGAGAAAAAAAGAAATTAAAAAATAAAAGGCCAATTATTTTCTGCTGATGAAAATATTTGTTTTTGATAACTAAGGATTACTGTGAATATGTTCAAAGGTTGTGTAATTTGTTTGTTTATTTCTTTAGGATTAGTGTAAACATTTTTTAGCTTTATAAAGTCAAAATAAGAAGCTATAGTTGGTTGATTCTTGAAATAGTACTAGTGTTAATTTTCCAAAGACCTTTTTAATTTTTTTCTGCCTAATTAGGAAATGGAGGCGAGCCTAATGCGGTGAATGTTTTGTCATCAGCAAATTCTAATGAACATAGAATATCTATGCTGTTTCATTTTTTTAAAATTTTTAATTTTTGTGAGGAATATAATATCAATAATTGGAACTGAGATACGTTCAAGCTGTGCACGTACATTTTAGAAATGATTTTGACACTTAGAATAGAAAGCGGTTCTAATTTGTTGTCAATCGATGTCAACTTTTTGCTACGTTTATATTTATAGAATTCTTATCCTTCAATATATATTTTATTAAAAAAATTTGAAGAACTTGACCAGGCTATACGACCAGTAAAAAAGACATGTTTAGGCAGGAAGTGTTTTCCTTGGAAAAGTAATTTTTGAATAATATAATAATTATCATTATTATTAAAAATTAACCACGTTCATGGATTTTGTCTTACACGGCTTCTATAAACATATTAATCCACTTATTTTCTTGGATTTTCTGCTTGGGAAAGATACCAATTATTTTTGGTCCGAAAGCTGAATCAATACTACTCCCAAGCGACTACACGTAGAAAAAAACTAATTATTTCTAACAAATAAACAATCCAAAAAGCGTTTAATTATCCAAAATCAAAACTACCTATAATACATTTAATATCATTAAAAAAAACCAAATAAAAATTATATATTATCCGTAATATATTGACTTATATATATGGGTTAATTACAAAGACCACTTTTGCATTTTAGAATGGATGTCAATTTGATATCTATATTTTCAATTAAAATGATATTATTTTTATATTATGCATTAGTATTAAATAGATCCTTCTGTTTTATTTTAACAGGTGCTGTTGAATCATTGCCATGTGATTGCTTATATGAAATTATATTAAAATTATAAGAGAATCAAAGCCCGAGTCCCCAACCATGCCTCCTTCCCCACCATGCTTAACACTGATGCATAATATAAGGCTAACATTGTTGTAATTGAAAGTGTAGGGAATGTAAACTGCAGGGGTGATCTTTGTTATTAACCCTATATATATATATATATATATTAGAAAATATAAATATATATTTTAGAAAAAATATATATATTAGAATATGTATATATATATATATTTTTTCTAACAAATTATTGACCCAGAGAGAAAACGCATTGTTCGACCCACCAATATTGACGTAGATATACACATAATTAAAGGCACATGTTTTTAATATTAAACTGTCAAAATACGTATACGTAAGTACCAATAATTATCTATCCAAAATACGCACATATTTGGGTTTGGCGACAGATTAAGTTAGTGCACGCGCGTGGTATAAGGTACTTCATTTTATCTATTTTTAGAATTTATTCAATAGTGACATGACTGCTGCACAGTTAATGTTTGACAGTATTTTTAAATTTCAAATAAATTAACTAATATAGGTGTAGACTTTCGTTTTTTTAAAAAAAGAAAATTATGGAAGTGATATAAATCTAATTTTGGACTGTTGAAAGTAACCGAATACCATATTAAATTTAATTAGTTCTAAAAGTTTAAGCCATTGAAAGTAATAGCAACTTAATATGGTTTCATATTAAATTATGCATTAGATCTTGTATTCAAGTTTTGATAACCCCTAATTGTAGTGGTTATTGGTTGTCCACATTCGTCTCTTTTTTCCCCTTTGGTTTTCTCTTATAAGTGGACAAGGCCCACAATTGCATTGAAATGAGCTTACACGTCCAAACGAAAAGGGGTGTTGAAAGTATTGCTACATGAAATGTATTGTTGGGTGTAGAGTATCTTCAGTACAAAATATTATAATAATATTGTCATTTATAAATTTTATTATTGAAATTTATTTTCCAATACAATATTAAAATTTGGCATACCATTTCAATAGATTATTTTTTTTAACATAATCTATTATACCATTTTAATAGATTATGTTAAAAATATAACAATACAAAAATAATTATGCACTTTCATTTTAAAAAGTGAACTCAAAGAATGGGCTCACCCTATTTTACATGGATTTTTATCCTACTTCACATACATTTATTGAATGGCAATGTTATTTTTATATCAAATTTAGTATAAAAAAATGACATTGTTATTTTTGGGCATTAAAATAGAATTCCTATTAGTGTACAAAAAATGAGTGTTTATCCAAAATTTATCATTACCACCTATTTTTAACATTCTATTTGAGATATTTTAATAGTTTAAACTTTTAAAATTAGTGTCAAACTTAACATCGACATCAAACTTCTGGTCGGAAAACGAAATTCAACCGTTTGGCACTTCTATAATTTTATTTCAAAGTAACGTCAAAAACCTAATTTCATAATTTAACCTTAAGAAAAATATTTATCGTTATTGGAATTAATTATCATGGTACGTTTTCAACCTTTTCATAGCGTTTGTTGGCTATGAAACGTGAACAAAATAATGCAATACAAATCATACAAATAATCTTTTTTTTTCCGGAATATTGGAAATTATTTTAAAATTTGGTACAATAAAGCGTATTTGTCTTGGTTACAGAAAACATCGACCATTCACCTATTTCCTGCGACCACGCTTGTCGACTCCTGGACTCAATCCTCCTTTGGGAGAGGGAGGTGGTGACAATCGAGCTGTAAAATCATACATATATATATATATATATATATATGAAAAAAAAAATTGAATATGAACAATGCATGAATATGAATATATTATATATAAATACGAAAAAAGTTTCAGTGGATCAATTTAGTCATAGTAATTAATACTTTTTTACAACTCGCTCATTTTCTTTAATTTTGTTTAAAACAGTACGTACTAGCTAGCTCAAGAGCATACCTAACTTTAATTTCTTAATTGAAATAATAAATAAAATCATGGGTTCATGCCGTAGTTATTCTCTTGTCGTATCCGTCAAAATATAATAAAAGGTTTTGAAGGATTGTAATTAATTGGTCATATATATATATATATATATATATATATATATATGTGTGTGTGTGTGTGTGTGTGTGTGTGTGTTAAATAGTACATAATGTAAAAAAAAAAAAGATTTTATATTAAGTAGAAAAAAAAAATAGTTCAAGTACGTTAAAAATTATTAACAATAAGAAGCATTAAAAATAAACAAATAAATAAACAAAAAAGGACTTATATAGAAAATATAATGCATGTACATGTATTTAGTACTTTAATATAAATAATGTATATAAACAAACCTCCTGCAGCATTAACATGAACTGATTGCATGGCGACAATTGCAACAATTATTATAAAAATGAAGAAGATAATATGGAACAATGAATTAGAGAATCGACCCATCTCAAATAATTTCTCAAGAACCTCTTCAATGAACTACGTACTTAATTTGGGACTTTAATTAATTTTATAGCTGTGTATTGCTTCACCTTGTTGTGTTACATATATTTATAGCTATCCCAACTCTTTTTATTACATTTCATTAAGAAGATTCGTCTTCATTTTCTTCGTCTCTGCTTTCTCCACCATTATATTGGCAACTTAAATAAATATATAATAAAAGGTTCAACGTATACCTAATTTCATTTTGAGGTTAATTAATGCTTATTACCATCTAAATCTTTGTAACTACCTTTTATGTCAAGGAAAAAAAAAAGTCCAATTACTTTCTACCGAAGAAAATATTTGTTTTGAATAATTAAGGATTACTTTGTATCGAATTGCATGTTCAAAGGTTGTCTAATTTTTTTTATTAATTTCTATAGGATTAGTCTAAACGTGTTTTAGCTTTATAAAGTCAAAATAAGAAGCTATAGTTCATTTTTGAAACAGCAGTGTTAATTTTCAAATTATTATTATTATTATTTTGAATTAGGCAATGGAGGCGAGCCTAACACGGTGAAGTAGAAAAGAATATTTCATCAACAGTAATAAGGCGGAATGTTTTGTCATTGGGAAATTATAATGAAGCATGGGTTTATATATAGATTTATTACTTAAATATAGTTTTATTTGTTTTCATGCCGGTCTAGTTTTTTTCATCCAACTCAAAATTCGAATTCTCCTCATCCAGTTCGACCGTTATTGTTCCATGGGGACAACCCAGTGCTAATCCGTGTTCCAATCCCCCCATCTCTAATATAAAAAAGAAATAAACTCGATGTTATCAATTTTACTTAACAGTGGTTTGAATTATGCTCCTCGAAATCATGGCGGTTGAGTTTGGCTCCTTGAATTCAATAGTTGTCGGGTTTAATTTGCTTGACGAACTAGTTCACAAACTTGAGAAAACATTATTGAAATGTTATTAACAACTAAGCAAAATAGTCAATTTTGTCATTAGATTTCACTTCGATTCTACACTACTAAACTCAGCTACAATAAATGGAAAAGAACTATGTTTAGATTTTGTCTCAATTCTCAAATACAATGTCAAATAACAAGTATAATATATATTCTACCAAATATATATATATATATATATATATATTACCAGAATAAAAACAAAAGAAATATCAATAGCTTTAATCTCTCTCTCTCTCTCTCTCTCTCTCTCTCTCTCTCTCTTCTTGTGAGGACTATAATAAAAAATAATTGGAACTGATATAAGTTGTGTATACAAGTTGTGTAATTTTAGGCATGGTTTTGACACCTAGGCAGGAAGTGTTTGGCAACAGCCTTCACTGAACGTTGCAAAATATCTAACAAGTCAACCTAAAGACAACGTACATACAAGGAATGTTGCGAAAAACATTTTTCACAATAAACAATCAATAAACGTTGCCAATTAAATGTTGCAAAAGCTACTTTTTCTTGTGGTGAATTTCTAAATAATTATTATTATTATCATTAAAAGAAATTAACCACTTTCAAGGATTTTGTAATATCGCTAGCGCTTCTATATATTATGTCACCATGGCCAATATAACATTTTTTAATACCAAAGTCAAAATTTTCACTTTAAAGCCCATCTCTCTGATTTTGGAATGCCAGACGTCCTAATGAGTTGGCGGACAAAGTAGCCTCCTTGAGTTCTCTTCTCGTATTAGTTCTAAATTTTCTGATTGCAATATCTTTCGTTTCCTTGAGGAGTTGTTTGATGTTGTTGTTTAGATATGTTCAATTGTGGGCTCTCTATAGTAATCCTATGTTTTAGACGCTTTTTATGCTTAATGCAATTATATTCACACAAAAAAAAATAGTCGACTTTTTCTATAGCATACTGAGGTTTTTTTTTTCATTTTAATGTTGATTTTCAACAATTGAAGTTGATTTTTTCATTTTAAAATTTGTTTTTTCCTATTAAAGTTGATTTTTTCATTTTGAAGTTGTTTTTTTTTTTTGGGTAATAATTTTGAAGTTGCTTTTACCACATTAAATTAAGTCATCAGACTCTTCCATAATGATCTCGAGCTGCACTTTTTAACCTCAAAATGGATTTTTTTTTCTTTTTCTTTTTTTTTTACTTTAAGAGTCATTTTTTCCACATTCAAATTGATCGTCCACCTTAAATTCAAACTTCCAATGAAGAAGTCGACTAAAAGACAATATGCATAATTAAAGGCGCATGTTTTTTTTAATATTAAATTAACAAAATACGTACATGTTTTAGAAAAGAATTGTTTTTTTATTTTTATTTCCCAAACAGCTACAAAATTTGGTTAAAAAAAAAACCACGTGCTGTTTTTATTCATGCATGCACTATGAATTTAAAATAATTTAATCAAAATTTGGGTTTTCAATTCGCAGCGATATAAGTTAGTGCAGTCCGTGGTAATCAAAATGTATGATTAGGCATACACAGTTAATGTTTGAGAATGTTTTTAATTTTCAAATAAATTAAATAATATAGGAGTAAACTTATTGTCTTTTTTAATTAAAATCATGGAGCTGATATAAATCCAATCTCGGACATCAAATTCAATCGTTTGGTATTTCTAATTTTATTTTTAAGTAACATCATACGCTTACAAAGGAGAGCTGAAAAGTGTTGAAAAAGTGGCTTCAAATCCTTGTTATTCAACATCTGCAACTCAGTCTATTGTCAAAGATGGCAACTTGGTAGGCAGTCATCAATGGCAACTTAGTTAACAGTCAAGGATTACAGCTAAAGCAAATTCAACATTCGGTGCAGTATAATTTGAATTTGTAAACTTGTTTCACACTCTGTAAATGTCTATATAAGGGCATGAGATCTCTGACAATTGAAAGGAGTGAGTAAGAGAAGCTAGAGTTCCTGTTTTGTAAACTCTCTGCAAACTTCTCTCTGAAAATATACTGACTGCCTCCCGTGGACGTAGGCAATTGCCGAACCACGTAAATTCTGTGTGTTTGTTATTGTTCTTTGTATTTGTCTTTCAATTTCTGGGCGTTTGGCACAACAAATTGGTATCAGAGCTCAGGTTTTGCTTGAAACAGAGCAATTTTTCCAAACTGTTCCAAAAATTGAAAGTGCTTAAAATCGTGTTTTGAGTATACCAGGTGAAAGAAAAAGTTCGTACGAGAAAAACCCTGCAAAATTCGGGTTGAAAGGCTGCTGAAATATGGGTGAAAAAAATGAAAAAAAAAAAATTTTCGCACGCGTCTGGAGGAAGAAGACGACACTGTTCATCAGATACTATTCATCCGCACCGAGTCGTACTGTTGAGCCGCGTACTGCTGAAGTCGTACTATTCATCCGGGCCATACTGTTCATCCAGTTCATACTGTTCATCCTGGTCTCACTGTTCATCCAGTCCATACTATTCATCCGGGCCGCACTATTCAGCAGGGTCATACTGTTCATCCGGGCCTCACTATTCATCCGAGCTGACACTATTCATCGTAGAATATTCTCAGAATATTCTCTGATTTTATTTTGTTTGTTTCCTAGCCATTTTTTAATCCATTTCTGATAAAATTGGACTTGTTTTCTGAAAGTTGAATTATTCCGGATTCAACTGAGATATTTTAATGGTCAAATGAATAAACCGAATGCCCCATCGTAAATACGCTAATCATCCACAAGTAGCACTATTCAAAGACCTATGTTGTCAAATGCAAGGTTCGAGGTGGAAAAATTTGATGGCACCAATAACTTTGGCATGTGGCAATGTAAAGTTTTGGATCTACTATTCCGAGAAGGATCACATATTGCTTTGGCAGTAAAACCCAAGGATATGTCTGATAAAGATTGGGATTACATAAATCATCGGCACAATTCGACCGCTTAGCCAAAGATCGAATACTTTGTCATGAAGGGAGTAGAACAAGTCTATGAAACAATGGAGGACAAGTACATGACAAAAAGTATAGAGAACCGGCTCTACCTAAAGAAGAAACTCTTCCGTTTTCAGTACAAGAAAGGTATCTCTATGATTGAGCATTTAGATAATTTTAATAAAATTCTTGCTGATTTACAGAAATTAGAAGTTGATATTATTGAAGAAGATAAAGCTCTATTGTTATTAAATTTCTTGCCTGAAAGCTATGAGCATTTAACCACTACTTTGCTATATGGAAAAGATGAGGTTGAATTTGTAGATGTTTCTAATGCTTTGGTGAACAATGAGTATCGGAGAAAGGATCAAATTGATCACACGGAAACAACACCAGAAGCTTTGACTATAGTAAGAGGGAGGACAAGCAACAGAAAATCTGGAGGATTTGGATGGCCGAACAGATCCCGTTCAAAGTCAAGAGGATTATCATCAAGAAGAAATCTTGCAAAGGATGAATGTGCCTATTGTCATCAGAAAGGGCACTGGAAAAAGGATTGTCCAAATATGGAGAAATCAACTGCAAACATTGCACAAAAAGCAAATGAAGAGGAATCAGCTTTTCTGGTTTCATCATCAGACGACCCTTTTGATAGATGGATTTTGAATTCCGAATGTTCCTACCATATGTGTCCGAATAGGCAGTGGTTCTCAAGCTTCCAAAAGCTTGATGGTGGAGTTGTGCTTATGGGCAACGATAATACCTGTCATACAAAAGGTATTGGAATAGTTCGTTTGAAAATGCATGACGGTACAATTAGACGACTCAATGATGTTAGGTATGTTCCAGATTTGAAAAAGAATCTCATATCTCTGGGGTTTTAAACTCTAGTGGTTACAAGGTGACCATTGAAAATGGAGTCATGAAGGTTGTTCGAGGTGCATTTCTGGCAATGAAGGGTACTCTGAAGAATAATCAGTTTTAGATGGGCAAAAATACGGGAAGTGCAGCTATATCCAGCAATTTTGAAGATAAAGAATCCGACACTTCCCGACTCTGGCACATGCGCTTAGGGCATGTTGGAGAAAAAGCCTTGCAAAGTTTGATAAAACAAGGCATACTGAAAGGTGCTAAGACTGGAAAACTAAGTTTCTGTGAGCATTGTGATTTGGGCAAGCAAACGAGAGTCAAATTCGGCACCGCAACTCATCGTACCAAGGCAACACTGGATTATATTCACACCGATATCTGGGGTCCTTCCACAAATGCTTCATTGGGCAGTAAACATTACTTTGTAACTTTTATTGATGACTTTTTCAGATATGTTTGGGTTTACACTATGAAACATAAAGATGAAGTTTTGGATATCTTCCTTAAATGGAAGAAGATGATTGAAACTCAAACCGGTAGAAAGCTCAAGCGACTCAGATCAAATAATGGTGGAGAATACAAATCAGATCCATTCCTGAAAATTTATCAGAAGGAAGGAATAATCAGACACTTCACAGTTCCTGGCACTCCACAACAAAATGGTGTAGCAGAACGGATGAATCGAACCCTAGATGATAAAGTTCGATGTATGTTATCTCAGTCAGGCTTGAGCAAAGCATTTTAGGCAGAGGCTTTGATGTATGCTTCTCATATTATCAACATACTACCTTCTACTGCAATTGATGGGAAAACTCCGATAGAGGTATGGTCTGGAAAATTTGCTTCAGATTATAACTATCTGCATATTTTTTGATGTCCAGCATATTATCATGTCATATAATCAAAACTGAATCCTAGAGCCAAGAAAGCTGTTTTTATGGGCTTTAGTGAAGGAGTTAAGGCATTCCGACTATGAATCCCTGAGTCAAAGAAGATCGTTGTAAGTCGAGACGTTACCTTTGATGAATCTGTAATGCTGAAACAAAAAACTTCAGAGAAAGATAATGAGAATCCAAATTCTCTACAGCAGGTGGAGTTTGATGAATCTGATATTCCAAAAGAACCTGTTCATACTATTAATCATCTTGATTATGAATTCGATGATCAAGACGAAATCTCAAGTGAGGTAGAGGTTTCATCACCAGAACAACAGTCAGAGTCTATAGCTACCAGTAGACCGAAAAGGAACATTCGAAAACCTGCCCGCTACTCAGACATGGTTGCATACGCTCTTCCAGTGATAGATGATGATGTCCCGAATACTTACAAGGAAGCTGTATACAGTTCTGACAATGTCAAGTGGAAGAATGCAATGGATGAAGAAATGACATCACTTCATCAGAATCAGACTTGGAAGTTGGTTCCACTTCCAAAGGATAAGAAAGCAATTGGGTGCAAATGGGTTTATGCCAAGAAGGAAGGAGTTCCGGGTAAAGACAATATCAGATACAAAGCCAAACTTGTAGCTAAAGGTTACGCTCAGAAGGAAGGAATAGATTACAATGAGGTATTCTCATCGGTTGTCAAACATGCGTCTATTCGAATATTATTGGCTTTGGTTGCACAATTTGATCTGGAGTTATTCCAACTCGACGTGAAAACTGCATTCCTCCATGGAACTTTAGATGAGGAAATCTATATGTCTCAGCCAGATAGGTTTAAAGTTCATGGAAGAGAGAATTGGGCTTGCAAATTAAGTAAGTCGTTGTATGGTTTAAAGCAATCACCTAGACAGTGGTACAAGAGGTTTGACAGCTTTATGATAAATCAGAGGTACACACGCAGTCAGTTTGATCATTGTGTCTATTTTCGTAAACTCCAAGATGGTAGTTTTATTTGCTCCTATATGTGGATGACATGTTGATTGCATCTAAGGACAAGAAGAAGATTGATAAACTAAAGGCTCAGTTAAACTCAGAGTTCGAGATGAAGGATCTTGGAGAAGCCAAGAAGATTCTTGGGATGAAAATCAAAAGAGACAGGGTGAAAGGTACAATCTGTTTGACTCAGACTTAGTATTTGAAGAAAGTACTTCAGAGGTTTGAAATTTGTGACAAGACGAAACCTGTAAGTACACCGTTAGCTCCACACTTCAAATTGAGTGCATTAATGTCACCAAGTACAGAATCCGAGAAGGAGAAGATGAAGCATATTCCATATGCAAATGCAGTTGGTGCTTTAATGTATGCAATGGTATGTACAAGACCCGATATTTCACATGTTGTAAGTATGGTAAGCCGTTACATGCACAATCCTGGTAAAGGCCATTGGCAAGTAGTGAAATGGATTTTACGGTATATTCAGGGTACTGTGAATGTTGGTTTGAAGTTCGAGAGAGACAAGAATGTTGATAAACATTTAGTTGGATACATGGATTCAGATTATGCTGGTGATCTTGACAAGCGCCGATCTACTACTGGTTATGTGTTCACAATAGCAGGAGGACCAGTTAGTTGGAGATCAACCCTACAGTCAACAATGGCTTTATCAACTACAGAGGCAGAGTATATGACTGTAACAGAAGCTTTCAAGGAATCTATTTGGCTTCATGGATTGATAGAAGACTTGGGAATTATTCAGAAAAATGTGGAGGTATTCTGCAATAGTCAGAGTGCAATTTGTTTAGCAAAGAACCATGTATATCATGGACGCACCAAGCATATAGATGTTCGATTTCACTTCATCTGGGAGATTGTTGATGAAGGAGATATTCTACTACAGAAGATCAGAACTGCAGATAATCCTACAGATATGCTAACCAAGGTGGTTACAGGGATCAAGTTCCAACATTGTTTGAACTTGATCAACATCTCTCGAGCTTAGAGCGCCTAAGGGCGTACCGGAGGCAGCAGTGACTGGTGGATTCTCGCCAAGGTGGAGATTGTTTAAAAAGTGGCTTCAAATCCTTGTTATTCAACATCTGCAACTCAGTCTATTGTCAAAGATGGCAACTTGGTAGGCAGTCATCAATGGCAACTTAGTTAACAATAAGGATTACCAAGCAAATTCAACATTCTAAGATAATTTGAATTTGTAAACTTGTTTCACACTCTGTAAATGTTTATATAAGGGCATGAGATCTCTGATAATTGAAAGGAGTGAGTAAGAGAAGCTAGAGTTCCTATTTTGTAAACTCTCTGCAAACTTCTCTCTGAAAATATACTGACTGCCTCCCGTGGACGTAGGCAATTGCCGAACCACGTAAATTCTGTGTGTTTGTTATTGTTCTTTGTGTTTGTCTTTCAATTTCTGGGCGTTTGGCACAACAAAGAGATCAATTATTGTCAATCTGGCCATCTAATTGAGATGATATTGAAAAAAATAAAAATAAAAATTTGATAGTTTGAAATTCTTTTCATAATCCAAACTTAATATATATATACACATATATGTATGTATATATTTTTATTGGAATTAATTATCATGGTACATTTACAAACTTTAGCCTGAGGTAGCTATGACACCGTGAGCGAAATACTTTAATACAAATCATACAAATAATTTGTTTTTCCAGAATATTGAAAATTATTATTAAGAAAAAAAAAAGAAAGAAAAAATTGGTTATTTCAGGCCTCCAGTATAGTTGTTTTGGTTATGGAAAAGATCAACCATTCACCTATTTCAGGCCAACAGCATCGTCGAAATTTTGATTCGGTGCTCTAAAGGGAGAGGGAGGTGGTGACATTCGACCTGTGAAATCAATAATGCATTCAAAATATATAAAGAGAGAGAATTTGGCCTGATTAATAAATATGCAAGCATAAGGTAGGAAACTAATTTGGTCATCCGCGTCTTAGATTTTCAGATGGGAGAATTTGGCCTGATTAATAAATGTTGGTTGTTTGAGTCTTTGCACGGCCACACTATGAATTTAATATTATTTTATAAAATTTAGGTCTTGCTGCTCAATGCATAAAGTGCGTAAGTTTATTTCAGGTCCCCATCTAAATCTTTATAAACGACTGCTTCTTACTGTCATTCGGACATTTTTATTACATTTATCATGTGTGATTAATCGTACTAAATTAATGCTTGACAAAATGTTTTCTTTTAAGGAAAAATAAAAAGTTAACGACTTTCTACTAGAGGAAATATTTGTTTTTTATTATTATTATTATATTAAGGATTACTATTTTCTAATTGTATGTTTAAAGGTTGTCTAACTTTATTTAACCTTTTTGTTGGGTTAGTCTAAAACATGTTTTAGCTTTATAAAGTCAAAATAGGAAGCTAGAATGTTGATTCTTGAAACAGTGTTAAGCTTCAAAGACCTTTTTCAATTTCTAAGTACGTACCTTGAATGTTTCTGTAAACTAGCATAAATATATGTATATATGCAATCGGAAATTAACTTGCATATATGTAATGGAGGCAAGCCTAACACGCTGAACTATGAAAGATGTGATTAACAGGAATGAGGCCTAAAATTTTGTCAATGGGAAATTCTAATGAAGCATAAACTTACACATAAGTTCTAATGAAAATTTTAATTAATTTGACTTTTTCTATTGGCCAAGCCAATGAATCCAAGCAGATCAGTTTCAGTGCCATTTTGATTAGGAATTGTGGGCTTGAAATTTAAGAGCTTTGAATATTCATTAGAACATGAAATGTAGTCAAGTTTTCGCAAAATTTAAATTTTTCCCCTATAGTTTTAATTGTTGCAATATCCCACCAACTATTACATATATATTTCCCAATCAACCCAAATAACTAGTACTCTATTTACCAAAATCTAATATATGATAACCTCCTTGTGGTGGGTCTTGCCCCAGTCATTAGCAAACTTGATAGATCTTGCACTTTTGATTGATAATACAAATTGGATTTTGTAAAAAATTTAGTTACAAAATTAAACTTTCTCACTAATTTTCTTTTATAAACCATTTAAGCGCCACAAATATTTAAAGTTAATTTGTGGTAAGGAACCTTTTGTCACAGATATAGCTACAAGCCAATAATTTTGTAGCAAAATGAATTTCGGTGACAAACCTAATTATAGTTACAAATTTGTCTTTTCGGTTTTAAATATCTTTGAAATGCTAATCAGTGTTCTTAATTATAAGCCTCAGAAAGGCCCACATCACAGGAGGACAGATAGATTTCTATGTCATATCTACAAATTTAAGAATTTACCCGGATTTTATCTAAGACTTGCATATGTGCACTTTATAAAACCGAAATTCAAAGCATAATACATCACGAATTTGTAACCCTTTTCCTCAAGAATAAGGATCCTCTCCTGACCTTTTCACAACCTAATATGACCTTTTCATACATTACAATTTTTACATTTACTGCTTTTAATTATCTGCACAAGTTTAATTAGCATTAAATATATACCCTTAAGCAAATTTGAGAACTACGTGTGACTTATCAGGCAACAATTGCTTATATTGTTGGGTAGCAGCCCTGCCCAAACTAAAGCTTCAAAAATGGCAAACCCTCTAGCTAGCTAGCAACATCTCTCCACCTATGTTCTCGTATTTATTTTTTCCCAGTAATTATTTTCCCAAATACCAACTTGTTTAAGTGAATCTGATTTATTCTGAATAAATGAATAAATAGATGAAGGGCCATAAGGAGGAGGCATGGTACAAGGGTTAGTTTGATCAACTGCTATACCTTTAACCATCGAATCCATCATGTACTTTCTTTCTAACCCTTTTGCTTGGCAGACCATTGACTCCAAACAGAGCTCATTAGCACTTTGAGGTATACTTGGCTTGAAATTTAAGAGCTTTGAGTATTCGTTTAGAAGATGAAACATGTAGTCATACACATTGTCCATCTTCAGCTCCTCCTTAATGAATCCTATTGCTGCCTTTCTAATGGTTTGTGCCTGTTCATATCAAAAACCAAAACCAAATTAACAGTCATAATTAATAACATCGATGACATAATTATTACAGCATTCTTAATTAAATATAATTATTGAACCTCTTTCTTGTGGGTGTTGCCCCAATCAACAGCAAACTTAATGGACCTGCACATGTCATGGGCCTTTATGGGCCAGAAGTGCTTCATTGGCTTCAAACCTCGGCTGAAGAAATCATGGTATCTGGGCGCTACAAATAGGGAAAGAGAATCACATGCAAGAATGTATTTTTCACTCACTGACCAAGCATTCCCTTCAATGTATATCTTATACCTGCAACAGTTAAATGTTTGTCAAAAGAAAATAAAAAAGTTAATCAGACGGAATGTGATAAATCAGATTGAAGATCATGAAGAGTGAAAACAAAAAACTAATAATAATAAATCATTCTACCTATGAATGCATTGGTCTGCTAAATTTGATTTCTTGAACCCTTCCTTAACCTCTCTGCCCCAATCCTGCAATTTACATCCATCGTATGCCATTTTTTATTGTTTAATTTAAATAAAATATCAGAAAAATATTTACAAATAAAAAGAAGTTAAATATAAGTAGGAGAACATAAATAAACAAGATAACAAATAAGCAATTGTCCAGTAGAATAGTTAAATTGGATAAAATAAAAAGTTTACAACTTCTAATCAAAGTTTAGTTACTAATCTAATCCAATTAAGACAAAACCATCCAAAATTACTCAAAGACTATTTCAATCTATAATGTATCATATTGTCTTTATTTATATTATATGTGATAAGTTGTTATTACAAAGGGTAAAATAATGAAATTGTTTTTTTTTCTTTTTTTTTTTTTTTTTACTGAGTACCAGAAGTATTATAAATTAGCAATTAAAAAGAGAGAATTTGTTACCTGGACATACAAACGAGCATTCCAATCTTGTTTGTCTGTGGTATTACATTTCAGGAGGTCTCGTCTGTTTCCACCAACATATGGGTTTCCCTTCCAATAAGCATAAGGCTCTCTGTCCACCCATCTCTTCCTTTTGTTCCCTTTCTCTAAGTCCTTCATCAAACCCTCCCATGGCTTTATCTTAAGCTCAGGCCTGTATATACAGACACATATATAGAGTAATTTAGTGTAAAAAATTGTTATTGTTCATTTATTCCATTTAAATAAATAAATATTACTATAACTATAAATTGATTCCTCAAATTATCAACATAAATGGTCTAATTTCATCAACTCACTCAAACTGTATTTAGTAATAATTCACTACAATACATGCCTTTGTAATTCTACATTTCTTTTGGTAGAATCTATGTCATTCTACCTAGCTGTCCTACAGGAAGCCAAGAAAAACTCAAGTATTCTGGAATGCATCTCCCCTTTTATTAAAATGATGTCACATCAATAAAAAAGGGTACGTAATATTATTCTAACGAGAGAAAAATATATACTCCAGAAATATTTTATTTTTTATAAGAAGCCCAATGAATCTATCCATGCCCAATATAATATATACACACATATATATATGTATATGTATCTTTTTTTCTAATTTGTATCTCCAACTCATTGATTAATAAATTTAAAAAATAAAAATAAAATCAGTGTTTTAAAAATAAAATAAGCACTTACCATCCCCAAAAGGACCAATCAGGGAAAGGAATATCGAGGGTCGCATCATCACTGCAGTAACGAAACAATGGAGGCGGATCTGCACCGTTAACGCCGATGAAGTCCTTTGATATGACTACGGGCCGGTCATTGCAATTAAACATGAGCTCTAAATCAGGCACTTTTCCTGGGTACCTCCGTAGTAACTGTAGGATCCCCCACAGCGTAGAAACATCTCTGGTTTGAAACGGCTTACGGTATTTCTCCACGTAAGCCTTCCCGTTTACTATAACCAATCTAAAGTTGGCCTTATCTCTCACCTTCTCTATCATGTCCCTTGAAACCCCTGTATGGGCCCACGGCCTCAAATCTTCGTAGATCCAACGGAAGTAGTCTGGACACGTGGAGCGATATGAACAGTCAGATCCTTCTCTTGAATGAACGATAGTCTCGGTGGAGGGGCAGGTTCTTGTGTGGTCATATGCTGTGCAATTTAGTGGGATTGCCGTATCCGGTCCAGGGCTTTTAGGTATTTTCGTGCTTCTCTGAGGGCATTTCTGGGATATTGCTTTATTTTTAATTTTTCCGAGAGTTGGCCCGCTCAGATCCTGAAATATAAACTACTTTAATAATTAAAAAAAAAATAGAATTGTTTATGAACTTAATTAGAATTATAATCTAAATTAATTTAAGTTCAATCTCTTAAGTTAAATCTCTTCCGCTGACACACATATTTTTGTAGGGACGTGCTATCAGGTTTATATCTATCCTATATTTTATTGTCAAATTACGATTTTTTTATGACAAATTTTAAACACAAAACTATAATTTAGAAAAGTTAAAAGAAAATATAAAGGAATCAATTATCATAAAAAAAAATAAATAAATAAAACAAAAGAAACAGCAACAACAATTGGTGCAGGCAACTATCAACAACTTTATTCCACTATCATTTTTCATACTTTTTATTCCCTTTTATAATAAAACAACATTCTTAATAATAATTTCTACCAAAAAAAAAAACATTCATAATAATAATAAACACAACATAGAAAATGAATTTTCGAACAGTTGTGGAGTAGCATTATTATTACAGGGGAGGAACCTATCTACCACCAATTCTTCGGAAATTACCATTTTGCCAATGTCAAAAGAATGAGGGAGAGACAAGCTATTCATCAAAGATTTCTTATAGGACAATTTGGGAATTTTACAATGCATTATTAAATACTAACGAAAATAATGGTTTCTTAGTGTACCACTATTTAATACCACCCAAAAACCATTTTCATTTTGAATGATTTTTCTGTCTCAAGTCAATAAAGAAAAATACCTAAATGTCTTCAGTATGATCACGAAGTCAACCCACCAAAATTCTCACCATAGAAAAAATACCAAAATTACCAGTCATGGTAATCTTACATTTCCTGTAACATCCATGGAGCCTAAGTGTTTATCACAAATTAATAAATAAAATCACAGTCTAATATATATGTATATATATACACATCAACTCGGTTGGCATGCAAGCCTAATTAATTAACTAATTGGAGAATTTTTAATTTCATTTGTAATCTAATAAACCTGTGTGTGTTCTTCTCTGTTAAACATTGCGTTGCCAATAATATTATTATTTATGATGAGAGTAATATGATGGGAAAAAAAGGTTAAAAAAACTTACATGGGAGTTGAGAAAATAGGTGGAAAGAAGCCCTCCTACTAACAGAAGGAAAATGAAGAAGAAGAAGATAGCAGACGACTTCAACAATGGCCGCCATATCGTGTCTCTGAAAGGGTACGTCTCGGCGCTGTGCTCGTGCTTCGCCGTCGTCGTTGTTGTCGACATGTTTATCTCTTTCATCATCAAATGATTTAGTTACTGTTCTTCCTCATGAATCATGATCATCATCATCATCAGCTGCAGCTAAGTAAATCAATTTTGATTCATATATATTTCTGTAGAACAAAATACATATAAACCAAAATAAAAGGGTTTTCAGTTGTCTCTCTATGCGCTTCTTCTGGTTAAGGATATTTTGTACTTATATAATAAGAAGCATGCTATGTTTGAATGCAGTTGACAATTTTCTAGATCTCACTCAATTCATTAGGAAAAAACTTATTTGGAAGGCTTTTAGAAGAATTATTGATTCATAAATCTATTGGATATTAACAAAGAGGAAGTTGCGTATAATAATAATAATAATAATAATAATAATAATAATAATAATAATAATATGTATATATATAGGGATATTAATAATTTCAATTTTTTATTTTATTTTATATCCATATATATCGTCAACTAATTAAGCTAGCTAATAAAAACCAACGTGGGGTTCACATTTAAAGCTTTACAACTTCTGACCTAACTGTGCACCCTAGTATTAATCTTCTCAATGAGTACGTACGTACAGTTTGGCCAACTTATGAAACTAAAACCCCCCATTGCCTTACAAAGCTGCTTATTTTTGTGTTTGGTAAATTTAATAAAAAAATCAGATTCCTTCTAGAATTAATTACCTTAAGAAGGCATCCACTATATATATAAGAGAAATTAATTACACAAATTAATTTTCCTTCAACTTTTATGCCAAAGTCAATTTCGCATTTTATTTTAGTTTTTGTTTCACTTTGTGTGTGTGTGTTTTTTTTCTCCCGTAACTCACAAGGCAATCCAAACTTAATTTCTTTTCCCTATTGAAAGTCTACCACGCTAGAAATAGAGTTTAATTCTTCGTCATAGCCAGCAAGAATTAGTTAATCATAACTTTACTGACCAATGAGATTCAGAGTCATACCTATTGTCTTTGCCTAAGAAAATCAAACCAACATTTTGGGATGACCATTAACGTTCACATCAAGAAGACCCAAAAGAGGGAATGATGGGAAAGTCAATATCCAATGCAATTGTATAATAATATTTTGGAATTTTTGCACAGCGCCTCTTGAACTTTTTCCCAAGTTGCATTATGCCCCTTGAATTTTCATTTTTCGAAACCGGTGTAGCAATAGTCCAAATTGTTAACACCATTAAATATTAACGGGTTGGAAGCATGTGCTTAACACATTAAAGTATAGTGAGTGGAAAGTTTTTTTTTAAATAATTAAAGTCTGTTTGCTCCTAGTTAAATTTCTTCCTTTCTTGTTTTACTTTATGTATTTTTGTACTTTTGTTTATTTATTAATTAATCAATGAGATTCAGAATCGCACCTACTGGTTCTTCGCCTAAGATCTAATCCACAAGACTTTTTTTGATCAATTGCATGCATAAATTTGGGAAATACACATATAGCAAAGGGAGAGAGAGAGCATAGAAGTGACAAAGACATATTTGGATGCCCAGTAAATTGTCATATTTATTACTTTTTTTAAACTACAATTACAAATGGATATACAATACAATACTCATTTATCATTCAAGTATCTCTTAATTAGAAAAGAAAAACAAATAATCATAAACACAAACATACCCATACGAGTTACAAATAATGAATCAGCTTTTGTCTGAAAAACCGAGTAAAAAGATGAAGACCCAAAAGGAAGAGGCATGGTGCATGGGTTAGTATCAGCTGGACCCTTAACCATAGAATCTATCATATATTTTTTTTCTAATTCATTTGCTGGGCAATACATTGTCTCCAGACAGAGCTCAAAAGCCTTTTCAGGAATGGTAGGCTTGAAATTTAAGAGCTTTGAATATTCATTTAGAAGATGAAACATGTAGTCGTACACATAGTCCATCTTCAGCTCCTCCTTCATGAACCCTAGTGCTGCTTTGCCAATGGCTTGTGCCTGTTAACGAAACCAATCAAAACCAAATTAATATTAATTACCAATAATTTCATGATTAGTATGTTGTAATCAAATAATTAATTACCTCTTCTTGATGGGCGTTGCCCCAATCAACAGCTTTCTTAATTGATGTGCATTTGTCATTGGCCTCTATGGGCCAGTAGTGTTTCATTGGCTTTAAACCTCGGCTGAAGAAATCATAGAACCTGGGATTCACTAATAATGCTAGAGAATCACATGACAGAATATACTTTTCACTCACTGACCAACCATTTCCTTCAATGTATATCTTATACCTGTAACATTAAAGTTTTGTCAACCAAATTATAAAATAATAATAATAATAATAATAATTTTTTTAAAAAAATGAAAGTTTGGTCAGAGGTTATATGAAAAATGATCAAACAGATTTTTCACAAAACAAAAATAAATAAATACTATAACTATGAATGAATATGATCAATTTGTGTACCTATGAGTGCATTGGTTTGCCAAATTTGAGTTTTTGTACCCTTCACGGAACTCACGAACCCAATCCTGTATTTGCATCCCATAAGAAAGTAAAGATAATTAATTAACCATGAACAATTATTTTTAATTGCTGTCAAAAGTAAACAAATAAATAAATCTGCACAGAAATAGATTATTTAAATCACCACTATCTCAAAACCCCATATTGTTGACTTTGCATTAATACCCATATGCATTCTTTTATTTTTTTTATTATTATTATTATTTTGAAAACTCATATATTATTATTAACATATATATTTTAGTTAGATGAATTACATCGTCCACACGAAAAGCAGAATTTGTTCCTTTCTTTAATATGTCAGGTACCACTTATTTATTATGTAAACTCACTTTCAGTGGGGTAAAAAAAAAAAAAAATAGGAGGATAGAATTATGTTTCCACAGGACCACGGCATTTACATCGAGTCCTTTTCTAATTAAGTCCAAGTAGTCCCTTTCACACGACTTGACAAGAGCATGCAAACTAACTAGTTAGTTTGCATGCTTAAAATTAACCCATGTTGTTGTGGTTAACTTTAAAAATTACAAGCAAACAAATAAACTAATAAGTAATGAAGAAATTAAGAAGCTAGAGAAATTGATAATTACCTGAACATACAACCGAGCATTCCAGTCCTTTTCCTTGGTGACATTACATTTGAGTAGGTCTCGTCTGCCACTGCCAACATCTGGATTTCCCTTCCAATAAGCATATGGCTCTCTATCCACCCATTTCATCCTCTCATTCCCTTCTTCCAACTCCTTAAACAATGGCTCCCATGGCTTTATGTTAATCTCTGGCCTATACAAAACATTGATCATGTTCCTAAATCGAATTTTACAACATGTCTAATAAATATTATCATCTACAATATCCATAGAAGTGTATAATACTATAGAGTGATCATATTATTGAGAATAATATAAATAATTAATTGGATGAATTCAAATCTGTTATTTCTTTATCTGTCTCAATATCTAATAAGATTTTGAATTATAAAATTCAAATCCACAAAATAAAAAAACCGATAAAGATGAGCTAGCTATAGTCATTCCAAACAAGCTAGTATTCTTCTGAATTTTATTTAGTTTAAAAAAAAAAAAAATTGTTTGAAAATTAGGATTATAGAAATGCGTTTAGAAATTCATACCATCCCCAGAAGGACCAATCAGGGAAGATGAGGTCCAATGTGTCATTATCACCGCAATAACCAAACAAAGTGGGAGGGTCGTTTGCTTTGGCGTGTGAATGGTCCCTTGATAACATCACAGGGCGGTCATGGCAGTTAAATACCAGCTCCAAATCTGGCAATTTACCTGGGTACTTCCGCAGCAACTGTAGGACGCCCCACCATGTAAACAAATCCCTGGTCTGATAAGCCCTATCATATCTCTCCACGTAAGCCCTCCCGTCGACTATGATTAACTTAAAGTGGGCCCTTTTTCTAGCCTTCTCTACCATCTCCCTTGATATTCCTTTGTGGGACCATGGCTTCAGGTCTTCATAGATCCACTTGAAGTAGTCTGGACACGTGGACGACTCGGATGTGCAGTTAGAATCTTGTTTTGATTGGTTGGTGGTCGTATGGTTGGACTTGGGTAGACAGGTCCTCGTACGGTCGTAGGTAGTGCAGTTTAGTTGGATTTGGACATCGTTTGTGGAGTTTTTTGGGTTTCTGGTGTTTTGTTGAGGGCATTTTTGGGATGTAAGGGTGGCTGTAATTGGTCCGAGATTGTTTCCGGTCAGAATCTTACTTTTCCGGCCGGTCAGAATCTGCAATATAAAATGATATTCCATAAAAATATCAATAACAATTTATATATATATATATATATACACACATAATACATAGAGGTTGTTATTATGGGCGTGGCCCATGTTTTTCCCTTTCTTTCTTTTTTTTGTATTTTATTTTTTTATATTTTTTATATTTTTATACTTTTTTTTATATTTTTTTTTCTATATTTTATACTTTTTTATGCTTTTATATTTTTTTATACTTTTTAAAAAAAATTTATACTTTTTTGTATATTTATATTGTATATATATATGTAAAAAAAAAAAAAGGGAATTAAGCTGCTTGCCCACTATAACGTGGGCGACATCACCCATATATATAGATATGAGAGCTTTTGTGAGTTAGGCAGGTTAGAGTAGAATTGTTCAATTCAAAACATAAAGTAGAAAATAATTAATATTATATATTTTTTTATTTATATTTAATAAAATAATATATAATTTTAATTCAATATATATGAATTATATAATTTAGAATAATATTTTTTTTCTATATATATTTTTTCTTTGAAGAATATTAAAAAAAAAAAAAAGATTAAATGTCCTAAGCATCCTCTTTTTTTCTTTTCTTTTTCTTATTCTAGAGTAATCAACTGTCTTTTTAAGTTTAATTATATTTTATTAGTCAAATCAATTAGCTCAATCAGTTTGCAGCATTTTGTTTTTTCATGTAGAGGCGTGCCTTGTGCTACCAACTCTCTCCTTGTTAATGCTTTTTAGATTAATGTTTTGGACAAAATGTTTTTGAGATTGAAGACTTAAATAAAGTGTTAAATTTTTCCAAAAAAGAAAGAGTTAAATCTTACATAAAGCCAAGAATTATTTGAATACAAAAACAATAATTCAGATTTAAAATTGTTGATTATACTAAAATTCAAAAAAAAAAATTAAGAAGTAATTTACAACAAAATATCAATATATATATATATATATATCAATCTTTTTTCATTCCCTAATCCAAGTTCATATACAATTCTATTATATTTTATGACAAAATAATGTAAAAAAAAAAAATCTGAATTATCATATATATGTAGAATTTGATAACATAACTAACTCAAATTACTCAATAGGACAAAAGCTTGAGACAGAAAACAAGAGATTAGTTAAAAATTATCTGTTCATATCCTTTACTTGATTGATCTCTTGATTAACCAAAGTCAACATAGTACTACTCACAACCATAATCAACCATGTAATCGAGCAGATTACATGTTTGATTATCATACAAATAATAAAATTAATTATAATACCAAAAGATAAATAAATAAATTAAGGGTATGAAACTTACAGGGATGTTGAGAAAGTAGGTGGAGACAAACCCTCCGAGTAACACCAGGAAGAGGAAGAAGATGACCGTCGACGGCTTCGTCAGCGGCCGCCAAATCGTTTCTTTGAAGCCCGGCGTCTGGGATTGGGAGCTCCCCTCGCTGTTATTGCTCATTCTTACATGTATACGTATATGGATATATATATGTATATGTATTTATCTGTGTATGACTGTATTTATGAATCTTTTGGAATCAGGAATTCCTTCAACTGGTGAGACCTCCGACAATCATAGCTTCTCTCAATGGAAAAGCTTCAAGTTGATGGAGTTTTGGAAAGGAATATAAATATATATGATATTCGCGAGCACAATGTCTTGAAAAAGAGCTTATAATATTAAAAGTATAATATTTTCAAGTCCATGATTTGACGAATAGTCAAAAAGTTAGGATTGGAAATTTACAGCTTCTGACATTCCATTACGTAAATATTGTTTAAAGGGATTTACATGACTTTGTACAGTAAATTTAGCGTACGTCAACTAAAAGTAAAATGGGAGGGATTTACCCTATCTCACCCTATTTTAATCGGAATAAGTAAAAGGAAAATAGAGAAGAACAAAGAACGACTTCATTAATACGCAAAGGAAATGTGACAAATCAAACAAAAGTAAAATTCAATGTAAATTAACCGGTCTTTTCATATGAAATTCAACTAATAATTAAACGCGATTAATAAAAAAATAATTAAGAATTAAATTAAACAGCAAACGATGGATGAAGTAAAAGAAGAATTGACCTGAAGAAGAAAAATTTACAGAAATTGAATTGGAATTGATTGGTGTCGGAGATGATGAGTCGTCTCCGGCCTTATGCGTTGGCTCTTGAAAGTACTTCTCACGTTGAAAACTTGAATGCTTCACAGTAGAATTTTATTTCAAATTAAACTCTTCCTTGCAATGATCTCCTGTATCAAACTCATATCCACCATGAAACTCTATCGAAACGCCACTTATCTTTGCACATTTGCCACATTAACTCGAATATTAATTAATTTCTTTTATCAAACTTTATTTTAGCTATGAAAAATCATTGCTCACGTATGCTAATTTTGATATACCATATGCTCTATCAACTATTATAATATATATATTTTTTAAGGGTGTCCAAACCGATTTACACGCACTTACAGGCTGTCAAATTTTTAAGGCCTCAGGCCAATATTAATTATGGGGGCTTTATAAATATTTTTCAGATAATATATATAATTTACCATTCTATTTTTTTATTATTATTAATTTTTTTTTTTTGACAATATTGTGTTGTAAGTATAAGAAAACAAACAAATTGGTTTTTTTTGGCCCACATCCAACCAAATTTGTGATGCTGCTGCAATGTGAAAATTGGTCGTGTTCTAAGACATTTTTTTTTTTTTAGGGTTTGACCTGGTCTATGCATAACATTATTAGACCATTGAAAATTTGTTTAATTTTTAATTTTAATTGATACCAATTATCATTTATAGAAATGTCGAAGGTTTCAGTTCTATATATATATATAGAAGAAGAAGAAAAGATGAAAAGCCAGAAAAACAAACTGCAAAGAGAGAGAAAAATTAAGATAAGATGGGTCACACTATTTAAAATTAAAATTCTTTTGAATCTTCATCTTAGGAGATTTTAAACGATTGCCTACCTCATTTATAGTGAAGGTCAATCTTGTTAACTGGTTCATGATTTTAAGGGCGCACCCTTATATGAGTACTGTGTTTTTAGGAGTTGTCAACAATTATAATGCTCTTGAAGCTTTCATATAGATGGCCTAGACACTAAAGGAATTATATTCTATAGTAATAATAAATATATAAATAATACCTAAGTATTATAATATTCTATTGCCAGTCTCACCACTCTAACCAAAATACAATACGTGTATTGGCATTTGTTGAGGTCTAGTTGGCCCGATTCCCGAGATTACATATATTACACTAAATAATATTGGACCCTTAGCAACGTACATACATAGAGAGAAAGAGACCGATGAATGGTTTGTTTAATTAGCAATGAATATTAAATTATATAATTTAACAATAATAAAGTGGTCATGTCAAATTATGGTGAATTAAATTATTAATTTGTGTCCGTAACTGAGGAATCAATTCTCAAAATGAATAAAGATGGTGGGGCAGATAGTTATAAAAAAATAAAAACAAAAAATTAGTGGCCAGCAAGTGGGAGGAGTACAACCTATCCGAGTTGAAAATGGTGAGCTACGACATTATAGCTTGACTTTTGGGGTGATTGAAAGTGATTATGCGAATACAATTCAACTGCCTGAAGGATGAAGAAGAAGAAAAGTAAAAATTAGCAAATGAAGGAATCGCACTGAATGAGTCGAGCCAATATATTTGCACAAAGCAAAATTCCATTACACATGTGCAACACATGAAATATTAGGTAAGCTTACCTCTGTTTGCTCCCCAAAGGTTATCAGCTCTGAGTTTTTTTTTTTTTTCAATAAACTGTAGGAGATTTAATTTTTTATAAATTCTCTAATTATGTTATAGATATTCTGTTTTTGACTAAATTATAGAGGAAATTAATCGAAATACACACAAGTTGTCTGGACAATATCCCTGACCGCTAAAAAATAAAAAGTTTAAGCATAATTACTTTTACATTAAAGTCAACTTTGCCAACTTAAATTAAAATATTAACCCTAGTGTCAAGTTTACAATTTTTTAACTTTCCAATTATTAATTAGAGAATATATAATTACACAAAAATATAAACCATCAATTTTGATGTCAAAAAGTCATTTTTGGGACTTAAGTTTCTCTTTCTTTTTTTCTTTTTTTTAAAATCTTAAGTTTCTCTTTCTCTTGTTTTTGTTTATTGTCGCTGTTTTCCCATGTGTGATTTTCTCCCTCAACCTACGCAACAATTTATTGCTACAACGACAAAAGGAAAGAGTACATACACCCATAAATCGTAGACCAGAACTGCCCTCGCGTACCTGCACGGACTTCCTTGCCGACTCAACTTGTCCTTCTGTAGTTTTTGAAGGGTCCAGTGCACGCACTAGAAAGAAACCTCTTCATGAGGAACTGATTCTTTTGTTCACTTTAAATTTTCCACAATAAAAGGCTCAGTTTATATTCTCATTCACCAATATCATTTGGATTCCAATCGATAATCATTGGTCCTTTGCCTAAGAGATCATATCCACCAATTAAGCACCCAAAATAGAGAATCACGCACATTAAATAGCGGTTGGGTAATCATTTAATCAGAGAAGTTTTATGAATTATCTTCATAATTTATACATTAAAAACGCATAACAAATTTCCCAATAATTCTTCTTCCACATAGAAGGCTGTTTAAGTGATTCACCTTATTAATGATTAATTCTATTGCTCCCTTTCCATTAATAGCTTATGCAATTTCACAAAAAAAAAAAAATGAAACAAACATGTCAAAATAGTTATGGCCGGTGTAATTATTGAAACAAAAATGGAATGTATATGTTTCTTCTATTTTTTTTCTCTGTGTATATTTCCTCCAGATCCACGTGGCAATCCAAGCTTAATTAATTCCTTTTGAAAGTTGGCGCTGGGAATAAACTCAATTGCACCCCACTTTAACAAGTAACTAATTATTATTAGTTATTCGCCAAAAAAAAAACTAATTATTATTAGTTTATTGATCAATGAGATTCGGAATCAATCTTAATTATTTGTTCTTTGACTAACAAGGTTCAAATCCACCAATTTGGATGCCCATTAAATTGTCAAAAATGTAACTTACAAATGGATAAATATAATAGTCATTTATCATTCATGTATTTCCTAGCTAAAAAAGAAAAACAAATAATCATAAACACAAACATAACCATACGAGTTTTAAATAATGAATCAGCCTTGGTCTGAAAAGCCGTGTAAAAAGATGAAGACTCAAAAGGAGGTGGCATGGTGCATGGGTTAGTATCAGCTGGACCCTTAACCATGGTATCCATCATGTACTTCTTCTCTAATTCAATTGCTGGGCAATACATTGTCTCCAAACAGAGCTCAAAAGCATTTTGAGGAATGGTAGGCTTGAAATTTAAGAGCTTTGAATATTCATTTAGAAGATGAAACATGTAGTCATACACATAGTCCATCTTCAGCTCCTCCTTCATGAACCCTAGTGCTGCTTTGCCAATGGCTTGTGCCTGTTCATGAAATATCAATCAAAACCAAAATCAAAATTAATTACCAATAATTTCATGATTAGTAAATGTTGTAATCAAATAATTAATTACCTCTTCTTGATGGGTGTTGCCCCAATCAACAGCTTTCTTAATGGATCTGCATTTGTCATTGGACTTTATGGGAAAGTAGTGCTTCATTGGCTTCAAACCTCGGCTGAAGAAATCATAGAACCTGGGATTCACTAATAATGCTAGAGAATCACATGATAGAATGTATTTTTCACTCACTGACCAGCCATTTCCTTCAATGTATATCTTATACCTGTAACATTTAATTTTTTTCAAAAAAAAAAAATAATAATAATAATTAAAAAAAAAAAAAGAAAAAGAAAATTGGTCAAAGGGTATATGAAAAAAGATCAAATAGAGGTTTTTCACCAAAATGAAAGACACAATAATAATAATGTAAAGTGAATGTTACCTATCTTCCTACCTATGAGTGCATTGGTCTGCCATATTTGAGTTCTTGTATCCTTCCTGGGACTCACGAACCCAATCCTGCATTGCCATCCGGATAAGAAAGTAGAGGCAATTAACCATCAAGAATTATTTTTAATTGCTTCCAAAAATTAAATAAATTAATTAATTTTAAAACAAATAGATTGGCACTGTCTAACGACCCTATAATGGTGATGTTTAATTAATGTCCACCCATATGCATTTTTTAATTCAAAAACCTTTCTTTCTTTCTTTTTGGTCAAGTACCTGGAAGTCTATAGTAGGCCACACGTTTTGTTGACATTGATGAATTACATCGACCACACAGAGAGTACAATTTGTTGGTTTCTTTAAATATGTAGGTACCACTTATTTAGTATATAAACTAGCTTCCAGTGCATAAAACAAATAAAGACAGAGAAATATCTTCCACAGTACTTACAGTTTCTCTTTAAATTGTTATAATTTTTTTTTTTTTTTCTCTTGACTAGTTTCCAAGTCCATTATATGTACATGTTGAAAGGTGTTAGAAAAAGAATATCAAAGAATTTAACTAACTATGAAATAATACTAACCTGAACATACAATCGAGCATTCCAGTCCCTTTTCTTCGTTACATTGCATTTGAGTAGGTCTCTTCTGCTCCTACTAACAGCCGTATTTCCCTTCCAATAGGCATATGGTTCTCTATCCACCCATTTCTTCCTCTTATTCCCTTCCTCCAATTCTTTAAAGAAAGGTTCCCACGGCTTTATGTTAATCTCCGGCCTACACAACATTAAAGAATTTAGACGTGTTATTTTTTTTTTATAGAAAAAATTACTTTAATATGGATTTTATCAGTTTAGAATTTTATTAATGGATAAAATTTTATTGTTGTTTCAACTTTACAATATTTTCAGAATCTAGAGCAGTTAACCTACACCCCTAACAGATTCTCCTTCACCTGTCATATTAAATAAGACTGATTATACCTGAGATACTAATGGAGCTTGTCAAAATTCAAATCATAATTTTCACAAATAAATATAATAGAACAGTCAACTTCTTTTCTACTAGATCACACCCTAGATACAATTTAAACATGCTATTGAACACAATGCAGAATGATAATATCTATATGAATACGACCAGATGATAATAACGTCTTGTTATTAATCAAAATCAGACTCGTGACTATATATAAATTCTTGGCCACTTCCCAATTTATATAATGTTTAAAGAAAAAATTGAGTACTTGTCCAAGTGACAAGCTAGTTATTATTCTTGATTATTAAATTTTTTTTTCTATTTTTCATTTTTTTTTTTTTTGGTCGAAATTCTATTTTTCATTTGTTTTGAAAATTAAGATAAGTAAAGAGCAAACTAGAAATTCCATACCATCCCCAGAAAGACCAATCCGGGAAGATGAGGTCCAATGTGTCGTCATCACCGCAAAAACCAAACAAAGCGGGAGGGTCCTTGGCTTTGGCGTGGAAATGATCCCTTGATGACATCATGGGGCGGTCATGGCAGTTAAATACCAGCTCCAAATCTGGCACTTTCCCTGGGTACCTCCTCAGTAACTGTAGCACTCCCCACCAGGTAAACAAATCCCTGGTCTGATAAGCCCTATCATATCTCTCCACGTAGGCCTTCCCGTCAACTATGATTAACTTAAAGTGGGCCCTCTCCTTAGCCTTCTTTATCATCTTCCTCGATATACCTGTCTGTGACCACGGCTTCAGGTCTTCGTAGATCCACCGAAAATATTCGGGACACGTGGACGACTCCGATGTGCAGTTAGAATCTCGTTTTGATTGGTTAGTAGTGGTCGTGTCGTTGGACGAGCAGGTCCAAGTGCGGTCGTACGTGGCGCAGTTTGGTTGGATTTCCACATCGCTCGTTGAGTTTTTAGGGATTTTGGTGTTTTGTTGAGGGCATTTTTGGGATGTGCTTGGGGCTGCAATTGGTCTCACAGGAGTTTCATTTGGAATCCTTACTCTTCGCACATGGTAGCCAGTCAAAATCTGCAAATATAAAAAATAAATAAATTATAATAATTTTTTATAAATATAATGAGAGCACTAAATTGTCCTAATTATTTTTTTCTGAGTAAATTAAATTATTTAAGTTTAAAATAATATTTTATTATTCAGATCACTGGTTCGATATTTTCTAAGTGGTTGTAGAGCTGTGCTTTATGTTTATTGTCGATGCTTTTTGAGATTGATGCTAACCCTAAATTTTCTTTTTAAAAAGTTAATGACTGAGGTGTTAAATTAAGAATTATTTATAATACAAATCAATGACGTGCATGTTCTTTTGTAGAGTGGTGCTCTATGCTATCAACTCTCCTTATAGTTAATATTTTATTTTCCACACCGATGCTTAAATAAAGTATTAATTTTCTATCTAAAAAGTTATAAGACTGTATATAAAGTTAAGAATTATTTTAATAGATGACACTATTTTAGATTTTCAAACTTTTTCTAATAAATAAAATAAAAAATGAATTTAATTATATTTTAAAGCGAATTACCAATTGTAGACATAACAACATGTGTGTATATATATATATTTACTAAAAAAAACATGTATATACATATATATATATATATATATAACTTTATTATATTTTATATAAATAAAAATAAATAATGCAGAAAGTCTGAACTAATAGTATTCGAAATGACTATATATAGAATAAGAAAACATAACTAGCTCAAGAATATTTGAAAAAAAACAAGTAATTAATTATCAACCTCTTGATTAATCAAATAAAAAGTTAACTTGGCCGCCGGGCGGCCTAATTAAAAATAATAATAATTGAAACTTACAGGGATGTTGAGAAAGTAGGTGGAGACAAAGCCTCCGATTAACACGAGGAAGAAGAAGAAGATGACCGTCGAAGGCTTCGTCAACGGCCGCCGTATCGTTTCTTTGAAGCCGGAAGTCTGAGTTTGGGAGCCCTGCTCATTGTTCTTGCTCATGCTAATTTCCATGTGTTTTCTTCTTCAGCTCTCTCTCTCTCTCTCTCTCTCGCTACATATTATATATATATGTATGAATCTTTTGGGAGCAGGAACCCTTCCGTCAATGATATCGATCTTCAACCAGTGAGACTTCCGACAATTTTACAGCTTCTCTAGATCTACATGCGAAAGCTGAGATGGTAAGACTTTTTAGAACAAGTACAACCCGGTTTTCAGAAAAATTGTTTATAATATAAATATGGTTTTTTCTTAACTAAAATTGGTGCATCAACTGTTCATATTTTAATGATTTGGAAACATGTGCTGGGCACATGCAAATTGTTGAGGACTAATAGGTCACTTTATGTGAGACCCATGTTTATTAAGTTATGGTTTGTTTAATTAGCAATAATAAGTTGGTGAAGTTATGGAGAATTAGATAATTAGTTTGTGTCCACATGTCAGGAAGGTCTCAATGACTCAATTTTAATAATAAATAAAGATGACGCTAAAGTAGCCAATGAAGGAATGCTGGCCACGGGTGGGAGTACCAGTGCTTATCCGAATTGACAATGGTGAGCTGCAGGATAATTGGTAATCGGACCTTTGACTTTTGGATAGTGTCCGAATGGGCGTGCCTGAGTATTTATCATTCTTTGATTACAATTCAAGTGCCACTAAGGATGAAGAAAAACAAAGAGTGCATGGCAAATGATGGACTTTGAACATCTTTAATAGTACTTTTTAAAATAAAATATATAATTTATATAATAAAAAGTATTTTTATTAATATTTAAAAATAAATAATGAAAAAATTTATTTAAATCTAATAAATTTTTTATATTTTTGTTCTTCATTTTGATTTTTTCCATAAGTATTAATAATCAGATTTCTCTTCCACCGTAAGGGAGGAACAAAAATATTATAAAAATTAATTAATAGAGCATATAAAAATAAAAATATTATAAAAATCAATTAATAAAACACATAGAAACTCGAAGCGTATTAATTAAAATTTAAATAAAGAGTGAGTTTTGGCTCTCTAGATATGGAGAGTTCAACTGACTTTTTAATTTATTTTTTAGATATAAAAAATTTATTGGACTCTAATTTTACAAAATAATTTTTTAAAATAAAGAATTTTAATAATATACGGGGCTCATTAAAGATGCTCTTATACTCGATGAATTAAAGCAACTTTGCAACAAATAAAATTCTACGACATACTGTATAACACATGGAATATTATTAGCTAGCTTTGCATTGAGATTTGAAAACCCTTTATACTTTCCTTAATAATTGCTATGGAATTGAATTTTTACTGTCCACATATTAAAATAAAAACAAAACACAACTTTTTTTTTTTTTGACCATTCCAATGTATGATTTAATTAGGGAATTGCATAATTCTCTAAAATTAATTTTGACATCAGAGCCAAGCTATACTTGGGACTAAAATCACACCAAACCCTATATAACTTAAAGTTTTCTTTGTTTTGTTTATTTCTTCTTTTGTTTCTCCTCTACCTATGCTTAATTTTCTTTGCCCAATAATTCTTCTCCCACAAATCCACTTGTTGAAGTGAATTAGCTTTATTATGGAGCACTGAGTAAATAGAAGAAGGACCATAAGGAGGAGGCATAGTGCATGGGTTAGTATCAGCTGGACCCTTCACCATGCTATCCATCATGAACTTTCTTTCCAACCCTCTTGCTTGGCAAAGCATTGACTCCAAACAGAGCTCATTAGCATTTTGAGGAACACTAGGCTTGAATTTTAAGAGCTTTGCGTATTCATTTAGAAGATGAAACATGTAGTCATACACATAGTCCATCTTTAGCTCCTCCTGAATGAACCCTTTTGCTGCCTTTCCAATGGCTTGTGCCTGTTCATCTCAAAATCAAAACCAGATGAATTATATGAATCAAAATTAACATGTCCTAATTAGAGCATCAATAATTAATCTTAATTATTAATTAATTACCTCTTTCTTGTGTGTGTTGCCCCAATCAACAGCATGCTTAATGGATTTGCACTTGTCGTCGGCTTTTATGGGCCAGTAGTGTTGCATTGGCTTCAAACCTCGAGAGAAGAAATCATAGTATTTGGGATTCACTAATAATGTAAGAGAATCACACGCAAGAATGTACTTTTCACTCACTGACCAAGCATTCCCTTCAATGTATATCTTGTACCTGTAACACATGAATAAATATTTGTCATTTAAGGAATAAAAATAAGTGAATTAGAGAGACTATGACAAATTATACCTATGGGTGCATTGGCTCGCCAAATTTGAATTCTTAAACCCACCCTTAGACTCTCGGCGCCAATCCTACAATTTGCATATCCAGCATACCATATTTTATACGAAAATTTCGTAACCAAATCAAAGTATACATTTAATTTAACTAAAATATTAGCAAATAATTGAGTACAAATAAAAACAAATACTTAATGATAAGTAAGAGAACATGTAGTTAATTGTTACCCTGTTATCTGATTATTTTTATCTAAAAATTTATACCTTATTATCATTTTACGGTTGTATCATTTGAAATTCTTACCTTATTATATGGTTATGCTACCTGAAAATTACATCTTATTACATTATTTTAATACTTATGTTACCTAAAATTTATAGCTCATTATCTTATTATAAAGTTTTTTTACTTGAAATTTGTATTTAATTTACTACTGAGTTTATATGGTTATATATGTTACCTCAAATTTTTTTTGGTCTCTTGTTACCCTACCTAAAATTTGTAATCCGATTTGATGGTTATATTACATGAAGTATATACCTTGTTACCCTATTTATGATTATGTTAATTACTTGAAATGTGTGTTTTTTTTTAAATAATAATAATAATTACTAGTTATATTATTATCTAAAATTTGTTTCTTGAATTGTTGGTACCCATCACATGTTGCCTGACATTTATACCTCGTTATCCAATATTATAGTTAAGTTACCTAAAGTTTATACCTTTGTATTTATACCTTGTTACTTCCTTTCATGATTATATAAATTACATAATTATGTTTCTCCAATCTAGGGTATGTTACCTACAATGTGCATCCGACAACCATATTATACATTTTTTTTTTTTCAATTCATTTTCGAAGGTTTAAATAGAAAGAACAAATCATGAATAAAAAGTACACGTACAATTATAATTAAGGAGAAGGCAAATTACTGAATGTTGTACCTGGACATACAAGCGAGCATTCCAATCTTGATTGTGGGAGACATTACATTTGAGGAGGTTTTTTCTGGTTGGAGCAACGTATGGATTTCCTTTCCAATAAGCATGAGGCTCTCTATCCACCCATTTCCTTCTCTCATTCCCTTCCTCCAACTCCTTCAACAGTGCCTCCCACGGCTTTATGTTAATTTCTGGCCTATCAACAATTAATTAATATTCCAATTTTATTTTATTTTTTAAATTGAATTAAATATTAATAAATAAATAAGAGAAACTTAAAATTATTACCATCCCCAAAAGGACCAATCTGGGAAGGCCACATCAACAGTGTCATCGTCCCCGCAGAAACCAAACAAAGTCGGTGGGTCCGTGGCATTTGCCTTCACATAATCCCTTGATAACATCACAGGGCGGTCATAGCAGTTAAATACCAGCTCCAAATCAGGCACTTTCCCTGGGTACCTCCTAAGTAACTGTAGCACTCCCCACCATGTGAACAAATCTCTGGTCTGAAATGCCCTATTGAATCTCTCCACGTAAACCTTCCCGTTGACGATCAACAATCTGAAGTGGGCCCTTTTTCTAGCCTTCTCTATCATCTCCCTTGATATTCCTGTGTGGGACCATGGCCTCAGATCTTCGTAGATCCACCGGAAGTACTCTGGACACGTGGACGACTCGGATGAGCACCTAGGGTCTCGTCCTGGAACGGAGTTAGTGGTGTTGGCGGAGGGGCAGGTTCGCGTGCGGTCGTACGCAGTGCAGTTGAGTTGGAACTGGATGTCCTCTGTGGAATTCTTCGGGAGTTTGGTGTGTCGTTGAGGGCATTTCTGGGCTGTTCTGGTGCTCCGTATTGGTCCAACTGCAGATCCACTCAGAATCTGCTATGTAAAAGGGGAGCTCCATATGACATCAATACTAAATTTGTTTTGCAAAATATAAACAGAAAATTTAAATTGTATTTAATTTTAAAGTTCAAAAACATGAACTTGCAATTTATTATATTCATATTTCAATTGGCCAATTCCCTTTTTCTTTTTTTCTGATAAAACAGTAACTTTTCACCACTGGTTTTAATTTTATGTGATTGCTTGATATATTATCTCTACATATTCTGAATAAATTTCTTTAATCACAAAGTGATATAAAAATTTAAGATTTCTCCTCTTTATTATTATTATTACGGTTAAGTTAACCGACTCATATTTATTAATATCTTGCTTGTGATCTAATCTAATCTTGGATAAAATATATATATATATATATATATATATATATATATATAAATATTCATATTCATAACATAATATGTAATAAGTAAACCATTATTGCAACAGCTAAAAACCTTATCCACTAGTAGAATATAACTGAATATAACTTACAGGAATGTTTAGGAAGTAGGTGGAGGCAAACCCTCCAACAAGAAGAAGAAAGAGAGAGAATACGATAGCTGAAGACTTGGTTAATGGCCTCCGCAACATCGTGTCCTTGAAGAAATGAAACGTCTGAAAGCCTTGCTCACCCATATCCTTACTCTTTCTTCTTCTTCTTCTTCTGTTTTTTTTTTTTAAATGTTTTCTTCTTTTAATGATCTTCAGCTACTTAATGGTTTTCCAACATCCCAAAATACAAAACCAAATTTCTCTCTGTCCCCTCCATTGACTAACAGTTGCTGTATGTTATATATATATATATATATATATATATATATATGTCAGAGTTGTGGTGCTGGGGTTTGTAAGTTTCTATGGACTTTTCAACATTAAAGTGGTTTGCTACGTCATAGGACAATACTATTACGGGGCTAAAGTTTGAATTTCTGATCCAATAATCATAATTAGGCTTAAGTAATGGAAATCCTTGTGATATAATTATATATGTGTTTGTGTTTGTATATGTGTATGAAATATGGAAATCCTCGAATTAATATGAGAAAAATCAAACATGCAGCGTGTCTAAAAACTTACCCAACTTAGTTTTGACCTTTTCGTACGTTATATATTATTGAAGGGGATTTACTAAAGTTTTGACATATAAAGTCAGTTTGACCAGCTTCAACTATCCCTGTGTATGAATACTAGGTTTCTTTCAAAAAAAGAAAAAACTATCCCTGTAGATATAGCTATATGAGTATATCATAGCCCACATATATATAGAATACCATGTATATACCATGTACCATATATGAACCATAATTTATATGTATAAATGATTTACAATGATGATTTATTATTATTACTAATAAAAAAAGATTGAAAGGTAGAGAATGACATACTAGCATATATATGATTTTGATATAATATGGTAGTAGCTTTACTATGCTTTTTGGAAGCTTTCTCATTCCTGGTACTAGAGAATTTCTTTTTTTTTTTTTTGGTGAATAAGGCTGCAAATTGCACAAAAAAACCAGAAACCTGGATTACAGAGAAAAGCAACCTTCCATGATGTCCTTATGGATTTGTTGCTCAAAACAAAAGGGAATAGAACCCCTACTACAAAATTCAAAATCAAAAGCTGATAAGTTTAAAAGAGTCGTCTTTGCTATTATATCCGCTAGCAGATTACTGCGTCTGCTAACCCAAGACAGAGACCAATGCTTCCCTGCAAAAACATTCCGCACATTCAAAATTTCATTGTAAGCGAACCAGGACGTAGGCTCTCTATTGTCCTTCACCTCCTTCATAGCCAATTGAGAATCACAATACCAGTCAGCTCTTGTTATCCCCTTGCTTTCCAAAATTTCAGAGGCCCATTCTAAAGCCTTTAACTCAGCTAGGAGGCGTCATAACTGTCGTTAGCTTTGAAGCTAAACCAACCATATTTCCTCTAAAATCACGAACCACCATAGCCAGGGCAGTTCCTTCTCCCCCGATTGCAATATCAGTGTGAACGATACAAGTCTCAGAAGTAAATATCGTTGTAGTGGGAAGTAACGCCTCAGACCCAACCTCAGTAATCTCATCCATAACAGAAAGCTTTTCAAATTCATCCACAGTATTCTCAAAGAAAGAGATAGCTCGTTTAATATCCATTGACTCCCTAAACAAAACGTCATTACGAAACCTCCATGCAGTGTATATAGCAGTGATCAGTATATGAGAAACCGTGGTTTTACTTCCCAACCTTCCAAATCCTTTCGGATCCAAACAGAAATTAATCAAAGTGAAAATATCACTGCAGTTTAAATCTTCCCAGATAAATCCCCATCTGCTCCCGAAGGAAATTGCTCTAATAATATGGCACTTTCGCACTATGTGGTCTATCGTTTCATCACAGTCCTCACAGAAGGGACAATTTGAGTCAGATAAATTTAAAAGAGTTGCTAACCTTTTCCGAGTAGGAATGCAGCCTGCCATAATTCTCCAAAGAAACAACTGAAGCCGAATATGGATTTTTGACTTCCATATATTCGCCCACAGCGTATCAACTTCGTGTTCCATATTGTATCCTTTGTCCACCAGAAAAGCGCTTTTGACACTGAAGATTCCTGAAGGGTTCCCTATCCACAGCAACCTATCCTGTCTCTGATTTGTAGGCCGATCCAATCTCATGATATTCTGAACACTCTGAGGTTCAAACAAAGCTCTTAACCTCTCGATATCCCAGCTTCCTGAATCCCTGTGGATAAAGTCTGCCACTTTTAAGCCAGTAATACAACTTACTCCATGCCTTCTAACTGGTATATTATTTGCCTCCCACGGGATCCATGGATGTAACCAAGGATCGATAGAAAGACCATCTCCAAGATTAAAACAGCTTCCCCTAGTGATTACCGCTTTTGTGCTGGGAATACTCCTCCATCCCCATGAGTCGCCTTTCTTAGCTTCACACTTAAAGAAATCGCCATTGCGCAGATATTTTGTTCTCAACAAATCAGACCATAACCTTTCCTCCCCATTTGCTATCTTCCACCCTAGCTTGGATAAAAGAGCTGTGTTGTAATCCCAAAAAAGCCTAAAACCGAGTCCACCTTCAGATTTTGGTTTACATAGATCCTTTCAGTTACGATAAGCCAAGAATCTGGTGCTTCCTCTTTTTGCCCCCACCAAAATTGCCAGATAATAGAGTCCAAGTCCTCGCATACTCCTCGGGGAATTCTAAACGTCGACATTGTATATACTGGAATAGATTGTGCTACTGCTTTGATGAGAGTGGTCTTTCCAGCTTTGGATAACAACTTCCCTTGCCAACATTCCAAGCGACTTTGAAGTTTCTCCTTGATTCTGCTGTAATCTTTCCTTCTATTTCTTCCAGTGAATAAGATGTTACCCAAGTAAAGCGATTTGTCCTCCATTCTCTTAAAACCCAAAATAGTTTTGATCTGTCTAATTTTATTTCTATCACACTTGGGAGAGAATCTCATGCTGGATTTTTCTGCGCTCACCTCCTGACCCGACCATAAGTAAAACTTTTGGAGACATCTCTCAATAGCTTCAGCATTTTGGGTATTTGCCCTACTGGTAATGATTAAATCATCTGCAAACATAAGGTGAGTAATTGGTTTGGCTCCTCTGCTAATTTTAACACCCTGTAATCTACCCTGCTCTTCTTCCACCTTAAACATTCTCGTTAAAACCTCAGTTGCAAGGATGAACAGGAAGGGAGATAGTGGATCCCCTTGACGAATACCTTTCCTAGGTATGATTTTTCCAGAACATCCTCCATTTAATAAAAGATTAAACTCAACAGTGCTTATGCAACTGAAGATCATATCCCTGAAGTTCCTAGAAAAACCAAGAGCCTCCATGATTTTTATTAGGAAATTCCACTCTAACTTGTCATAGGCTTTTTTCAGATCAATCTTAACCATCATAAGACCATTCCTTCCTTTGTGATTCCTTATCTTGTAAGCCAATTCGTGGGCGATAACAGTATTCTCAGCTATCCACCTTCCACTCAGGAATGCTCCTTGGTAGGGGGATATAATGTTATCTAAAACAGTTCGCAACCTCTTGGCAAGAATCTTTGCAACCACTTTATAAGCATAATTGCATAAGCTAATAGGTCTAAGATGATTAAAATTTGAAATTTTTTTTTATCTTAGGAATAAGGCAAATGTAAGTCTGATTTAACCCTTTGCTAACCTTTTTAACTCGAAAGCATTCTTGGACCATTCCTATCATCTGCTCCTTGACCGTCATCCAATGAGTTCAATAAAAATCTCCGGGAAAGCCGTCTGGGCCCGGGGCTTTTAATGGGTGCAGACTCCAAAATCCCTCTTTGATTTCTGCATCATTCGGTATGTGCATGAGAAGTTCATTTTCTGCTCCTTCGATGCAATTCGGCATAAGTTCAAAAATCTCGTTTGGCACCATGTAGTCTGTTGAAGAGTATAGAGATTCAAATTCCTTGATAAGATACTGTCCTATATCCTTTGTCTCAGTAAGCCATACATTACCATCCTTCATGGCTTCAATTTTATTCCTTCTCCTCCTTATCAGAATACTTGCATGAAAGAACTTGGAGTTTCTGTCTCCTTCATTCAGCCAAAGTTCTTTAGACTTCTGCTTTTGAATGATTTCTAGCCTCATTCTTTGTTTTACAAGTTCTTCCTTCAGTGTTCGCTCTGTGTCACCCTGATCCCAAGTAGAATCCTGAACGGTGGCTAACCTCTGCTCGAGCTCTTTTATTTTCACATCAGCATAGCCAAATTGCTCCCTATTCCATTTTTTTAATCTCCTCGCCGTGTAGGCTAGTCTTCGAATAGTTTTGTGAGCCTCCATCCCGTGGCCTGCTCCACTATGCCAAGCCTTCCTAACCACCTCAAAGCAAGTTTTATCCAAGAACCACGCTTTAAAATAGCGAAAAGGTCTATGGGGAATCACTTCGCCTCCCTTAGTTATCAGCATAATCGGAATATGATTTGAGGCCTCAGCTTCCAGATGAATAACCCGCGAGTCAGGGTATATTCCTAACCAATCTTCCGTGGCGCAAGCTCTGTCCAAACGTTCTTTGATCCAAGCGGTGCTCTGTTGGTTGTTGGACCAAGTAAACCGGCAACCAGTGAAGCCTAAATCCAAAGCAGCGGAGTCACTGAGAAAATCCTTGAGGAAAAGTTTTCTTCTTCCAATCCGCCTCCCTCCAAACTTTTTTGAATCACAAGTTATTTCATTCAAGTCGCCTATTATACACCACGATATGCTTTCTGAATCCAGTAGAGACCACAAAGAATCCCAAAAAAGATCATTTTCCCGAAAGTAAGGAGTACCATAGCAAGCTACCAACTTCCATGTTCACTCACCTAGGAAGTTTGCGATTGACGCACAAATGATTCGATCACTGTTCCAATCCACCTTTATATCCACTTCATCATTCCACATGAGAATTAGACCTCCAGCGTTTCTATCAGCTTCCACTATAAAGCAGTTATGAAAATGTAATCTTTTGCATAAACTCTCAGCCTTTTCTCTGTTATATTTTGTCTCAATAAGAAAAACACAGTTTGGATTATTCCTCCGAATAAGGGCTTTGATATTATTGATCGTCGGAGATCGACCAATTCCCCTGCAATTCCAAGAAATCATCTTCAGATATGGGGGAGGGGCATGATGAGGCCCGCCTCCTCGGCCTGCTGAAAATTCTATTGTCTTATAGTTGTGGAGCTTTCTCCCCTTTCTCGTCCTACATTTTGAGATATTGCCTCTTTTTTCCAGTCTCTCCTACTTGTTGATAACTGCTGGCCACTTCCGACCCGCTTCTTATGATGATGAAGCTGTGAAGAGCCCCCGCTCCTTCTTGTCTTCTCCATGACCGGGTTCTTATCGGGGAAGGAGATTTTCTTCCCAAAGAGAACTCTTGTTGGGAATCCACGATGCGCAGACCATCCCTTCCATCTTCACTTTCTTCCTGGTGCTGATGTGCTTCCCTCAGAGAATTCTCTGCTTTTGAACTACCCCCTGGTAAGTGTTGACCTGGTCTTTTTCTCTGTAAAACTTTCCTAGTGCTTGGTGAATCCTTTTCCCCTGAGGCTTGTCTTTGCGAGCTCGGCCCAGTTCCTACCCATTCCGCCAGTTCTAGGCCCACCTCTCTGGAATCCTCATTCTCTATCTCACCCATTTCCTTGAGCAATTTTTTATGCTCTTGGGCCTTGAATGTAGCAATGGCCTGTATAAAGTTTTCGGCCCAGCCCGTTAGAACTTGTTGGTTGAAATTGCACTCCCGTCCTTTTTTTGTAAAGAATTGAATTAAAATTGAATCCTTCGGCGCATTGTCTGGTCATCGTGAGGCTTAGAGCTGCCACAGTAGGGTTAGCAGAGATCACATCCATAGCTGCCTCTACTTCGTCAGGCTTCTCAAGGTTAGCTGCCTCTACTTCGTTAGGCTTCTCAAGGTAATGAGTAGTAGGCTCTTTCTGTCCCATGTCTGTCACAGTCATCTTCTCTGTATCATTTGCAGGACTAGTAAGAACTTCATTGGAAAGCGTGAGAAACTTTGGGGTATGGTTTGGCTGGGAACTTAGGGAATTTCGGCTACCTTCTGGTAGATTCAAAAAATTGAGGAAGTCGCCGTTTTCAGATCTAAGCCATTTCCCATAAAGTTTGGTTGTAATCCTTTTGTTATTTGTAACTGTAGCTGGAACCTTGAATCCACACCTCCCGGTTACATGATCAAGTAGACCACACGCAATGTAAATTGATAACCGCTCAGATTTGAAGCGTATCCAAATTTCTTTGCCCTTTTCTCTATTCTGGAAGAAACCTCCTGGTATGGGGTCCTCAACGGCAATTTCAACCCTTAAACGGATGAATCTCCCACCCACTAAGGACCTCTTTGTCAAGGCATCTTCATGGATTTCTCCTATCAGGTTTCCGATTTTCTCTGCATTTTCTAAGTTAAACAAACGTGGAGGAAGTCCATGTATCTGCACGTTGAAAGTTGCAGTGCTGAAGTTTATCTCCCGCATCTGTATCTCAGGCAGCCATTCTTTTAGGATCAAGAGGGCTCCATTAAAGGACCAAGGCCTTCTCCTGAATATTGCCTCCTTCTCCCTGACGTCTGAAAAGATAAACTTGAAGATGTTTCCTTCTATCCCTTCAACTTTCAGTTTCCGTTTCAAACTCCATATTTTTGAAATGCTATCTTCCATCTTATACCTACTGAAGATTCTTGTGGAAAGAAGTTTCCCAATCAGAACTCTTTCAGTGATTTTGCTGGCTTCATCCTCTCTGTCCGTGAGAGATAAGTTTTGTAAAGATTGTTGCAGGTTAGCTGCCTTCGATTGAAAGGACTCCATGGCAAGGAATGATTCAAAGTCAAGCGACTAGTAAACCTTCCTGCGAAAATGGCACCTCAAGAAAACTCAGACAGCGAGAGCGAGATTCTTAAGTTCCATGGCTTGTGGTACCTCTCTATATTGTTAAGCATCTTACTAGAGAATTTCTTTTCTTTTTCTTTGTGCATAGTTTTCCCAAGTTAAGCCACGCGGCAAACCACAATTTGTTCTCTTTTGTAAGTCCTCACACTAGAAGGAGAAATTCCCTCCTTGATCCCCGGCCTCACTTGGCAATCATACTCAGGACCTAAAGCTAATTTTACATATAATTTCCTTTCAAATTACCCATTGATTCTTTGCCCTGAGAAAAATGGATGCCTTGGCTAAAATTTATCATATGTATGCATGTATGGAATAACATTTTAAGCTAATCATACGCATAAAGGTAATTAATTATTGTTAGATTTTTGTTTTGATATTTTATGACAACATTTAATCCGAGTCTTGAACAATTCGTTTGTTATAATTGATTGTAGTATATTGTAAAAGACATGCTTATTTAGTTTTAAATTCTTTAATATTGATTTTATTTTGTATTTATTGTGCGGATCGGATAGAGTAAGTTAGATGGAAAATTCACTTTGTGGAAGATTAACATTTTATTTTATATCTAATTAGGCTCAATAATGGTTTTTTCTTTTCCTTATTTAATTTAGTGAGATATTTATCCTTGATTTTTAGAATTATCCTTTTTCTACAATATTAATTGTCAAAATCCTCTCTCTATGTCTTCCTATGACTTGTTTTGGGTTAGGCTTTTGAACATGAGTTTTATTTTCAAAGAAATTTTTTTAGAAGCTCATTTTTTATATTGTAACATATTTAAGTTGCAGAAAATATATTTTTATGTTGAATGGATTTTTATTTAGCAACTTGGATGAGAACCTAATTTGATTTAGAATTTTTTGTTTTAAACTGAAAATATTTTTATATTATATTTTGAGATCAATATTTGTGAATTTTTCGAAAGTGTGTGCTCTTCGGGAGAAGAAGATTTGCAGATTTGGAAAAAGTTTAAGATCATAAATCATGTAGGTAGTGCTTAATGAACAAGTTCTCTAGTTGATTTAATATTGTGGTGGCAATAATAAAAGGAAGTCTTTTATTATTTAACTCAAAATTAGTGATAGTAATCGTTGATTATTCAATAGTTGGGTGAGACCTCATGAAGTAAGAATTCCAAACCATATAAAAAATCTAGTGTGTATTCATCATTTAAATTGTGCCTTTCCCAATTTAATAAAACTTGGTAATTGGCTAAAACAAAGCTTTCAATTACAAAATATGATATAATTGTTAAAAATTAATTATCAAAATAAAGAGCAAAATTAGTTAACCCTCTACATCATCTCTGCCCATACTTGTTTATTTTAATTCTCCCAGTAATTTTTTTCCAACAGATCCACTTGATTAAGTGAATCTGCTTTTTTCTGGAGCACTGAGTAAATAGAAGTAGGACGATAAGGAGAAGGCATAGTGCATGGGTTAGTATCAGCTGGACCCTTCACCATGCTATCCATCATGAACTTTCTTTGTAATCCTCTTGCTTGGCAAAGCATTGACTCCAAACAGAGCTCATTAGCATTTTGAGGAACACTAGGCTTGAATTTTAAGAGCTTTGCATATTCATTTAGAAGATGAAACATGTAGTCATACACATACTCCATCTTTAGCTCCTCGTGAATGAACCCTTTTGCTGCCTTTCCAATGGCTTGTGCCTTTTCATCTCAAAATCAAAACCAGATGAATTATATGAATAAAAAATCATACCAGTTAACATGTCCTAATTAGAGCATTAATAATCTTAATTATTAATTAATTACCTCTTTCTTGTGAGTGTTGCCCCAATCAACAGCATGCTTAATGGATTTGCACATGTCATCGGCTTTTATGGGCCAGTAGTTTTGCATTGGCTTCAAACCTCGAGAGAAGAAATCATAGTACTTGGGATTCACTAATAATGTAAGAGAATCACATGCAAGAATGTATTTCTCACTCACTGACCAAGCATTCCCTTCAATGTATATCTTATACCTGTAACATTACACGCATGAATATTTGTCATTTAAGAGAATAGAAAGAAATGAATTAGAGAGAATATGACAAATTATCGGTCAAACAGTTATATTTTGAAAGTAAAAAGTAAAGATTCATTATACCTGTGGGTGCATTGGCTCGCCAAATCTGAATTCTTAAACCCTTCCTCGGACTCTCGGTCCCAATCCTATACAGCACACCATATTTTATATGAAAATTTCGTCACTAAATCAAAGTATATTTAATTTAAATAAAAAATAGCAATAAATATTTACAAATAAAAATAATTTAATTATAAGTATGAGAGCACTTAGTTAAATGTTACCTTATTATATGGTTATGTTACCTAAAAATTTGAGCCTTATTACCATTTTATAGTTATGTTATTTAAAATTCGTATCTTATTACCTGTTATATGGTTATATTATCTCAAATTTGTACCATGTTGCTTTTTTTTTTAATGAATTAAAGAAAAAAAATCATCAAAAAAAAATAAATTTGTTACTTTATTATAATGGTTATGTTACCTAAAATTTGCAACTAATTACCTTATTATTTAATTATTTTACTTGGAAAGTTGTACTTAATTTATTACCCTGCTACATGGTTATATATGTTAAATAAAATTAATTCTTTTTGTATCTTGTTACCTTATTTTATGGTTATACTACCTAAAATTTATAATGCAATACCCACTTTTATGGTTATCTAACATGAAACATACCTTATACCTTATTATCCTATTTTATGACTATGTTAATTCCTTGAAATTTGTACCTTGTTACCAATTTTATAGTTATGTTACTATTTAAAATTTGTTTATTGAATTGTTGGTACCCATTTTGTGCATGATTATGTTATTACCTAAAGAAATTTCCCAGACACCTATTTTGTGGTCATATTATTTGAAATTTATACCTTATGATCCAATATTAAAGTTAAGTGCATTTGTCACTCATTTTTATGACTGTGTTATCTGAAACTCGTACATTTATATTTATATTTTGTTACTTCTCTTTATAGTTATATATATTATATGAAATTTATACATTGTTATGTTGCTCCAATTTATGGTAATGTTACCTATAATTTGCATCAGACAACCATATTATATAAAAAAAAATTTCCAATTCATTTTCAAATGCTTAATTAGAAGGAACAAGTAACTAAGAAAAGGTACAAGAACAAATCAATGAATGTTGTACCTGGACATACAAGCGAGCATTCCAATCTTGATTGTGGGAGACATTACATTTGAGGAGGTCGTGTCTGGTTCGAGAGACATATGGATTTCCTTTCCAATAAGCATGAGGCTCTCTATCCACCCATTTCCTTCTCTCATTCCCTTCCTCTAAGTCCTTTAACAGTGCCTCCCATGGCTTTATGTTAATTTCTGGCCTATAAACAATTAATTAATATTCCAATTTTATTTTCTTTTTTAAATTGAATTAAATAATAATAAATAAATAAGAGAAAATTAAAATTATTACCATCCCCAGAAGGACCAATCTGGGAAGGCCACATCAACAGTGTCATCGTCACCGCAGTAACCAAACATAGTCGGTGGGTCTGTGGCATTGGCCTGGAGATAATCTCTTGATGACATCATAGGGCGGTCATGGCAGTTAAATACCAGCTCCAAATCAGGCACTTTCCCTGGGTACCTCCTTAGTAACTGTAGAACGCCCCACCATGTGAACAAATCTCTGGTCTGAAATGCCCAATTGAATATCTCCACGTAAGCCTTCCCGCTGACTATCACTAGCCTGAAGTGGGCCCATTTTCCGGCCTTCTCTACCATGTCCCTTGATATTCCCGTGTGGGACCATGGCCTCAGATCTTCGTAGATCCACCGGAAGTATTCCGGACACGTGGACGACTCGGATGAGCATCTAGGATCTTCAAAAGTCGTGTTGACGGAGGGACAGGTTTGCGTGCGATTGTACTCAGTGCAGTTGAGTTGGAACTCGGCGTCCTCCGTGGAACTCTTAGGGAATTTGGTGTTTTGTGGAGGGCATTTCTGGGATGTTACGGTGGTTCGTATTGGTCCGAGAATTGATCCACTCAGAATCTGCAATACCAACGGAAATTTCAAATTACAAAACAACAAATTTAAAAATTGTTTTTAATTTACATGTATTTTTAAATTTCAAAAAATAAAATAAAATGTAAATGCATTTTATTATTCATATCAATTGGCCAATTCACTTATCTTTTTCCTGACCATATATGTAATTTTCTTACCACTGCATATCACCTAATGTGCATATAATTCTGAAGAAACATGTAATAATAAGATAATTAAATTAAATTATAAATTTTAATTGATCATCAACTTAGAGGAGATGTTAGTCTAAAACCCTGCATGCTTTTCGGCTTTCCTAATATCATGGTTGAAACAGTAGTGATAATGAAACAGTCCCAGCATAAAAAAAAAAAGAAAAAAAGAATAGGGTTGAGAACTTACAGGAATGTTTAGGAAGTAGGTGGAGACAAACCCTCCGACAAGAAGAAGAAAGGGGAAGAATAAGATAGCAGAAGACTTGGTTAATGGCCGCCGCAACATCGTGTCCTTGAAGACGCTGCTGTAAGTCTGAAACCCTTGCTTACCCATGTTCCTACCCTATAAAATGTTTTCTGTTTTTTTAATCGTCACATGGTTTGATCTCGTGGTTTTCCAACATCATATATTTGTTAGGGGCCTAAAGTTTGAATTTCTGATCTAATAATGATCTCTTGGCTTACAGTGGAAATTCGTTATGATATAAATATATATATATATATATCTATATCTATATGCTGTACTATATCATTTATATATGATGAGCAGCAAAAACATGATATATTTTTAAACACAGACATAGCCAAAATAGTAAATTTATTATATTGATTATTTTTTATATTTCTCTTTTATTATATCCACATGAATTGATTAATTATACATCTATTATTACTCATCATGTCTAGGAGAGTGTTGATAATATTCTTTCGAAACTTAATATACATGTTAAATTCACTTTCTAACCGTTTAAATTTTTTAGATCAATAATAGTTTAATATGATATCAGAGTTTCTAAATACTAAACACTTATATTCAAATAGTATTAATTTAACAGAGAGCATATATATATATATATATATATATATATATATATATATATATATATACACGTGATACATGTTTGTTTGTGTGTGTGATAAATGAAACATATATAGTATTGAAGATCCACAACTTAATTTTCTTCTTTTACTTTTTTTTTTTTTTTAACCTAAGAAAAATTAAGCATGCAGTTAAGTGGCGTATTTAAAATTTTACCAACTTTACTTTGACCTTTTCGTACGTTACATATTATTTAAGGGGATTTACACAATTTTTGCCAATAAGAAGCTACCAATATTAATGTCAGTTTAATCAGGTTCAAATGTCCCTGTACATGAATACTAGGTTTTTTTGCCAAAAAAAATATCATCCAGTAGATTTTTTTTTTAAATAAAAACTATCCCTGTGGATATATATAGCTTCTATGTCATATACCATGTAAATGAAATACAATGTGTATATATATATATCGTATACCATATATGCATCATAATTCTTATGTATAAATGATTTACCATGTATGAAGACAATTTTAATATAATAATAAAATTATTTCCTTTCCTTTTTCTTTGTGCAAATCCACAATTTGTTCACTTTTTCAAGTCCACGCAATGGAAAGAGAAATTCCCTTCTTGATCATCGGCCTCACTTAGGCATCATGTTCAGTGTTGGACCGATCTAGCTAATTTTATGTTGATCTATTTTTCTCTATCATAAAATAATTTCCTTCCAAATTACTCATTGATTCTTTGCTCTGGGAAAATTGGATGCCCTAGAAAAATTGTCATACATATAATCTATGGAATAAAATTTTATGTTAATCATACCCATGAAGTTAATTAATTATTAACAATTATCAAAATTAAGGAACAAAATTAATTAATTAACCTGGCCTTCTACATCATCGATCTCTACCTATACATGTTTATTTTGATTCTCCCAGTAATTCTTTTCCAACATATCCACTTGATTAAGTGAATCTGCTTTGTCCTGCAACTTTGAGTAAAGAGATGAAGGGACAAAGGGAGGAGGCATAGTGCATGGTTTTGTGTCAGCTGGACCCTTAACCATGGAATCCATCATATACTTTCTTTCTAATCCTCTTGCTTGGCAAACCATTGAATCCAAACACAGCTCAGTAGCATTTTGAGGAACACTAGGCTTGTACTTCAACAGCTTTGCATATTCATTTAGAAGATGAAACATGTAGTCATACACATACTCCATCTTCAACTCCTCCTTAATAAACCCTACTGCTGCCTTGCCTATAGCTTGTGCCTATGCATATATACCAATCGAAAAGGATATGATAAATAAGAAAATCATATTCATTTTTAATTTCTCAGAATTGAAGCTACTTATTTTTGGATTAATGTTTAATTAATTTACCTCTTTTTGGTGGTTGTTGCCCCAGTCAACAGCGTGCTTAATGGATCTACATTTGTCATTGGGCTTTACAGGCCAATAGTGCTTCATTGGCTTCAGACCTCGAGTGAAGAAATCGTAGTATCTAGGAGTTACTAATAAAGTAAGAGAATCACAGGCAAGAATATATTTTTCGCTCACAGACCAAGCATTCCCTTCAATGTATATCTTATACCTGCACCAATAACATGAATTATACATTTCGTTGACAAAATATTTAAAAGTTAACATTAACTTATAATTAGAGGGAATTTGAATAATTCAGAACCTATGTGTGCATTGACTTGCTAAGTCTGAATTCTTGAACCCTTCCCTAGACTCTCTACGCCAATCCTGCAATTACATTTGACACAATAGGTAAAAAAAGACAACTATGTTGATGTTAAATTGCCACACTATTTTCAATAACTTAAACTACTAGAAAATAAGTTGAATATACATAGCATATATAGTACGTAATTAATGCATATAGCTAGATCTCTCTATATATATATATATATATATATATATATATATATATATGTATAGATAAATGTAATATTATTATATATACCTGGACAAACAAACGAGCATTCCAGTCCTGTTTATCAGTGGGATTACATCTCATAAGGTCTCGTCTAGTTGGAGAAACAGATGGGTTTCCCTTCCAATAGGCAAAGGGTTCTCTATCCACCCAATTCGTCTTCTTGTTCCCTTCCTCTAAGTCCTTCGCCAGTGCCTCCCATGGCTTTATGTTAATCTCTGGCCTATATATAAATACACACACACAAACGCATACCATCTTTAAATCAGTGAGTTTTTAAGTATTTTAAGCCCATACAACTCCATTAATCATATATACAACCATAATGACAAAAAATAAGTTAAAAATTCCTACCAACCCCAAAATGACCAATCGGGGAAGGTTATGTCCACAGTGTCATCGTCACCGCAGTAACCAAACAGAATTGGTGGGTCTGTGGCATTGGCCTCTCTGTAATCTCTAGACAGAAAAGTAGGGCGGTCATGGCAATTAAAAACCATCTCCAAATCTGCCACTTTTCCTGGGTACCTCCTTAGTAACTGTAGGACGCCCCACCACGTAAACAAATCTCTTGTCTGATAGGCCCTGTCGTATCTCTCCACGTAGGCCTTCCCGTTGACTATTGTCAACTTGAAGTGGGCCCTTGCTCTGGCCTTCTCTACCATCTCCTTCGATATCCCTGCGTGGGACCACGGCCTCAGATCCTCGTAGATCCACCGGAAGTAGTCTGGACAAGTGGACGGCTCCGGTGAGCAGCTGGGATCTAGCCGCTCCGAAACGAAGTTGGTCGTGTAGTTGGAAGGGCAGGTTCGTGTGCGGTCGTAGACAGTGCAGTTGAGTTGGAATTCCACATCTTGTGTGGAATTGTTGGGGATTTTGGTGTTTTGTTGAGGGCATTTCTGGGATGTTTTGGTTGTTAGAATCGCTCCGAGATTTGATCCAATCAGAATCTGTAACGTAAGGTACATTACTAAAATTGCATACGAAAAATATAATATTTATAAAAAAAAATTATATTTGGAATACCAAGAAAATGATAAAATATTATATAGAAAAAGAAAATGGTAGCAAAGAGATCCATATGAATTTAAAGACAAATCTACAAGTAAACTTTTATTATTTAATTATTTTCTTATTAAAACTCATCTTAAAACAGAGTGTCATATCAATTTTTCTTTTTTTTTGTAGAATTTTAGGATAAGTTGAACTTCCGTCTTTTCTTCATGTTTTGGCTCAATTGCCAAAACTTCTACCTGTTCTTGTATGTTTTATAATTCACCATACAAAATAATTAATACCAGTACATATTATACAATTTTCTAAATAGTGTCGGATAAATTCCATTAGAGCAGCGAGGGTAAAGAAAAAGATGGAGGAACTAGGGAGCCAGAAAATTAAAAAATGGTTATAAAAAACTACGTGTTCATATTAATGTCTTCCTATTTCATAACAATTAACCAAAATAAACAACTAATACTACTGAGCATGATTTTTAATATAAATATCTTAATGTCTAATTTAACCCAATTTTAAAAAAAAAAAGGTCGATGAAACTTACAGGGGAGTTAAGTAAGTAGACGGAGACAATCCCTCCAACAAGCAAGAAGACGACGAAGAAGAAGAAGATAGCAGACGACTTAATAACTGGCAGCCACATGCTGTACTCTTTCAAGCTGTTCTTCGTACTCATTCTTTCAATGCTTTTATGTTCTTTTCACAAACCTAAAATCCTTTTATATGTATATATACATATATATATATATATATTTCTGGTTTCTACAACCAACCCCAGAATAGATCTGTGTAGACGTTCATGTCAGAAACCAAAGTTTCAGTCTCTTTTTTCTTCCTTTGGTTTCTCCAACGTACGTGGTATCTGTTGGGGTTGGGTTATATATACATACATAGACGTAAATAAATATTATATCATGCAATGTATGTGTGTATAATACATATTGAGAGTGGTTGTGCTGTGGGGTGCATGTTTCTTTTGGATTATTCGTATGGAATATCAGGAAGCCTGTCTAACGTGACAAAATATTGTTTTCAAATATTATTATTTTTCTCTTCGTCAGCGATATAATGGGGTTGGAGTTTGAATTCCAGAACCCAGCGTGATCTTTAAGTAGTGATTTCTTACCAGACAAAATTCTAGATTAACTCCAAAACTTAATTAATAGTCAACTTAACATTTACTCTAAACCCAAGAAATTAAGGGATTATATATATATATAATTCTCAAAAATATAAAAATAATAACAATAATAATAATAAATAAATAAAAAGTTAGGGGCATACTTGAGACTTACATCTTTTGACCTTTTGACCTTACATCAACTAAAAATAAGAAAAATTAAGCAAGTTAGGGGCATTAGCTCACAACTTTTGACCTTCCAAGCTTAACCAGGGAAATCACACTATATTTCTTAAACCTTGAACATGACCATAGAGACAGCCCTTTGCTTATTAAACTTTTTAAATTTTATTTGAAGACGAAACACGTGCAAATTTTTTTGGAAAAGCTTTCTCATACGTGGTATGTGACGTATGTCTATGGTGATCTCTAATAGATTAAACACTGGATTCTCTAAAATTAACAACCAATTATAAAGCGTAATAACCAATTATAGAGAAATAAGACATTGTTTAGAATTAATTATTCTAGGCTTCTCTTCCAGTACTCCATGTAAAGAGCACAAACAAGCAATTGACTTGGATAGCTAGTTGATATCTTTTTTGGATAGCTAGTTGATATTGAATATATATCAGGTGCGAATTTCATGCCTCAATTGGCGTTTTCTAATGTGGGCAAACCATTTTTATATAAAAAGTATATATACATAAGATAAGAAGCATGTTGTATTAATTTATTTCTGGCTCTTCGCGTACGTACTAAAAAAGGTAATACTAAAGTTACCAAATTTTGGGTATTATTAGTGACATATATTTAAGCATTTATATATAGGTTGACTTTAATTGATCAAACGAAGTATTTTTCAAGTACTTATAATATTATCTCCTTGTATTTAAAGCAATATCCATCCTTATGATTTTGTTGATGTTTTAACTAAAGATACAACAATAGTGTACGATGTCGTTTTGTTTTCCTAACGCTAAACCCTTCTTTTTTTCTTTTTTTTTTGTAATAATTCCTAACGCTGAACCTAGCAACTTAAGAATATTTTCAAATTTATTATCAATATATATCTTTAAATATCGTTATAAATTCGTTTACCTTGTTGACTGGTTCATCAACGAGCAATTGATCAATTATCAAATCAATTATTAAATAAAAATACATATATATACTCTTAGTAATCAACACATATATATACATATACAACTTGGGAAATTGAATCGGATAGTATTTTGATAATCCTCAATAAAAGAATTATTCGATTCAGCAACAATATTACAACGAAGATGGGGACAAAAATTAAATTAAAAAAAAAATTACAATCCAATCAAATTAAATTATGGAAAAGAAAGAAAGAAAAAAAAATCCAAATAAGTGAAGGTGTGGAAGCTGGTGGTGGTGATGGTGGTGTAGGAATCACTCTAGGATGAGGCTATCGATGTTACGGATAAGAGGAGGAGGTGGCCTTCCCCTCGGTGCATTTCGTAGTCTCCGCAACTTCAAATCTGCATTACGAATTTACAGCACATCTAGTTAAATTGTAATTACTTAATTTATGAATCTTTTTTTTTTTAATGATAATAATAGTTTACATAACTTCCAATGCAAGCATGCATACACAACTATTACTCCTTAATTAATTGCCATTTCTAGTAAATTAATTTAGAATCAAACTAAAAATAAGTTGTTCTGAATTTTCAGAGAAGAAAAAGTATATATATATATACATGCATGCAATTTCCCAAAAAATATATATATATATATATATATAATTTTTTTTTTTTTGGGAAATTGCATGCATGTATAAAAATTAATATATAATTAAATAATGAGTTAAAAGAACGTTGCATTTCGAGGTAGAAATGGATAATTATACGAACCTGCTGGGCCAACGTCAAGAGTCTGCAAGGCTAATTATAAGCCAAGAAAAACCAATACAAGTAAAATGAATGATTTGATGAAGGGAGCCATTTTTTTAATATATATAGCTTAATTTAATCAACAACACAAAAACTTATATATGTTATCTTTGTCCCCATCATTGGCTATATATAGTTCTGCTTTGCTGGGAAAAAGCCGCATGTGTGTGTGTCTATATATATATAAATTACGTATCATCTATGTATGTAATGGTAAAAGAAAAGTCAATTTTGAATTCTAATTAATTGAATGTATGCTATTGTTTCCTGTGTATTTAGGTTCCTAGTGTCTACACAAATATTGCCTACAAGACTTACACGTTCCCGTTATATATTTTCATTTCACACCCACATATATATTTATAATTGCTCTCCTATATATATTATGTCACATTTACAACTCAAGCGACAGAGTATATGACATTTATTTTTAAAAACCTTTTAAAAATATATACAGGGTCAAGTGAATAAAAAACGAAGTAAAAATAAATGCCACATTATTGAAATATATACATGCAAGAGAGCAATTCTAATACAAAGAAAAAAGCAAAGAAACAGAATGTAATCGATGATGGCAAATAGTTGGGTGAAGCAATTTAATTAAGATCAAAGAGGAAAAATGATGCATCGACTTCAATTCATGAGGCTTCGTCGACGTCGTCTACTTTCTTGATGTAATTACTATAATTAATTTACAAAAATACGTATTAATTTGACTGAATGAGTGAATTTCTTGTTCTTCTTCTTTTCTTTTTCTTTTTTTTTTCTTTTTTTTATTTTTTTTAACATTAGGAGAGTATACACTTTGTCATGAAATATAGGCTAGGTGGTGTACACATTAAGATCCATCCATGAATATATGCTCATGATAGTAAGTTATATATAGTCATTGACACGTACTTTGCACACACAATAGTTTGGCCTATTGGTTAAGTTGTGTGTATATTCCATCACAATCTAAATTCGATTAAGTGTGTGATACTTTGGATAGACCAAAACCTCTCATAAAAAAAAAATTGACATGTACTTTACAATTTGTCGTTGTGACTGAAACTTTCAATACAATGAAAATTCACAATACGCATGCATGCATGCTTGGTGCTGAAGCCTGACACAACTATCTCCTGATTTAGGCACCTCTGTACAAATCGAGAACAACTCCTGCTCCTCCACGGCTAAATTTTATTTTGTTTCTTTCCTTTTTGTTCAATCTCTTCTTTTTTCTGTAATTGATTTTGTTATAGTTTAGTTTTAGTTTTTAATTAATTTTTTTATTTTAGCTGGGTTTTAATTTTTTTTTGTTGCAATTGTAGGGAGAAGAAACACATGAAAGGGAGAATAGGGGGTTTGGCTTGGATTCATTTGGCTGGTTAAAATCACTTCTTCTGTAAGTTGTAGACGATTTGGCATAGTGGTGAAGGGCTTGGCAATAGTAGTGGAGGAGGTACCGAACAAAGAGAAAGATGAGAGAGCGATGATTTTTATTTTTGGAGTTCATTTTTTCACTGGAAAAATTTGGTTTAGTTTTTGGGGTTTATTTTTTTCTTGGGAAAATTTTGCTTTTATATTTTCTGAAAGTTTTATAAGTTGCAGAGAATTTGAAATAGTAATGGTGAGGTGATGGTTAGGGAAGAGAGGGAGAGAGACGGTCAGACAAAAAGAGAGCAGAGAGAAAGTGAGAGAAAATATAAAAGGTTGCATATGGGAAGGAGAAAAAAAAAGTGAGACAATGGGAAAAATATAAAAGATACTGATTTATTTGATTTTTAATAAATTTTAATTTTATTTAAAGTTGAAAAAGTTATTCATATGTTATGTGGGAGAGAGAAAAAATTTTAAATTGTTGGCTGTTAAAATTAATTTAACACCCTTAAAAATAAAGAAGCGGGATGAAATTTTTAAAAATTATATAAGCAGTTTAAAATTAAACCAAATTTCAAAGTAGTTGAGTGGAATAAATTCAAAATAAAAACATCTCACTTAATATTTTGTACGAATGTAAGATTAATTATTTTTGTTTATGTGCAATTAAGTTTTTTAACTCTAGACAACCAAAATAAAAAATTAAATTAAAAGGAAAACAAAATTTTTCTACTGTTTTTAATACTAACTTTGTTTGAAAAAAATAATAAAAAAATTTTATTTTCATCCAAGTTGCCTGACCATCTTATTTCACAAATTCATTTTATTAAATAAAAAATAATGTTGCGAAAAAAAAATCCTCTCCTTGTTTAATAATGTTTTCCATTTTTAAGTATTTTTAATTCTATTATATTAGCTAATATGGATTAATCCAAATAAATATTTAATTAGTTAAATAATGATATAACAAAAAAAAATTAAAGAATGAATTAACAAAAAGATAAAATGAGGTGGCAATATTTATAACTATTAGATATTAAAAGGAAGGTAAATATTTAAAATTAAAGAGAGGCAAAACAATGAGAGGATCTTAATCCATTGATTCATACGGGCTTCCCGAAATATCTAGTCGAATTCAGGTTCTCAGAACATGAGCTCCGTGGCAATTGCCAATGGCCACAAGTATATATACGCTTTGTTCCAGTATATTTAAATATATAATATTCTTACAATATTTAAAAATGATCACAAGAGATTAAAGTTTCGTATTATTTAAAAAACCAAGCACATAAATACTTAATTATTTGAATATGCTGAATGAACATAAAGAATTTGATATTAATAGCACTTGATTATATGGATATCTGAAGCAGAAGAAGCTCAATTACATATATAAGCTGTTTGGTCCACCATATTTGCGCTTAAAGAGGTTATTATATGCGGTTCGGAGGAGGAGGAGCACAATACACGAACGACCTTGTACGGCCTCTCATTGGGGATTGTAAGTGCGGAACAGGTTGCGTCACTCGGAGTTTCCTTTTATTCAAATCTACAAAAGTTAATTAAAGAAACATTAATGCCCCTTTGGTTAAAGTTCTGTTTTGATCGTCTTAGAAATAAAATAAAACCCTTGTATAAATTAAAACTCTCAGTTACAATTCTGTGGTAAGAAATTAAGCACCCCCCAAAAAGTAGAATTCAAAGTAAAAGAAAGCGAAAACCTGAATCGACCACACCAAGCTGCATGGCAAGCACGGCGGCAACTAGGACAGCCACCGCGAGAAAGCGAATAACAGAAGAGACACCCATTAATTTCTTCGATGAAATGTTGAAGTTGATGAATGTCACTAGCATAGATTTAGTGAAATTTTGGGACTTGAATATCTTTGCTTCGCCCTTTGTCTATTGTTTATAAAATACAGTTTGTCTTGAGAAAAGAAAATAAAATGAGCTATTGTTTATAAAATACAGTTTGTCTTGAGAAAAGAAAATAAAGTGAGATATAGATAATGAACTTTCAATACAATTTCTATCAAGTAGCACTATTCCAACTGTCTGCAATTATTAAATCAAAGATAATTTGTCCCAGTTAGCTGGCCAAGAATTTCTATCAAAGCACTACACCACTGCATCAAGCTAGCTGACAGGAACTTTCAACCACCAATTTCTATCAGGCACTACTCCGCTGCATAAAGCTAACCAGGAATTGCAATCAAAGCACTGCATAAAAGCTGTCAGGAATTTCAACCACCAATTTCTATCAAGCATTACTCCACTGTACAAAGCTGACCACGACAAATGTATAGTATGTTTGTGATGCGTCTAATTTTCACATACGCGCTAGTGCTCGACACCACCACTAAAAATTTAACACTAACTTGAAGTTAAAATATAAATAAATTAACACCATAAAACTTTGTTAATTAAAGCTATTAGATGTAATAACATCAAATTAAAATGGATGTTAATGGTATGGGAATTTAATTAAATTTCTGGCCTGAACACCTTAACCGTTAAATATAAATAAATAAAACAAAAGAGAGAAAATTAGTGAAATTTTAATGATCAAGACCAAAAGAGAATTCATAAACAAAATTTGAAATTATATTTGGAGCAGGGGTGCTATTTTTTAACGATAATCCATACTATATTAAATTTTTATGCCTTTTCTTAGACGAATTATTGACCAACAGAGAAAGGCATTATGGGGGTGCATGTATCTTCGATATATAGCTGGTATATTAGTAATGTGGAACAACTTATGGATTTATGCATGAGTGGGGAGGCTAGGATTGGAGAAATGTCAAAAGAATCTAGTTCCATATTTTTTGCTTGTCTCTTCTATACTACCTGGAAGTTGAGAAATGAGGTTTTGTTTGAAGGAAAGAGAGGTTTTGCATTATGTTTCGCTATTTCTAAGAATGGTGGAGGAGTTCACTTCTCACTTGAATTCCGACATCATTCCTTGTGGAAGCAGTTTGTCTTTCGTTATGAAAAAGACCTGGATTGCTCCCACTGAGGAATGGATTAAGGTTAATGTGGATGCAGCTTTAAGAAGCGAATGCTGCTGGTGTTATTGTGATTCGTACTGCTCAAGGGGAAACCTTGTTTGTGGCTTCCCCGGTACTGGAATGCAGTTCTCCTCATGCAGCAGAGGTTTTAGCTCTTAACTGGGCTTCCAAAATTGCAGAAGAAAATGATCAGACTAAAATCATTTGGGCTTGTGATGATAAGGAAGTGATTCAAGAAGTGCTATGTGAACTGTGAAGCCAAATTATTACTATCAGAAACCCTTTTACTGCTTAAGATTGCTGGTTGAATTGGAACCATAGAGAAACTAACGAAGCTGCTGATTTGATTGCCAAATTCTCTTTACAATCTGATGTTTTTTTGTTTGCTAATTGTTTGTGTTGTGAAAACCCTCTTTTTATTTCTGCTAAGCTGTATGTTAAACAGCTTTACGTGGTTGTTTAAGCCTCTTTTGTGCACGCTTTTTTATGTTTTGCACATGTTGTTAACATTAAAATGATCAAAATATCGTCCAGAGACTTATTATTCAAAATTTTAACTTTTCATTTTGCAAAGTAGCTATCAATATGGTCAAAAACCAACCCCAAAAGTTTTTAGAATTAGGCCTCCAGGCTAATTTCCATCCTATCTTAATGTCTTTTCATGTATTCAAATAGCTTACAATTTACATAAATAAGTTTTTTCTACACAAGCAAGCTAAGAATTCATATATTCAATTACATGTTCACAATATTTGACCAAAATAGATTGATTTTGATCTTGTAAGCTTAACTTTGATTCTTAAAGATGGATATGGTTCTCCAAATAATGATCCAATCTATCTTATTAAGTTTGGATATTGATATTGAAATGTCTATTTTGGTTCCAAACCAACCTCAAAAGGTTGATTTTTTTTGTTCTTTTTTTTTTTTTCTTGGGGTCTACAAACCAACCTCAAATAATGATCACGAATTATATCATGTAACTACATCCAAGCCAGTCAACTTCGAACTTTTAAAAAGGTACCAGTATTTCACCATTAATTTCTTTTCATACAATTTGAATACCTTTTAATAGTATAACCCCAATATGGACAGCCAATGGCTTTGCCACTGTTTTCTCGGGCAATGTAATCTCCCCCACCCCACCCAATAAATTAAAGTCTGATTAATTTCCAACAATCTTTAATTTGACCGAACGAAACAATTTGTTTCTGAAACAGATTAATTAAGGTCAATTATTTAAAGTAGCTAAATTGAAAACAGAAAATAACATAAATATGTACTCCCTTGGTTTAAAGGCATGCACAAGGCTATCCGAATAAGTATACACATCAAAATCATCATCTTCATCCAAAATCGAACCCTTAATTTCAATTTCAGTTTCTCTAAATCCCAGAATTCAAGACTTCTTTGATACCCTCTCATCGGAAGTAGTTGCCCATCAAGTCCAAAGTTTATAGACCATGCCTTAAATTTTTCTACATTAATGATAACTAAAATGCTCAGTCCATGACCCAGTTCCTCCTTCTGATGATTCCTTCAACAACAAAACGCTCACACTTGGTTTGCAATGAACAAACAGCGAAGCGAGTACTCCTTGAATAACCCTAAATGCCGCCTAGCAATCTTTCAGTTCCTATATAGATTTTTAGAAGGTACACTTATTTTCCAAAATATATATATATCAGAAAAACTTGGAAGGAAGTTTGTACAAGATTTCAAACAGGAGCTCGGAAGGAAAATAGCCAACCATTGTGATTTTTTAAACGATGAAAATAGAGAACAGGGTTTAGAAAAAATTTAGATCTTGATGGTACCAAAAGATGTTATATATATAATAGGAACCATGAGTACATGTAGTTTGACTCCAATTAACATAGGTTGAACATACCTAGATTAAGTCCAATTAACATTAGTAGAAAATATTATATATGCAGCTTAAGTCCTATTCACATTAGTATAGAAGTTGTCATAAATATTTTATATATATATATATATATATATATATATATATAGATTATTTTCTTCGCAATTGTGTTTGTTTCCAAGCTAATTAAATTAGTTTTCCTTTTTAATTTGGTTTCCTTGCTTAATTATATGTTCCCTTCTTTAATATAGTTTCTCTTTCAGACTAGTTGCTTTGGTATTTTTGTAAATAAAAGTGGCTAAAAGACTAATATTTCTCTCTCATTGTCTAAGACTCCAAAAATCTTGCATTAAGAATTAGCCCAACGGCCATCATATGCTCTTTTGAGGAACGACTTTGAAACTGATCTACACATACAAAACTGCCCTTCATAATTTTGTTATAAATTATATATGTTTTACAGATTTATAAGTATTTATATATACTCAATATTAATAAATTTAAGAGATAGCTCTTTAAGGTAAGGAAAGGGAAAAAAGATTATGAAGAATAAATAGCTTAGTCAAGGCTATCCAAAAACAATGCAACTATGTGCTTCCTTGGTGTAATAGCACAAGGCTATCAGAATAAGTATACACATCAACATCATCATCTTCATCAATGTCGAACCCTTCAAATGTCTGCTTCTCTAAATCCCATAATTCAAGAATTGTTTCAAATCCTCTCATCAAAAGTATTTTGCCGTCGAGTCCAAAGTTAATAGGCCATACCTTACAGTTTTCTACTTTAATAGTAAATTTCTTAGTCCATGATCCAATTCCACCTTCTGATAATCCCTTCATCAACCAAACGCATACACTTTTGTCTCTTTGAACAAACAGTGTGAGCGATTTCTCGATCGACCCGACAATGGTGCCGCACAATCCTTTACTTTCAGTAGTATTAGTGTTCTCATCGAAAGGTAGAGTTATTTTTTGAAATATTTCATTAGAAAAACTGAAGTTCATTATGCATTGAGGAATTATCCAATATAAAGAACCATTAATGGAAGATGTAAATGTCTCAGCATTTAAAGGAACGGTATCATAGGGAGGATTGCACTCTAACCATCTCCATGAATTAGGCCTCATAGAGTAAACTCTACTCATGGTGTCATAAGTACTATTAGGTCCACGTGAAATTTTATATATAATTTGTATTACCTTATGATCATTATTTTGGGTGTCAAAGCCAACCCCACATAAACTATTCATAATCCGAATAGGAGTACAATCTTTTTGTGTGAAGGGAGATTCTGAAAATGACTCAGGAAGTTTCTTAACTATTCTGATGGAAGGATTCCATAAATAAATGCAAGGAATTTCCACGTCTTCTTGTTCCAATTGGTAATTGGTTTTCTTATTCGTCAAGCAAAATAAACCATCGCAGGAATTACCAATCGTATTAATGTCAATACCTTGCAGATCATGATCATCAAGTTTTATGAGGTTTTCGGACATTGAAAATCTCTGATCAAAACGTGAAAAGCAGCTTATTGTTTTTTCATCATGACCACGTTGACGACGAGGGTGATGATTTCTAATGAGCATATAGCCGCTGTGATTACGTGCGGACCAGTTGTGGTGCATTGAAATAAAGGTTGGATCGCTGATCATTACTTGGATTGACCTGCTTACGCATTGGAATCCTACTAGGGTTTTGGATGGAAGTTTATAAAAAATTTCAAACAAAAGCTCACGAGCAAAATAGCCACTCATTGTGTTGTGACCTTCATACATCCCAAAGAATGAAAAGAGAACCGGGTTCAGAAAACCTTTACATGTATAAAATAAGATGTTATATATATATATAGGAACCATGAGCTCGTAGTTAAGATAGTTAGGACTCCAATTAGCATTGGAAGAAGATTGGTAGGTCAACTCCTATTAATATTAGAAGTAGAAGATGATATATATCTGTGTCACTAGCTAATTTATTCTAGTGTTCCTATTTTTATTTGGTTTCCTTGTTTAATTATTTTCCCTTTTATTATAGTTTCTTTTTTCAGACTAATTCTTTTTGTATTTTGATAAACAAAAGTGGCTAAAAAGTCCTATCATAACTGAGAGATAATAGAAGACCTATGTACACCTTAATGATAAGGTATGTAGTTTATATATATAATGAAGAACTGTGATTATCAGATTACACAAACAAGTACGCCTTCATCGAATCTAAGAAGATTAAATATTCCGAAGAATGCCTAATAAAAAAACAAATCTAACCACAACTGCAATTGCATTGCCACAAATTTCTGACCATTCAAAATAAAGATAAAAGCAATATAAACAAGTGAAAAATACAGAGAAATAGAGAGAAAACTTGATATTTCATTATTATTGTATGTACCCTAATATTTCTTATAAGCAAAAATTAAGATTTACTAATACACCAGAATACAAAGCATTTAAGATTCAGACCCTAAAACCTTTCAACAATATAGGTCCACATAATAAATTTTAATATTTTATAACACTAATATATAAATATTAATTTTTTTGGCGACCACCGGCCAAGTGTCTAATTTATTTTATTAATAAAAAAGTACACGAATACTTTAATATTATTTTTTTTACTAATTAATTAATTTGCTAGAAGCCATTACGAAAATATGATGTATCAACCACTATTTTCCCACCTTCCTTAACGGTCGTTATGGTATCCTGGGCCTCTTGCTGGGGGAGTCGGTGCGCTTAGGGGGTTTCTATCTCCGAGCTTCCTTACCTTTAGATCTGCATAGCAGTCAATTCATACTATAATATAATTGCCTAAACTTAAAGCAAAATTGATTAAAAAATTACATGCGCAACCCATAATACTATTTTGTTATTAGACTTTAAAGCAAATATTTGTAATTAAATTAATATCCAAAATTTATAATAAAAAAAAAATTGTAAATTTTCTTTCATTTTTTGAACTTTTTGTTTAATTCCTTCTCCTTTCTAATCTCCATGGGTTTTTTTGAGATAATTTACAAGTTTATAAGAATTAGTTTTAAAATAAACTAGTGATTAAAAAAAAAAAAAAAAACATACAAAATCGTACAAACCTGCATAGACCGAATGATGATTGAAAGCCAGTAGAAAGAGGAAAATAAGCTTTACATAACCAAGAGCATCCATCTTGCTAATCAATTAATTAGCTTCTGCTGTATATAATGTTATATATATATATATATATATATATATATATATATATATATATATTTATATATAGGCAGGCAAAGCAAAAGTATACTATATCGTGTTACGAATATTCAGCGTTGAAAACGTTGGTCACAATTGCCTTTTTTTTCTTTCAATTTGACTTCAGCGTATTAAATTAATTCTAAGTCTTTCCACTTTTTTGGAATATATTAATTCTAAATATTAATATCCTCGGCTACTTCCCTCCTACTTAGTATTTATTATTTTATTAAATATAAATGTATAATATTTATTATTTTTTTTTTACTTGATTTTATATGAATTGGACAATTTTATTCCTATAGCATATGACAAGCTACATAGTTTATGATAGCAGCTCCATATATATATAAATCGGTAAACATCTTTGTAGATGTAGGTTTGACTGGGGTACGATTATTCAACGTTGAAAACGTTGGTCACAATTGCAATTCCCTTTTTTTCTTTCAATTTGACTTTAGCTTATTAAATTAATTCTAAGTCTTTCTGCTTTCTTGGAATATATTAATTCTAAATATTAATATCCTCGGCTATTTAGCTCATGCTAAGCAATTGTTATTTGTTATTTTATTAAATATAAATATATAATAGTTATTGCCTTTTATTTTTTATTTTTTTTTACTGAATTCTATATAAATTGGATGATCTTATCCTAATAGCATATGACGATATATATATATATATATATATATATATATATATATATATATATATATATAAATTGGTACACATCTTTGTACGTGTAGTTTTGACTGGAGCGCGAATATGCAACGTCGAAAACGTTGGTTACGATTCCCTTTTTTTTTTTACTTTCAAGTTGACTTCTGCTTATTAAATTAACTCCTAAGTCTTTCTGCTTTCTTGGAATATATTAATTCTAAATATTAGTATCTGGGCTACTTAGCTCATGCTAAGCAATAACCACTTATTGTTTTATTAAATATAAATAAAAATATAAATATATAATATTTGTTATTTTTTTTATTAGATTTCGTATGAGTTGGATGATCTTATTCCTACTATAACTCAGCATATGACAAGCCACATAGTCTATGATAGCAGCTTTCTGTATATATATCAACTGGTAAATATCTTTGTACATGTAGATTTGAAATTATAATCTAAGATTAAATATTGTTATTATTGATGAGAAGGACAACGAAATTTCTTTTTTTATGAACCTATAAAAAGTTTATGACCAGAAAATAAGATAATTGTTGTAACATTTTACTGACCAGAAATTCGAACCCCCTGAAATTCTAATTAATAAAGTTGTCGTCATATATATTTAACAACAATATTGGTTTTCAAAATTAATTAATATTTGATCAAATTTCTTCAAAATATGAGTCAACCTTTCTTGGTCAATTTCTTCACATACTTCACAAAATTTTCTTCTTTTCTTTTCTAGTATTAATTGCACATGGATCCCTCTAAGACGTTTATTAATCTTTCTTTAAAACCTGACCCTACAAAGTTAAAGCTCACCGTATTGGACCCGTTGAGTTAATATTTGCTCTAATGCAAATAACAGGGCAATGAGTTAATAATAATAATAATAATTTCTCAATTAATTTCTTCATAGCAATATAACTGAAATACTAATAAAGAAATATAAAAGTATGTTTCTTAATCTCCAACTTTGGAAAATTAAATTAATGTTTATGACTTTCTTGGATGAATTTGAAAAGTCCATCCACATATAGTAGAAGGTTCTTCCCACCTAAACCAGCCACCCACACACACATCGAAAAGTGAGGAAGGTGACTACCATTTGTGGCGGTCCAATTGTTGAAGTTTGTAAACTTTTATTATATGTGTTCACACCTTAATTATTGCCTATAAAAGGGCATGAGTGTTGTATGCATTTGTATCCTGAATCCCAGAGAGAGTTGTGAGAGAGCTCCAGAGAGAGCGTGTGTTTTGAGAGTTTTGGTTTTGTCTTTCACGGTGTAATTATTCATTTGTGAAATAGATTTTATTTCTCTCAAATTAATTATCATTAGTGATCAGAGAATCACAACAAGTGGTATCAGAGCTCAGGTGAAGCTTGTGGGTGCGTTTAGAAGGCAAAATAAAATTCGAAAATTTCTTCTGATTAATGCGCTTCTGATCGTCAAGAGGTTGAAGCGAGCTACGATTACCACGCCATCGGACACATCAGCCACATCGCCAGATTTCGAGTCATCGCCACATCATCGCCACGCGTCACACCAGTAGCATGACATGCCGAGTCATCAGACACGTCACGTGCCACATCAGCAGGGGTGCCACGTCATCTGCCACGTCAGCACCAGGTTTGAAATTTTCAGAAATTGCAATTTGGTCCCTATAATTTCTGATATTTACAGTTTGGTCCCTAAACTTTTGGAAATTATAATTTGACCCCTATAGTTTGTGAAATTATAATTTGACCCCAAAAGTTTTGTAAATTACAAATCTATCCCAAATATTTTTATGTTCGGTTTTTTGACCCGGAGGAGTCAAAACCATCTTTTTCGGCCGATCCGGACACATTGGTACTCCGTTTAAACCGGTTTAGCTCGATTTTTGATCAGTCATTGTAAAGTAGAAATGTCGATGGAAGAGTCATCATCCGTATGATCAAACTTACACCAACTATACACTATGGAGACCTCGGATGGAAGATCTTCTTAGTTGTAAAGATCTATTTGATCCCCAGAGTTGAAAGGGAAAATCGACCCACCAGAGTGGAAGAAAATGAGCGAGAAAAAGCGATTGGTCAAATTGGCGGTGGATCGATCACGGTGTCTTCCACCATGTTGCGCAGAGCAGCGTATGCCTCGGAAGAAGTTGGAGGACATGTACCGGGCCAAGGCGCTTTCGGAATAAAGCCCATTGATGAGGCGGTTGGTGAATTCAAAACTACGAAGTGGAACTTGTGGTGAGCACACCGAGTGAGTTTGAGTCCAGTAAATCGGTTATCTGCGGTGGACTTGAAGTTAGGAGATGAAGAACGAGGCCCTACTACTACTTGCTTCCCGACGGTTGGGAAACACTAGTAGTTTCCCATTAGCCCCGATGGCAAACTTACTATGTCAATGGTTAAGGATGCCTGTTCAACGAGGAGGCTAGGAGAAAAGAGCGAGGGTTGATCGGTCACATGCCCCTCGCAGAAAGGAGAGGAAGGCGAGGTGGAACTCAAAGTAGGTGGAAGGCGGCGAGGCGCGATCCACGGATGGAAGGAAGACAACTTACAAGTGCTACCTTTGTGGAATAGAGGGACATCTAAGAAAGAAGCGAAAAGCAAGGCGAGAATCGAAGACGATCGATCGAAGGATGATGGAGAAGCATTAGTCATCATTCAGGAGAGGTGGCATATTGTTCCACGAAGAAACATGCCTTCACATTTCATGTCAAGATGTCGAATGGGTAGTCGACGCCATCTTACCATGTCACGCCATATAGAGTTCTTGACATGTACAAAGTTTGGAGACTTTGGTACTGTGAAGATGGAAATACCGATTCTGCGAAGATTATGGGAATTGGTGATGTTCAAATCAAAACAAGTGTAGGGTGTACAATTACTTTGAAGGATGTTCGCCATGTTCCGGATCTTGACTTAATCTACTTCGGGAATAGTCTTTGGGAAGGCTACGACAATCACTTTAATAAAGGCACATGGAAAATGACGAAATGTGCCATAGTTGTCGCCGAGACATATTTGTGGAGCGTTGTATAAAACTCATGTGAAGATATCTGTGAGCGACCTCATATCACGAGGAAGCGTCCGAGAATTTCATGGCACGAGACTTCGGTCACGAGTGAGAAAGGTTTGGCAACCACAAAGAAGAAGCTTATCATTGTTTCCAAGGATGCTATGCTGAATCCTTGCAATTATTGTTTATTTGGTAGCGAAAGAGTCTCGTTGGATCCTCTTTATCGAGGAAATCAAAGTTGCTTTCGATCGGTGCACTCGATGTTTGTGGTCCCGTGGAGGTGGAATCATTAGGTGGCAGGTATTTTCGACTTTCATTGATGATTTTCCGGAAGGTGTGGGTGTATTTTCTCGGACGAAGGACCAATCTTGGATTACTTTTGTTTCATGCCATGGTAGAGCGTGAAGCCGGAAGAAGTGAAGTGCCTCGGATCGGATAATGGAGCGAGTACACTTGGGGAGTTCAATGCCTACTGATGAACGGCATTCGACATGAGAAGACGGTCCCACGAACCCCACAACATAATGGAGTAGCAGAGAATGAACCGACAATCATGGAAAGGGTTAGAAGTATGATCGATTATGGCCGCCAAAGCCATTCGGGAGAAGTTCGTCGCTTGTTATCTAATCAACAGATCACCGTCGGTTCCATTGAATTTTGAAATTCGGAGAAAGTTTGGTGCAGTAAGCCTCCTACTCTCATTTAAGAGTATTTGGTTGTTTAGCTTTTGTACATGTATCCAAGGAGCTCGGACAGAAGCTCGATGCGAGGACTACACCATGTATCTTTCTAGGATACGGAGATGAAGAATATGGATACTGATTATGGGATCCGAAAAAGGTTATTAGAAGCGACGTAGTGTTTCATGAAAACCAGACAATAGAAGACATTGAAAAGCCCATGATGTCTTCTGATTCAAAAGATAGTGCCCAAGATTTAGTTCCAGATAATGCACCTACACACCCTGCCACAGACAGTAATGAGGTGCATGAAGAAGTGTCAGAAGCAGAACAAGGAGAAGAAGAAGAGGATCTTTGGCGGGGGACTCGATCCTCTCCGGAGAGTAGTACATCTCCATGGCGATTCGCGGAGATCGAGCGAGGTAGGATTAGTCAACGGATATTGAATCGAGTATATTACGCTTCTTGAAGAGGGAGCCGAGAGTTTCGAAGTCGTATCATCAAGAGAAGAAAATGGCTGCTAGCAATGAAAGATGAGATGGAATCTTTGAAGAAAAATAACACGTATGAATTGGTTGAGCTTAGAAAGAAAAGAAGAAGAATAAATGGGTGTTCAAGCTTAAGAAAGATGGCAATGGAAAAGTGGTAAAACACAAAGCTTCGGTTGGTGGTCAAAGGATTTCTTGAAGAAAGGAATTGATTTTGACGAGATATTTTCACCGGTTGTGAAGATGGCTTCAATTGTATCATTCTTGGATTGGTAGCTAGTTTGGATTTAGAGCTTGAACAAATGGATGTAAAGACGGCATTTCTTCATGGTGATGCATGAAGAAATCTATATGGAGCGACCGAAGGATTTGAGGTTTCGGGGAAAGAAAACCTTGTATGCAAGTGAAGAAGAGCTTGTATGGTCTTAAACAAGCACCGAGACAGTGGTATAAGAAGTTTGATTCATTCATGGTAAATCAAGGCTATAAGAGGGCTACTGCGGTCGGTGTGTTTATTTTCAGAGATTTCAAGATGGAAATTTTGTTGCACTTCTATTATATGTGGGCGACATGTTGATTGTTGGAAAAGATCACGTGAAGATTAGTCGTGAAGAAGGAACTCTCTAAGTCATTTGATATGAAAGATTTAGGACCAGCTCAACAGATTTTGGGAATGCAAATAGTCAGAGATAGGAAGAAGAAAAGGTTGTGGCTATCTCAGGAGAAGTATGTTGAACGGGTGATAAAAAGATTCAATATGGATAATGCCAAACCGGTCTCCATTAGGAAATCACTTCAAGTTGAAGAGTATGTGCCCCATCCGGAAAGAGATCGAGGAGATGGAGTCAATACCTTATTCTTCAGCGGTTGGGAGTCTAATGTATGCTATGGTATGCACTAGGCGGATATTGCTCATGCGATTGGGATCGATGAGCGATTTATTTCTAATCCTGGAAAGAAACATTGGGAGGCAGTCAAGTGGATTCTCAGATACCTAAAGGGTACATCGAAGATATGTCTGTGCTACGGGGGAGTTGATCCAGTCTTGGAAGGCTATACAGATTCAGATATGGCCGGAGACCTTGACGGAAGAAAGTCTACTTCAGGTTTTATTTATACTTTGCGGGGGCTGTATCATGGCGGTCAAGATTGCAAAGGTGTGTTGCTTTATCTACAACAGAAGCAGAGTACATTGCGATAGCAGAAGGAGCAAAAGAAATGCTATGGTTAAAGCGGTTTCTTGAAGAACTAGGCTTGAAGCAAAAGGAGTACAAGGTACATTGTGATAGTCAAAGTGCTACTTGAGCAAGAATTCAATGTACCATTCAGGACAAAACACATTGGCGTTCGCTATCATTGGATCGCGAGGTGATGGATCAACAACTGTTGAAACTAGTGAAGATCCATACAAAGGAGAATCCGAGATATGTTAACAAAAGTGGTTACTTGGGAAAAGCTAGAGTTATCAGAGACATAGCTGGAATGGATGGCATGTGACCATCAAGTTTGAATCGGTGGAGGGAGAATTGAAAAGTCCAGCCACATATAGTAGAAGGTTCTTCCCACCTAAACCAGCCACCCACCACACACGTCAAGAAGAGGCTGCGAGGAAGGTGGTGAAGCTTCTACCAGTGCGGTGCAGCAATTGTTGAAGTTTGTAAACTTTTATTATATGTGTTCACACCTTAGTTATTGCCTATAAAAGGGCATGAGTGTTGTGTGCATTTGTATCCTGAATCCCAGAGAGGAGAGAACTCCAGAGAGAGTTGTGAGAGAGCTCCAGAGAGAGCGTGTGTTTTGAGAGTTTTGGTTTTGTCTTTCACGGTGTAATTATTCATTTGTGAAATAAATTTTATTTCTCTCAAATTAATTATCATTAGTTATCAGAGAATCACAACAGAATTGTAGGAAGGCATATGATAAACCTAAAAAAGGAAAGAAAATATATAATATTAATAAATTGATAGCAACCAAATGGCTGTTTTAGAATCAAAGTAGTTTTTCATTAATTGACAGACTAAACACAGACACAAAGATAGGTAGAGGAAGAGCTAGATATCGTGTAAAACGTGGCTTAATTATTTCCATACATACACTAATAAAATTACTGAATTAAAATGCTAATTAAGTAAATAATTATGCCGGGAGCTTCACATCAAGAGCTAATTTTTTGGATCATCAAATGGCCAAGAAACTATGGAGCAAATCCAGAAACCTTGTTAAGTAAGAGAGCATTAGTACCACCATTGTTCATGTGCTCAAGATGTTGAGCAAACCTATGCATCACTTCCTCATAACCATCTCTAAGCCTTTTTAGATTCATCATTAACAACAAAATCTTAGGCTGCAGATTTGGAATAATCACTCCAACCTTCGTCAGCTTACCTGACATCTTCTTGTTTCCTTCAGCATCATCGTCGACGTTGTCGGTTTCCAAATGACTAGTGTCTAGTAGTCTATCATATTTTCTCTTCTTCGTGAACCTCTCCACACTCACACAAAAACAAGTACCATTCATTTCCATACTCTGAAATATGTGAGTGTGCGTGTGTGTGTGTGTTTGGGGGAGAGACTAAGTGATTGAGAAAGAGGAAGAGTTACATGGCCAAAAGGAAACAGATGTACATGGAGTTATATTAGGGAGAGTGTGATTTATTTTTAGTAGTAAAAATTAGGTGAAATTGGCCTTAAATTGACCAGACAGCCAAGTTAAGATTCCATGCAGTATTTGTGAAAAAGGGCTTTACAATTTTTAAAGGCAAAGCAGGTGGCCTTGATTTAAGGGAACTTGTATTCACCAGCCAAGTGCAGCAAAATGTAAATGGCTTGATGTATGGTTGGTGACCCATTAATGAAGAGCCAACTGTTACTGTACTATTTCAGAAAAAGAATTGGAACTTCAATATTTTTTATAGTCCATTTTTTGTATTCTACTATCATGGTCCAACCATCTCCCAAACCCAAATCCAGATTTTTCCAAGTTTACTCCGATTTTTACATGGAATTTCTTCCCTGTCTAATGAACCACCCCCATATCAATCTTCTGTATTGTGATCTAAAAAATTTGATCCTTTATTTTTATGGGAATCAAAGAAAATGAGGCTAGACCAAAGTTATGTCAAAATAATTACAATAGAACAGTGCTGATCAAATGCATTCTTATATATTTTCCTTAACGACATCCAAAAAGAGAGAATTGTGAAAAAAAAAACTGGTTCTTTCCACATATAAGGAACACCAATTCCATTTATCTGATTAACAACATGATTAGAAGCCAACCTCCCTGTCAAGCTGAGAACTGTGGAGTATTAGTCTTCTTGACCAAGTGGACATTACCAGTGTTTAACTGCACTACACGCCCAGCAAAACAGAACATCATTTCCACATAAGCATCTCTAAGCCTTTTCAACAGCATGATCGCCGACGATCCATTCTTCAATAATCGTAGTTTTGGTGTCACTTTAATCTTCCAAAACTTGGGTCGATGACTCCTTTCTGTCACTGAAATCTTTGCATTGTCCTTGTTAGCAACCCCACTTCTTAGTCTGTGGTATTTCCTTCTCCTCCAGTACCTCTCCATTCTTCCACAGAATGAATAAACTTCCCTGAGAGAGACAGAGAGAGAAAGACACAGAGAAAGCGAAAGAGAGAGGTAGATAACAAAAGGTAAATAGATGAAGCTGTATGTACTTTAAAGGCAAAATTGGCAGGTGGCTTAAATTAGAGGAAGAAAAAAGTAAGCGGGCTGCAACTTATAACAGCCAACCAGGGAAGATGGGTTAGGTATTCAGTAAGTCATTAATAATGAGCTAACCAAAATGATACTTTCGGTCATTGCAATAATAAAACACATAATTGCTGCTGTTCAGTCTGAAATGAAAAATTGGAAAGTCAAAAATAAATACAAGTCATTTTCATTGAAAGAAGAATGAGGTATTGGCACTGTATACAAATCGAGTAGCTAAGTGATAGTGTACAGACTTGAAAATATATAGAAAAATGGAATACTTTTCTACACACAGGTATAAAGAATGAACCTCTCAAATTGTTCCAATTCTACATGCAAACTGAAAATGGTCAGTGCTCTCTCCCAGCTTCCATTGCTTCCATCATCAGATTTGAATTTGGCAAACTGGATTCTACCGTTTCCTTGTCACTATCAGAAAATGTAGATCCAGTTTCTTGTCGCCGCAAACGAAGCGAATGAGCCCTTCTCACTGAGGAATGACTACAATTCCGCTCCGCCAACATGTGGAAATACACATGAGGTGCCCAACCTGCATGTTTAAAATGGATGTCTTAATTGTAAGTATAAGAACTGAATACCAATGAGGGAAAGAGCAAAAGCATTTTTATGTGTTAAGATTTGAAATTAATGAAAATGAAAAGAATAAAAGAGTGGACCAACACAGATAATTTAAAGGTGTTTTAAGTCAAATTGATCAAATTTCAATCCCAAGGCTTATCAGATAGATATAAAGCCTTCAAGGGTTTCACTCAAGCTGCTCTTCTTAATCCTAGTTAAACCGCTGGGAAATGTATGAGCTTCTTTTCAGGTTTCATTAACTGTTCAAGCTTTTCAAGTTAGAGTTGCTAACCGTCCTTATCAACAAGGGATGTATATTTGTTTAAAGCAGAAAGAAGACATGTAGCCGTGGAAAGAGTCACAAAACACCACCTTACATTCATCAAGTAGCACATACATAATTGGCATACAACTTCCGTAGCAATTTCGATAAGGAAATAAGGTTTTTAAGTTATTTACACTAGCATTGACATACTAAAATGAACTAATTAGAATAACAGACATACCGTTTATGTCATTTGGATAAGGGAAAGATTGCAAGTAACAAAATGTAGCTACTATACTTCCTGCATTGAGACAGTGTCCGAATTAGTGACTAATTACATTAGTGAGTCTGAATAACTTTCAACTGAGATAAAGTTTGATTGTGGAAGGTATTGGCTCCCTTTATTTCATTTTATCAGAAATACTAACCTATGACACCTCCAGTAAAGACATCTTGCCAGTGATGCCAGTAATCGTCCACACGTGTGACTCCCACAAGAGCAGCGGCAAGTAATGGAAGAAACAAAATACAAAGTTTTGCGACATGACCCCTACGATCAAACACTTTAATTTTCCCTGCCAAATACCATGAAAGATAACCCATCCCTGCAAAGGACCCTGCATATTGAAAATCGTAACCACAGTAAGCCTGTGTTTTCCTTAACTGCGCCACTTCACAAGAAAATGTGAAGAACAATGGGATTCAAAACTAGTTCAGTGTGAAGGAGAAATAATATGTTAGCCCACAACATCAAATCCAAGAAGCATTAAAATGTATGAATATGTATGCAACCGGACTAACTATCGTCAGCAGAACAGGCTAATGAACCATCAAAACCAGACAACTTGGCCATTTAAGATCAGAACCATGTTAAACCAGCAACTAACCTAAAGCTGACAGGTCGTACAAACATGGAATGACAAAAGTAATTGTAAGAGTGTATATGCTGTCTTCATTAGCATAAATTCTTGATGTTTTGCACTCAAACCTAATATATCTAGAAAGTTGGCGTTCACATTACCAAATATTCTGATAATTGAGGTGGAGTTGTTACTTGCAACAGGATTTATCAAGTCCTTCTAGTTTCGCTTGAAGTCATACATAGACACATGCAATAGTTCTTATTGAAACAAATAAGCACAGCAATACAAACACTGACTGAGTGATTCATCATCCTCATTGGAACAAAGCTCTGACAGATTTGTTCTGACAGTGTATTTTGTAAAGATCATTCAGAAGAAATGTGAAATAAAGGCAAGACTTTAACATAATGAAACACTAGCTGGCAGTGTAATAGTCCACGAGCCATTGCAGGGTCCAAAAACTATACAGACTACAACTATGTTAAGATTCAAATTACAAACTCTGGATGTATTTGTAACTATTGTCTACATATTCTATCTTGTATAATCAAAGCTCGCACAATACCATTCTACAATGCCTATGATTTAACTTAGCTTGCTTACATGAAGTATGCCCACTTGGAAAGCTTTTGTGTCCTTCCTTTATAACTGACTTGTCTCCAGTACAGATAACGTCCCTTGTGATATGATGAAACACCTGATCATGAAAGCAAACGACCGAACTATATAAGGCAAGTGCATGCATAAACCAAGGAAAAGCTAGCCCCTGGCTAGCTTATCAAAAGAATGGTAAACAACAGGTAACAAGGACCCCTACCCCTTTTCCATCAGGAAAACACCGCCAAAAGAAGTCCGGGCGAGGTCGACCAACAGCATCTTTGATTGCATCCGTTATAACTCCAGTTATTAGAACAGAAAACAAAAGACCTATATTACAAATGAAGGCATTCAAGTAAGACACCAATAGCCACAACACAATATTCTGCATAGTGGAAGCCTCAAAGAACGTCATAAATACCCAAAATGGCATGATGTAAGTCATAAACATCCCTTCTGTAGAAGTAGAATATGCAAATGATGAGAAGTGGCAACAAAATCGAATAAACCTGTATCAGAATGTGAGGAAATAGAAACATATCAGCTTATTAACTTGGTAACAGTAAGATATAAGAAGAGAGTAAAAATAAGTAAGGATCAGGTACATACAGGAACAGCCCAGAAAGGGATAGTGTTCTCTTTTAGCGGGTATTTTAGAGTAGACATCATATCTTCCCCAACGAAACGGTGAAAAGGCTCAATTTTATTCAACAGTATATCAATCACCACGAGTAGTAGAAGTATTAGCCAGTCATACATATGCACTTTCACCACCTTGACTCCATGAGATTTTACTGTGTGAGCTCCCAACTGAATCTCTGCCATTCTTTGCACCTAGAGCGCAAGGAGGAGAGTTTCTTTTGGCCAAAACAAAAAGAACACTTTCAATATTTGAACGATTCTTTATGAATATAAGATTGCAACTACTAAACAAGGAAGGACAACATGAACAATTAAATAAGTAAATGACACCAACTCAACCTTTTCATTTCCCCCACTAATGTTTCCTAATAAATTTCTGTGTGTATTTATCAAGTTTCCCCTCCCCCCCCTCCCAAAGGTTTAAACCTTAATAAATTGCTAGGCATACCAATTGGAGATACCGCTGGAAAGTTGAAATGAATGGCATATACGAGAGTGAATGTTATAACCAAAAATGCCAATTTTCACATATCTACATAGTAACAAAAACAGAGGGCTCATCGGAGAACAAGAAGCTAGTAGCAACACATGTTTCTTAAAATTAAACAAAATTGTAGCCACCACTAACAGTTAAAGAACGTGAACAAACTGGAATTTCAACACATGGAATTCGGGTAATTAACTGAAGAAAAAATAATTTATGGGAATTGGAATTACTTAATTAAATAACACAATGAGACAAATCCATGCAAAAAGAAAGAAACAAAAACATACCCAAATCATATGGGTCATCCGAAAAAGGTTAAACCTGCATACACACTACATTGCATGCAGAGAGAAAGAGATACATTGAAATGGATGGAAACCGTACGTACGTACCTTTTTGAAATGATAGAACTCTGAAGAATTAAAGCTCTAAAAGAGTCTCAACCTTCAGGGTCCCTCAGCAATGGTGATCCTCACGTAGAGAAGGTGGTGAAGAGGGTGTAGCCGTGAATGGCAATTGGGAAGGCCCTGAAACAAATACTGGGTACGTTGGGATAGTTCTTAAAGGTCCCAAATCTAGCTAATACTATTAACATTCACGTACCTTACTTAACCTATTATCTAAAAACAAGAAACAACAAACTCGTTTTAGCGTTTGAGAGAAATTAGGAATGTTAATTAAGAGCATTCTGGGAAAATTAATAAAAGTAGCCGTTTTTTTAGTGTATTCATTTTTATTTTTATTTAGTTTACTGCCTATTAATAATTCATTTACATATATAGATAATTTTAAGATTATTTATACTTAAATAACAAATTTAAGAAAAGAAAATATAATTCCCAAGAGCCTAATTAACAATTTAAATCGTTATAAATTATGAATGTTATGAAACTTGGTAAATTGAATTCCCACCATTAGAACAATCACGTAGGAATCAATATTTCTATATTTACGATTATACCCTCACACTGCCTCATGTCATCTCTTCTAATTTCCCTCTTTTCTTTTAATTTATTATTTTCACTTGTCTCTTAATTTTATTATGCCACGTGGTGACATGTGGTCTGTCCACCACTCCAACCAGACACGGCTCTCTTTCCTTAGCTATTATATTTCTTATTTCAAAAAAAAAAAACTATATTTCTTCTATAAATTATACACTATTATTTTTCTTTTATGGAATTTAATTTATTGTGTAAAACTCAAGTAACTTTTGCTTCCTATAATTTGCATGTAGTGGGGTTATTAGCTAATGAAATTAACTTAATTAATTGCCTAATGAAATTGGAATATATGTACTTAATTATTTAATAAAACAAAATTAAGGAGGCCATATAAAGGACAAAAGGATTAACCCAAGAACATCCGAGTTTTTATGGGAAGAATAATTTCACTCTAAATAAGAATTATTGTTTTTTTAATTTAGAGTGCTCATTATGAATCCAAATCATCTATTTATTTATTTATTTAAGAAAATAAATCAATAAAAAAATAGATAATTTGAGTTCGTTGACCGTTTAAGAACATAATTAAATCGAATTAATGACCCTTAATTAACACACACACACATACATATATATATATATATGTATGTATATATATATACATGCACATAGATGATAGATGTTCCTAAATTTGCTCTCTTGGGATGAGCTTTCATGTTACAGGCTCCTCGTATCTGAAGGGGAAGGCAAAGCGAATAGCTTCATCTCCAGCCAATCAAAACGACAGCGTTAGAATCACGCACGAGCATCTAGGGATCTCCACGTGATTGGTCCATTTTTCTGTACAATTCCACCTGCTTCGCCACAGTGGCATCCTGGGTCCCACTTCCACCTCCTCCTACGCTTTGATCTATAAATCGTATTTTTAAAATTTAAAAAAAAAAAAAAAAAAAACATAAATCTCCAACTCATACACGTTTACCATTTTACTGTTTTTTTTTTCTTTTATTATTTTCTTTATAAACTTTTTTTTTTCCTAGTATATGCCTTGACGACCTTCAAAGGACGTTAATGAAAAAAAGAAATTGAAAAATTGAAATGAATATAATAATAAAATAACATTTTAAAATAATTAAAATGTATATGTATATCATAATTAGTACAAGGGTCATATATGTATATCAAAAATGTTAGTACATAAAAATTTTATTTTTTCTTAAATTTGTATTTTTGGTACCAATTTTCATAACAAAATTAGAGGATAAGAATATTTAAGCTGCATTATATTAGTAGGGGATGAATATACTTGAATGTAAAGCTTGATTAGAAGCATGTTTATGTGATTACTCAAAGGTGTTCAAAACAAGGGAATCAAGGGTGGGAAAATGTGTACAGTTCACAAAGCTTAAGCGTTACATTAAAATCTCTAAAGAAGGTTAAATCTTTAAGCAAAAACAATGAAAATTTGCACTAATTATATTAAATAAATAAAAATCTCCCCCCTAAATATTTATAATTGTGCAAGATAAATAAAGAGCGTGTATACATATATATATGTATTATAGATTATAAACTTGCATGCGTTTTTTCATTTGCAGTCAATAGAAGCAAAGTATAAAGCCATCACCTTTTGGTAACTTCTTCTTCTTCTTCTCTTTCTTCTTCTTCAAGAATCAGAAACTCCATTGAAACACAGCCCCACCACCATTTTCTTCGAATGGATCCTCCTCCTCTCCCGCCTCTCCCCACCGCCATTTCAACCAACCCCACTGCCTGCGCAGCTGGTTCTGCCGGCGCCACCAACATGCAACTCAATTACCCTGACTCAGTAGACTCATCTCCTCGTTCCCGCAATGCAGAGACCTGGATCGACGAGCCTCTTCCACCTGTCCCCGGCGTAAATCTTCGTCTTATGTGCAGCTATGACGGACACATCATCCCACGTCCCCACGACAAGTCCCTCTGCTACGTCGGCGGCGAGACCCGCATCGTCGTGGTTGAACGCAACTCGTCGCTTTCGGAGCTATGTACCCGCCTTTCTCGGACCCTTCTTAATGGCCGACCCTTCACTCTCAAGTACCAGCTACCCAGTGAAGATCTTGACTCCCTCATATCTGTCACCACTGACGAAGATCTCGAGAACATGATCGAAGAGTACGACCGTACGATTTCGGCTTCGCCTCTGAAACCTTCACGCCTACGATTGTTTATCTTCTTCGCTAAGCCTGAAACATCAGCTTCAATGGGAGCTTTACTCGACGACGCTAAGTCCGAGACGTGGTTTGTGGACGCGCTCAATGGTTCTGGGCTTCTTCCTAGGGGTCTCTCTGATTCGGCCACCATGGGCTGCTTAGTGAGCCTAGATGGTGTTCGAGGAAATGATTCTTCCAATGATTTGGAAGCCCGAGGTGACCATTTCTTGGCAGTCAATAAGCATGTCATGAAGAATTATGTGCACGACTTGCATTCGATGCCTGACTCGCCGATGGTGGAGAACACTTCATCATTTGGGTCATCTTCTTCTTCCCCTTCTACGTCTAATTTGCCACCCATACGTGTTCATGTTGATGACAATAATGTGGCTCGACCGCAGGATCATTATCAGAAGGTTGGTGTAGAGGAACAGTTTGCGCAGATTAGTTTTTCCCCACCTACTCTTCCTACATCCACGGCTGCTCCTGCTGGGACTGTTGTATCCGCTGTTCAGGACAACACCATTGCAGTTTCTGGAGAAAATACGAACAGGGTTTTCTCCGACGACGAGAGGTCCGATCACGGTGCACCAGTTGGGTTCCGGAAACCTCCATTGCCAATATTACAGCCCCCACACGCTCAAAAAGCTGGCGGTTTTAGTTTGCCTTCTCCGGACTCGGTCACAAGGTATTTTCTGGCTTTGTTCAATTAGATCAGATTTTGCTTTTCTATTTGTTCATTGTCCTTATTTTACTTTTGGTTCCTCTTCTTGTTCAGCGATAGCATTATTGCCTCTGCTACCTCGCTTTCAAAACCCACGTACTATCATCAAGACCAAGTTCATGTCCCTCCTAGAGAAATCAGAGCTCCTGCTAGCCAAAGTACGTTGAGTGACAATTCTGATTTGGGTTCAGGAACTTATATGAACCAACAAGTAAAGGATTCAGGGTATGTTATTCCTCCACAACTGGATCAATATCAACAACAACCAGCACAACAGCAACAATTTGTCCATGCCAGCACCCAATTCATTCACCACCCAGCCGCAGGTTCAGTGCCTATTTCCTCTTACTACCCCATCTATGCCCCACAATCACAGCAACAGTTTCATCACCCATTTGATCAGCAATATCCAGTCTATGTGACGCCAGTTCCACAGAAACAGCCATATAATTTGGGTGAAACAACCGTTGTTTCCTCAAACCGCCCATTAACATCCCCAAGTCCTCCTCCCGTCGTTTCTGTCTCTTCGGCAACTAATTACAAGGATGGAATCCCTCCTGTGTACCCCACAAAGATTGCTTCGACTGCTATGAATTCAACTCCTCCACCAGCTTTGGTTCAGATCCCTCCCGCCCAATTTGAGCAACAGTATGTGGGTTTTACTCAGATGCATCAACATCATCACCCATCCCAGTCCATTGCTGTTGCTTCCTCTGCTACTGGTAATTATGGTTATGAGTATGCCAACCCTGCACATGAACAACAAGTTTATTACACACAACACACGGCTACTCCATTGCCTTCTCAGTATCAGACCATGACTCCTGCAGCTGCAGCAATGGCATTATCAGATGCTGCAAAACAGCCTCCTACAGAGAACAATCAGCAGCAGATCAGAACCTCTCAACCTGTATAAGCAAATTGGGGAAGAAAATATTGGAGTGGTAAAAGTTGGATACTGAAGTTGTTCTTCTAGTTCTTTGTTGTTTTTATGTTATGGGTAATAAAGATTAAGGACATTTTTTCTTTTTAATTATCATTTAGAAGTACTTCCATACCAACTGGTGTTTGTGAATCTAGCGCAACAGTAGTGAATAAATGTTATACCAATCCAATCTCATGTCAGTAACGAGGAAATTCATAATGGTTTGTAGAAATTAACATGTGGACTGAACTGGGTCACATGGTCATCGGCTTGGACTCCATTTACCAAAATGGTTCTCGGTTTGGCCGTGCCATTAAATATTCATTCCGAGCTCTGCCCCACGAGGAAAATGTTTATTGATTTGGCCCTGCTCTCGAAAAAAGAAGACTCGCGCAGGTTTGGCGGTTTTTTGGCATTAACCTAGATTCTTTTAATAGGCATTGTTAAGGAATCTATGAACATGTATGCATCGTGAAACTGTGGAATTAGATCCAGTTGAACGTATAGGATTGGACTTAAAAAATGTGTTGACAGTTTTTTATCGAGTAATATTGAATGAAGCAAGAAGTAAAATATAGACAATAAGATTGACAGCGTACTGTAACTTATTTGCATAAAGAAAATTACACATTCGCAATACTAGATTTTACCGAGTCATAATACATATTCAAGGGAGTTTTTTTACTGAGAGTTCAGTAAAATTCACTGCGTTTCAGAAGTCTAATAAAGTGGAAACATTTGGCTAAAAACAAAACGAACAGAGAGAGAGAGAGAGATGAAGTGTTGGTATGTGTCAAAATCAGTAGCTCTGGAAACTACAGCATAATTGCATTAGGCGCCACCACTGGCTTGTTTTCCCTTTTAAAAAAGTTCATGTTTTTGGTGCCCATTTTCACTCTCTTCCTCAGTTCCCACTTCCTCCAATTCATCTATCACCAACACCTTCCACTTTCAGTGGAGCGTGAAACTGAGTTGGAGCACTGCTCAACTCTCTCAAGCTCCATCATTTATCAATGCATTTTACAGAGCTTCAACCTCCTCAGCTTTAATGGCCACTACCCTATCTCACCTCTACCTCCCTCAAAAGCTCCACCAACCCAGCTACACCTCTCTCTCCACTCCCTCCTCAATTAAATCCAGGCAAGTCTCTGCCTTTCTCTTTCTCTCTTTACTGCAAACTTTCTCTAACTGTCTCTGTTTCCGTTGCAGGTCCTTCAAGATTCTATTTTGTCTGTCCCTAAAGCAATCCAAGGACCAAACTGATATAGCCCATGACCACCCTTCCGTGGAAAAGCTTCGCGTCGTCTTTGCAGCTGGTGGAACCGGTGGCCACATATACCCAGCTGTAGCCATAGCTGATGAGCTCAAAGTCACCAGGCCCCCGACTGAAATCCTCTTTATAGGCACACCCAACAGCATGGAAAGCGACGCTATACTTTCTGCCGGCTACGAATTCGCCACCGTTCCTGCTGCCAGATTAGCCCGCCCTATACTGTCCCTTCGAAATGTCCTCCTACCATACCATTTGATCAAATCCACCATCCAAAGCTGCAAAAAATTGAATGATTTCAAGCCCCATATCGTTGTTGGGACTGGCGGGTACGTCTCCTTCCCAATTTGCTTGGCTGCGGTGCTCCGTGGGATCAAGCTTGTAATCCAAGAACAGAACTCTGTCCCGGGTATTGCCAATTGGGTTCTTTCTCACTTGGCCAATGTGGTATTTGTGGCTTTCAATTCGACCCGCGATTATTTCCACAAGGGTAAGTGCGTTGTTTCTGGGAATCCGGTAAGATTGTCGTTGAAGAAGCACGTTTCGAAGGCTGTGGCGAGGCTGCATTTCTTTCCCAAATCAGGGAAGATTGGGGAATCGGAGGCTAAGGTTCTTATAGTTCTGGGAGGGTCTTTGGGTGCCAATGCTATCAACATTGCTATGCTGAATATTTATTCTCAGATGCTTTCGGAGAACAAGAACTTGTTTATTATTTGGCAAACTGGGGTTGAAGCTTTTAATGAGATGGAGAGCCTTGTTAAAAATCATCGGCATTTGTTTTTGACACCGTAAGTCCTCTGCTTTTTCTATAGATTTAGTTGTTGACATGTTCGATGATTCATATTACTTAGTAGAAGTTAATTGAACAAAGATGAACAAAATCAAGTTTTCTTTGATGCATGTTCAACAGTGGGAGAGTGAGTAGGAGAGATTAATAGTTTTGACTCATGCATTATAACAATGTGTTCATGTGTTGTATTAGTATGAGATTATGTTCACGTTGTTTGTGAAGCTAAGCTCCATACCATATAGGTTCATGCATTGTATGGATTTGGCATACGCAGCTGCAGATCTTATCATTTCTAGAGCTGGTGCAATGACTTGTTATGAGATCTTGGCCACTGGGAAGCCTTCCATTCTGGTAAATTCCTTTCTGTTACCTGATTATTTTATATTTTAAACATGACATGGCAGCTGTATTTTCCTTTGATTAAATGTTCTTATCTGATGAGATCGGATTACTATCCTTTCAGTCTGTATCATGTTCTTAACACCCATAATTGGATTAGTTGCATTGTTTGAGGAAGAAAATAAAATATTCTCTTTTCAACTCTGTAGGTACCATCACCAGATGTTGCTGAAGGACATCAATTAAAAAATGCTTCTTTAATGGCAGATTTAGCAGATGCAAGGGTTATAACTGAAGATGAGCTTGATTCAACCACCCTCGGAGCTGCAATCGAAGAGATCTTAGGTATGTGGAATCTGTTGCACAGATTGCCGGATATGGTTGTGTGTGGAAATCAAGCATGCAGATTGACATGTTGATAGTATGGAAAGAAAATTTTCTGTAGACATCTTAATGTTATCTGCAGTTTCTAGATATTCATATATAATGAGAAATTTTCATGCTTTTAATTACTTTGTGCCATGCCTTTTTTCTTTTTTTTTTTTGTAGAATTTCATTTTCTCTATATTTGTTAACCTTATATTTTATTAGCTTGATCTACATGGTTGGAACCCTCTTCATAAAGGCTTTAGCCATTACTTCAAAGGTGAAAGATATTGGAAATTTCAGTTTGCAGCCAATTGAAAACGTGATTTATGTTTTCTGTTTTGTCCCTGCAGAAAGTGATTACTGTTAACTTCTTTCCCGGTACTTATCAACTACCAGTGCATAGAACCAAAAATTTTGTCTAAGCTACTGTACAACTATATGTGGTTGCTTTGGTCTTCCAAGATCCAATGAACCGAGTGAAACTTAAGCTTCTCTCTTTCTAGATTCTTACAGAGAAATCTGCCAACAATCTGAATGTCAGTGTACACATTTGATCTTCATTCTGGTAATCAGTCAACTGTTAATTAGTTGAAGTTAAAATCTGTAAAATAGAATAAAAAATGAGGGAAGAAATAGATTCGAAAAAAAAAAAAAAAAATTGCCTTCATTTTCCTTTGGGACTTCTGTCAAATTTACATGGTAAATCCTGTGTGTTGGATGACAATTTTTGCTGCTATTAAGCCCCTGCTTCTCCAAGCTAATCCTTATTCTGAGCTTGGAAGAAGGGATAAAGGGTTGAGTGGAATAGGATTAGATATCAGCTCTAGTTCTAGCCTAAGAAAAACAAACTGAAAGATAAAATATTGGAAGGTGTTTCAGATGTGTGTTTAGAATAAATCTTTCTGATATCAACTTATTTACAAATGTAATCACTAAACCTTAATCCAATTACATATTTCTATGTTTTAGATTTGAAGAATGAACTCTTTCTACGACATGTTTCCATGTACCGTATGTGAAGTGAGCTGCATGTCTTAATGTTTATTTGAGTTACAAACTGGGTAGTCCATGTAATATACTGCATCAACAGGGTTGTATATATATCTGTGCATAATGCATGCATACCAATTTTATTCTGTATAATCTCTAATGTAATTGACTTTGTATGGAATGATTGAGTAAAAGAGTTGTTAATTGCAAAGACCAAATTGGATTCAACTTGCCTCGGGGGTGGGTGACATATATTTGAATACTTTGTTTTTATTATAGGGGATGAGAATAAAATGGCAGATATGTCTGAGAGGGCTCTCAAAGCTGCAAACCCTCATGCCTCTACAGAGATTGTGCACCACATTCTTTCCCTTGTCGACTCGTCAACGGTGAAGGAGAAGCAGCAATCATTGTAGTTTGTGGACAAAAAAATACATATCCGCCGTGATGAAGAAGCTATGGAATTGTGCTCCACCTGAATCAGGGAACTTATTCTTGACACGAGCAGAGATGTTCATCAAATCTTCCAAGCCTGGTTAGATAGGATCATTCAGTATCTGTTTGTGTTTTAGCTTTATTACATTATACATTGCCCACATTGTTTGGCTCTCTCAATCATTCTAATATTGTTTAATTAGATTAAGGTTCCAACACGGATAAAATATGACTGGTGTATACATTAGTTCTGTCCTGGGTGCTCTGTTGTCTGCATCCTAATAAGATTTTGGAGTCCCTGTTTAAGCAATGTGTTTGTGTGCTAATTTGGGGACATAATGCTTGTTTAGGTTAGCAAGAAATCAAAGCAAAACCAAAACCCTAAACTTTGCTCTCGTACAGAAGCATGTTGCATTAGACCCAATCAATCTCTTTTGCAAGTACATAAGGTGACCATCAGGTAACCTCAAAGTGACTTCTTGTTTCTGTTTGCTTAGCCCCATAGAAAATCGTTTCTTTTGCGTGTACACTTTTATTTCTCATCTATCATTAAGAAATTTTTTTATTTTTTTATTTTTTTAAGAAAAAAGTTTTGCAAACAAAATATTTATTTTAAATGCACAGTTTTTGTATTTTTAAGTTCAAGATCTAAAAAATCCTTTAAGTTAGAACTTATTTTTTAAGATAATTATGCAGGTCATATATGATATTATAAATTTTCTCACTGGCCTATATATATATATATATAATGGAGCAAAAATGTTTTAGTGTGCTATATTGTTTATTTATAATAAGCAATATATATCTAAGATGGATAAAAATATAAATTTATATTATTTGTTAATTTTTATATTAATATATTATTGGACAGTCCGCGTGAATTAGTCAATTTTTATAACGAAGATGGTGTAAATTACGTTCTGTATAACTCTTGTCTTTACAATCCAAGTAGAAATAGGATAAGCAAAGCTTGAGATAATTGAGTTTTTGTTAGACTTCTCCTTTCTCTTTGAGGCTTAAATCCAAAATGGGTAAACAAGCCTATTGTGGTTTTGTTACATCACACATCAAATTGGTGTAGGCGCCACATGTGAATAAATCAACCTAATTGGATATTAAGTTGGTGATGGGCTCCATATAATTATAAAAGTGGATATGGTTGCTTGGGTTAGCAAATTTTGTGGGACCCATTTGGAATTGCAATTTGTGAAAACTCCTTTGATATTGAATATCACGCCTATGAATTGGCCTCAGAAATTCTACACCACAACCGGGTCGCGGCCATAGCCAAACAGTGGACACGTTTGCGTATAAATACGGATATTTTTAAGGAAGCGTATAATAACCTCATTTCCAAACACTCCAATCTGGAAACGGAACGAGCTAAAAAACTCTTTCAAAAACCAACCAGCAATGTCGTTTCGGGCTGTCCGTTTGGGAACCCAGTTCGCATTCAGCAACTGCTGCTGCACTAACCCGCCTTGGTTGTCGGACCCGATACCCGATTCGTTTCGTGTCCCGTCTCGTCGGCGTCGGAGGTGGAGGCTGAGCCTGAGTTCAACCAATGGCGTGGCTTCGGAGAAGAGAAGAGACAGGCAGCTGTCGGTTTTTACGGCCGACGAGCTTCACTACGTCTCTGTTCCAAACTCCGATTGGAACCTCGCCCTCTGGCGCTACCTTCCCTCTACTCGGGTTATTGTTTTTACACATGAAAATTGAATCTTTATGGTATATTTGTGAAAATATGCATGTACACATTTCGAATTATAATCCGGTGAGGTGCATCTACAGGTGCAGCGGAGGAACCACCCGTTGTTGCTGTTGTCAGGAGTAGCGACGAATGCAATTGGATACGATCTCTCCCCTGAGGTAATCTTGCAATCATTCTCAGGTCACTGAGTTTGCTTTCCCTTTTTCTTTTGCTTTTTATTTTTTATTGTTGTTTTTTAATGTTTCTGATCCGGGCAGCTTTTGTTGATCATTGGAGATTCAGATTGGTGTCGGTAATATTAATAGTTTAATTGTTTGTTGTTTTCAACAATTTGTTGAGGGAGTTGGTAATTTGGTCGCCAAAGACCATAATGGTAAATATTACTCTTTATCTTTTAAAATTTAGATTAGAATTTTTTATTTTGAACTCCAGGATTTATTGGATTGACCCAACTTTGTTGATGAAAAAAATTCAATAAATCCCAGTCATAGCAAGTTCTAATAGTGGTTGATTTCTAGTATTATTAGTAAACATTAAGTGCAAAGGAAGTATTAGTTTACTGATCATGCAGAGTGAATAATTGTGACAAAGGCTGTGAGATGGTTCCTCCATTTATGTTGCATTCTTCGTCAAGAAATGATGGTCTATTGGATATAGCTTCTATACTCCTGTAGGTTAATTTGAGGAACATTTTGCAATTTGTGTGCAATTGTGTGCTCTCTGAATTGGTGAAGTTAGTTCCATTGCTTTGGACCAATTGATAATGCGTCCAACTAATTGCAGTGCTCATTTGCACGCTACATGTCTGGCAATGGTTTTGATACATGGGTTCTTGAAGTCAGAGGTGCTGGATTGAGCAAATATGTAGTAAAGAAGCCTCTCAATGCTAAGTCGGTCAACCATGGAAAAAATGGAATCTTCCCTTCAGGTCAGCATTTCGCTGCTAACCTTGGTGTATCGGCTGATTCAGACATCTCTTCTGCAGAAGAAAGGACATATATGGTGTCTACATCGGATCAATTTCAGTTACCGACAAAGTTGATGGAGACTTTTAGGCATTTATCTGAGAGACTATCAGGATTCCTAAATGAAGGTTGGTCAAAATAGTTTCTAGTAGGTGATATGATTTGATATCTAAAAGCATAAAGTTTTATTCTTGTACATGAATGTTTTAAGTATGTTAGGATTAAACTTTCAGGTTTGTTGGATGGAGGTCAAAACTCTGTTATTGCTAGCCATATTAAGGATTTGAGCAGAAGGCTTGTAAATATCATTGAAGAAGGTCATCAATCAGTTCCTGCACAGTTTATGGACCTGCAAGAGAGATTTTCTACTACCGTAGGAGACTTACAGCAACAACTTGACTTGATTGTTAAGTATGACTGGGACTTTGATCACTACCTAGAAGAAGACGTGCCTGCTGCGGTGAGGTGACATTCCTTCATAGTAAATGACTTCATAATTGAACTTACTTTTACTATGCACTTAACTTGTATGTCACTGCTTTCATTGGAATTTCATTTTAAAGTACTTGACACTGTATAAACTAAACTTACAAATTATGATTTTTGGGCATGGTGTCATATTGCAACATGCTTGTCAAAGTGAAAAAATCTGGATAGTGGAACATGTTTTATCATTATGTTTTTTTTGAATAAATTATATTACACCTATATGTTTTTTTTTTCATGATTAAAAACCAAAATTGATAAACTAACTATGAGCAGCTCTCTTCATTATAAAAATTGACAGCTCCATAAAAGTTTTTGTCTTTCTGAAACTGAGTTGTTCATTATAGGTGGAGTATATAAGGACTCACTGCAAACCAAAGGATGGCAAGTTGCATGCAATTGGTCACTCAATGGGGGGTATCTTGTTATATTCAATGCTCTCACGATGCTGTAAGTTGCCAAGCTAAACACCAAGATGTACAGTTGTTAAATGGTCTTTCAAAATTCTTTTCACTTCATGGCATGATATCGTATACTTATCTCAAACAAAATAATTTTAAATTTAATGGTTAGTCTGTTCCCGCGGTGATATTTTATTTCTTGACTTCCATGTTGTTCTTCACTTACTTTTTTTTTAAGGTTTTCAAGGAAGGGATTCTGGATTTGCATCAATTGCTACTTTGGCGTCATCACTCGACTATACACCTTCAAAATCATCTCTGAGATTACTTTTGCCTCTGGCAAGTGATATAGAAAACTGTTTTTTAAATCAAGAAATCTGTTTTTACTATGACGGTTACATGCCAGCAAAGTGTGTGTGGGAGTGTAATATGATACGAAATTGTTATTAATGGTGCACAGGCAGATCCCGCTCAGGCTCTAAATGTTCCTGTCATTCCGATTGGGACAATTCTTGCTGCTGCTCATCCACTTGCAACCCGTCCTCCTTATGTTTTGTCTTGGCTGAATACCCAAATTTCTGCCCAAGACATGATGCATCCAGAGTTGTTTGAAAAGCTAGTTTTGAACAACTTTTGTAAGTAAAAATATTTTAAATTCTTTTTACTATTTAGGGACATAATGCTGCCCACATCACCACATGCATTAAAGTTTCAAAATACACCTATAAGCTGGTTAATAATATCATATTTGGAAATGGCTTTCAGGAAGTATGCCAAGTATGTAACTGAACACTTAAGTTTTCATTTTACATGGTTTCATTGTATCAGAGTGGTCTTGCATGTATATCCACTTACTGAATGATCTCAATGTCCGATGTTTGAGTTACTACGGAAACTTCCTTCACCCCCTATTGTCGGACCATTATGTGATTGACAATCTGATCATAATTTGCAGGTACCGTGCCTTCTAAGCTTCTCTTGCAGCTAAAAACAGTTTTCCAAAGGGGTGGTTTACGTGACCGGAATGGAACCTTCCTTTACAAGGATCATCTACACAAAGCCAATGTCCCTGTCTTAGCACTTGGAGGAGATCAAGACCTTATTTGTCCTCCTGAAGCTGTTTATGGTAAAAGCTAATGATTATTTTGTATAATCTGTATGCCTTTCATGAGCTGCAGCTAGTCAACTAATTTACATTTCCCTTCCCTGGCCATGACATAAATGGAGCAGAAACAGCAAAGCTCATTACTGAGAATTTGATTACCTACAAAATTCTTGGAGAACCTGGTGGTCCTCATTATGCTCACTACGATTTAGTGGGAGGTCGTCTGGTATGGGTTGGCCTATATATTTCCTTTGGTTGATCTATTTTTCTTTGCATTTCATATTATATATTTTACCTCGCTGTTACTTTTTTGGTTTTTTATTGATGAAGTTGTAAGCTCTTCTTCTTCTCATTTTAATGCAGGCTGCGAATCAAGTATATCCACATATAATTAAATTCCTTAGTCACCATGACATGGCTTAAGTACCTCCTGTTTTCTCTACCTGAATCAGACTTTCATGCCGTTTCTTTTTGTCCATAAAGAAGCTACTTTAGACGAAGAATATCCAAAAGAAGGTTAAAATGTATACTTAATATATAGAGTTATCGTTCACATGATTTGTCAATGAAAAAGTATTGAATTTTCTTTTCTTTTCTTTTTTCATATGATGAAGAAAATAGTATTGAATTATGACAGAAACCATAGAAGACAAGTCCCTGTGATATTTCTTGTATGACCATTAATAAAAAAATATACTGGCATGGAGTTTTTTATTATCAATCGCCATTATTGTACATAATGTTTACGTGACATTGAAGATTTTCATGTGCATGTGCCAAAGCAATGTCCAAAAACAAATCAGGATTGATATGCTTGTTCTTTGGATCTCAATTGTATTTCCCAATTTCCCAGAAATACTGATTAAAAAAACCCTACGCCAAAAGGCAACAACTAACAAGAGGCTGTAGGGATTGGCTTTTAATCTTGGATTTTTTATTATCCTTTTGCCTGTGACTCCAAAAACACCCCAACAGCAAGCTTTCAGATTTCGTGTATGGAGTAATGCTAAAATCCAAAAACATTTTTTGCATTGAATATTTCACCCATAAATTTAATGGATAGGATTATCCAAGAATTTGAACACAAAACACATTGCATTTCATAAAGGACCTATAAAATTCCCCAAGAGAGCTGGATAAAAAGCACAGAAATAGTATGACTCGGAAAGTTTGTAGAGATTGTAAACATAGAATTGCCATATTCTGAATGAGGCCCATCGTTTCAAAATAAAGCAAATAGGGGTAGAAGCTTCAAACCAAAGAATGAATGCCTGCTCATGTATCGTTGGAAGGAAATTAAATCTATACACCATGTGAAACGGGTAAGTTCAATGTCCAAAACCAGCCGCGCCAGAAGATATGAAAACATTCATACAAGCTCTAGCGTCGAGCCACCGCTTCTCTCTTACAAACAGGACAAGTATTTTTCTGCGCAAGCCAGTGTTTTATGCACTGTATGTGAAAGCTATGTCCACAGTCCAGCTTGCCCATCTCATCATCTTCTTCATATTCCTCCTATATGCACAAGCATGTATAGAAATGATCGACTAAAACTACAGAGGAAAAGCAGACCCAAAGAAGACCAAAATGAAAACTTTCACAAGCCTACCTGACAAATGATACATTTCTTATCAACTTGCGTGGATAAATGTGATGATAAATCATTCAAAATTGAGAGCTTAATTTTCCTCACAGCGCCGCCCATTTCATCTTCTTTTAATCCCGTATTCACATAACCGATTCTCTCACCTAGCTCAAGAAGCTCCTGTTTTCCGCACCAAACCAAAAGAAGTATGATATTTCAAGCAACAATTAAAAAATTATAAAAACAAATAACACTAAGATATAGCACTAGGTAACCAGGACCGAAGAGCCTACGAAGACAAGAAGATACCTCATATGACATGTGATCAACGTCAAGTCTCCAGTCCCTAAAACGATCATGTACGTCCAGTCTTCCACCCATTAGTAGACTGCTTTGGACCATCATAATCTGCACCCAGCCAATATCGCTTTAAAATAATTCTAGCTAATATGTATGTGAAGCTTCCCTTCAACAACACTATCCAATAATATGCCAATCAGAGAGCATTCGAGCTAATGAATACCACATTAAAATAGTATGTAGTCGTACACTAGCATGATTACATGAACAACTGGTTCAGCAAAACTAGAAACAGAGCAGCATTGACATAAATGCATTCAGATTATTTATGAGAAAGAACTTATTTACAGAATCATTTAATAAATTCAAACTATTATGTTAGTAAGCACATAACAATGTACAGCTTTACTAGTGACATACAACTATTTAAGAACTCCCAATTCACACTTCCTAATAGTTCACTTTAGGTTTGTTTTCCTTGTCTTATAGGACCAATAACAAAGTCGATCATCACCATGGAATGATGAAGGTAACAAAAATACATGTACTAAAAGTAAACAATTTTAAAATGTAAATCAAATTTAAAGAAAGAGAACCTATGCCATTATCACTGTAGGCATCTAGAAAAATGGGATCATCATCTTTAGACTGAAATTCCAGTATAAATACCAACGTATTGTAAGTGATTAACAACTTCATCTAATTGGAAACTGAACTCAAGCTGTGTTGTTACTAAGATTACATTTGGGCAATTCACTATTTACTTGCCCAAATTCGAAAAAAGCAAATGAATAATTAAGTAACCTAACAAATAAAAGCCTTCCATCTTTTATTGGCCAAAACATACTTAAAAATCATAATCTGTGAAAGCTCTTTTGAAGCATGTGTAAATGACGAATGTTCCTGCTACTTCCTGAATCCTTGCCACCACATGCAAGAATGAAAAATAACCTTCCTACTAGTATAGGATTCAACTAATGAATTAAATCCATTTGACATAATCAGAATAAAAAAACAGTTTAGGTATAAATGCAGGTGTTATCCTTGCTGAAAATTGTATATTTCAAAAGAGAGTACAGACCAGAAAAATAAGCCTCGCTAACGATGATGTGCATGAAGTTTTGGATACACAGCAACATCTAAAATTTATACCATGCATCTCCCTGTGAAAATGTATTTTGGAATAGACTATCCTCCACTAAAAGCATCCTTAGTTCCAAACTAGTTTATAAACTATAAATCAAAACAAAGAATACAGAGATATTATATCAAATAGTTGCTAATGACAAGCAATTTTCCAATCTACCAACTATGCCAAACATGAGGAAAAGAGAGGATAAGCAACAAAAAGAAAAGGGTAGGGTTAGAAATGACAAATGATGGAAAAATAGACAATAAAGAGGGCATCCATTTAGCAACACACCTCAGCAAGGCCTTCTGGGGTAGGATGTCGAACATGGCGATAATACCTAGTTCCCACTATCTCTGAGCCAGGGCGCTCTGGTACAAATTCAGGGTCGGAGTCCAGAAATAAGGTAGTGTCAGGGCTCACTGTTCGCCTTGCCACACAAGGACGCTGCCAAATACAATAAAGTACAATTGTTCAATGAAAGCAAGCAAACGTTAAAATAGAGAAATAAAAAAAATACCATATGGAATGAAACCAAACAATGTGGAATAAATGGTGCAGTGAAAATAAGTTTGATATCTTTGTCAACATAATACAACACATACATTGTTTAGTTCTGCACAACCCGAAGAAATGAAAGACTAAAACCCTTACGACAAGCTATAAACCTTATCACACAACCTTCTTTGACATCGCATATTTCCTGTGGGCTCCTAAATTTACTCATTGGAGAATTCTTGTTGAGTTTGGGAACCAAACAAATTCTTACGTGCGCAAAATAGACACACGAAAGGAAAAAATATGTATATATCATGTCATTATAACTATTAAATGCCAAAAAAAAAATCATGAAATAAAACAAAAGGAAATAGAAAACGAGAAAATAAAAAATAAAGGGAAAAGAATTGACAAAATACAAACTAATGATATGATATGATGCTCTTCCATAATTGATTACTTGTAAGAAAATTAAAGAATAAAAATGAAATATGAAAATCTCTCAAAACTGAGACCAGAATATTAAAAAGTATCCGAAAATAAAATTGAAAGTTCGAAAAATCCCCCTGAACCCTCCCCGAATTCACAAGAACTCAGCCAATATAAAATCACTAAACTAAAAAAGATTTTAAAAAATCACTTTTTTAACCAATAATAATGATCAACACCATGTCCAGGTTAATACTCAGGAAGAAAACGAAAACAACTGTGAAACCAAACTGAACAAGAGGACCCAAAAGTAAGAAGATAAGTAAAGCCCACTTTCAGAAATGCAAAAACAGCAATGGCTGAAAATAGAAATGGCATAATTCTGCATCTGCTCAGATCATCAAATACATTGAAGAAAATAAAAACAAGGATATGATAAATAAAGAAACAAAATTTACTTCTTTGGCAAAAAAGAACAAGACTGTACCTCTCTATGGCCGCTAAACTTGTCCTCCCTATGGCCGCTAAACTTGTCCCCGTCAATCTTCCCTCTGCCTGAGACATTCCTCCTTGCCACAACACAATCAACAGAGGCAGCAGCATCAGCTGAGAACCCAATTCCAGGACCACACCAGACGTCTTGAAAATCCACACAGCTAGCTGAATTGAAACCAGAATTTGACCCATCAACCACTTTGTCCCTGTTGTTGTTGTTGCTGCTGTTCTTCGAAACATTCTTCTTCTGCTTTTTCTTCCTGACCTTCTTCCCCTGCCAATCCGCCGATGTCCGAATCACCGCCGGCACTGACACCTGCTGTGAGGCTCCGGCAGTGCATCCCAATCCTCTGAACGTTGCTGAGGTGAAGTTGTTCTTCTTCTTGTTGTTGTTAATGTTGGTGGGTAGGCTTTCATTGGCGTTGCTGTTGCTGTTTGTGGTAGAAAAGGTTGAGAGTAGGAGAGATGAAATGGTGGATTTGCAGCGAGTGGATTGGATTATAGATGGAATTTGTTGTGGGTTTGGATCTGATTCTGAAATGGGTTGGATGAACTGGCTTCTGGGTCTTCTCAATTTCATGTGCTCTGCCACAGTTGAGGTCTCTGGCATGATTCCCAGAGAGAGAGAGGATTACAGTGACTAAGGTTTGGCTTTTGGAGAAGGAGAGGAATAATGGAATGCAATTAAGTTTAGAGAGAGAGAGAGGGAAAGAGAGGGAAGAAGGGAGTGAATTTAAGACCAAGTTTAGTATGTATGTACAGAAGAGAAACTAAAGAATAGATTTTGATTTCCTCTTCTCTTTTTTCAATTAATTTTTATTTTAAAGATTGGATTTTTATAATTAGAAGAGTTTTTATTGTAGGGGTTTCTTTTTGTGGGTTTGTTAGGTGGGCTCTGCTTTGTCTTCTTGTTGGGATTGTGGGTATATGCCATCAAACCGCAGCAGTCTGCAAGAAGAGAGAGGCTCTGGAATCTGTGAATTTCAACTTTTGCTTTCTCTTCTTTTGCTTTATAAGCTAAACTGATGCTTACTTATCAAACCAAGAAAGAGAAAAAAAAAGTTTTAAAAATCACTGCCTCTCACTGTTTCCCTTGTGTCGTGTGTCTTGGGTTTCAAGGCTCAGATGGTGTCACAGAGCTTGTAGTAGGGGCAGTATGGGCAGCGAAATGTTTTACTCTACAAAAAGTCAGATTAGTGTGGACAGCATTTGAAATGGTCCTACTGAACTAAAATCACAAGGTCAAAATTCATCAGTGTATTGGGATTACAAATGTTTACAAAAATCACAGCTAATGATGTCTTTGCATTCACTACGGTACACAACAAGAACCAACTAGTTGCAATCATGTGTGAAAGCTCTGATTTTGACTCAACCCTAGGTGATGGCTAGCCAAGACGATATCTTCTGCTTCAAGCATCCATTTCCATGTCCCATGGACACCCAAATTATCATTTCCCTTTGTAAAAGAGCAAAAGTTCAAAATTAAAAGAGAATTCTTAGGGTTTAAATAACACCCTCAACATTGAGCCTACTTGCCCAATTCATCCAAACAGTTTATATTCAAACAATTAATGGGTTATAGGGGAAAAATAAAAAGTTGTTACAATAATTAATATTTGCAATTTTAATTTCATTAATATAATTACTTATAGAACATAGAGGTACTCCCACCATCAACTTTAGGAAATTTTCACCTTATTACTCCTTTGCATATGTTATTAGTTGGGTTGTATACATCATATTTACTTCAAAAAATTGACCCAAATGTCACCATTCAGCTATCTAAAAGCAAATATAATACAAACCTAAACTTTTATTACATAGAAAAAGAGATGAATTAATCGCTTTCACAATTCACTGGGTTTTTCTTTTTTATACTTTTATATTTCCCATTTGGCATACCTGTTTGAACTCAGAAAATTTGACAGAAATATTGTTTTTAAAACCAGTTTGTATGTTAAATAACCTTTCAATTTTCCCAAAAAAGTTGTGGAATTCCTTGTAGCCAGATGATGACACTATAGGAAATTCAAAAGAGTGATGACCCCCGAGTTTCTTTAAAAAATAACAAAAACAAAACGACAGAATAAGAAGCGTACGGTACTCTGCAAATTTCTACTAAATTACTGACCAACCATCTAATCATATGTCCTTTTTCTTTGCTTGATTACATGATAGGGCAAAAAAGTAAAAATGGCAATTGTTTTTCCATCCATTCTGTCATGTACACATCTAAGTCATTTTTGCCCAATGATCTCCTCTCATAATTGAAGGCATAAATGTTTATATTTACATATATGAGAGTGACAAATTTAAATATCAAGTTTTATTTTATATGAAAATTGTCTGAATGCAACAATGAACTTCATTGCCGATTTTGAGATCAACTGCTAATTAGCTTTGATTATAATACAAATTATTGTTAAAAATGTTCATCAAATTAACCATGATGTGATATTCATTTATTTTCTATTATTATTATTTTTTGTGTTATGGAAAACTGTTTGAATGCAACAATGAACTTCATTGCCCATTTTGAGATCTATTGCTAATTAGCTTTGATTAGTACAAATCATTGTTAAAAATGTTCATCAAATTAACCATAATATGATATTTATTTATTATTATTTTTGGTGTTTAAGTACAATGTAAGGATGGTCAGCCTTAAAAGAGAGTTGGTTTTTAGATTCAAAGAGGGACATGTTATATTATTTTCACAAAATAAATTAATTAATAACTCTTGTAGTGCTTGATTTAATGTCATGATTTTCACACAAAGCAAAAGAAGAATATACATGCCAGCTGGTATATATATTGGATTGCAAATTATTTAATTTCATTTTCGGTTTTTCTATTTTATATATTAGCACGTCACATTATTAGAGCTGTATGATTATGTGTTTTTTTTTTACAGTAATTAACATATTTCTCTTTTAAAAATAACATTGACAGTACATATGAAAGATAATGTAAAACTTTATATGGATCTTTTTAATTACTACTGGATCTGTCTCTCTATATGCATAATTGTCTTTGACAATAACCTCCAAAATTTCAATACAACTCACCAAGTGGATCACTTTTGTATGTAAAGACGGCAAATTTGAGAGAGGAAAGTTTTACACTCAAAGTCATCAATAATAGCTGTTAATTATAGTCTTATATATATATATATATATATATAATAATTCATCAATATATATATATATATATAATATGTGTGAGTCAACAATAATTTTGTTGAAATTTGCATTTATTCAGTACATAAAACTTCAAGAGGCATAGAATCACTAAATCTGAGAGTGAAGGTTGCCCAAAAGCTTTTTAGCTTAAGCTTCACAGTTGAGAAAAAGTTCCACTAAAATAGGTTGGACATATTTAATCTTTAAAAATTATTATTATTATTTTGGTACCATTTTCTCATTTTTAACTTCCTTGAGAACTAACACAATAGAAAAGGTAATAAATTAAAGATTTTTTTATTTTATTTTATTAACTAATAGTTTCAGCCTTGTATGGCTCTTAGGGTTATAAAGAGGTTATATTATATTAATTAATCTTCGTGTCCAACCATGAATTTGGACAATTGCTAGATTTGGTATAGTACTCTCATATTTAAATCTTTTATCTGAAACTTAAAATAAGTGGAAGCTCTTTCATTATTATCATATACATATATATATATATATATATATATATGAGAATCTTTTACTCGATTACAATAAATAAATTATGTTAATTGAATATTTCTATTCATTATGAATTATCTACGTCGCATGACAATTTTTTATATTTTAAACCAATCAAATATTGCCACCTTGCTTATGAAAATTTATAATTTGTGAAGAAAAATGTGACATTTAATTTTATTTCTCCCAAAGTACAACAATTTTTTTTTAATAGCAAGGATTATTTTTGTTAATTGTTCTGAATCCCAACACAAATCGATGTTGTATGGGATGGGGTGTGCATGGAAATACTCAAAAAGTGTAAAAACAAGTCAAATGTACGTTCCAGTTTTAGTGGCTGTGTCTTCGTTGTCTACTATTATTATTATTATTCATAAGAGCATTAAATTAAATCTAAATTAATTTTTCCTAAACAAATATTTGGTTGCTTAATTCAATGGCTGTGGTTGTGGAAGATTCTTAAATGATTTGTGTTAATCTCTCATTGCACCGCAAATTGCGGGACTAAAAAGGCTTTTGCTTTCATTATTTTTTGACAATTTTTGGGACAAAATTATGCTTTTAATTCACACTAAAAAAATCCTGAAAATAATAATTAATTTTCTTTTTAAAAAAAAAAGAGTACAAGAAACACACATCACATGCAAAATATTAAATTGCACCAGATATTATTATATCATTTAACTCCAATTTAAGAACAAAAACATATAAATAATATAATGTAATGTAAAAAAATAATAATAATAAAAAAGGTTTTTGGTAATTTTTTTTTTTTGGTAATTAAAAAAAGGTTGAGTAGAAAGAAAGAAAGAAAAGTCAGAAGTAGTAATCAGCTTTTTGATTAAGTGGAAAAGCACCAATCAGCTTCCTTCCTTTTTCTCTGATTGATTGATTACACGCTTACCTAAATTAAGGACTTTCGTCATTTTCAATATATTTTTCCCAAAAAATATATATATTTTTCTCAAGCTTTTTTTTTTTTCAAAAAAAAGAAAAAAAAAGGGTTTTTAAAAGTAATTTTCGCGGTCAAAAAAACACTTAATAAAGCAGCAATTCGGGACCCCAACACAAAAATCACTGAAGAACTTTTTAATTAATATTGGATTAAATAATAGCTCTAATATTTTTTTCCAATTAAATTAAAAGTGAATAACATTTTGCTTTGATTAATGAATGTCGGTTTTTTTTTTTTTAATAGGAAGAATAATTATAAAGTTAATAGGTCCAAAGTGGTTCAAAGGAATATGTTTATGTTTGGAAACTGTGCATATTTTATGTTTGTGTCAGTATGTGTTTTTTTTTTTTTTTTTTTGGGGTTACAAAATAATTAATTTTTTAGAGTGAGCTTAATAGTAGTATATGGTACATCATAATTATACCCTTTTAAAGCACAACAACCAATATTTTAAAATTCACCAAAAAGAAAAAACTATTATTTTAATGTTTATTTTTTGTGCTAATTATCCAAGAAAAAGGCCTCCCAAAACAATAAATAAACACTAGATTTTCACAAGAAAAAAACAAAATCTAATTTGTGTTGAAAGTGAACAAAAAGTGGACAAAAATGGTTAATTTTTAATTTGGGCTTGTTAAGCTTTTTTGCTTTATGATTCAGTTTGGGCCTGTCAAAACTATTATTTGCTTACTTACTTTTAACCACGGCCTAGTCCAATATCAGTTAATAATTAATATTCATAATTTTTTTTTTGTCTAATTTTGCGGAGGAAAAAAAGCTCCCAAATTTACAAGTAATATTTTTTTCCACATGTTATAGATAAAAATTTTAAAAATGCCAAAAAAAATTATGTGTATATATATATATTATCTATTATGTATATATATATATATATATATATATTATCTTTCTTGTCCCCAATATTCATATAGGATCATTAAAAAAAAATAATAAAAGTTATATATTATATGGTAATCATTTGGATTGACTATAGAAGAAAACAAAACAGCCTCAATGCACAAACAATTTCGACTTTTTATACATTTTTTTATTAGGAATTTCCTTAAGGAGAGAACCAAAAAAATAAAAAAGAAGACAAATAATGACACAAAGATAAATTAAAATAATAAGTGTCTTTCACTATCACCTAACTCCATGACAACAAATGTAATCTCTAACAAGATACTAGACATTAAAAAAATTTATAATTCTTATAAATTTCATTTTCTCATACCCTACCTATCCTATAAACTTAATAATGTCCCAATTAAAAATTAAACTTAATTAAGTAAATTTTTTATTAACAAAAAAGATGACATAAACAAAGTTTAATGGTGTGGAAAAGGATATTTAGTGTGCATTGTAATAAAAACCGTGACAATCATATTATTGCAATTGAAAATGATATAAATTTGTACGTTTTCAATATTTATTTATTTTTAAAAAATACTAATAGGATAGTTACTTGCATAGTGTCAATCTTATGACTATTAATAAAAGAAATAAAACAAAAATTGTTTAATATGATTATGAATGTTCAATATTAAACTCAATAAATTATAAAAGTGTTACATAATATTATGTGACAAAGCACAAAGTGTCTAGCACAATCTTGAATTCTTATATGATAAAGTGTTAGAAATAATGAAAACTAATGGAATGCATCAATGATAACTTTGCTCAATTTTATTATTTCAACAATTATTATATGGTTGGAAATTTTTTATATTTTTTTTATAGAGAAATAAAAAATTTAGAATTTAATAATATACCTCCTGATTAGGTTGTGGGATATACTTGGAAAAAAAAAAAGAAAATTATTTTTTAATAATATTATATTTTGAAGCAAATCAAAAGAAAAAGAATAGAAATTAAAGCCCAATAATAGATGGGCTTGAGAAAAAATAAAAGCCCATTAAGAGATTTCCTAAGTTGTAAAATTGGACAATAGCCCTTAATTAGTGGACTGGGCTTGGGTTTCGATTGTTCCACGTAAGCCTCTTTTTCTTCTTCCCCTCCCTTTTTTTCCCGGGAAAATTTCAGTCCGCTTAAACCCTAAAAACTAAAACCCTCGTAGAACAACATGAAAGCGTCTCTATTGAGAACTGTTTCTCTACACGCACGCGATTTCCTTCTCCGTCTTCCGTCCAATCGGAGAAATCCTAGTCACTCGTTCGCCCCACTCGCCGCGTCGACTCAGCTCAGAGTCAGCTTCTACTCGTCGGAAACATCGGTCTCACCTCGAGTCCATGAGAAGGACAGCGCTCCCGAAGATGCTGTGGATGATGATGTCAATGGAAAAGGTAGAATATTTTTTGGGGTTTCACATTTACGCTGTGTTTGGTTGCTGACGAATTGTTTAGTTCTAACTACAAAAGAAAAAAAAGAAAAAAAGCCTTTGGTAGAAGTAGAAATCATCCTTGGAGAAACTAAAAACTTGTTTTTAATTTGGATTTCAATCATCTAAGTCTGATCTCGTTGATGCTCCAACATTTTGAGAATGGTCCTTAGAAAGTTTGGATTTTTCTGTATATGGTATTGAATTTGACTATTTTTGGAGTTTCTGTTTATGGTTTCTGGTTATACACGAGAACGATTTAATTTTCATTGCATCTATTTTATTATTATATTTTTTAACAATTGGGTTTTTGTTCTTGCAATTTGGAATTCCATTGTTTTGGTTTCAGAGCTGAAAAAGAGAGTAGAAAAGTTCTTGGAGGGTGATGGGGAGGCAATCCCATCAATTTTCGAAGCAATTTTGGAGAGAAAGTTGGCCAAATTGCAAGGGAAGCTTGATGAAACAGATGAGGATTTGATGGAAAAAATCTGTGGGAAGAGAACAGAGCTGCATAGTGATGATGATGATGAAGACCAAGAAGGCGTCGAGCACTATTCAGATGAATCATCTGACAGTGATGAGTAAATTTTTGTTAGTTTCATAGAAATATACACTACTAGGACCTTAGCAATCTCTCTTTAACCTTTTACCTTCTCTGAGCCTGTTAAATCTTTTCCATTCAGAACTGATGTACTACAAGCTTTTGTAAGAAAAAAGAAATTGTATACATTTAATGGTAGTATATGAGTGCATTCAGGTGTCTTTTGAGTTTCTTTATCCTGCACATTTTTTTCGTTTTTAGTGTGTTAATTATCGGTTATTATCATTAAAAAATTAATTACATGTGAACGCCTGAGGATGTGGCTGACTGGAAGGAAGCTATCGTGTTCTTATCACATTGTAGGTTCTGAGTTTTGACAAATTTCATGTCAATAAGTATTCAACCCCATGGAGGGAACTAGACCTGTCATTTGGGAACTTAAAAAAATATTGTAAGTATCAAATAATAATAGATTGGACTGTTAATGTGTGTGACCTGCTATTTGAAAACTTATTATATTCATCAAATAACAATAGGTTTAATAGTCAAATAAGTTTTAATTTTTGGACGATGACCCCCATTAAGAGTTTATTTTTTTATTTACCAAAAAAATTAATTATATGTGAAATCTCTTATGATTGGGCAAAAATTACTATAATTCTTGTGTATCTACTAATTATAACATATTATATCAAAAATAAAAACATGTAACTTTTTTTTTTTTTTTGGGGAAAAATCATATGTTCTTATTATATACTTCTTAAAGTCTTAAACAATATATTTTAAAAAGATTTATTATAACATTTAAATTTGTACTGTGCAACTGTATTATGCAAGTTCTTCAAATTAAAAGAAAAACAGCTATATTATATAAGAAAATTACAAGTAATATTATTTGAAAAATTGCATTTCTCAAATGTTTGGAAATTATATGAAGTGCAAAATGTATTTTATAATTCATGGTATTATACGCATTTCCATGTTACACTTCATGTTAAATAGTTTTAAATGTTTTAGCAAATAAATAAATAAATAAAAATGTGGGTAACAAATAATGCCAAACGCGACCTTAACAGTGCCTGATTTCTTGTTCACATTTGCTATTGCAGTGGCCAGTGAGCATATAGAAGAAGAGAGAATAGTAAAAGAAAACCCCTCTGCTTACCCAAATACAGTCGTTAAACCCTAGGAAGCCATGAAACGGACTCTGCTTGCAAACATCTCTCTCTTCGCTCGCAATCGTCTTCTCTCTCCTCCGCCGTGCAATTCAAGCCCTAGCTCCTCACTCATCCCACTCGCTGCTTCGATTCCGCCCAAGCTCAGCCTCAGGCTTTATTCGTCCGAGAACGAGTCATCTAAGAACGAGTCCTCCAATGAAGCCGCTTATCCTGTTCCTGAGACTAGCCTGACCAAGCCCGAGAAGAACGATGTCGCCATTGACGACGTCAGTAACAAAGGTAAGCTATTTTTGTTTTGTTGATATATCTAAGTGCTGATTCGCGGGGATAGTAAAGTAACGATTTTTATTTCTCTAATGGGGTTTTTGGGGAATTAAATTGTTTGCAATATAATTCTAAATCTATGGTTGGTTTCCTAGAGCTTAACATTCGGATAAAGAAATACTTCAAGGGGGATGAGGAGGCCCTTCCATCAATTATGGAAGCAATTCTGCAGAGGAAATTAGCAGGGAAGCATGAGGAAACAGATGATGAAATGATGGAGGATCTCCAGATGCAGCCATTGGAGGATGTTAATGACAAAGAATTTGAATCGGATTTTGAGGAATTGTACAAGACAGATGAAGAAATTGATGATTTATATAATGCAAGAGATATTGTCATGGAGAGAATGGTGAAGGATGGGCCTATTAACATGGATGAAAAGAAGTGGGATGAGATTGTCGAGGAAGCCATTCAGCATGGTTATTTAAAGGACACAAAAGAATGTGAGGAGATTCTTGAGGATATGCTAAGCTGGGACAAGCTTCTACCAGGTAACATTACGCTTCCTCCTGCTCACTTTAGTTTTGTTCAGTACAGAAAATATAATGTATTGTAGGCCTGCGGAGTTGATTGACAGTTTAATTTTCCATGTTTGTGTGTGTTATAATATGTCATTTATGCATAAACAAAACACATACAAAGGCATGTCTATAAGTATGCATATTCTCAAGTGCATTAAGATGATTGCATGATTACATTAATGATTGACAGTAGGTTTGGTTGATGTATTTTGGCACATTACATCTTTGATAACTGGCATTTTATAGGGCATTTAAGATTGTAAGATGTGGCTTTATCCTTTATATTATAAATACGGAGCCGTGACATTTGTTGAGAAGAGAAAGACCCTAAAACTTTTATGTTATAACTTGTGATGATGGATGGAAATGCAATTTATGAATTGTTGGGCCTGAGAGCTTTATAGATTGTGTCATACTTATAATAAAGTCAAAGAGTTCTGATTCAAAACTCGTTTTAGTTGCACAGGCTTATGATGGTTCCTCACTTATGTAGAGGCATTAGGCATCATCGAGCATTGTTTTCCTTTTATGAATTGTTTGGCCTCATAACTTTATAGATCGTGTCATACTTTAAAATCAAATCTGATTTGAATCTGTTTTAGCTGCACAGGCTTATGATGGTTCCTTAGGCTTCATTGAGCATTGTTTTCTAGACATACACACATGGACGTATACATCAATATATTTATCAAAATGATCTAGTGGGCAATGCTGCTTATGTTATGGTTGGTAGGGTACTTAAAATCTGACCACATGACTCTGCACAATTCTACCACATGAGCCATTGCTCACCAAAATATAATTGAAGATCTCACTGTAAAAAATTATATGTATATGTGTGTGTAAATGCTTGTGACTCATCCAACTATTTTGAACATCTATGACATGGTTTTGCATGTTCCAGTTAAAATTGGTAATACTGATTTGTTTTATAATCCAATATTTATGTTATATTACTTGTTTAGATGAAATTAAAAGAAAAGTGGAAGTGAAGTTCAATGAACTTGGGGATATGTGTGAAAGAGGAGAGCTTGAACCAGAAGAAGCTTATAAGCTGTTCAAGGAGTTTGAGGATGCAATGGTTACTGAATACTTTAAGATGATGGAAGCAGAGGGTCCCCCACAATTTGATGAGACTTGTGAACCAGACAAGAAAAAGGATTCAGATGACCCACCAGGTGAAGGGCCAATTCTTAGATGGCGAACACGGGTAGTCTTTGCTCCTGGCGGTGATGCTTGGCATCCCAAGAATAGACATGTGAAATTATCTGTTACTGTGAAAGAACTTGGTCTTTCAAAGCATCAATTTCGTCGGCTCAGGGAATTGGCGGGTAAGAGGTACAATCCTGGGAAAGATGAGCTGACAATTACTAGTGAAAGGTAAAGTTCAACTAATGAAAAAATTCTATATCATTCCTTTTGTAACTTTCAAATTTGTCTATAGATGTCTAGTGTGGTCAGTTTGTTCCTAGGTAATGTTGGTTATTTTATAATTAAATCTGAGAATCTTTTTCTTCAATCTGCTCATGTGATTGAAGTATGTACCCTATGTTGGTCTATATGAGGTACTTTTCATCATAAATGTTTCTTTCATCTTGAGAAAAGTTTTGGATGTTTTCTGTGCTATAACTTTAGCAAGTTGGTGTAATGAAAATTTTCTTTCTCTGAAGGTTTGAGCACCGAGAAGAAAACAGAAAGGATTGCCTTAGGACTCTTCTTTCTATCATTGAGGAAGCTGGGAAGGCTGGCAAGCTGGCAGAAAATGCTCGAGCTTCATACGTCAAGGAGAGACTGAGGGCAAATCCCGCATTCATGGAGAGATTGCGCAAAAAGGCCTCAAGATAGCAAGAATCTGATCCTTCTCCGCCTGCTTGAGATTTTGTCATACAGTTTCTAGCATATATGTGCAGAGACAGATCGTAAAGTTCAAGATAACAGTTTTTCGACATATGGATGTTTTAGTTTAGGGGCTCCAAGATAATTATTTTGCTATAGAGTATTTTCCCACAATTCTTATACCATGTGGGGATCGTATACATGACTAGTTGCGGGCTTTACGTGTTTGTTCTTGTAAGTTTTATTTGGATGCTACAACTTGTTTCAGTCATTGTTGTTGCAACCCTGTCAGATTTTTGTTTTCATCAATAAGAAAGTTTTACTGATGTGAAAGTTTAATTTTTCATTGCTATTTGGCATTCCCTATAAGCTTCATTTTACCCAGAGAGGTTAATATTTTCGATATGACAAGCTCCAAACAATACAGAGATAATGTATTAACATAGAGAGAGATGGCTAAGACTAACTAATGCCATCAGTGGGATTTTGCTTAATCTGCAATCAACAATGTTCTTCACTGCTCTGTTTCCGAGTTATTCTTGTTTTCTGTCGGGTAAACACACTTGTCTATATAGGAATCTGATTCTTTTGAAGTGAAATTCACTTTTACAATGCGCCATGAGAAGCGGTACAGTGAGATTCTAAAACAGAGGGCGGCTGTTGTCTTCTTCGCTTTCTCTTGTAAGAGAATCCAACCTTGATCTTTCTTTTAACTCTCTAATGAAGTGTTTTACATTTTATCCCACTGGGGTGTTCACTTCAAAGTTAAACAACACCCTCTGATAGATTTAATGTTAATCATTAACTTAAACATATTAGCATGAACATTATCTGAAAATGATATTCCTAGCAAACCAGTGGTACTACTATTCTATCATGTGCAAGGCATCAATGGTCTATTCCCTTATATACCAAAATGATAAAATAGTGCATAAAGATGTTTCAGAGGAGAAAAAGAAATGCAGAAAAAGCTAAGAAAGTGTGAAAAAAGGTACGTTTGGTAAGGTCACAAAGAAAAAGAAACTCTAAGCTTTCCTCAAGAAGATGAGGTAATAAACAAGGTCCTCATAGTTAAATCGTTGTTTGAGAAAAGATTTCTGTAGTGCTGCATATATGAAAATACCCTTTTGTGCGGAACCAGGGAGATGGAGAGGAAATCTGTACTCGAACAGAAAGCCAAGGTGAAAAGCCATGAAGGCCGGCCTCCTTCCACTTCTTGTGATTCTAAAATGATTTCTTGTGCGAAAAGAAATCCAAACTGTTGTGACAAGGTCACGGAGTTTCTCTGCAGCGCTTGTTTGCTGTGCATCTGCTGCCCACTATGCATTGTTTGGTGTTGCATCAAGGTGCCATGCAAGATCGGATGGCGTGCTGCGAAACACGCAAAGAACTGGTCTTGCTGTGCATCATCAGAGAAGAAAATTTATGCTGCATATTCTTCATTTTCTGATATCGACTCCGATTATCTTAAGGAAGGCTCTAAAAGTAAGATGACACACAAGACTAACTGCTGCAAAGATAAAGATTTGCAGCAAGCTGGAGTTTAAGTCAAAAGCCCTGGTTTTAATTACATTCCTCTTTAATTTTTTGAAGCTATTTGTTTCCATTTAGTTATATTATGTGTATTTTATTGTCTAGCTAGGCATGTTTTACATCTTTTCGTCAAGTTTAATTATGAAAATAAAGAAGTTTTATATGGGATTTGCAGATGAACAATTGGTAGGTAATGAGGAGGGCTTAAATGTGAGATTGGAGAGATTCATTTAGGAATATAGTTGTAAACTGCTACAAAGATATTAGGTGTTGTGGTTAGGTTGGTTGAGTCATGTAATGGTTTTACCCATATTAGCTTATAACATAGAAGAAGAAAGGAATATTTTAGAGGACAAATTATATTTTGAGAATAAGAATATAAACCCACATTAGCTTGTAACATAGAAGAAGGAATATTTTAGAAGAGAAATTATAAACCCACTTTAGCTTATAACATTGGAGAAGAAATGAATATTGTAGAGGACAAATTATAAACCCACATTAGCTTATAACATAGAAGAAGAAATGAATATTTTAGAGGACAAATTATATTTTGAGAATAAAAAGGACTATTGTCAAGAATGGGATTCGAACCCATGCCCTTTCGGACCAGTACCTGAAACTGGCGCCTTAGACCAACTCGGCCATCTTGACAATGGTGCTGGAGGTTAAAAATATTAATTAGTTAATGTGAGTAGTTAACCCTACTTTGCTACAATATCTTACACTCAACACATAAATATTTCCAAAACAAAAAAAAAAAGTAAATATGTGCAAGTTTTACTTCATAAATTATTTTCATATATGAATTGAGAATTTAATAATCTAAGAACAATTATTACAAAAGCAATTCCTAATTTCTTCAATAATTTGCAACTCGTAGCACCCTTTTTTTTTCTTTTTTTTTTCTCTTTAAAATTCTGAACCCTTATGCAATCAACATAATTATATCAATATTATTATTATTATTATTATTATTATCATTATTATTATTATTTATTATTATTTATTTTTTTATACCAAGCAAAACACAAACAGAGACCGTCTCTGCCTGAGCTCGATCTTTATTTGTCAGTATGGCCAAATCCAACTCAAATTAAGAACCACTCAATCACTTCATCTTCTTAGTTCACTACTGAAGCATATTATTGTATATGTGGATGAAGATCCATAGACTTCGCCATTTTGGTACTGACAGGAGGAGTATCAACTACATGCATTAAAGCAGCATATTATACTCCACTTTGACTTATAACACACAAATAGCTGTGGTGTGGTAAGTCAACTCTACTAGCTTTTGTTATCTAAAAAAAAAAAAAAAAAAACGTCAACCCAGAAAGCCATCTAGTCCACTTTCTATTGTAAAATGCTTTAACCCCTCAAACCGTTGTCTGCAACATATAATTGGAAACAAATTGATTATGATCTGCATGTGCCTGCTCCATTAATGTTAAAACTACACTATAGCCATACACTGCATGCTGAGTTAGGCCTTTACCAATTGAAATTACACCATTGGTGATCACAAAAATCGATTATATAAAACTAGATTTTTTGCTACATTAGTTAGTTGTGGAAGATATTGTAACATGGACCAATATATATAATTAAGGAGCTGGTGTGATTTCGTTAATGTCCTCTCTTGGTAAGTGATTTTCCCCATTGGTCCTGTGATTGTGGTTGAGAAAATAGTGTGATGATTAATGTTCTTAATTTACAAAAAGATTGTGAAATTGGGAATGAAAACTCGTCCTATAATATGCATTTTGTAATTGGCTAGAAAAAGTTATGGAAAATATAAATTAAGAAAAAGGCTCTTGAACATGGAATTAATATGAAGATAGATTACAGGTTTACAAGGTCATTTCTTCTAACTCATCAGATTTGAATTTTAGTGGTGTCTATTAAGAGTTGGCTTCTCATCGTCATTCAAAGAGAGAGAATTCTTTTGCAGCAGATTGTTTGCTGTTAACTTGAAAATGATGGTGAATTAAAACTCTATACACAATCAAAGTGGAATATTCTAATTCTCCATTACTACTAAAGTCGTGTCTAAATAGGAATTTTGTAGCTTTAAACACTTTCACTTATTGCAGCAGCAAAATGTGTTACATTAATGGCCAAAACTACAGTGCAATTAAAAAGCACAAGTCAATCTAATTATCATAAAGATTGCCAAATTAATTACCTCTCCATTTTGAGGTTAATTCTGAGCAGTAATCAAGAAGGATTTAGTAAACTATTTTAAGCACCACATGCTGCACCACATCCTGCACCACATCCAGCAGCGCAGCCACCGCCGTAGAGCTCTGTGTCGGCCGTCGACGTTTTCTCTTTTGATACACCATCCGTGCAAGAGAAAATTATGGCAGAGAGAATACAGACACTGAGCAAAGCTAACCACAAGTACACAAGAAAACCAGCATAGGAACTAGAACCATCCACACTGGATAGCCTCACCATCTAAGCTCTTTCCCCTCCAAAGGGTCTATGTGTGAGAGAGTTGTCAATTCTTGAATGGAAGCTGAGCTAGCTAGCATTTCGATCACACTGAGGTATATATATATATATAGTGGTTCTGAAAGTCAATATTCCAACAAAAATAATTTGCGACATTTTCAGGTCCAATAATACCCTTTAGTGGGATGTTTCTCTCTGTTTGTCGATCTATATTTTTGCTTTACAACTTTATGTGATTCTTCGTAGAATTGGTACAAGGATTGGCAGGCAAAACCATAAGAGTTTTGACGTGAAGATTAGTGGGTTAACAACATGTACCGCAACTACAAAGTGGAGTCTCTTTTGTGCATCTTTGTCCCGTTGTTTTTTTGTCATGGAATTTTTTTTGGTATTGGGTGGAAGCTAATTGAGCAAGAGATTTTAACCTGTCACTTGGGACAGTGACGGCCAAATAGGCAGATGTGTGTGCGGTGATGGTCGTGTATAGTCAGAGCTCACTTTGCTTAACTTGATCAGTGGAATGCACACTTCATATTAGTTTTGATTAGAAACCATCAAACTGGGCAGTAATCTTCTCAATAATTCACCAATAATTTAATTTGAAAATTTGACTTTGGGAAGGCTGGAACTAGCCCAATCTAGTCTCGCTATAAAAATGGTGCCCCATTAAGGATTTAAAATAGCAATTATTAGCCCCCCAAGTAGATTCCTCTAATACATACATCCACCTGACAATCAATAATACACAAAAAATAAAATAAATAAATGATGCGTTCTAAAGGGTTTTTCCACATATTTGTCAGTTGGTGGACGCCAATTTGGAAAGGGTTTTGGCCTTCCTAAGAAAACACCAAATATATAAAAATATATATATGGGTTTTTCTTCATCCATGTGTTCCATGACTTTTGTCTTTGTTACAGGGATTACTTTTTGCTTACAAATATATATACACAAGGTTGTTAGTTCTACCGGAAAAAAAAAAAAAAGGGTTGTGAGAGTCAAGCTAGGTGTTTGTCAAGGGCTTGCACCACTTGTACTCCATGATTCACCATATGTTATCACAAGCAATACCCAATTTTGTCATGTTGAAGTGTAACATTTCGTTAAAAAACAAAAAAGGAAAAAAGAAGAAGAAAGGATGTCATGTAAAAACAATTGGTGCCCAAGTGAGCAATTCGAAAATGAATTATTGCAAAGCTAATAGCTAGCATTTTCAGAAACCTGATGAAAGAACAAAAATCTAAGAGCTTTTGGGAAGAGAATATTGCATTTAGCTTTACGTTTTATTTGTCGTGAAAAATGTGCTTTAATGAGTATGCATACTGTTATCTAAATCTAGAACATCCTTATGAACAAAATCGATTGTGATCTCCATGTCGCCACAAGATTAGTGGAGCAATTGTGCTCCCAAAATTTTGTTTCCCGCATATTATAATTTTCTTTTATCTCATATCTTATATAGATCCTCTTGCCTATTTTTAAATTATTATTATATTTTAATAAATCAGAAATTTTTAATAGAGTCAAATGACACATACAAATAACGTTTTTAATCCAATTTGATAAATAAGAAATACTTAATATAAAGTTGTATTTTGAAGTTCAATAATTTTGGACTATTATTGGAAGGGTTCGCCAGCCCAAGCAGTAGTGCAACGCTAAGGCGACGCTTGAGGGCCCCAGTAGCAAGCTACTGTGGTGGACCCTCCCCTTTAAAAAATTAATTTAATATCGTGTGGGCCATTGGCCCACGTATCAGATATTAAACTGATAAGAACAGATACTACACTTGATCTTAGCCAAAAGGCCGAGAAAGGTATGCTTTGTATTGGGTTTGGATCACAATTTTATAGGACGCGGCTACGGTCTGACACCCTCTTTGTTTTCGATGTGGGACTCGTAGCACCTGCTAAATAATACGACTCTCTACCGCTGATATGATTTTGTCCTGTCTTTCACTTGAGGACTAAACTGCAAATATTCTTCTTCTTTTCTAAATTATTATTAAATGCTTTTTTTTGGGTTTTGTTTAATAATGAATATTGTATCATTATGCTTACAAAGAAACCTTGAAATTTAGGTAGTTTTATGTACAGCCTCAGGTGGTGAAGCTATAGAAGAGCTGTGTGAATGAATGAATACTTGATGCCATTCAACTTTCATCTGAGCTTCTTCTCTTTCACTGGGCCTCTTGGTATCTTGTTGATAAAGTTGGAGTCGAGCCTCCCGTACAATTTCTTGGCCTCTTGGATCACGTGGCCGACGAGACGATCCACATCATCCTCAAATCTCTCGTACAGAATTGGCAGTATTTGCATGCATAGAAACCCTTTTCATGTGCGGGATCAACAATCAACTTGATTAGCTCGCAAACCTCAAAGCTTGAAGGAAACAATGTAGTAAGGAACAAAATTCTTACCCAAGTAAAGGAAATTCAGAAAGCTGAAATAGGTCCCTATCACAGACAGAATATAGAGACAAACAATTGCCTGAAAAATAGCAGTTTTTTTTGCAGTCAAGTCTTATTTATGTCTGGTTACTGAAATTTATGGAAGAAAAAGTACACACGCACACTCATATATATATATATTGCTAAATTGTTTTACCAAGATGAAGTGTGGTAGATCTCTTCCACAGGCAATGTCAAGGAGCTTTGCCAAGGAGCGGTTGACTCTTCTGTGAAATGTCATAGAAACCTCTTTGAATGCAGATTCATGTAATATGATTTGTGGTATTTGGGGAGGAGGCCTGAAGATATATATATATATTTATATATATATAATTCACATTTAGTATGATTGTTTAACCATATATGATTAGCACATTACAGCATTCAATGGCATTTAGTAATAAAATATGATCATTAAGTATATAGATTGATATGGAAATTAAAAAAAGTACCATTTAAATAGTTCAGCACCGGAGCACCAAATGAAGAAGACAAGCATTGTGGTGATGGAGAGGTGACAGAGAAGGGTCACGAAATTGTACTCAACAACCTCGAAAAGAAACCAAATCACTGAAACCCCAATCAAAAGCCCAGCTGACAAAGTTCTATTCCTCCACAACAAGACGTCTGCAACTGCAACAATTTAAATCCCTTCCATTTATCAATTTCCATGTACGTTATAAACACATAAACAAATAAGAAATTGAATAATACAAATTATATAAGATTACCTTTTCCTCCTCCAAGGACCTCACGTATAGACCTTTCACGCCCAAAGAGCTTTCCTCGAGGAAGTGCTACTTCATTTTCAGAGAATTCATCATCAGCAAAACGAACTGGCATTTTGTTAATTTTAATTGTTTTTACTTAGGATAGACTTAATTGCATAAGGGCTAATAATATACAAGCACCAAGCTTTATATATATATATACGTACGTGCAAACTATTTTTTTTGGGGTAGTTCTAAGCTTGGTAGTAAAGTAAAGGTTTGGATAAAGAAAGGAATGGCTTTGGGGCTTGGCTTGCTTTGCATGCCCGCTACCACCAAACGTAGTTAACCCGTGTAACATTTTATATTTGCTCCTAATTTAATTGCCTTTTTTTTTTTGTATTAATCTTAAACTGTTTTAGTTGGCTTCAAGTTCTATTTCTGTCTTTTTGCCGCCACATGTATAATTCTAAAATGTCTCTTTTGATAACAAAATTATGAGTTTCACTATATATTAACTAATAATTAAGTTATTATTATTAAAAGAAAAAATTTGCATTTATTATCACAACATATGATGTTTGTAAGTCACTATCTTCATCACAATTTTCTATCTTATAAGTTCATTGAAATTGGACCAAAAGGTAACAGGAAATAGTGGTTGGAGTGCATGGATCTTGCCGACTTTGTTGATAAAACAATTTGTAGTCGATGATCCAAATTGGCAAAATTAAAGGTGTTTAATTAATTACTAATTATAATACAGATAGACTAATCAACAATTTGAAGGATAAGTATGCTTCAAATTATGTAGTTCTAGATAAAGTACACTCTTATTATGAACCACCACATGCACTAGCTAAGAAAATTAGAATTAATCATCCACCAATTAACAATTCATCACCTTTGGAATAGTGCTAGCTACTTTGTGGAATCTTTTATTATCAAATTTTTTTACCATAAAATTTATTGTTTACTTTCTTAGTACGCTATTTGATAATTAATTATATTTTTGTATGTGTGTGTCTATATATATATATATATATATATATATATATATTTTTTTCCCTTTTGCTAACTTATAACATGCCATTAATTATCACTTTTAAGAAATTATTATACATGTCTTAGCAAACTAATTGGCCTTTGAGCACATCGATGGGATATTTTAGGAAGGCTTAGATCAACATTCTTCTTCCTAAATTACACCCAAATCCCACCATATAGGCCAATTCCATTTGGCTGTATATACATCGTAATGTTTAGAGAAGTAATATAGACACAGAAAAAATATTACTTATACCATTAAAATAATTTAATTAGTTATATAAAATAAAGTCATTTGATTGTTTCATTTTCAAAATTTTATCTGATATTTCATTAATTAGTGATTTACATTATTGATGCAGACCTAAATACTTATTTAAATGACATATTTGTACTGCCACACCAATTATATTTTATTTTGTTCTTTAGGTGAAAATGGGTAGTACAAAAAATAATGTGAAAATTGGAAATGCATATTCAATTTATTAGCTTATTATAAAAAATTGAAAAAAAAAAAGGCTTTCAAATTTTTTTAAAAATAAAAAATAAAAATGAAGGTGAACAAATGGGAAAACGACGACGTGCAAGGAGACAATTGTTGTCGGAAAACAGATGGACGTCCGAATTAAAAAAATGGTGCGGCTCTGCAGCGTTGGCCTCGGTGAATATTTTGATACCTGCGACCACAACGATGGCAGCTCCTAACGTCTTCTTCACAAACCCCATCAATCACCACCATCAGAGCTTCAAAGCCCCAGGAAAACCCAGTTTCAAAAAATCCCATTAGAGGTCGTTCACCAAATGGTCTCCATTGGGTTCTCTGTACACTCACCACCCCATACTCTGCTCTTCTGCTCTCCTCTCCATCCCGTTCTTAACCCAAATAAACCAAGACCCATCAGGGGATTGAGCATAAAAATGGCGGTAGCGATTCCATCGAGCTTTGGCTTCAAGAATTTGGTGGACACTGTCACAGTTGACGTGCAGAGAGCAGAGAACAGACCTTTAAATGTGCCCTTAATTCGGCCTTTCACGATTGCAACGTCTAGGCTGGACAAGGTAGAGAACGTGGCGATTCGGGTTGAGTTGAGTAATGGGTGTGTTGGATGGGGTGAAGCTCCAATTTTGCCTTTTGTGACTGCGGAGGATCAGCCAACGGCAATGATCAAGGCGAGCGAGGCCTGCGAGTTCTTGCTCAGGAGTCCGGCTATGACGTTGGGTTCGGTTTTGGGTGAGATTGGTGGGATTCTTCCTGGACATGAATTTGCTTCTGTGAGTATCATCTCTGACTCTGACTCTTTACACACACACATATTTTAAATAAAATGGAAAGTTCGTAGCTTTTCACTATTTAAAATAGATTTTGAGGTATTATGGTCCTGTATGAAAAAAATGCAAGTAGGTTTACAGTTTGAAGACATTTCAACTGCAAATCTTAGTGATGCATTATTCTTTTATAAAAGTACATCAATTTCTCTTACTGTGTATTGGCTATTTGAAGGTTAGGGCGGGAGTTGAGATGGCATTAATTGATGCAGTTTCGAAAAGTATTGGTGTACCACTTTGGAGACTATTTGGTGGAGCTTCAAATACCATTACCACTGATATAACAGTTGAGTACTTGTTTGAGTAATTCTGTACTTTAAGAAATTATACATGTTCTGTTGGCCAAATTCCATGTTAGTGTCTCTCTCTAGTCTTTATTTTTATTATCCCTAGGATAGGAGATGTCACTTTGCATAACTGATTTGTCTTTAATTCCGATCAGTTTTAAGCACCTCAGAGATCTAAATTAGTTATAGTAGGAAGGACAAAAGAAAGGGCATACTCAGCTGAAAATTTGTCTGAAACTAACATGATGCAGATTCCAATTGTTTCCCCTGATGAAGCTGCTGTGTTGGCATCAAAATATTGCAAACAAGGTTTTGGAACTCTAAAGCTTAAAGTGGGAAAGAATCTAAATGCAGATATAGAAGTTCTTAAAGCCATACGTGTAGTGCACCCTGATTGCAAGTTTATCTTGGACGCTAATGAAGGATATAAACCAGAAGAAGCTGTTGAAGTTCTTGCAAGATTACATGGTAAAGGGTTTATTGTGGACACCAGGTTATAATTCTGCTAAATTATTGTGAGCAAGTAACTAAATATAGAGCAGAAAACTAGGGGCATGTGCATGATTTGATTTTGGGATCTCTGCTTGCTTTATTCCTGCCACACTTGTAAAAACCAACCACAACCTATGCTCTTTCAGTCTGTAATTAAAATATAATATTCAGGCTCCTCTAATTATAAACTTGTTTTTTACTGTCCAGAAATGGGAGTAACTCCTATTCTATTTGAACAACCAGTTCATAGAGATGATTGGGAAGGCCTTGGATACGTTAGTCATATTGCTGGAGAGCAATATGGGGTGTCAGTTGCTGCTGATGAAAGCTGCCGAAGTATAGATGATGTTAAGAAAATAGTTAAGGAAAATCTTGTTGATGTCATTAATATTAAGCTTGCCAAAGTTGGGGTTGTTGGGGCCATTGAAATTATTGAGTTGGCAAGGGCATCTGAACTGAAACTTATGATTGGTGGTATGGTTGAGACTAGATTGGCCATGGGCTTTGCTGGCCAACTTGCTGCTGGGTTTGGGTGTTTCAAGTAAGTATTGTCAACCCTTTACTGCTGTACTCAGTAGTTTCCTTCTATTCAGTTCACTTTCATTTTCATTGGTTCAGCATTGAGTAGTAAATTCTCTGTACAGGTTCATTGACCTAGACACACCCTTGCTGCTGTCTGAAGATCCAGTCTTTGGGGGTTATGAAGGTAACATAAGCATGATTTCAACTTTATATCGTACAGTATTTAGCTTTTATGTTAAAACTTTTAAGGAATTTTCATATCCATTCTTTTAATTTTATTAGATGGACAAATAAATATGTTATTTATTTCTGTGACTAGTTTATGGTGCTATTTACAAGTTTACAAATGCTAGAGGCCATGGTGGATTTCTTCACTGGGATGATATTGCTTGTAAGTTGTAATCCTAGCATCTTCATCTTCTTTTCCAATTCATTTTCAGATTCAAACTCACAAGGAAAGTTAGGGAGGAAAAGAATACTTTTTCCAAGTTTGTATTCTCAATTAATGACAGAACTTAAATGCTGCTACTGTAAGGCCTAACTTTATGTCAAACGCCCAAAATAAGTACGAATTTAGTTTTTCTCTTGTAGTGTAGCGCTAATGATACCACAGTACCATCCTAGAGACGGCAAATGAATGATTCATCCAAATTGTCTAGTTAAAGTAAAATGGGGTTGTTTGATTTCATGGGTCTAGTTGCTCATGCCGCGAAGAGGCAGCTAATCTTCTCTTTGATTATCAAGGTTTGTGCTGACCTACCATATTATCTGCAGAATTAAGGTTTGTGCTTCTTCCACAACCTTTCAACACTCAGCAGTCATGAAGCTAGCTGGGTCTCCTTGGTTGTTAACTACAATAAGACTCAAAGCCTTCAATTAAATGTGAGATTTTCCAAAGGTGTGTGCAGGTGAGATATTTGGATCCAATTATTGGAATAATATTGAAAATTGTAAATTTTTTCACATTGAAGGAATGCTTAATGCTAGTTGTCTAAACTTACATAATGCCATCGATTTGTACCTTTTTATTTTCTTCCCAGAAAAACTTGTAATTTGTCAGGCTCTGTACTTCCTGGCTATCAGAACATGTATCATTCTTGACTTAACCATGTAATTTGGCTATAAATTAGTGCTGCTGTCATAATTGTGAGAAAAGAGCTTGAATGTTAGCTGGTGAAGTCTTTTAAATGTTTGTTGGAAATGTAATATTTTCAAAGATTATAATGAAGAATCTTCAGAACCCTTTGAATTACCAGGACCTAAACTTTCTTTATAGAAGAATATGATACCTGACTCAAAGAAGGGATTACCAATAAAAACATGGAGGGTCACCTCACTTATTAAATTTGACTTGGTTTGACTTTCAAATGCTTTCCCTGTTTATGTACTACAAAACCACCCAGCTAAGGAAGCACACTAGCAGACATCTACCATAGCCCTGCTAAGTGCTAAACCAATAAAAGCACCTGAAAGTGAAACATAGGAGGAAATTTGACATTGGCAAAGCATAGCATAATAGGCATATGATTGTTTAGCTTGAAGCTTTTATGTTCTTGTAATTCGACCAACCAGGGCTTTGATCACTTTGAGTGATTCTGAATTATGAGATTTCAATTTGGGAGCTATAAGCCTATAGCTTAGGACACTAGTCATCTCTCAGATTCTTAATAAAGAAAGAAAATGAAGATGAAGATGAATTGTAACATTTGGAAAGTGCAATTTTTTCTACAGTTTTTTTTTGACTTTTAAATGAACTAAAACGAAGAGTAGCCACGTGTAAAGAATTGTGGCCCCGCCAGCAGTGAATCTTGCCCTCATTCGGCTATAGTTTTAACATGCAATGGACTTCTGTACTGGGCAATTATTATTCCTCCATTCACTTTGACTTGGGACCCCAACTCGTTCCATTTTTCCTCCTTGAAGGACTCAAAATTTTCATATTATTTTTTTTTTGTGTAATTTATTTTCATTAATCCTTGTATTAATATGGCATTGATAGCCCAGAATTTTTCTTTCCTCTTCCTTGTTACTTGGCCTATATATGCTAAATTAAACCATGCATTCATTCTTAATCGTAGAAGCTTTTTCTTTCTCCAGATCTCATTTCATCTTTTACACCTAAGTTTACTGGCATGCACTCTCTAAACCTATATATGGCAGTAACTTAAATATATAAATGCTGAGGTTAATATTCATACTTCACGGTCATTTTCTTTCCTGGTCTCTAATGATTGAAAGTTGCTTTGTGTGCACAATATATAGGCCTATAACCCTAATGTTTACCTCTTTGTGCAAATGTTGTTGGACATTACTATAACATGCTTGACATGCTATAATAACACATGCTTCAACCGACAAACCTAGCTAGCTGATGCGTACTCTGCTTTATTGGATTCACATCTATTCAAAACAAAAACAAAAAAACAAGTGGCAATGATATGGCTATCCAAATCTGTTACCATCTTATAAAAAATAAAATGTAATAGATTAGAATTATTATTAGATTGGAACTTTGACATATTAAACTATTATAGTTTATCGTTTTTGCTTTTTGGGTAAATTCTGCATAGGCTAAAGGATGAGATATACAAAGCCATTGGGCGGAGTTTGTGATTGTGAGCTTATCATTGTGGACACTACAAATCAAGGACAGATCTTGATCATCGCCTAAAGTTAGTTTCTATCACTGTTCATCAAGTAAGCATGATGGTTATAAAGTTAATTTACCATGATTTAGTGTGTCCCACCATAATCATTTCATGCACTTTAATTTGACTGGGAATAATGTATATATATGGACCATCAATTCCAGTAATTTCTCTTACAAACTATTTCATGCCAGTTTGATACAGCCTTTCTCATTTTTTTTTTGGTCCATTAAGAGAATGATAATTAAGCATCACGCTGTAGTGCAAAAGTGATGGAATATGTATTGAGTGTTGTTTGGCATGCTTAAATAGTCATAATGCAGCATTACCTATCTACTGTCATCATTTGAAACTGTTGTGTTGTTTGTATTAGATTTTGATTGATGGAAACAAGCTAATTACTAATTAGTGTGGCAGATTAAGTACTATAATGTGATTATAATATAAAGCAACCCGTGTTCACAAATAGATGGTGCATGCACAAATATATTCACTAGAGTGTGACAATGGGTCATTTTGATTGGGTGCTCCTAAAAGGGTTGTAATCTAGTGATGGCTAGGCTAGGTCAACTTCAATTTTTTGGGTTTTTATTGAAATTTACGACAAATTTAAGGACAATTAAAATGGATTAGGGAAAGATAAATCTGAGACTATTTTGTTGCAAACTTCAATTATTATTATTATTATTATTTTTTTTTTTTTGGCTTGAAAAAGGAAAATGTTCAAAGTTAAAGAGGGATAGCAGGCGCCTACAAAGGCAAAAGAGCACACATATGACAATTGCTTTGTAATTGTCCACTTAGTGTCATTTCATCTGCAATTGGAGTAGTACAGCTCGCTTCGGTTCAAGTGCACATCCAAAATTCTAATTATTCTTGAAATTAATCTCTGTGGAAAATGATTGTTTTTTTTTGCTTTGGTCATATGCTCTTTCTAGTGTAAGTTCTTCTACCTCGTTTATTTATTTATAATGAATAAGTATAAATTCACGACTCATTTTAGATTTGATATGGAAAATTAAAAGTTTCATAGAGTTTAACACAAGGAAAAAGTTCGATGGGAACAACTCAAAGGCCCTCAAGTCAGCTTTGTATAATTTGATGTGGGCAACTCAACGACTCTTGTAGGTTGTAGAGTTCATTTGGAGACAACTCGAGGATCACTTAGTACAATGTGGACAATTATATGTTTATGTGCAAATTATGATATTACAGTAGTAATCAAAACATGGTCAAAGCTAATAAATTGTTGATCAATAAGTTTACCAAAAAAAAAAAAAATTGGTGATCAATAAATTGATAATGAATTTGTGATTATAACATATCCATGTTTTCCTTTGAAAATTAGCATACCCAAATTTTGGAAAGCATTTTTTTTTCTAATCATCGGGGGGCTAAAATTTTGCCTTTAATTAATTAAAAATGTGCAAGTGTATTGGGTTTATGTCCAGAAAAATGTATCAATTATCACTCATGCATTTCAAAATTCAGTTAATAGCTTTTTAAGTCCCTAAACTAAATACTCATTTACACTTTAGACCCTGAAGTAATTTTTTTTTTCTGATTTTCGTCCTTAAACCATATATTTGTAACACTTTTAGTCCTCAAACGACATATTTACTAGCATGGTTAGCCCACTTAATATGCTGGTTAAGGATCAAAAGCGCTACAAATATATAGTTCAATGATGAAAAAAAAAAAAAAAACCTTTAGGGACTAAAATGTAGATGAGGATCTAATTTAAGGAATGCTTTAAAATTTTAAGTTGGCGTCCACTTAAGTTCGAAGCTTCTATCATACAAGTATTTATTATAATTTATATTGCACATTATTATTTTCTTGGTGTAAACGTTTGAAATGTACCATAATTTTTTCCTTTTTGCTATTGATAAACCAAACAACTGGAGGGCAAAAGAAATATATTAGTTAATAAACACTCACATCATACATAAGCAGTGAGAAAGAATAGTAGATTTTGAGTTAGTGATAGAAAGTATGTATGATGATGATGATGATGATTAGTGATTATAATTAAGCATGATTACACCAAATTCCAAGTGCAGGGTCAAATTAATGATGAAGGCATGTGAATATTCCATAAAATTGGCAACAAAAAAAAAATTAATATTTTTAGTCGGATATCAAGATCACCGAAAGGCATTACAGTGTGTGGCTCATGAAGGGTGGGTCACATTGTTTTATTATAATACTATATTTTTCCATGCATATATTATATGTATTGCAATAAAAGAAAGTGGATGATCTTAATTAGATTCATGATGAAAAAGAAAAAGGTATAGATAAAGTATATAACTTTATTAGATCTACCAACTAATAAAATACGAGACACAATTGGTGATCCTTGTGGATATAATAGTATAGGTGTTTGTTTCCCATGAAAATATATGAGCATTCTTCAAGAAAAATTCTAATTTTTATTGATTTTTTCTCCCCATTGTTGATAGCAATGTTTGTTATCTATGTTTGTAAACTTCTTGATTTTCATTTTCACATAATTTTGGTTCTCAAGAAACACAAAATTGGAGGTCCATTTGTTTTTGTTTTTTCGGCCTAAAAAAAGTCCACGAGTATAGGAATTAGACAAACAACCCACTAATTTTTTATTTTTTTAATTATTTTTAAAAACTTGTACTGATCATCATTAAATCAACTCTGCTATTTCCATGCTTGATCATTGGAGTCAATGATTTCTATGTTCTTTATGAAAATGAGCCAATTTTAAACTAGTGGGGCCCAATCCTACAACTATACCAAATCAGTCTTCAATTACATGGAAAATTCCTTTAGCCCAAGAAAAAGTAAAATAAAATAAAATTGCCCTCTATAAATTGAGATGCAATCCAAGCCAAAATGCACCACTCACCCCCAGCAACAGCATCTTCCTTGGTTCCTCTCTCTCTCCCTCTCTCTCAATTTGAGCTAAGAGTTTAGCATTCTTGATCAGTGAGTGTGAAAATGAAAGCAACATACATAGCACTGTGTGCTCTGCTAGTAGTGGTGGTGCTTGTAGACAAAGCACAGGTGTCAATGGCAGTGACATGTAGCCCAGCCCAACTGAGCTCTTGTGTGAGTGCAATCACAAGTGCAACCCCACCATCTAACCTGTGCTGCTCCAAGATCAAGGAACAAAAGCCCTGCCTCTGCCAGTACCTCAGGAACCCTAACCTCAAGAAGTTTGTCAACACCCCTAATGCAAGGAAAGTTGCTTCCACTTGTGGCACTCCTTTCCCCAAGTGCTAAATTCCTCAGTTGCCTCCATGCCAGTCACTTTATTTATATATAATATGTATGTCTCTCTTTTGTCTCCAACCCAAGAGCTACATGGATAAAAATGCTTCTTCCTCAGATCTCAGAAGGGTAGAGAAGTGGAGAGTGTATGTGTTAATTTCTATTTATGCTTAATTAATTAACTTTGGGTTGTCTTCTATATGTGTTATATGTACGGTACTCATGTGGTTAAAGGCACTGTAGCTGTGACTCAAAAATAATTGTTTGGTCTTGTTTTCTATGTCACCCATTTCAGTTTCTTGCTGTGGTGTATCAGATGGTAATTGCTTTATTATATAATTTTAAAAAGTTAGTGTTGTTGGATCATGCCCAAAATGTCCCACGACTCTACTTCCTCTCATGCAGTTTATTACTAGTTGTAGTGTTAAATATATTGGTCTTCAATAGTACTTCTCTTCATATTTTTCTGCTTTTTATTGGTGATCAGCAAAATTCCATAGAGAAAAGGTCCTCAACTTCATCATTTGGTTACTAAAAAAAAAATGGAAGAAAAAAAGAGAGGGAGGTTGCTTTGGAGCCTTTCAGTGAACTACTGAGAACTTATTATTATACTAGTCGCTGAATTTCTCTTTAACATTATGATAAGCAGAATTTGGTATCAATTTCTACACAGGAAATCATGGGCAAAATAGCTACACAAGACATAGATATTTGAGTTCCACAAGCAAAGTTTCTTTACAGGTTTTTACAGCGGATAAATGATGTAAAAAATTGAGCAGTGTACTGCAACCCCCTCACAGTAGTTTTTTCCCTTTTTTTTACCATGGTTTAAACATCAACGAGAATGACATGAAACTCCACACTAATGAAAATCTATAAAACGATGATAAAGAGGGTTCTCAAACTCACTAATTTGTGCTTTTTTTTCCTCACTATTTTCCATGAGTTGCTGGCACATTTTTGTTCCTGCATTTCTCCAGAGATGCATTAGAATGAGGGTTGGCTTTTAGTAACTAAAGTTTTGGGAGTGACGTGGCATGGCGATTAATGTGTAATATAGTTAAAGGGTTTTACTTTTGGTTCCCCAATTATGGCTTGGATGAGCCTTAAGTAACTGAGGTAGCTCATCAAGCCCTTTTTCATTTATTTTTTTCCACTTCCGGAAAAAAAAAAAAAAATCCAGAATTACCTTGGAATTTTCTAAAACAATATCATTAGCATAATCTTAAAATGAAAAATTTATGAATAAGGTCATTTATGAAAAAACTTGTCTTTGTAAATTAAAAAAATGAAAAAATAATTTTATCTAGGCAGCTCAGTCAGTATCAAAGGAGGAATTTGGAGGAAAACTCCAATTTACATGTAAAAAGGCCTCATTTATGAAAAAACTTGTCTTTGTAAATTAAAAAAATGAAAAAATAATTTTATCTAGGCAGCTCAGTCAGTATCACAAAGGAGGAATTTGGAGGAAAACTCCAATTTACATGTAAAAAGGCCTAAAAAATGTTCATTTACAGCAAACTAATCCTATCTACAAATGAAGAAGATTGGAAATTTGGTTCCAGCCTTCAATCCAAGACCTCTTACCAGATGGAAGCACAAAATTGAGTTCAAACATTTCTTTGGACATGTTTCCTCCTCCACAGAGCCCAACGAGTTTGGCAACTATTTCGGCACTCTCCTGTATATGCTGGGGATCATGAGGATCCACCCAAAGCTTGTTCACAAACTGCATCTTCCTTTGCTTGCCTTCAAGTGGGACATCCCATTTCATGTACAATAGATCTCTCTCCTCTGCACTCAGACGCGAGGTTAACCTCTTTGCAAGGAACTCCCTTTCGCGTTTCAGCGCTCTAATGCTGCAACATTTGGAACAAAGTTGGAAATAATCAGTAATCATGAACACGGACTAACAACCATCAGGAAAACAAACATGGAGAAAGTGAGAGACAGAACCTTGATGAGAGAGAGATGGCTGGCTCATCTCCCACATGAGCAGGGCTTGCATTCCCGAGCTCTGCTAAGTGCTGCTGCAACCATGTCAAGCGCCTAAGCTCCACTTCCATGTAGATTTGATCAGCTGGGTCTCCCTTGAATAATAAATAGAATTGTGTCCTGTGTATGATGGAAACATAACACAGGTCCCAGAGCTCTATAATTTGCTGCCTTTGCACCTTAAAAGTTACATGCCATGAGACCTGTGGCACCTCTGGTTCGCAGGTATTCTCGTCATTCTCTAAATTGTACCCTGCTGCTTCATTTGCTTCCAACTCCAGAACCTAGATGTGCAAAATGAAATTAAGAAGAGAAAAGCAAAAGCAATTGAAATCAAATTTGACCACGCTGTTGTGTATATACCTGGCAAACAAGTAGCTGCTTTTGGTATTGGAGTTTGGCCACCCTTTCTTTCAGTTCTGTTACATATGCTCTTATACTTCTTACATTCTCCTCTGCTGCATTTTGGAACATCTTCTGCATTTTCTTCATGTTTACTGAACTAGAACGTCGATAACCTCCTGGAGTACATTCCTTGGATGAGACATCTCCAGATTCATCATTCTTTGTTGGAGTCCCCTTCTCAGACTCTGGAAGAGTTTCAATGGACACAATGTCATCATTCTCAGGAGCTCTGTTTTCTATCTCAGAATCCAATACTTGTCGAGAAGTTGATAGAGGCGAGCAGGGAGATCTGATGAAATTTTGCCGATTACAAACATTACTTGAAGCCAAAGGAATTAACTTTTTCTTTTTCAATTCCTTCTTTGTCTTAGGGGAGGCGTCAGTGGTATACTGTTGATAATTGCTTGGAAGTGACATCACCAATTTATCTATAGACTTCTGAACATTTTCAAGCTGTTCCTCGAGATCCGCAATAGTACTGCCCTGAGAGTGAAGTCTTGTAATTTCTTCCTTGAGATTAGCACTGACGCTCTTGTTAGTAGCAACTACACTTCCAACTTCAACTTCTTTTGGGTCTGACCGGACAGAACGCATTTCCCTTATTTCTAATTGCAGCTTAGCTATTGTTTCTGCGGCATCTTGGTTACCTAGTCTATGACAAGCCACCTCCTTTTGTAATACTTCGAGAGCCCGATTTGCTTCTTCACCAAGTTGCTCCTGCAGGTGTTCAAGTTTGCGAATCTCATGCATAAGGGTGAAAGGAGCAGTGGATGACTGCCTCATTGACTGCCTGAGAATTGTATTTCTTGGTCTATCAACGCGGCTTAACTCCTTGCCTTCAAGTTTGGTTGATAATGCGCCAGTATAAGAGAGACACTTCTTCACAGACGAATGGGATGTTTCAAATGGGTTTGAAACCTGAAGTAGGTAGTAGATAGACAATAAAATGAATGAATAAGTTGATAACAGATATATGAGAGAGAAACAGACAGACAGAGAAAGAGAGAGAGACCTGTTCATCTTCCTTTAGTTTTCTTCGTAATTCATCCACTTCGGATTGAGCAAGATCTCTTTGGCGTCTCAGTTCTTCAATTTCCATTTCCATCTAAAAATAGGCAATAAGACATATTGCTAAGAATAATTTTCCAAAACCCTTTGATAAAAAATCAAGCAGGATGCTATATTAGTTTACCTGCTGAATTTTCATATCCTTTTCTTTTGAAGGCTCAGGTGTCTTCAACTCTGCTTCCAGTCTAGCTACTTCCTTCTGCAGATGTTTCACTAGCTGCTTGTCTGAGACAACCTATCATAAAATATAAAAAGAAATAAGTGTTTTCTACAACAGTTACAATGAAACAGAAAAGAAAGAAAAAAGGTGAGGGAGAAAAATACCATGTTGACGTGGGCATTATTTGTAACTTCCTTTGCACGGGTGGCAAAATAAAGCGTATTTCGAGACTGTTCAACATGGCTCAGAGCCGGACTCAAGGTGCATATGATAGCAGTTCGTGCATTCCCACCAAGTGAATGCTGCAGTATGCGAGTCAGCTTTGAGTCTCTGTAGGGTATATGACCGCTTCTTTTTCCCACACTGCACCATAACAATTCACAAAGGTGAACACCATAAGACTACTTCTTCCTTACTAGATATTCCATTCTTAAAATGAAGTAGACCATATTTTAGGATTGGTGTTATCTCGATGCTTTTCGGATTAGTGGAAACTTAATAAACATAAAATTGAAGAGCTCCTAGCAGACCAAAATGATGCAGTTTAACCACTCAGGCAATGAATCAGCAATATGGGATTGCTTGAAATAGTCTACTACAGAGAAAAAATCGAACTGCTATTTCTATGAAGGTTCTCCAAATGGATTAGCTTCTGCATCACCAATAGAAATAATCAAGTTTTACTATGCAACTGTAGATTCTAACCTGAGCTTTCTGATTACAGTTGTGAGTGTCATCAAGCTCAGGTTAATATGACAACCTTCTCTGAGCCTAGCACCATCAGCATGCGTTTGTGAAGCTCTTTCACTTCCAGCCAGGTCCACAAAGTTCTGCAGAATTAATGTTAGTAGATATTATCAAGAATAAAGTAATCATCCGACAAGTTTTAGTATGCAGATAAATGTTTTTTTCTAGTTTTTAATCAAAACTTACCAGGCTTGCAACAAAAGACCTCACACAATCTGAGTTTTCACGGACAGTACTTTCAATTGTCTGTGTAGAGAACCAAAAATATTTACAATTTGTCAGTCTTCAAAAGAAATATCTTCATAAATTATCATCAAGATAAGTCATAACATGCAATTTACCAGCCTTATTATCTGGTGTGACCGTGAGCTGTTATCATTTAAAGCAGTTTCTCCAACTTGTCTTTGTGCTTTTAAAAAGGAAAAAAAAAAAAAAAAAAAAGAAGTCAAAATGATTGATTGCAAATCAGAAAAAGTTTCAGGATAAGGGAATTGACTCGAGGCATGGTCTTCAGTAGTTTACCCTCACAGATGTTGATCAACTGTCTCAAATGCTTATCATCACTGGCTGTTTCCTCTACTAATTTCTCAACTACAGTACCTTTCTGCATCCAGGAAAAACGCAAAATTCCAGTATTAGGGGAAGAAGCTTGAACAAAAGCAAAAGCACTCATTTCCAAATGACATAAATAAATTGTGCAGTACCTCCGGATCATCCAAAAGTTTCAGATTCCGACCAGATTCTGAATTTAACAGATCTCTGACATTCTCATTGTATATTTCAAGTCCTGAAATTTTAATTGTAAAATCTCTCTCCGGAGTCTACAATCAAGTCAAAACAGAACGGATTAGTTTGGAATCACAATATTCTGAATGCTTTAATTAAGAGTTGTGATTCATAGGAACAAAAAACTTCAGTAAAACATGTGATTTAGGTATTCAAGAATCAGAATACAAGTCTAAACTACAATTAGGCTGTTCTGAAGCTTACATTTATTATATGATTGTAGATATCAATAACAGCTTTCTCTGTTATTCCTCTCATTGTGTAAGTCTTCCCACTGCTAGTTTGTCCATAAGCAAATATAGTTGCTGCGAGAATTAGGGGATTGTATTAGTTGTTAATTCAAGTAAAAGATTCAAGAAGTAAAGGTACATCAAATGGAAGATAAGCACTACCATTGATGCCCATCAGAGCGGATAAGGCAACATTTTTCACTCCGTCCTCGTACACTGTTTCTGTTATACTAGTTGGACCAAAAACTTTATCTGCAAGATAAAATTAATTTTTTTTAAAAAAAAAAATCTAATAAACTATCTGTGGAATCAAAAGATTAAGAAGGTAACTCAATGGAGATAAACTAATTACAAGGAGATAGATGTCATTAAGTACCAAATGTAAATGAGGATGCTTGTGCTGAACGCTCCTGAGATGGTGGTTTATAAACAATTGTGGTATCATCAATGCACTCCCATGCTACTTGGTCTTTGGCGAATTGTTCTCTTTTACTTAGAGGCCTCAACCTCACAGTAACCACAATTTTCTCTTCTCTAGCTCTTGGCCCACCTGGGGTTGAAACTGGTGTCCTGTCTGTTTTTGAGGAAGGTGTTCCCGGAGTTCTGACTGTCATCTTTATAATTGAAACTGAGCCCTTCCTTGATATTGGAACTTACAGAAACCAGTCTGTCCCTGAAGAGGCCAAGAGAGTTAGATCCTTTCAAGTGAAACGATTACTATATTAACAGTAGCTCCCAGATTCAACAATATTATCTGTTACAAAGTTAGACATGGTCAGTCTGTCTGATATAAATTCAATTGTGCAGCAAACTCATTTAAATCTGAATCAATTAAGAAGAATCATCAATTTCATGCTAAATTAAAAGATCCAAAAACATTGAGAGCTTACTTGGGAATGAATGCTACTCGTAGAATGTATGCTCAAAAACACTTGTAGATGATAAAACACTTTAGCAAAGTGAAATAATCTTTTCGATTGGTTCTACAGTGCTTACGAAAAAAAATTAAATATCCAGGAGAAGTACTTCCCTCCGATAAATTCTCAATCTATTTCACAGATTTCTGATATGCTGAATTCAAGGAAGTAAATTCCACGAATAGCCAAAGCATATGGAACAGAAATACACATTCAATCAACCATAAAAACCAGATTTTCACAATCAAATTCTGCTTGGAAGTTAAAAACTTTAACAACAATAACAAATCGGAGCAATCAAACAAACAAACAGAGGTCGGGAATGCAAAATACCGGAAATCTGAAGCCGAAAAACGAAAACGAAGTCGAAGAATTTTCAGCAGCAGATGCAGATCTGGAGCATACAATTCGAGGAAAAAGCTTGTCCGTTGTCCGTAGAGATTTCTAGAGAGAGAAGAGCGTTGCGGCAGAGAAGACACAGACTCACAGAGAGGGACTCTCTCCGTCTTTATGATATGAAAAGCCACTCTCTCTCTCTCTCTTTCTCTGTGGGGCTGTGTGTGACTCTCTCTCCCTCTGACTTGGGATTTTTGAATCTGGCGCTGCAACGGCTAGTTCGTTTTTTCTCTCTCGTTGTTTTTCCTTTTTTTCTTTTTCATATTTATTTGTCTCCATTTTTGTTTTTTTTTTTCTTTTATTTTTATATTTTTATTCCTCTGTGTTTTCGTGAGTAAAACGCCGAGTTAAAGCGGAAACGAGTTTCAATTTGTAACGGTTTTATTTATAATTGTTATTATTTAATTATTTATTAATTGGTATAACAAGAAGACAAAAAGCAAAAAGATTTAATTCTCACATGTGCCCCTACAGTTTAAAGTTATTGTAAAAGTGCCTTGCAATCTTTGAAACAAAAAAGAACTATTTTTTTTTCTAATTATTGCGTCACTTCTTTCATTTTTATTTCTTTTTATATGACAAAGCGGTTGATTTTAAACTTTCATATGAAATGGACTAATTTTGTTTATTGAAATTCTGATATAAAGTAGTATTATAATATTATAATTATTCAAAATCTTAGAATTTAGATAAAAAAAAAAGAAGATTATACTAAATAAATAAAATAAAATATTATTGAATATATTAAAATTTTGACAAATAAAACCCTCTCTTACTTTTTCTCTTATTTTTTTTTAAGGACAAAAATGGAAAGAAAGAAAGATTAATCTCAATGGTAATTATAGGGGGGGTGTAAATGAGCCGAACTCAATCGAGGAATAGATGTTCAAGCTCGTCTTACAAAATTTTAAAAATTTTACAAACATTGTAGCTCAGTTCAAGCACGCTGAAATTTTTAATATCATACTCAAAATTGGCTCAACTCGTTTAAAAAATGCTCGGCTCATTAGGAAGTCAGAGCTCATATTGGGACTACTCAAATTTTATTGTTAAATTGAAAGCATAATTTTTGTAAACATATTTAAAATGTTATATTAATGTGTACAAACATAATTAAACATACATTACATGTATTAGAAAGGCGACCATATTTGAAATTGAATTTCAGAAGGATCATATTTCGAAAAGGCGATCGTAGTCGAATTCATTACTGAAAAGGCGATCACAATTAGGATCGAGTTTTGGAAATGCGATCGGAATCGAATTTTACGAATGCGACCGAGGTCGGTCGGATTCGAATCTTGAGAGTGAGACACAGACACACAGTTGGGATAGGGTACTAAATAACATAAACACACAATTAGTCTTATATCTAACCTCCTACCAACTTCATGTGCTAAAAACATCAACTATCATACACAACACATTTTTATAAAGAAAACGTAAAATGATAAAGAGCAAAGCTTCATACACTTAAAACAGATCAGATCCTACCCGTTTCCAATTGCACAACAGGTAACTCTCAAAATAGATTTGAAATAACTACAACCGATAATCTCATAGAACATCAGCTAAATGTTCTACACATTATCATTTTTATTACCTTTATTTTACTTTTCCTATAATAAATAAAAACAAAACATCTAAGTCTATCAAAGGGATACCAAGTAGATCCCTGTTATACATTTAAAGAAACGCCTAAACATTACTTAATACTATTTTTTTCATCATCATATGAATATAACAAAAATATTAAGCAGGTCACTAAAATACAAAAAAAGGATAATATATCTCCTTGCAGCTTGTAGATGCATCAATGCCCTTTTACTTCAACTTTCATACATCTCCATCCACATCTTTATTTCTGCCTCATATTACTCTGATTTATTTTGCCTCTTTTTTTTTTTTCTTTTTTTTTCTTTTTTCCTCCTGCACCTTTGATTGTTCTCCACTGTTTTCATCGTTTTATCTTTTCCATTTTGTTACTTTCCACATTCTTCATTTTTTTTTTTGCACATAACAGGAAATTCACATCAGAAAAACTCCCTCAAAGAGCATATATAAACCCATTCCCCAGAACTTAAAGGCCATAACCAAAGTCTGGTTGTGCATCAATCAAGCATGCAATCTCTCAAAACCCTATGATTTATGGAGGGGAATGCAGCCATAACTGCAATTGCAAAGACATCTTAATGATTTCACCTGCAGTACATGCCGTGGGAAGCAAAGAACTGGAAGTCGGGATGGTTGACCTGAAGCAGTCTAAGCCAGTTGCCTGCAGCCTGCGTGAGGGAATTTGCTAGTTGACACTCGCTTATCCCGTTTTGCAGCCAAACAGATCCTTTGAATTTATATGAAGCCATTCCGAAAACAGATAAAGAAAGTTTTGGAACACCATCCATCTCACTGGGATAAACCACCACAGGAGCCTGGGTATTTCCACAACCTAGAGGAGATGAAAAAGTAGTATCAAAAACCGAATCCTCGTGACAGAATAAACTATTTGTACAAGAACACAGATAAGATAAACTAAGTTACAATGCATCATGTATTTACTGTGCCTTGCAGTATACTAAAACCAAACTAGCCACATTTTCATCCATAAGTAAAACTATAATATCCTATAGAAGAGGTGAGACTGAAGGAGAATGGATAACACAGATGGAGGCCATGCCGTTCTCCTCAAAAAAAAAAAAAAAAAAATCCTGATCTGATCCATTCCTAGCATGCCCAAAACAAGAGGCCAAATAATTACATCAAAATTCTATCTTTTCATCCGATTTTGTATTACATACAAGGCAAGAACAAATCATCCATCTGGATTCGATGTCTGGTGCTATTCAAGAACATTTCTACCAGTTATTTAAGATGACAACAACTATTAATGTTGGTTCCAGAAGAGAATGCAATGGTAGATGAAATTTTGCTGACATTTTCTGCCAGGGCTACAGAATCAGGATACCATTTCAAATTGACAAAGTGGACAAGCTAACATGAAGTTTAACATGTTTCTACAGGGGCCTTGATCATCATAGAGCCAACACAAGGATAAAAACTATTAGCATAATACTTTTTTCATCTTTCTTTAAACAAAGATGAAGGTAATAAAAATGATAAATCTCAAAAGTTGGATTACCTGCCACTGGTGTGGAAAGAGAATGGTATGTCAAAAAGCAAGCATCCAAATCTTTTAATGTTGGACCCATGGGTATCCGATATATAGGATACCTACAAGGTTTCATTAAGAAAAATGAATCATGGGTTAATGCAATCAATATAATATTCTAGGTTACATTTCTCTTACCATGCCACTGAGAACCAACTGGCTGGTAGTAACTCACAACTTCTTAACGTCTTCAACCCAGGATATTGGCGAGCAAGATCTGATATCTGGAAAAATATGAGACAAATAATGAGGCAGGTAATGCTGAGTTCCGATTGCAAAGCTACTACCATAAATAGATTGAGGAAATTAACTAACTTTGTCAGCCAGTGGTTCACGGTTATAAGGAGGATCCTGCTCAAAGTACTCAAAGAGGACCACACCTCCAGAACTCCTAGCATCCCCGTCATCACTTGAGAAACTTTCTTGTGATGCACTGTGCTCATCATGTATGGATAGCCCGCCCATTCTATAAGGGACCTCACTAGCTAGACGATGAAGAAGATGCTGATCCATAGAAAACTTCATGCTTTTTCCAATTTCATAATCACTGCTTCCATCACTACTTGAATCCCGATAGTAGTCACCATCACTGTCCTCGCTAGCTTGCCTAACCACACAAGGAAAATTGAAGCTGTTAACATACTAATAATTTGTATCAGACACTAAAATTTTATAACATCAATAATTATAGATAAATGGCAATTTAAACATGTTGAACTATCAAAAACAATAAAAATATCGTTTAGTGCCAATTTGGGTTGGATAACCATCCTCCATATGGTACCTGAGATATAGTGGTCTTCCTTTACGTTTCTTTTCCATGAGCAGATTAGTTGTATAGTTTTTTGTTAATTTTCTTCAATTTAGATGTAAATAATAATGCTGGTAATTTCTAAACTTTTTCAGACATAGGATGTATTTGAGGGTCCCCTTGGGTCTTACTTTAGTTCTAACTCCTAAGAGTTGTTGGATCATTATGTTTGGCAGTAGCTAATGAGCATAATTAGTATTTCCAAAATATAGAGGATAATGTGTATGGATTAATAGTAACAAACTAATATGACCCTATGGTTTCTGAAAGGAACAAGTAACCATCAAGCTTCAACCCTTAGACCTTAAACCCCTAAAACAGATGTTGCCATAAACAAGGGGAAGTAAAGCATGACATTTTCTCTAAATGAAATAAAATTCAAGTCAAGAGCACCAATTATCACATTGAACAATTATTAAGAAAATATATAATAAAAAGAAAGAAAGATGCATGAATTTTCACATAAAAAGATCTGGATTCGGACTAGTACATAAAAGTAAAATTACTAGCCAAAAAGATAATAATAATAGAAGCAGAAAATAATGGTGATGCACAAGAGCATGCCATTAGTAACTGGTCATTTGCAAAACAAATTGAGAATTCTCAAGAAATTTATATTTTGAAGAAAATGATTTCACCAGAAAATGACATGGTAGGTGATTTTGCTTCTTCAAAACATAGAATATGAATCACGGTACATAGAAAATTCAACAATACTCTGAAACTTCAACCAAAAATAAAGAAAGCGAACATTTTGAAATGTTGGGACATAAACACTTACTAATTGTCTACTGGCACCTGAGAGAAGTTCGTGCATATGCAAGAGTCCGTATTTACAAAAAATTTATCATTCATCATAGACATTTCAAGAGTATTAATCTAAAAAGAATATACTAATACCTTGACTTTGCATCCGACCTGACAGAAGACTCGCCATACAATTGTATACCAGATAAATACGGTACATAATATTGAACAACAGAATCACTTTTGTCAAGGACCAAAGGCACTCCTGCCCCATATGCACTCCACTCCTTAAACGATTCCCAAAGATCATTCAATGTGAAGTAAGGTTGATACTCAACATCACACGTCTTCCACCTAAATGTCCTCTACATCAAAACAAAACCCAAAAAAGGGACAGAAAAAAAAAAATCAAACTCAAAATATTTCAGAGAAACCAGTATAGTAAGATGATCAACCTAAAAAATCAGAGAATAATGGTAGTGCAACAAAATACAAGTTATTTCCACCACCTCATACTGAACAACTCAAATTCTTTGCCTCATTCAAACCAATTAGTATTTTCTGAAGTCCCAAACAATAAAAAATCCAATATCCAAATTTTAATTGTCATAGATATGATTAACCTTAGATAAATACTGCGCCGGAACTAAAGGCGTGGTGGATTCCAAAAATCTGTCAAGGTTACCAGCGGATGTAATAGATGGCTCCAAAAACTGCTTTTTATTTGAGTTTGAAGCTTCCTTGGGGTTCCTATTCTCAGAAGCCACCATTTTGCTATTCGTATCTGGGCTCTCATTCTTATCGTTCTTGGTTCTCCTTGCTTGCTTTTGCTGATTGTAATTCTTTCTTGCTTTCACGGGAATGTAAAATCTCTCCTCGCCGCGAACAGTTCCAAACTGTAACCCAGCTCCCAACATTTCCAAGCTCAGAAATACAAGCTAATCCTCCGTTTAACTACTCAGAAAAAACGGAGGAAAATACAATCCAAAAGGAAACAAAAATCCAAAGATCTTAGCTTTTATAGTAGTTCTCTAATTTAGGAAAAAAAAATGAAGAGCCCAACACACCCAAACAGAAAATAAATAAAAAGGAAAGCGTTAAAGGCTGAGTGAGAGAAGATTTAGCTCATCAAAGTCCCTATTAGTATCAGATAATATACGTAAGACTTATAAAAGGAAACTGATAAATTTCCTGGGTTTTCTAACGGTTTCCCAGTAATCAAACAAACCCGTCAAAAACCCCAATCCTTCCTTCCAAATCTCAAGCTGACTCAAATATCTTATCCAACTAATCTGATCAGACAAACCCAGAAATTCCCAAAATTTAAAATTATCAAAGACCGCAAATTTGGATCGGAAAGTTTCAAAGCAAAGAGAAATAAGCGTTGTGGAATGAAGGAGACGGCAATGGTTATCTGTGAACCAAGAAATGAAGCGTGAAGGAAAGCACAAACAGCAGAAGACAAGAGAGAGGGGAAGCTTCAATCAGACTATATATTGTCAATGAAGACGAAGATACAACAAATTTCCATTTTTATTATTTTGGTGGGTTTTTTTCTCAAGAATTTTTGTCATTGCGGGTATTAGATGAATAAAAGAAAGCTTTGGGGGGAAAAAAGTGAAATTAGTTGGTTTTTTGTGATTGGTCGGCTAGTGGCGGTGTGGATTAAAGAGGGTGATATAGTTCACACGTGCACTGCACGAGTAGGTGGGACACGTGCAAACTGCACATCAAGCAATAGCTACCTCCACTTCCTTCAGAAGTGATTTTCATCTGTGACCATCTGCCTACACGTGTCCTTTTTTTTTCTTTTTTGTTTTTCTTTAAATAATGTGGATTTGTTGGTTCTCAAAACCCAAAACAATTGTCCAAAAAAAAAAAAAAAACACAAAATAAAATAGGCTTACATTATTAATAATATATTATTGAACAATATAAGGGCTTGGAGGAGAAGAAGATAATTTTGATAGGGAATCCAGCAAAAATAAATTGAAGGAATAATGTGCAAATATTATAGTTTATCTTTTTTTTTTCTTTTTTCTTTTTCTTTTTTTTTTGTCTCTCCTTCAACTTTCACTAAACGCAAATTTTACTCTTTTTTAAGAAAAAAATGTAGTTTTATTTTTATTTTTTGAAAACATGAATGTCTCTTATTTTATGACAAACTGAAATTTAAGCACTCATATTGCTAATAAATCTGGATCAAATCTATCATTTTCTGTCTCCTTATTTGTTTCTTTAACTTAAATCTTAATATATAATTTAAATAGAATAAAAAAAAATTAAGATGTGAAATTCTAATTAAAGCAGTAGATAAAAAGACATAAAGGGATAAGCGGTTTGAATTTCTTACGGATTGTAACCAGAAATAAATGCAACTTACAAAATTTTATAACTATGCAAATCAAGTCAGGAGCCATGACACAATTGTTGGACCCTCAAATATCTGTAAAGGGTATAATTTTCCCACGTCTCATAAGGCCCATGATTTTCTTAAAAGTGATATATATATATATATATATATATATATATATAATTGATATACTAAGTGACATTTTTCATTACATGCTCAAAAAATAGAAAAAATAACACGTGCTGTTTAAAAATAAAATATCTCTTTTTTTATTAAATATGATAATTATAATCAACCCCTCAGTCTATATGCATCTTCGGCCATTTGGCTTAGAGGCAGGTTATAGGCCTCATAATTAATAAAAAATTAGGCATTTTATTTTGAAACGGGACGCGTTATTTTTTCCGTTTTCTCACATAAGATGTAATGAACAACGTCACTCAATACATTAATTATATATATATATTATTATATGATCTCATTTCCACTCATGTACTATAAACATTCAATGAATGACCGGCAATTTGGACCATAAATTTTTCAATGGTTAAATTTGTACAATGGTATGTGGCATATAAGTCAACAAGCTTTTGAAAGAAAACGGCAAAGAAAAAGAAAACTCAATTGCATTGAGGAAACATTGAATGGGCAATTTTAATGCTGAACCTTTTGGTTGAATTGGATGACTTTCTCTTCTTCTTTTTTTAATTGTAAAATATTAGGCATGAATTGGCATTATTAAGAAAAAAAAAAAAGGAAAAAAGAAAAAGGGTGCTGTTTAAGCACATAATTACTATACATTTTTCAATTACCAAAAAAAAAAAATTACTATACATTTTTCAATTTTATGGTTTAGACCCAACTCTAAGAAAATCCTTAGCTGTCCAATCAAGACTTTGAATTCTGGCCTACTTAATTTTGTATTTTAATAACAGCAATTTGTATTTTTATTCTCTATTTCAATGGACAACACTACTATATAAGGTGGAAAGGAAACATAAAGAACAATAATTATACTAATAATTAACAAAAAATAAAATAGCACATTGGTGGAGTAGTAGTTAGACACAATAGCATTTTAATTAGTAGTGAATTAGCTTATGAACAATCTCATTTTAATTATTTATATTATCTTCATCACACTTACTGTGTCTTTATTATTGAAATAATGTATTGTCACCGACATTATTTTTTATTTATTAAAAAAGAAACACTTTTTGCTTTTGCTCTTTCTTTATTCAGTATTATTATTATTTAACCATGTCGTATACCAAATTAATATTGCTAAAATTTTTAGTATATGATTTGTAAATTTGTAGATTAAATTCATATTACAATAATTTTATTTTAGAAGTAGAGTCTTCCACCTTTGGGAAAAAAACTCATAAAATAAAGAAAATTTAGTAAGTAATAATGGAATAAATACATAGGAAAAATCTGAAAATATGTTTACAACTAATTTCTGGCTCTAACAATCAGATTTTTCTATAATGGGTTTTCATTCTTCCTCAATAGAAAGTTTGAGACTTTCATTTTTTAAAGGAAAAAATACAACTTTTTCTTTCTCTCTTTCTTTATATAAAGAGATTGTTATCGACTACATATTTCCTAGTTATGACATCCATATATATTATAGATTATTTCCTGCATAGACTATATAAATTAAAATGACCAAAAAAAAAAGTCAAATTCGTGCTTCTAATTCTGATTATCAAAGCTAATTTTAGGCTCAAAACTTTCTTAAAATAATCCCATTTATATATAAAGTTCAATTTACGTCAGCAAAAAAACCATCGTACACTGTAAAATCTCACACAATCTGCTGTTATACTAATTAGATTGAGATTAATAAAAAATAAGTAATAACAATAATGATAATTTAGGTTCAGATTCATATCATAAATCCAACTTTTAATTTTACTATGGTATATATATATATATATATATATATATTTTATTAAAAAGAGAAAAACTTTTAATTAAGATAAATCAACAAAATAAAATTTAGCCGAATCAGACTGAGTGGATGGATCTCAATTTAATGATAAATATCCATTTAAAGTTTTTTTTCCAACCCACAATCTTATTTAGATTATGAAGAATAACAGTAAAAGAATTATTTATATGAAAAATATCATGCAGAACAAATCCAATCTATTGTTATACTAATTAGATTGAGATTAATAAAAAATAATTAATAATAATGATAATTTAGGTTCGGATTCATATCATAAATCCAACTTATAATTTTACTATGATTTGCCGTACTCATTTTAGCTTCATCCTTATCCATTACGTAGTTGGGTCTTGTAGTATTCACATAAAGCTACCAATTTTTTTTTTTTTTTTCAGATAAAGACGTGAGAACCAATACTTTGCTACCATATTTAATAGTCATTTATGGCCGATACGTGTCCACTCTTGATTGGATAACACCACGTGCTCATATTTTTAAAGCATTTCTTTTTTATAATCAATTAAATATTTTTTTAAGCATTATATAAATAAAATGTAAATAATATTGTTCATCACCATATATAATGAACAATATATAAATGAATAAATTAAATGTCCACGTGAGTAGAATTTTGATGTCTTTTCTCGTTCGATTTTTTTTTTTACGTCCAATCTGATTTATAATTTTATTTTTTATTTTTTACGGGTAAGAATTTGGACAGAGACTTTTAAGTGTCACACCAACACCGAATTAAATTATTTTGTTTTTTTTTGGATAAATTATTGGGTAACTTGATGAAATACCTACACGTTTAATAATTTTTATAAAAATAAATGTGTTAATATTATTTAAAAAAATATTCATTATTATTCAAAAATATTTTAGAACTTTAATATTCACAGCTGTATTATTATTGTTTTTTATTTTTTTATATTTTTTTTATTTTCTACTCTTATAATTTTTATTAATTTTGTAACATATTATTTTATTAAACTACATTGATTTATGAACATTTTAGTTTTTGAATCAAGTAATTTTATTAAGTATTGAATGAGATATGACTTTTATAAGTTCTTAAACTATCCAAATTTTATTTTTCTTCTTTATTTTTTTATTTGTTTTTATCTTTCTTTTCTACTCCTATAAATTTTATTTATTTTGTAACATATTTTTCTATACAACTAGGTCAAGTGGTGAACATTTTGGTTTTTGAATCAAATCATTTTGATAAGTATTAAATGAGATATTATTTTTATAAATTTGTTAATTTTTTGAAAAAAAATACTTATTTGACGAAACCCACCCATTTTTGGTGATACTTGCTCATTTTTGGAGAGGTCCGCCCATTTTTTACAAAACTCATCCGCCCATTTTCAGCAGGTCTCGTTAAAAATGGGCGAGTCTCGTCCAAAATAAGTATTTTTTTATAATAACTAATGAATTTGTAAAAATTATATCTCACTCAATATTTATCAGAATAACTTGATTCAAAAACCATAATGCTCACCACTTGACTTAGTTTTACAGAAAAATATGTTACAAAACAAATAAAAATTATAAGAGTAGAAAAGAAAGACAAAAGAAAATAAAAAAATAAGGAAAAAAAATAAAATCTGAATAGTTTAAGAACTTATAAAAATCATATATCATTCAATACTTAATAAAATTACTTGATTTAAAAACTAAAATAGTTATAAATTAATGTAGTTTAATTAAAAAATATGTCACAAAATTAATAAAAATCGTAGGAGTAGAAAATAAAGAAATAAAAAGGTAAAATAATAATAATAATAATAATATAGTTGTGAGTATTAGAGTTCAAGAGTATTTTTAATTAATAATAAATATTTTTTAAAAAATATTAACAGATATCTATTTTTTTGTAGAAATTACTGAGTGCATGGTATTTCATCAAATTATTCTAAATTATTTTGATCATCAAATTATTCTAAATTATTTTGATAAAGAAGATGGGGTCGGATAAGTGGATAATGTCTAATGGTGGGCCTAGTGAGGTTGACAAGAGGCCCAATCACTAAGCTAGTTTTGGACAAGATAGTAAATTAAGGACTTTTTTAGTGGACCCAAAACTCATTGGATTTTTTTTTTGTAATTTTGTGGATGATAATGAGAATAGCATTTTCCATGACCATAAGCATCGTCCAAGTAGCATATTCTAAAATCAATTTAAGAATTATACCAACTTTTAATTGATAACTCAAAGCCATTGTTTCTATCGTGTGGTCTAAGGGCATCACGTCTTTATTTTGGATTTTTTTATACTAATGCCTTATGAATTATATATAAGATCGCCATTAAATTATAAAATTATTATTAATACTCTTTAAATTTTAAAAATAATTACAAATTACCCCATTAATATATGATATTGTCACTAATACCTAAATTTTAGAAATAATTATAAATTATTTTATAAATTATGAAATTAACACTAATACTTTTAAATTTTAAAAACAATTGCATATTGTCTCTGAGTCATAAATATGATATATTTTTAACTGTTTATATATATATATATATATATATATTAAAGGTTGAAATAAATAAAATAAATGAAAAAATAAATTAGTTTATATTATTTATATAAAAAATATTTGTAAACAGTTACAAAATATTATATTTAAAATAAAAATATACCGTGTATAGATGTATATGAGTCAAAAAATTTATAAATATTTTTAAAATTCAACGGTATTTGTGCTAATTCTATGATGTATAAAGATAATTTAAAATTATTTATAAAATTTAAAATATTAATATTAATTTTATAATTTAAATAATAATTTATAATTTTATATATAATTTAAAAGACAATTATATTAAAAAACCTCTATTTTATTTTTTATGTTGGTTTTCAAAAGAGAAAATATATATTATTGGGGACCAAATAAAGACACAATGCCAACCTCTATATCTGTTAACTGTTCCAGACAAAGTAGTGGGTCTATTAATTAATTACCAACCTCTATATCTGATCACTGTTCCAGAACAAGATAGTAGGTCTATTAATTAATTAATATCGCATGCCTACCTCATTTTAAAGATCTTGTTGCGACAATTAATGAATAACATATTTTTGTATTATATATATAATTTTAGGCAATTAATTTGATGTGACATCTCAAATGATAAATGCATGTCTTTGTCTCTTTTCTTTTCTTTTTTAATATTCATTTCTAATGTATGATTTATTTGACCAAAAGAGAGCCTGCCAATTGCAACTTGCAACATGACCTCTTAAATGACAAGGTCTCAGGAAAAATTGGGCTAATTATTTTAAAATTAATCACCAAACAGAAACTCATTGAATAGTGTTTTTCTTTTTTATTTATAAGAGTTAATCTAAATTATTAAGATGAACACATTTAAGATTGCCACCAATTTGGTTAAATATTGAAACAATTATATTTCAGAAAGTTATTTTGTCTGTTAGTAATTGCATGTACTTGTGAACACCAACCAACAATTTTCTAAATACAACCCAAATTCTCAAAAGTCAAGATATTGATTAATTCTAACTTCTTCAAGCATGTAATTTTCTTCTTATTTGTCCCAATAAAAACTCAGAATATTCTTTTATTTGGAGCTTGGTGTTAGAATTTCTTCATGTATGCTTATTGGGGTCTTAATTTATTTCATATACCATTTTTTTCCCCCAATCTGTTTGATTTCTTGCGGTTAAAACAAATGTCATATATTGGAACATACAATTAAATTTTCTTGATGTTTAAAATAGTCTGAACATAATAATATGTACCCCCATAACACCACAACACAAGGCCTAAAAGCCCAATTGGTATCATATTCCCTCCCCTGTTAAATTAAAGACATATTATCCAACAAAATTAAGAAATTTACAAGATATTAATTAGGTGATATTGACTATATGAATGACAAATTAAACTATCTAATTATATGGTATCAGAAAGCAACTTTACAACTCCAACTTTATATATATATATATATATATATATATATATATATATATTTTAAACAAAAGTAATATGTCAGTTACATAATCTCTTAATTACAATTTGGTCCCCAGCACCACATGACCAAAACCCAATTTATCAGCCTCGCTTTCGTTTAACTTTAGAATGTTCAAGTTTCTTATTTACATTTATAGGTAATTAGTGTAAAGAACTTTGCTTCATTACTATAACTTAGATTAATTGGTGTTTAGTGTAAGTTTATGTGTAGTCAACCACGACAGCTTGACTGATTTGTACCAACAAAAAAGAAAATGGCAACTTGAATGATATTGATGTTTAAAATTCAAGCCTCACCAGTTACTGATCCGAGATTGAGCGCCTAAACTCTTGTTCTTCATAGCCTAGTGGCACATAGAATATGGCACATTGCACTGTTAGTTGCCCTACATAATAAATTATAAGCAACCAATGAAACACGCTTGCTCGCAATTTATGTTTTTAGAAACAAGGATAATTTAACATTGTAATGGAGCCAAAAAGACAAAAAAAAAAAAATACTAATTAGGATCAAAAGGTCTAAACAATGGGTGACCTGCAAATGAGAGCGTATGAAGAATATAATACAAATAACCAATTAAATCTACTTCTTATCATCTTAAACTTTCAAAAAATAATAATAATTCAACACTATATCATGACTGATAAATCATAACAGTAGTGATTCAACACTATGACTCATATTGTAATTGCTACATCATTAAAACTCTAAAAGTTTTAACTTAAGCTTGCACTATGCATGTTGCAGTCAAATGAAAACATTAAATTTAAAAGGCATTTTTGTTATGAATTGGGCTTTTGTTTGGGTTGGATCATGGGTGGAGTTTGTCATTTATTTGTTAAGTTGCATTTCAGTCCTGAGAAGGTTATATTTTGTGTTATTATATATGCCGCAATAACGGGTGTCTACTCACTTCATGCTAGAATTGTAACTCATTCAAATATATGTTCACTAAGCAAAAGCATTGTTATATTGTCATCAATTACACAAATTGTAAATGTATGACGTTATTTCATTACAAAACCTTTTAGAACACGTCAGTCCACAATTGATCCCTTAAGTTTTTGGGGAGGTAGGGAGAGACAGAGAGATGGTAGTGAGGCTTTATTGTAGTGTTTCAGTGCTTGTTGGATGCATGGAATCAACCTCACTAAGACAAGCAACCATGTCCAAAAGGTTTGGAATCAGTCTGTCTCTGTGGCCTACTCAAATGCTCTCTTGCCACTAATACGCCTCCATCAAAGCCACCTTTCCCCAAGCTGTGACAACAACAATAACAGCAACACGAGTTGGATCATGGGAGGCCTTTTCCTTGCAAATGTCTTAAAGAAATATCGATTACTGCTCAAATAAATGCATACAACTAAACCCTTGGAACATATTTCTTCTTTATTTTTGTATTCCATTTAAAGCTTTGAAAAAATGGTACTGACTTTTGTCTAAGGCTGCTTTAAAGAATACCCATTGACGATGAACATCAACAATTATATGCATTTATTTATATTTCTTAAACAAGAAACTTAAAATCCAAAATCCCAAAATCCTAAACATGAAAACCCTAACACAAAAAACCAAGGCTCTAACTCGAAAACTCTAAGCAGGAATCTCAAATATCATTCACGGCTCTAAACTCCCCTACATTCTAAATCCCTAAACTATAAAATTCTAAATCTTAAATAAAAAACGATAGACCCATAATATTAAACCCAAGATAAAAGATCCATGGCCCAACCCTCGACCCACAAGTTTGCAGACGAATAAAACAAAGTTCTAAATTATAAACATGAACTACATCTTAGATTGCCAATAATTTGGTAATATATCAACAATATTCATTTATACAGTTATTTTGGACGGTAGTAATTGCATATGTACGTAAACTTCAAGCCGCAATTTTATAATTAAATGCACCCAAATTCTCGAGATGTAGATCATTTCTTAACTTCTTCGAACATAGAATCTTCTTTTTTTTGTCCACCAAAAGACGAGGAATCTTCTTTTATTTGGAACATATATGGGGTTGGAATTTCTTCATGTAGGTCTTAATTTCTTTCATTTCTTGTTTCCCGTTCATCTGTTTGATTTCTTGTGTTTAAACAACTATCATATATTAGAATAACAATTTGTTCTACTTGAAGTTTAAAAAAGTTCTTTAAAATGACAAAATACAATGACATATTATATACACTAATTAGTAATTAGAGCGCCTAAATATATATGCATTCCTATACACACTACTGCATATGGCTAAAAATCCTAATCGGTGTGTATCATGTTCAACCAAGATCATTCATAAATTTTATTCAACCGAGATCCTCGTTGCATTGTTCTATTTGTTAGGCGTATCATTGTTGGTAAATAATATGCATATATTATCATGACACATTATCATACACATACACACACATACTCTCTCTCTCTCTCTCTTTGTTATAACCATGTCACATCATGTAATTTCTCTGTGTTGTTTATTCTCACTAAACGATTACATGAAATTTTATTAATATTTTTTAATTATAAGAAACAATTGAATATATATTAATTTATTGCGTCCTCTCTTATAATATATGATCAATAGTACGTACTGTGCTTGTTCAAACACTGCTTTCTTTCTTCTTCGCCACTATGAGAATTCCACTGGATACACATATACACATACATGTCCCAAAGTACCATACAAGTAAGCTTGATATACATATATATATATATATATATGTATATGTTATTGCCCTGTAAATAACAATATTGTTTCTTAATTTCTAGGCTAATTTTGTTACTAGTAGGAGCAGAGCTTCTTGGAAGCAAGTGAATTCACATGGCGGTGGAACAAACAAGGTCAGTGTTACGGTAAATCCAGTCCTACAAATGAGATAGTGTTGATGCAGTTTTGAATGAAGGTTTTGAATGAAGGTTTTGAAGTTAGGTGGAGAAAGGTGTGGATCGGATAACTTGGTGCACTACTGCTATAAATTAATCCACGTCAGGTCTTAATAATGAATATCTTTTAGATTAAACTATTATTTTATTACTAGTAATATTAGTGACAAGACATTAAGCAAAGTGCTAGCTAATCTCTATTGACTTTGTTCAAAGATATCTAATTAGTATCCAAAGCTGTAACTCACAAGCCAACTAGGTTTCAAAATATAATTTATTGATTTTCATTAGGTGATATTGACTTTGTGGTACCAATTTCTAAGTTGTTTGGAATAGTCTTTAAGCTTAGCTAATCAGATGCTGTGGAAGCGATTTTAGAACACACACTTTTTTTTTTTTTTTTTAATGTATAATAACAAAATACTATTTTAGTTGTATTAATTTCTTAATTAATATTTGTCCCACATGACCAAATCCCAATTGGTCTGCCTCAAAGTCTCACCTCAAGTCAAGTTATTTATTATTAACTTGGAGCAAGGTTTAGGCATCCCAGGCTGCTTCATTACTTTAGTATTTAATTGGTGTTTGGAGTAAGTGAGTGGGTTTCGACCATGACAACTTGCTAAAATGATATTGGTCTTTAAATAGAGCTTAGAGAAATATTGGTTGTTATAAGAACCAAAACCCAAATGTAGAAAATGAACATTTTAGGACTTTAAAAGAAAGTTTCCAACTAGGCCAACATCAATTCCGACCTTCAATATCTAAGCGTGTTTACCATTTAAAGTTGAACAGCCCTCTTTTTGGGTTTGGGATTAGTTTCTCAAGGTAATTAGCTAATTGATCTCTAATTGGGTTTGATGGGGTTTAATTTTCCCCATCTTTACAGATTAATAATCCACATTTAATCTTACCAAAAAAAAATAATCCACATTTAATTCCATTGGGATTATGCTCCACGTTGTTGAGAATGGTTGGTTGGATTTTGGACTTGTTGAGGAAACTCATCATCACACGCACACCCTCACATCGTCAAACCTTTGAACTAGTCCAAGTCGTACACTTACATAATGGAAATTTATTGCTCCTTTTAATTTTACTTTTTATTTTTCAAATGTCCCAAAATAATTAGAAAAGCATCTTTCTCCTTTCTAAATTTCAATCAAAATAATACTAATCTATTTCTCAGAAGGTTCAGAAAGGAAGAAAATGAAGAAAAAAGAAAGTAAAATGTTCAAAGCCTCGGTAAGCTACCCATAAAATTCACAGCCCCTTAATAAAAAAAAGGAAAAAAATTCTCAATTCTTAATAAATTTCTAATGGTGGCATTAAAAGGTGTGTATTGGGTGGGTTGGATGATTTGAGCTAGTTGGAATTCTATACGAAATTATGTCTCATTAGAATTTGAGGTCTAATTTAAATGGATGAAAAATACAACTTCATATTATAGTTTATAGGGCACTAAAATGTGTTGAACATTAACATAGGCTTCTTTGCCAGATAGTTCCATACAAAACTATGTTCCATTAGAATTTAACATTCTATTTAAATGGATGAAAAGTAAATTACATATGCAGTAATAAATATTTATTAAATGCTAGTGGAGGATAGTTTAACCGAGTTCCACACAGAGGAAGGTGGCATTTTCCTATACAAATGCAGCAACAAAGAATATCAAAGCCCATTTGGATACGTATATGGCCAGGCCAAGCAAGCCCTGGGATTCAACCAAATCGTAATAGTATTCTCAGAAAATACTCATCCACAGTCAAAGTAAAAGCCATCTTTTTCTCTGTCGTTTCTGTCGTAGAAAATTCTAAGAATGCGCAACTTGTCTTTGTCAAATTAAATTATGAAACGGAGCCTCTGGCCAATCTCTTTCGTTTTGTTTGACAGTGTTTTTTTGTGTAAAACAATATTTCGTTATTGATCAAACTCTCTCATTTCTATCTCCTCCATGAGAAGAGCCTTTTAATTATGGATTCATCATCCTCGATTCTAAAACCCCTCATCACCGTCTTCTTCATCTTCTTCTCCGCCACCGTCCCATCATCTGTTCTCTGCAACAACAACGAGTATGAAGAACGGTTTAACGCCTGCAGTAGTAAATTTGAGTGTGGCGATTTAAAAAACATATCGTACCCTTTCTGGGGAGGCAACAGATCCGATTTCTGTGGTCACCAATCATTCAAGCTTGAATGCAGAGAAAACGAAAACCCAGTTTTGAATATGACAGGGCAAGAGTTCCGGGTTCAGAGCATTGACCAATCCACAAGGAGAATGATTATTGCAAGATTGGATATTTGGGAAAATAGTGATCTTTGTTTTTCAAATGGTCTTATTAAAAACACCACTTTGAATTACACAATCTTCGATTACCCACCACTAACAGCTGTTCGAAACTTGACTTTAAGTTATGACTGCCCTGTGATACAACCTCCTCCTGACGGATTCCAGTTAAATGTGAAGAACTTTACGTGCGGCACCGGTGGTGAAAACAACGAGACTGTTTACTATTTCGCCTACGATTATGTGCCGGTCAGTTTCCGACCACATATCCCAGTATGCGGTCGTACTTTTCAAGTCCCAGTTTTTTCGACTGCCCTCGACAAATTACTAAGCCATGAGAGTGGAAACGATCAAGTTAAGGAAGTTTTGAATGGAGGGTTTGAGGTAGTTTACATTTACAACAGTGGGGGTTGTGAAGCTTGCGAGAGATCAGGTGGTAGCTGCGGAGTCAACTCCAACTCTACTGACGACTCATTTCTTTGCTATTGCCGTGACGAATACCCAGATCCATTGCACTGTCTCCACCATAGTACGTATGCTTGTTCTTTATTTAGTTTTCTGGGTGTTTTACTTGTTGTTGAGTTTCTGCAGTTCATCAAAATCATTCTTTAGCCAATTTGCATTATTTGTGAAGTGGTTTTCATTCAATTATTTGCAAACTGTGGTTAGGGACTAGAACGGTACTTGTTTTTCTAATTAAACTTTTGAGCTCTCTTAATTTGCTATTTCTTAGGTATAGGATTATTTTAAATTTTTTAATGGGAAGCTCAGGGTGTGTACCCTTTCTTTGACCAGAGAGAAACCTATAGCGTTGTTGATCATCCAAACTTGTTGACCTGAATCTTGCCACGTCTGCGTTGAACATGTCAACGTTCCAAGGGAGAAATACAGCTAAAAAAATTAAGAATGTGTTCATTGATGGCGACCCTCTAGGCCAAACTTTGCTCTACTTTTAAATTTATGCGATCACTGATTCACACACGGTAGTATTGGTGGTAGATTAAACTAGGATGGATTGGATTAATAGTAGAACTACACTTTTATATCCCTATCTGTCCTCTTGAGGAGCTTGAATAGTATATTATATTATAGAGATAGAGGTTGTTATTGTGATTTAGATATGGAATATTAATAGCAAAAATTAACTAGACTAGGCCAACTTGAAAAACACAGAGTAACAGGTTGTGTCTTTTGAGAGAGAGAGAGAGAGAGAGAGAGAGAGACTCTGAATATGTATACTGAACTTTGGTTTTTCATTTTTTTTTCCAGACCCAATCGATGGGGATTTGGGTATTTTGTCGAAGTTGGGCTCAAATGGCTGACTTTGATGTTTTTTTTGTTGTTGTTGGTACATGTATATTTGTCATATTTCTGTGGTACATTGTGCATTATACATGCTACATCATATTGTATCTAAAATTGAAGTGATTTACAGCACACACTGACACACACACACACACACATTATGTCAGTGGATATGTATTTTATTAGCGAATATGATTGAGAAGACAAGCCTTCTAAGCGACCGTTCACATTGTGTGGTCATTGTTTTATAAGATGGACCAATGATGAAGTGCACGTCTTCGTCATTTTTTATGTGGGTTTTGTCAATTTTTCGCATGAGAAACGAGTGCCAAAAGGAATTCTCTTTTGCCTCCACTCTCTGTTCAACCTACCAATATATTGCTTCTAAATTAGTCAAGGTCCTCCAATATACACAATTTTCTACTCCTGCCCCCACCCTCTTCATTTTACTCGGTAAACGGTGGGTATGGTAGTCGTTTGGCTAGGGATCCATGCATTATGTTTGTCAATTACTTTAATTCGATAAAATTGCATTACCTTGTGTGGGTGTATATAAATAGATCATTGTGATGTCACCATTGCTAGGCTTGATCGTCATCTGCAAATTGCAATCCAAGACTTTGATTGGTTCGAACCTTGTTTTAATTTCTTTCTGACCAAGAATTTCCACAATTGTCCAAATCAACTGGAGCTTTACCTTAAACATGTTTCTGCTGAGATCTCAAAAGAACTTCTGAGTTTCCTTATTAGTTGGACAATTTCTTGCCATGGAAAACTGGTCCCTAGTTTGAAATAAAAGTACCCAAAAATCATCTTGCTATTAGGTAAACCACAAAAATCCCATATCTTTGTAAATTTAAACCCTCTCTACTACTTGAATCTCCAATCTTTGAATTAGATCCTCTCTGTTAGACCCATTAATATGTATTTGTTAGTCCCATTTAAGGTCTACACAAATTTGGAAAAGTGATTAGGCAGATAAGAACTAAGTATTCGATTCCAAAGTTATGGCCCACTTTAGAGATTTAATTGGCTTTTGCTTGAACCCTTGTTTTTGTCCTTCTCTTTGTGTTTTTCAAACTCCAATCATAAACTATAGCAAAGAATGCTAAAACTTCCAAGCTCAAAAGACTTCTACACCAAGCAATAACAATTACATAGAATTTGCTCTGCATGGTTCCTTCAAAAATAAATTTTGCTTCTCTGTTTTTTTCTCTCTGTTTCTTTCTTTCTCTTCCACTCCAAATGTATAGCCAAAACATCTCCAAACTGCACTCTCATATTTGCATCTTCTTCATCTTCATCATCTTCTTCACTTTCTCTGCACAAAAAAATCTTGCTCTAGACCCTAAATTCAAAGCCTGCGCACCTCAAACCTGTGGAAATGGACCAAACATAAGCTACCCTTTCTGGGTTTCTCATCAACAAGAATCTTATTGTGGATACCCCAACTTTCAGATTAATTGCACTCACAAAAACCCAATTCTCACAATTTCCAATCATGATTATATTATCAAAGAAATAATCTACTCAAACCATTTGCTTCTCGTGGCCAATGCCGCTGTCTACAATGATGACGATGATTGTCCAGCTCCTAGACACAACCTCAGCCTGGATAGAACTCCATTCCAGTACAGTTCTGACCACATTGATTTCTCCTTTTTCTACAATTGTTCTTCAGAACTCCCAGAGTCAATTTATACATTTCCAGTTAACTGTGCTAGCAATACCACCAACCATTCCTTTGCTCTTTTCCATAAGGAGGCGTTAGAGAAAATGAACTATTCCTCAGACTGGTGTCAGTCTTCAGTTGATGTGGCTGTGGATATGGCTGAAGATGTGAGCTTCGCTAGCTTGTTGGACATGACTTATGTTGAAATCTTGAAGATGGGGTTCTTTTTGAGTTGGACTGCACATGGCTGCAGCAATTGCCAAGGAAGTGGTGGACGCTGTGGGTACGATAATAACGAATTCGTTTGTTTTTGCCATGATCGGCCTCACATGAAAACCTGTGATGATGGTAAAGTTTGTGGGAATTTTCGTTTAAATCTATTTCTGTTTTTTAAGTTTAAGCCTGCAAGAAATTTCCATATGGAACAAGGTTTCACAACCTGCCCAGACTCTATTTAGTTACAGGATGGGGCTCGTTTATGCTGATTCCTAGGTGTTTTTCCCCTCTAGTTTCTCTGGTCTCATACCAATGTTTGAAATATAAACTTTGTACAACTTTTTCTTAAGTTAATAGTTTTTAACCCTTTTCTGGGATGATTAGGTAATCATGTATGCTATTTGTGCTGACTCCTTGCTGTTAAATGTCTTCGTGTTCAATGTGGTTTAAATGGATCTTGTTTTGGACTTGAGGTTTTCTATATGAAGCAATAAACAAAATGGGCAAGTTAAGACTGATTTATATTGTAGAATAATTTTCTGGTTTTAAAGCTTCCAGTTAAAATACATGCTGATGTTATTAATTTTCTAATACTCGGTTTTCAATGATTCTGCTACAGAAAATGGAATTAATTGGAGAACCAAGATTATCATAGGTAATATACTAATTTTATTTCTCTTCTACTGTTCTTTGTTTGTTTGTGTTTCTATATTTCCAAAGCAGGTGATATTTTCTTCCATCTAACCACCGGTTGCTACTTTGATAAATTTCCAATATACACAGGTGTTGTAGCCACTTTTGCTGGTGTTGTTATAATGTGCTTGATCTTCTTTATCTATCAACGCCGCATCAAAAAACCACCAGCTTCTTCATATGTGAAATCTCGTGACGTCTCTTCTGATACCTTCTCTTCTGTGAAGGATGTTGAGAGGGGAAGCACCTATCTCGGTGTTCATATCTTCGACTATGATGAACTTGTGAAAGCCACTAACAATTTCGACTCGTCCAAAGAACTTGGAGATGGAGGCTTTGGCACAGTTTATTATGGTAAGGATCAAAGACCGTCTCATATCCCTCATATAGTAGAAGTCAGGATTTGATCTTAAAGTCTCTTAGATGATCTTTAATGTTAACTAAATCATTTGACAAATGTTTGTAGGTAAACTCTGTGATGGCCGAGTTGTTGCAGTCAAGCGTCTGTATGAAAACAATTACAGGAGAGTTGAGCAATTCATGAATGAAGTTGAGATTTTAGCTCGCCTGCGTCACCAAAATCTTGTTTCACTCTATGGATGCACCACCCGCCGCAGTCGTGAACTCCTTCTGGTATACGAGTACATTCCTAATGGAACAGTTGCTGATCATCTTCATGGAGAACGAGCAAAACCCAAGGAAATGCCGTGGTCTACTCGAATGAATATCGCCATAGAAACTGCAGCCGCATTGTCATATCTCCATGCTTCTGATGTCGTTCACCGTGATGTGAAAACCAACAATATCCTCCTGGACAACAATTTCTGTGTCAAAGTAGCGGATTTTGGATTATCTCGTCTCTTTCCCACAGATGTCACCCATATCTCAACTTCTCCACAAGGGACTCCAGGTTATGTGGATCCAGATTATCACCATTGCTACCAGCTAACTAGTAAAAGTGACGTCTTCAGCTTTGGGGTGGTTTTGGTGGAGCTTATATCATCCTTGCCTGCTGTCGATATCACAAGGCATAGACACGAGATTAATCTATCTACCATGGCAATTAACAGGATCCAAAACCATGCATTGCATGAGCTGGTAGACAGTTCTCTTGGGTTTGATTCAGACTTCAAGGTGAGGAAGATGATAACTGCTGTGGCAGAGTTGGCATTTCAGTGTTTGCAAAGCGAGAAGGAAATGAGACCGTCCATGACTGATGTGGTGGAAGAACTGGAGAGAATACGAAGTAAGGATTACAAGGCAGATGAGGCAGAGGAGAAGATCACTTCAGCTGATGAGCTTGTGCTGCTAAAGAGTGGTCCGCTGACTCTTTCACCAGATTCCGAAACATCAAATTTGGTAAGCTGGTCTACCACACCAAATGAAAGTGGATAAAGTTTTGCCTTCCCTTTTTCTATCAATTTCAAGAACATAAGCAAAGAGAACGCTGTGCAGGTTTCATCTACCATATGACAAAAGAATGGGGTTTCTTTCATTTTCCAGAGATTTTATCTCTTGAATGAGATGTACATAACTATGTGAGAGCTGACATGAATATATAGTACAGTTCATGTACAAGGTCTCTAGAAGTTTTGGTCTTATTGAATTGATTTCGTTCTTTAACTAGTAAATTAAGGGTGTATATATATATAATTATATATATTTGATCGATTTTGTTTATATATATATATATATATATATAAAATAAAAAGACATAGCTTTCAAATTGATTTCAATTTGACACTCTTATTGTGGCTTTGCCTTCCTGAAATGGTAACTGAATTACATGCAGTGGCGGCTTTTCTTTGGCATTTGTCACAAAGTCATATTGGCCTTTGATCCTATTATGAGTCTATGCGAACATATATAAACGTTCAGGGTTTTTCTGTGTTTATTTATTACAAGTATTACTACAACATTACTAAATTGAATTCGGTGTATATACTCAAGCCTCTTCTCTCTCCCAATACACAATACCTCTTTAATTCTATAAAATTGAAGTTCTATGTGCAGTCACTGTATTGTGAATCAAATAAAGCCCAAACATCTTTAAAGTTAATTCTATAGTCTCTTACCTAATTGCTTAGTTTAATAATTAACTTGTCTTAAACTACCATTAATTTCTATATCACCATTAGAAGCCAACAACCACCTATTAAGACAATATATTTTTCAACTTATTTGTCACTGTACCAGAACTTTAATGGAAATTGCATTTTATTAAAATGGTTCTAATTAACTTTTAAATATAAATATATGTCTCTGTACGTTGTTGACATTCTTATTATCCTCTCACATATGAAAGTATTAAATAGTTGAAGCATAGAGTGAAGAAGATTCATGCCTATACTAATATTCCATCTTAGTTTATATCATAGTCAAGGTTAGGTAAAAAATCATCATCAAATTATTAGAATGCTAATTTTTCAAGTACATTTCTCTGTTGGAAACGTTGAAATATTCAATAAGAAACAGCACAAAATATTTCAAGTTAGCTGAGAAAAGTCAAGAAAATGATTAAATTGAAGAATGGTATGGAGGAGTTCTACAAGCAAAAATACCAATCTCTTTTTTGGTAATATAATAGCATTAAGCCCCAAAAACCCTCCAAAGGAGCATTACAAAGAGAAGCCTCCAGCCAACACATCTGTTTGTAACTGGAGTTCAATGAAACTAGGAATAACAGAACTAGCATCAAAGTCTACAAAAGAAACAGCATGATGCAAAGAGTACTTTGCAACCTTATCAGCTACGCAGTTATACTTCCTACTAATCCAATTCAAAAACCAGTTCATTTGAGCAAACTTGCTTCTAATATTCAGCAACTCATCAACAGAGTCCCAAGAAAAGTGATCTGAACAAGAGTTAATAAGCTTGACTGAGATTAATGAGTCGGAATACCACTTTAAATTCCTCCAGCCTCCTTACGAAACCAAATCTGAAGCCCAATCAATAGCCTTCAGCTCTGCAAAAGACGCTGTAAGCTTTGTCGTGAGCTTGGACGCCTTGAAGACAAGCTTTCTTCTACAATCTCGAACCACCAAAGCAAAAGCTGTTCCCGTTGAATTCATAGCCACATCTGTGTTGGCCACAAGCCAATCTTCATCAGGGGAAGGCCGCCCATGCACAACCTCATCCTCAGCAATAATTGTCTCCTCCACCAACCCAGATGTAATGAATTCCTCAACAACACTTTCGAATTTAGAGGACCTAGCCTGAGTTTGTACATTTTAGGTTTTCAACTATAACTCTTTCATTAAGGATTAAAGTCCCCAATGTAATTGGAACTTGGAAGTTCTTAGAACTTGAACCTTGGGTTTACATAAAAGTACCAATTTAACTAAAATTATCTAACCTACGTAAATCAAGTCCACACAAAACTAATTTGATTCTTAAACTAGGAATAAACATCTTGAACATAAAGAAGTTACTTGAAAATTAATTGAGCTAGATACTATATATATATATATATATATATATATATATATATATATATATATATATATATATATATCATAAAGTTGATGTGATGCTAGGAGATACTTCCGGTGAGCTTGGAGAAGAAAAGAAAGGCTTTGGTGGAATCTGCAAGAGTTCTACACTTCCTTGCAACATCTCAATCACTTTACTCATGGATGGTCTATCTGATGGGTTTGTTTGAATGCACCACAAACCAACTATAACCATCTTTCTTGCAATCTCATCTTCTTCTGTCGTCACCAAACCATGTAATCCTAGATTTCTACCAAGCTCGATCTGTTTATAAATCCAATGTGGAAAATATATCGTGCTTGTCCGACCAAAACCAGCATTGATGTTTTTCTTCCTCCAACCATCTCTAGAATCATCATTCCGTAGCTATACACATCAGACTTGTGAGAAACTCCTCCAAAGTTTCTACAAAACACTTCAGGAGCTATGTACCCTATTGTTCCTCTAGCAGCCATTGTTGATATAATACTCTCCTCCTCCATGCAAAGTTTAGATAGTCCAAAATCTGAAATTTTGGGCCAAAAATCTTCATCCAAGAGGATGTTATGTGGCTTAATGTCAAAGTGTAGTATTCTTATGCTGCAACCACGGTGTAGATATTCGAGTCCTCGAGCTATCTCTGTTGCAATTTGGAGTAGCTTTTCCCAACCCAAGTTTGGAGTAGTTTTCAAAGGATTGTCATTGTATATGAACTTTTCAAGTGATCCATTGGGCATGAACTCGTAAATGAGAGCTCTTTTGCTACCTTCTAAGCAAAATCCTAAAAGAGTGACAATGTTTACATGAGAAGTTCTACTAATGCTTGCAACCTCATTAATAAATTCTTCACCATTCCCTTTGGTCGTATTGAGGACCTTCACAGCCACAAGACGCCCATCGAGTAGTTTTCCTTTGTAAACACCACCATAACCTCCTTGACCTAATTTCTCTTGGAATGATAAGGTCATTTTCTTGATATCAGAGAATCTGTATCTTTTTATTTGAAGAAGTCCACAACCTCTAATGAAACTTTCAACTTGTACTTCATCATTTGTTGTCCAAAATTTTGTTGAGCAGGTCATTAATTTTGTCCTATAGTAGCAACAAAAAGTACAGGTCATCAGCAACACTCCAACTACAGTAGCACCAACACCTGTATGATAAATCAAAGAGATGATTAAGGTGTTAGGAGTAAATGTATATTACTTTTACAAATCATAAAGTAACACTACAATTAGAATGGATGAGAACATAACAAATTAAACTAACCCCAAACCCAAAAAGGCTTTAATGAAAATTCTTCACCAGAGCTTGATATTACTTGGAATCAAAAGAAATTTAAACACCTTAAAACTATCTCTCAAAATAATTGAATAAGCTTCTAGTCTAGCCAGTTGGGAAGAGTAAAATCACATGCAGGTAAGGAACAAATGGGAGAAAGAATTAAATTATGATAATTAGTATATTACCTATTACAATCTTGCTTCTCCAATTAGTACTACTTCCAGCAATAGTAAATTAGTAATCAGAAATAGCACAAAGTCTTAGAACATTAGTGAACAATATCAATTGTAATGTTCCAAACCTAACGTTTCGGTTCCATTTTGAAAGTAAAACTCTTGTTTAATAATATTAGACTAAAGGGCTATTTTGAGTTTGATTACTAAAACAAAAAATCTGCCAACAAAGAGAGTAACTATGCATGCATAATGCATATATACCATGGGAACAGAACAATGGATCTGAGGATTTGTCACGGCAATAGGAAAGAAACGTGTAAGTACTGTAATTACTAACACCTAGTTCAAGATTGCATCTTCAAGAGGACAGATAGATAAAGGAGCAGGTGGTTTTCTGATGTGGGTTGATAGATACAGAAGATCAAGCACATTATAACAACATCAGCACAAGCAGCTACAACAGCGTATATTGGAAATTTATGAAGTAGCAACCAGTGGTTAGATGGATGAAAACATCATGTCATTAGAAATATAAAAACACAAACAAACAAAGAACAATAGAAGAGACATACACTTAGTATATTACCTATGACAATCTTGGTTCTCCAACCAATTCCATTTCCTATAGCAGAATCATTGAAAACCGAGTATTAGAAAATTTAACATCAGCATGAATTTTAACTGGAAGCTTTAAAACCAAAAAATTATTCTACAATATAAATCAGTCTTAATTTGCCCCATTTTGTTTATTGCGTCATAGAAAATCTCAAGTCCAAAACAAGATCCACTTAAACCACAATGAACCGGATGACATTTAACAGCAAGGAGTGCATCACAGATAGCATACATGATTTCCTAAACGTGCCAGAAAAAGGGTTAAAAACTATTAGCTTGTAGCCTGATTTATCTATCTATTTTTGTTAGGACTACAAGTTATAAATACTACTTAATACACTAAAATGGAACTACAAAAATGTTTTACAAGGTATAATATATTTCAAACATTGGTTTGAAGCCAAAGAAACTACAGGGGAAAAACATCAAGGAATCGGCTAAACAAGCTCCATTTAAATACTATAGAGAGATTCTGGTTAGGTTGTGAAACCTTGTTCTATATGGGAATTTCTTCCAGGCTTAAACTTAATAAAGCAGCAATAGATTTAAACGGAATTCCACAAATTTACCATCATCACAGGTTTTCACATGAGGACGATCAGGGCAAAACAACCGAATTTGTCATTATCTAACCACAGCGTCCACCACTGCTTTGGAAATTGCTGCAACCATTTGCAGTCCAATTCAAAAGGAACCCCATCTTCGAGATTTCAACATAACTCATGTCCAACAAGCTAGTGTAGCTCACATCTTCAGCCATCTCCATAGCCACATCAACTGAAGTCTGACACCAGCCTAAGGAATATTTCATTTTCTCTAACCCCTCCTTGTAGAAAGAGCAAAGGAATGGTTGGTGGTATTTACAGCACAGTTAACTGGAAATGGATAAATTGACTTTGGGGTTTCGGAGGAACAATAGTAGAAAAAGAAGAAATCAATGTGGTCAGAACTGTACTGGGAGTTTCTATCCAGGCCAAGGTTGTGTCTAGGAGCTGGGCAATCATCGTCGTCATTGTAGACTGCGGCCTTGGCCACGAGAAGCAAATGGTTTGAGTAGAATATTTCTTTGATAATATAACCTGATTGGAAATTCTGAGAACTGGGTTTTGTGAGTGCAATTAATCTGAAAGTTGGGTATCCACAATAAGATTCTTGTTGAAGGGAAACCCAGAAAGGGCAGCTGGCCATTCCCACAGGCTTGAAGTGAGCGGGCCCTGAATCTAGAGCAAGAGTTTGAAGTGTGGTTTTATGGGTCAGCAGGGATGCAGGGTGAAATTAGTAAAATTTTCAAACACTTTCTTAATTTTTACTGTGGTAAAAGTACACACTTCTGCTATCCTTACAACTTTTAAGAATGGGTTTATTATCCTTTAATATAAATTTCCAATTTTGCTAATCCGTTGAGGGCTACAAAATTAAGAATATGTTCATCAGGGCCACAAAATTTTCAATTTTGCTAATTCTATTTTTATGAATAATAAAATAAAATTTTATTATTGCTCTAGTGTTATAATTTTATAAAAATTTAAAATGATAAATTTACTGTTTTAATAATTTTTTTTCAATCTGTGACACTTAACAAATTAAATACACCTAAAATAGTAGCTCGGTTGATATTTTTACCGCAAATTCACACCCTCACGTGCTCCATTCTTGCAAATTCTTTGTGCAGAGAAAGTGTCGCTCTCAATGAACACATTCTTAATTTTTTTAGCTATATTTCTCCCTTGGAACGTTGACGCAGACGTGGCAAGATTCAGGTCAACAAGTTTGGATGATCAACGACGCTATAGGTTTCTCACCGGTCAAAGAAAGGGTACACACCGTGAGCTTCCCATTAAAAATTTAAAATCCTATACCTAAGAAATAGCTAATTAAGAGTGCTCAGTACCTTGAAACTTTAATTAGAAAAACAAGTACCGTTCTAGTCCCTAACCACAGTTTGCAAATAATTGAATGAAAACCACTTCACAAATAATGCATATTGGCTAAAGAATGATTTTAATGAGCTGCAGAAACTCAACAACAAATAAAACACCCAGAAAACTAAATAAAGAGCAAGCATACGTACTATTATGGTGGAGACAGTACAATGGATCTGGGTATTCGTCACGGCAATAGCAAAGAAATGAGTCGTCAGTAGAGTTGACTCCGCAGCTACCACCTGATCTCTTGCAAGCTTCACAACCCCCACTGTTGTAAATGTAAATTACCTCAAACCCTCCATTCAAAACTTCCCTAACTTGATCATTTCCACTCTCATGGCTTAGTAATTTGTCGAGGGCAGTCGAAAAAACTGGGACTTGAAAAGTACTACCGCATACTGGGATATGTGGTCGGAAACTGACCGGAACATAATCGTATGCAAAATAGTAAACAGTCTCGTTATTTTCACCACCGGCGCCGCACGTAAAGTTCTTCACATTTAACTGGAATCCGTCAGGAGGAGCTTGTATCACCGGGCAGTCATAACTTAAAGTCAAGTTTCGAACAGCTGTTAGTGGTGGGTAATCGACGATTGTGTAATTCAAAGTGGTGTTTTTAATGAGACCATTTGGCAAACAAAGATTACTATTTTCCCAAATATCCAATCTTGCAATAATCATTTTCCTGCTGGATTGGTCAATGCTCTGAACCCGGAACTCTTGCCCTGTCATATTCATAACTGGGTTTTCGTTGTCTCTGCAATCAAGCTTGAATGATTGGTGACCACAGAAATGGGGTCTGCTGCCTCCCCAGAAAGGGTACGATATGGCTTTTAAATCGCCGCACTCAAATTTACTACTGCAGTCGTTAAACCGTTCTTCATATTGGTCGTTGTTGCAGAGAACAGATGATGGGACGGTGGCGGAGAAGAAGATGAAGAAGACGGTGATGAGGGGTTTTAGAATCGAGGATGATGAATCCATAATTAAAAGGCTCTTCTCATGGAGGAGATAGATATGAGAGTGATCAATGACGAAATACTATTTTACAAAAAAACACTGTGAAACAAATGAAAGAGATTGGCCAAAGGCTCTGTTTTATAATTTAATTTGACAAAGACAAGTTGGGCATCAGGAGCTTGTATCACCGGGCAGATAAGTAAAGGTGATCAATAAACAATAGACTGACTCGCTTCATCTTTATATATAAGTTTATACAAATGAAACATCGTACTGCTGGAAAAGAGTAAGAAAACTCATCTTTATATTTTACGAATGAAACAACATATTGGTTTCCTGGAAAACATTTAGAAAGCCCGTGTTGCTTGGATTTTTCAGAGTGGTCCACCAGTACCACACGGTCGAGTAAAGCTAGCAACAAAACAGTGAAAGTTGGCCATTCTTATATTCCAACCCCTCTATCAAGTAAGAGTGTTTCAGTTTCAATTTCACACTATTATTGTGGCTTTTGCTTTCCTAAAATGTAACCATGCATGCGTGCAGTGGCGACTTTTCTTTGCCATTTGTCACAAATGTCAATACGGGTCATCAGGGTACGAAGGCCAATATAGGTCAGCAGTGTATGCCTTTGATCCTGTTATGAGTCTGAGTTTCAGGGTTTTTCCTGTGTTTATTTACTCTGAATTAATTATCACTGCAAGTAGTACTACAACATTTTTAAATTGAATTCCATGAAGGGTCTAGTTATAATACTTGTGGGCTACTTGTTTGTGTAAAAATTTACATAGTTAAAATTGGTACACCAAATATGTCAGTGGTTTTAGATTAGCGGGACTCTGCTGATCTAAAAACTCTCTAATATTCAAGTCAGTCTAATCTATTAGAGATAATATAGACTGTAATTGAGAGATATATGCGTACCAGTATGTCGTCGAGTATTATATTTATAGGGCTTAGAGATTAGGGTTTAGAAAATCCTGACCATCTTGATTTATTTGGTAATCCTTGAGACTTTTCAAATATATCCATTATTTATAATTAACTATATCTTTATAATTAATTATAAATAATTAAATACCATTCAATGTGTGATTTTTTATTCGCACAGTTAGCCCCTCAGTTTCTAAAGCGAATAATGACTTTGGTTTAAAAACTAAGCAAATGTCCCTGTGATTGAGCTGTCTGAGTTGTACAAACAACTTGATTACAAGTTGACCAATCACGTGCTAATAACTTGAATTTGATGTAATCAAATTATTTATGTAGTCTGCTCCTTGTGTTTACCCCAACTAACCAAACATATTGGTAAGTCATTCAGTTCGAACTTCGAATTGAAAGAATACCCCTCAAAGAACTAAAAAAGTTGTATTGAGGAGAATCAATCCGTTGAATAACTCGGATTGCTTTGTCCATTAGGAAACTATCTGTTATGCATGATCAAATAATTCCGAACTTGTTGGTAGGCCATCAAGTTCGAACTCCGAACTGGAAAAATGCCTCCAAAGATCCAAAAAAGCTATATTGTGGAGAGTTTACCTGTTGCATAACTCAGATGACTCTTCATCTGTTGCACGACTTAAATTATTCTGTCCATTATGAAACCATCTGTTATGCATGATTGGATAGTTCCAGCGGTCGTCCGAAATATTTAACCTTTGTACAGTCGTCCATATCTCAATTATGACCATATCAAATTGTCCTGGTCTGCATTAACCTTCATCCACAATTTATTTATGGGTACTCAATCCTCTACAATAATAATATAGACATTCACTGATTTGCGTATATTTTATTTCAGCTACTTGTAAGGTTTAAGGATTGAGATTCGGTAGAAAATTCAAAAGTAGATAATAAATATACTATGATCCAATAAAAAATTCAATAATTAATAATTAATATGAGTTCGTTGGTCAAATTCAATTTACAGATAATATATATAATAACTGCGTCCATTGATAAAATTCAATTTGCATAAAGTATATATAATAGCTATGTCCGTTGGTAAACTCTCAGTCCTTGTAAAATAGAGTTATTTGTAATTGATTGTTTCTCTGTCCGAAGGCTTCCTTCAAAACACCATTTTTTTCCCCGTGGGCCCCACGAGATTAGATTTTTTTCCCCTCTGTGGCCCCCAACCCCCTGCCGTTTCATCTTCTTTTCAATTTTTATTTTTGCATTAATTCCTTACAGCCACCCTTTTTTTCCTTCCACAAACTTTTTATGTTTCTGCTTCCGTGGGCCCCATGTTGTCCCATTTTTGTTTTGTTTTATTTGTCAGCTACCTCCCACGTGGACCCACGCTTCTTGTTCTAAAACGGCGAGCCGTTTGGACCTGCAGAAAACCAAAAACCAGACTATGGCACAGAGACGCCGACGACTTCAAGCAGCGATTTTTGGCGACTCTGACTTCCGTTTTTTATGGGTGAGGTACCGTTAGATTCAGAATTTCATGGGCTACTTGAAAAGACCAATCTTGAAGCTTGATTCGCTGGGAAAAGGGTGACATAACATGGCGACGACGGGAAGAAACTTAAAACGTGGATATATTTTACGGCATATCTTCAGCAAGAGAACACTTTGATTTTGTAGACCGGAGCCCCAAGTCTTTTAACACCAAGTTTGAAGCTTGTCTAGTTGGAATCAAGAGTGACAGCAGTCGGAATTTGGGGCTGACCGGCTTGCCAAGCAGTGATTTTTTTAGCTTTTGGCTTGGTGAGATGGGTAACGAATTTGAGTTGAGTTTTGCTTACACAGTTAAAATTGATAGAGATCCCACCGATTAGCGTGTAAGAAAGAAGAGAAATGTCAGAGCGGAACCTACCGGTCTAAAATCCTTCGAATGCTCAAATCAATCTACCTCATCAGAAATAATATATATTATAATTGAAAAATATTTATATACCTGTATTTTTATCCAACATTGTATTTATAGGATTTAAATATTAAAGATTTAAAAATTTTAACCGTCTGATTTATTTGATAATATTTGAAACTTTTTAAATATATTTATTATTCATAATTAATTATATTATTTATAATTAATTATAAATAATTAAATACTATTTTATATTTTATCCACACACTATTCTCACTAATACGATAAATATGTCGAGGACAGCGGAGGAAACAGGGAGGCAAAAACGAAGACATGGAGAGAGATAGTAGGTCATCTTAAAATTAGACTTGTGAGTTGCAAGTTAAAGTATATTCTAGTCTATTAGCTATTCGCTTAGTTTAATATTAAAGCTTTAGCCTTCAAGTAGTCACCAGTTGTCTACCAGGTTCAGCACTACAGTGATGATCATTCAGATTTAGATAGTTTGGTCATGTGTATATTCGACTCTCTTTTCTCTCTCTAATACACAAGCAGACTAATTCTATAAATTTGAAGTTCTATGTCCAATCCTATACTGTGAATCAAATATTTACATGTGTGTGGACTATGTGTGTATGTATATATACACCCTAAAAGAAATAGCACATATATTGCATATTAGCTGAGAAGAGTCCCAAGAAAAGTGATCTGAACAAGACTTAATAAGCTTGACTGAGATTAATGAGTCGGAATACCATTTTAAATTCCTCCAGCCTCTTTCCGAAGCCAAATCTGAAACCCAATCAATAGCCTTCAGCTCTGCAAAGGACGCTGTAAGCATTGTTGTGAGCTTGGACGCCTTAAAGACAAGCTTTTAATTTTATCAGGGGAAGGCCGCCCATGCACATTCTCATCCTCAGCAATAATTGTCTCCTCCACCAACCCACATGTAATGAATTCCTCAACAACACTTTCGAATTTAGAGGATCTAGCCTGAGTTTGTACCTTTTAGGTTTACAACTATAACTCTTTTATTAAGGATTAAAGTCTCCAATGTAATTGGAACTTGGAAGAGCTAAGAACTTGAACCTTGGGTTTACATAAAAGTACCAATTTAACTAAAATTATCTAACCTAGGTAAATCAAGTCCACACAATACTAATTTGATTCTTAAACTAGGGAATAAACATCTTGAACATAAAGAAGTTGCTTGAAAATTAATTGAGCTAGATAATATGTCTATATATATATATATATATATATATATATATATATCATAAAGTTGATGTGGTACTAGGAGGTACTTCCGCTGAGCTTGGAGAAGACAAGAAAGGCTTTGGTGGAATCTGCAAGAGTTCTACACTTCCTTGCAACATCTCAATCACTTTACTCATAGATGGTCTATCTGATGGGTTTGTTTGAATGCACCACAAACCAACTAAAACCATCTTTCTTGCAATTTCATCTTCTTCTGTCGTCACCAAACCATGTAATCCTAGATTTCTACCACGCTCGATCTGATTATAAATCCAATGTGGAAAATATATCGCGCTTGTCCGACTAACTCCAGCTTTGATGTTTTTTCTTCCTCCAACCATCTCTAGAATCATCATTCCGTAGCTATATACATCGGACTTGTGAGAAACTCCTCCAAAGTTTCTACAAAACACTTCAGGAGCTATGTATCCTATTGTTCCTCGAGCAGCCATTGTTGATATAATACTCTCCTCCTCCATGCAAAGTTTAGATAGTCCGAAATCCGAAATTTTGGGCCAAAAATCTTCATCCAAGAGGATGTTATGTGGCTTAATGTCAAAGTGTAGTATTCTTGTGCTGCAACCACGGTGCAGATATTCGAGTCCTCGAGCTATCCCTGTTGCGATTTGGAGTAGCTTTTCCCATCCCAAGTTTGGAGTAGTTTTCAAAGGATTGTCATTGTATATGAACTTTTCAAGTGATCCATTGGGCATGAACTCATAAATGAGAGCTCTTTTGCTGCCTTCTACGCAAAATCCTAAAAGAGTGACAATGTTGACATGAGAAGTTCTACTAATGCTTGCAACCTCGTTAATAAATTCTTCACCATTCCCTTTGATTGTATTGAGGACCTTCACAGCCACAAGACGCCCATCGAGTAGTTTTCCTTTGTAAACACCACCATAACCTCCTTGACCTAATTTCTCTTGGAATGATAAGGTCATTTTCTTGATATCGGAGAATCTATACCGTTTTAGTTGAAGAAGTCCAAAACCTCTAATGAAACTTTCAACTTGTACTTCATCACTTGTTTTCCAAAATTTTGTTGTGCAGGTCATTAATTTCGTCCTATAGTAGCAACAAAAAGTACAGATCATCAGCAACACTCCAACTACAGTAGCACCAACACCTGTATGATAAATCAAAGAGATGATTAAGGTGTTAGTAGTAAATATATATTACTTTTACAAATCATAAAGTAACACTACAGTTAGAATGAATGAGAACAGAAGAAATTAAACTAACCCCAAACCCAAAAAAGGCTTTAACGAAAATTCTTCACCAGAACTTGATATTACTTGGAATCAAAAGAAATTTAAACACCTTAAAACTATAACTCTCAAAGTAATTGAATAAGCTTCTAGTCTAGCCAGTTGGGAAGAGTAAAATCACATTCAGGTAAGGAACAAATGGGAGAAAGAATTAAATTATGATAATTAGTATATTACCTATTACAATCTTGCTTCTCCAATTAGTACTACTTCCAGCAATAGTAAATTAGTAATCAGAAATAGCACAAAGTCTTAAAACATTAGTGAACAATATCAATTGTAATGTTCTAAACCTAACGTTTCGGTCCCACTTTGAAACTAAAACTCTTGTTTAATAATATTAGACTAAAGGGTTATTTTGAGTTTGATTACTAAAAATAAAAAAGTTTGCCTACAAAGAGAGTAACTATGCATGCATAATTGCATATATAACATGCGAACAGAACAATGGATCTGAGGTTTTGTCACGGCAATAGGAAAGAAACGTGTAAGTACTGTAATTACTAACACCTAATTTAAGATTCAATCCTCAAGAGGACAGATTGATAAAGGAGCAGGTGGTTTTCTTTTGCGGGTTGATAGATACATAAGTTCAAGCACATTATAACAACATCAGCAGAAGCAGCTACAACAGCTCTGTATATTGAAAATTTATTAAGTAGCAGCCAGTGGTTAGATGGATGAAAGCATCATGTAATTAGAAATATAAAAACACAAACAAACAAAGAACAATATATGAGACATAAATTTAGTATATTACCTATGATGATCTTGGTTCTCCAACCAATTCCATTTCCTGTAGCAGAATCATTGAAACCGAGTATTAGAAAATTTTAACATCGGCATGAATTTTAACTGGAAGCTTTAAAACCAGAAAATTATTCTACAATATAAATCAGTCTAAATTTGCCCCATTTTGTTTTTGCTTCATAGAAAATCTCAAGTCCAAAACAAGATCCACTTAAACCACATTGAACAGGATGACATTTAACAGCACGGAGTGCATCACAGAGTGCATACATGATTACCTAATCGTCCCAGAAAAAGGGTTAAAAACTATTAACCTAGAAAAAGTTATACAAGGTTTATACTTCAAACATTGGTAGTAGGCCAGAGAAGCTACAGGGGAAAAACACCTAGGAATCAGCATAAACGAGCCCCATCTCGTAACTAAAGAGAGTCCGGGCAGGTTGTGAAACCTTGTTCCATACGAAAATTTCTTACAGGCTTAAACTTAATAAAACAGTAATAGATTTAAACGAAAATTTCCACAAAATTTACCGTCATCACAGGTTTTCACATGAGGCCGATCACGGCAAAAACAAACGAATTCATTATTATCGTACCCACAGCGTCCACCACTTCCTTGGCAATTGCTGCAACCATTTGCAGCCCAATACAAAAGCAACCCCATCTTCAAGATTTCAACATAAGTCATGTCCAAAAAGCTAGCGAAGCTCACATCTTCAGCCATATCTACAGCCACATCAAATGAAGACTGACACCAGTTTAAGGCTGGTGGTATTGCTAGCACAGTCAACTGGAAATGTATAAATTGACTCTGGGAGTTCTGAAGAACAATTGTATAAAAAGGAGAAATTAACGTGGTCAGAACTGTACTGGAATGGAGTTCTATCCAGGCTGAGGTTGTATCTAGGGGTTGGGCAGTCATCATCATCATTGTAAACAGCAGCATTGGCCACGAGAAGCGAATGGTTTGAGTAGAATATTTCTTTGATAATATAATCATGATTGGAAATTGTGAGAATTGGGTTTTTGTGGGTGCAATTAATCTGAAAGTTGGGGTATCCACAATAAGATTCTTGTTGATGAGAAACCCAGAAAAGGTAGCTTATGTTTGGGCCATTTCACAGGTTTGAGGTGCGCAGGCTTTGAATTTAAGGTCTAGAGCAAGATTTTTTTGTGCAGAGAAAGTGAAGAAGATGTTGAAGATGAAAATATGAGAGTGCAGTTTGGGGATGTTTTGGCTATACATTTGGAATGGAAGAGAAAGAAGGAAACAGAGAGAGAAAAACAGAGAAGCAAAGATTAATTTTGGAAGGAACCATGCAGAGAAAATTATATATAGTTGTTATTGCTTGGTGTAAAAGTCTACTGAGCTTGGAAGTTTTACCATGCATGTGTTAGTGGCGACTTTTCTTTGCTATTCATCACAAAGGTCAATATGAGTCATAGGTCAATATAGGTCATCAGTGTATGCCTTTGATCCTGTTATGAGTCTATACGAACATAAAGGTTCAGGGTTTTTTCTGTGTTTATTTACTCAATGATTTATCACTACAAGTAGTACTACAACATTATTAAATTGAATTCCATGAACGGTCTAGTTATACGTGTGGGCTACTCTTACTTATCTACTAAATATGTCGAGCACAATGGAGAAAACAGGGAAGGCAAGAAACAGAGACATGGAGAGAGAGAGAGAGTAGGTCATCTTAAAATTAAACTTCCGAGTTGCAAGTTAAAGTTTATTCTAGTCTATTAGCTATTTGCTTAGTTTAATATTAAAGCTTTATCCTTCAAGTAGTCACCGGTTGACTACCAGGTCCAGAACTACAGTGATGATCATTCAGATTTAGATAGTTTGGTCATGTATATATTCGACTCTCTTTTCTCTCTCTAATACACAAGCAGACTAATTCTATAAATTTGATGTTCTATGTCCAGTCCTATATCGTGAATCAAATATTTACATGTGTGTCTAGACTATGTGTGTATATATACACCCTAAAAGAAAGGAAAATTAATAAAAATACCCACGTAGTCAATTTAAATTTCTCAAACCTTGTAAAATATATCTAAACTACTCCTTCTACCTTTACTCCTACTTTTACTATATTGTAGACTTGTAAAACAGTAGGTCCGATGGACTTTTTGCAGGTCCAAATTCTATAAAGTTTGTATTGTAAATTTGGATCTGTAAAATGACAGATCCGACCCAAAAGTTTGCAATGCAAATTTAAACTTACAAGATTCTGTTTAGGTTTTGAAACCTTGTTCTATATTGGAATTTCTTCTGGGCATAAACTTAAAAAAGCAGCAATAGATTTAAACAGAATTCCCACAAAATTTACCGTCATCACATGTTTTCACATGAGTACGATCAGGACAAAAACAAACGAATTCGTCATTATCTAACCACAGCGTCCACCACTTCTTTGGAAATTGCTACAACCACGTGCAGTTCAATTCAAAAGGAACCCAATCTTCGAGATTTCAACAGAACTCATGTCCAACAAGCTAGTGAAGCTCACATCTTCAGCCATATCCATAGCCACATCAACTGAAGACTGACACCAGCGTAAGGAATAACTTATTTTCTCTAACGCCTCATTGTAGAAAAGAGCAAAGGAATGGTTGGTGGTATTTACAGCACAGTCAGCTGGAAATGGATAAATTGACTTTGGGGGGTTTGGATGAACAATTATAGAAAAAGAAGAAATCAATGTGGTTAGAACGGTATAGGGAGTTTCTATCCAGGCTAAGGTTGTGTCTAGGAGCTGGGCAATCATCGTCGTCATTGTAGACTGTGGCCTTGGCCACGAGAAGAGAATGGTTTGAGTAGAACATTTCTTTGATGATATAACCTGATTGGAAATTGTGAGAATTGGATTTTTGTGGGTGTAATTAATATGAAAGATGGATATCCACAATAAGATCCTTGTTGATGAGAAACCTAGAAAGGGCAGCTTATTGTCACGGACTTGTTAAAAACCTCCAAGCCGTGCGGCTTTAGTTGCTTGTTTTGACCATCGGAAGCAGCTAAGTAAGCCTTTTTGCCAACACAAAAAGAGAAAGCTAAGCAACAAGCAAGAACTTAAAGAGAGAAAGTCTCAACTAGAGAGAGAATGGGAGAATGCAAATGTATTCCTTAATACTTGGGTGGTTTGGCAAATGAAGCCTCCCCCTTATTTATAAGCTTATAACAAACGATCTAACGGTTATAATACAATTGATCCTATGGTGAAGATCGAGTTTTTAGAATCCTCTACCAAATGCTATACAACTAAGCGACAACTAAGCAAGTACTAGAGTCTTCTAGAAGGCTCTACATAATTCTAGAGAATTCTGCATGCTTTTTGTCTAAGTGTAGGAAAAATGCCCTCCAACTTTATGATGAAATACCGAGCTGTGACATTCTCCCCCACTCATGCCATCGACGTCCTCGTCGACTTCTCGTATGGAACCCTTTGACATGATCCCTGAATTGCCAATGTGTAGTTGTGGGTTCTGAACTCGCTTCACCTTCGGGTCGTCCCTTCTGTCTTATGAAGTACTTATGACTCGAATGATTTTTCCTCCCGCGCACCAATTGCTCCTTGTCATAAATGCTTGTCGTGCCCGTCGGTTTTCCTTTGAACATAAGGTCTCCAACATGTTTTCGCCTTGTGCCCGCCCATTGGTCCATTCTCTTGGTTGTCTTTCGCGGGTAGGACCTTGCCAAGTCCACGTGCTCAATCCTATTCTTGACAATTTTGAAAGTGGATAGACTCTTTGCTTGGTAGTTCGCAACAATGGTATGAGGAGTCGTAGGTTGTTGCTTTGGATGCCACATCCATTTGGTGTCGTGGCATGCTTTGCTATCGAACCTATTCGGCATGTGACCGTATTACCTCTCGATATGAAGAATTCCATCTTCGACCCAAATTAGCTCGTTTTGCTTTCCATGGCGGCGTCGATGTCACTTTACTTTGGCATCATGCTCCATGTTCTCCTTGAATATTTCCCCTTGGAGCTCACTTATCGACGCCAATTCGACCTTTCTACTCGATGTGTTGGAAACTACATTGCTCGTACCGGGCTTGTCCTCAAGCTTGTGATCCACCTCACCATTTGGTGGAAACTCCTTTGGTAGTTCGGATGGTATGACATCTTTGACCTCTTCAAAGATTTTGCTCATGTCTCTCGGTATTTCCTCGAGAGTGTTCACCTCCTTGTCCTTATAAAGGGTGGCAATGTGTTTGACAGCTCCTTCAACCTCCTTCTCAAGTTGAATGGTGGAGAGTCGTTTGGTGTTGGTGCTTGGTTTCGCCATGGTTGGAATCATGCATGTACCTCCCTCTATAAATTGTAATTAATTATTAAATTAATTAAATTATATATAATTTAAAAGAAAAAAAATAAAAAATAAAAATAAAAAACCAATTGTGTTGCGAAGGGCAGTCATAGCGTTTGGGCCATTCCCACATGCTTGAAGTGAGCAGGCCTTGAATTTAGGGTCTAGAGCAAGAGTTGGTTGTGCAGAGAAAGTGCGGCCCTTGATGAACACATTCTTAAGTTTTTTTAGCTGTATTTCTCCCTTGGAACGTTGACATGTTCAACGCAGACGTGGCAAGATTCAGGTCAACAAGTTTGGATGATCAACGACGCTATAGGTTTCGCACTGGTCAAAGAAAGGGTGCACACTTTGAGCTTCCCATTCAAAATTTAAAATAATCCTATACCTAAGAAATAGCAAATTAAGAGAGCTCAAAAGTTTAATTAGAAAAACAAGTACCGTTCTAGTCCCTAACCACAGTTTGCAAATAATTGAATGAAAACCACTTCACAAATAATGCAAATTGGCTAAAGAATGATTTTGATGAACTGCAGAAACTCAACAACAAGTAAAACACCCAGAAAACTAAATAAAGAACAAGCATACGTACTATGGTGGAGACAGTGCAATGGATCTGGGTATTCGTCACGGCAATAGCAAAGAAATGAGTCAGTAGGGTTGACTCCGCAGCTACCACCTGATCTCTCGCAAGCTTCACAACCCCCACTGTTGTAAATGTAAACTACCTCAAACCCTCCATTCAAAACTTCCTTAACTTGATCGTTTCCACTTTCATGGCTTAGTAATTTGTCGAGGGCAGTCGAAAAAACTGGGACTTGAAAAGTACGACCGCATACTGGGATATGTGGTCGGAAACTGACCGGCACATAATCGTATGCGAAATAGTAAACAGTCTCGTTGTTTTCACCACCGGCGCCGCACGTAAAGTTCTTCACATTTAACTGGAATCCGTCAGGAGGAGGTTGTATCACAGGGCAGTCATAACTTAAAGTCAAGTTTCGAACAGCTGTTAGTGGTGGGTAATCGAAGATTGTGTAATTCAAAGTGGTGTTTTTAATAAGACCATTTGAAAAACAAAGATCACTATTTTCCCAAATATCCAATCTTGCAATAATCATTCTCCTTCTGGATTGGTCAATGCTCTGAACCCGGAACTCTTGCCCTGTCATATTCAAAACTGGGTTTTCGTTTTCTCTGCATTCAAGCTTGAATGATTGGTGACCACAGAAATCGGGTCTGTTGCCTCCCCAGAAAGGGTACGATATGTCTTTTAAATCGCCACACTCAAATTTACTACTGCAGGCGATAAACCGTTCTTCATACTCGTCGTTGTTGCAGAGAACAAATGATGGGACGGTGGCGGAGAAGAAGATGAAGAAGACGGTTATGAGGGGTTTTAGAATCGAGGATGATGAATCCATAATTAAAAGGCTCTTCTCATGGAGGAGATAGAAATGAGAGAGTCTGATCAATGACGGAATACTGTTTTATAAAAAAAAAAAAAAAACACTGTCAAACAAATGAAAGAGATTGGCCAATGGCTCGGTTTCATAATTTAATTTGGCAAAGACAAGTTGGGCATCAGGAGCTTGTATCACCGGGCAGATAACTAAAGGAGATCAATAAACAAGAAACTGACTCGCTTCATTTTTATATATAAGTTTATACAAATGAAACAACATATTGTTTCCTGGAAAAGAGTAAGAAAGCTCGTCTTTATATTTTTCAAATGAAACAACATATTGGTTTCCTGGAAAGCAGTTAGAAAGCCCATGTTGTTTAGATTTTCAAAGTGGTACTCCAGTACCACACGGTTGAGTAAAGCTACCAACAAGACAGTGAAAGGGCTTGACCATTCTTATATTCCCCCTCTATCAAGTAAGAGTGATTCAGTTTTTTTTGTTAAAAAAAAGGGTGATTCAGTTTCAATTTCACACTATTATTGTGGCTTTTGCTTTCCTAAAATGTAACCATGCATGCGTTACATGCAGTGACGACTTTTCTTTGCCATTTGTCACAACGGTCAATACGGGTCATCAATGTACGAAGGCCAAGTCATCAGTGTATGCCTTTGATCCTGTCATGAGTCTGAGGTTCAGGGTTTTTCCTGAGTTTATTTACTCTGAATGAATTATCACTACAAGTAGTACTACATCATTATTAAATTGAATTCCATGAAGGGTGTAGTTATACTTGTGGGCTACTCTTACTGATCTGATAGATATGTCGAGCGAAATGGAGGAAACAGGGAAGGCAAAAAACAGAGACATGGACAGAGAGAGAGAGAGAGAGTGGGTCATCTTAAAATTAGACTGGCGAGTTTTAAGTTAAGTTTTATTCTAGTCTATTAGCTATTTGCTTAGTTTAATATTAAAGCTTTATCCTTCAAGTAGTCACCAGTTGACTACCAGGTTCAGCACTACAGTGATGATCATTTAGATTTAGCTAGTTTGGTCATGTATATATTCGACTCTCTTTTCTCTCTCTAATACACAAGCACTAATTCTATAAATTTGAAGTTCTATGTCCAGTCCTATACTGTGAATCAAATATTTACATGTGTGTGTGTGGACTATGTATATATACACACCCTAAAAGAAACAGCACAAATATTGCATATTAGCTGACAAGAGTCTAGCAAAAGAAAATGAAGAATGGTATAGAAGAATTATAGTAGTAAAATAGGGACCTAGCCAGAGTTTGTACATTTTAGGTTTGCAGCTAAAACTCTTATTGTGGATTAAAGTCTCTAGTGTAATTGGAAGAGCTTCGAATTGTTGGCCTTGGGAAACAAGGAATAAACATTGGGTTTACACATTAGTATGAGAAGGGCATATAAATTATCTTAAACTAAAGGAGATCAATAAAGAATAGGCTTGTAAACCATTTCCCAAGAGGGACATGCAGATCATGGTTTATAAAAACACTTACCTTTAAATAAAAATTCTATGTTATAGGTTTCACCATAGCTTTGAGAAGTGCATGATTTCACTGCAAGCAATCATAACATTCATGAAATAACATAATTGAGTTCGTAATATTGTCAATTCCATGCACTCATTGGACTTCACTGGAAAAGAAATCTTAATCAATAGTCTTTAACCCATTTTCAGGAACCAATCTTTTGTTGTTAATCATAGATGCTTACCCTCATTGACAGACCCCAGCTATAATTACTTAACTTTTTAATGTTGATCTTGGAAGAAATTTCCAAAACCACTTTGACGGATAGCAGATCACCAGGAACAATATTGTTTGACAAATAAATTTATATATCATACACAAGCAATTGGGCAAGGCCACCTTTGCCCAAGGCCTGTAAAATCTGCGGGCTCATAAGAAATTAAAATTGTTTATATTTATTTATCTATTAAAAATTATGATTCTACGGAATATTTTTATTTTGAAAAATAATATTCTAAGTGTATCTCCAATATATTTATAGTTAATAAATATTAATTCGACAATCAAAACATGTTGTCGTTTAAATTTTTTCATTTTAATCAAGAAAAGGGGTTAAAGAGTCAAAGACCCAAACAAAACTACAATATCTGCGTGAGGGTACATAGTATCTTTCATACTATCCTTACAAATCATCTTTCAAATTTGACTAACATTACTGTGAGCTTTATCAAGAAAATATATGTTGGGTAGATCATTTGCTGAAATAATAATAAAAGAAATTTAATAAAACTTGTCCAGCAAATATGATTTTATTTTTATTTTTAAAATTTATTGGAGATCAAAAGGGTTTTCGTTTTGGCAATCTCAAGCCTTGTTTTCCACAGAATTAAAGTTTGTTGCCTCCCAAAGGTACAAGATGTCAATATTTGAGCGTGCCACATTGATAGGTACAAGCATAAGCACCGTATTAGACTGAATGAATATATAGATTGAGAAACCAATTATGATGTGTATAAATGATGGGAAAGATAATCACCCTTCATTCAAAACGAGAATATTAGATGATGAATGATTGAAAACGAGAATTATTAGATGATGGAAAAGAAGGATGGGCTATGACAGCAAATTAACATATCATATGGTCAACTTGACAGTAATAACAGTGGTAGTGATGGATGACTGCAGACAGACAAAACATAAAATGGTTGGATGGTGAAGCATTTATATGGGGATATATGCCAATATGGATCATTTTATGCGCCTTTTTTCTTTTGACGCTACTGAGTCTAAATGTATTTTTATGCGTCAATGTTATCAAACTAAGTATTTTGAATGAATAATTACCAGTAAAAAGCAACATTATCAAGTTGGATTTGATTAAGGGTCTAGTTACACTTTACTCGGATGGCTTGTGGCAATTGGGAAATGGGAGTACGCATGGGATCAATGAAGAGAACAGAATAGCAAGAAACAGAGGGACTGCATAGCATCTAAAAATGTACACTTTGTAAATGCAATTTACATGTAAAAGTGTATTGTTTATGTACCCAACGTAATTCATGCCTAATGGCAAATCCAGATTATGTACAGGAAGATACTGTTTGTTGATTTGCCAATAACTAATTTTTTTTTTTTTTAATCCTTTTGCATGTTGAAGAGGAAAAACTGTATTTGAAAATGAGCTTTTAAATTAAACACACATCTTATTTCCGCAAACCATAACATTTGACAATCTTATAAAAAGTGAGAGTACTCCTAAGGCCTAAGAGGGATTAATTTCCAACTTATTTATCATACATATGCATACATTTGCAATTGCATGGACATGCATCAACTTTCGATGTCATTATCGAAGACCATGCGATTTTAAATCACCATCAGAAGAAGACTCAGAAATGTCAGGCTGGATTTGCAGGGTGCTGAAATATGGTGAATGTAGCTGCCAATTATCGCTCATGCATTCCACCATTTGTGAGTTGCTAGGTAGGTACAGGCTTTGCTCATACGCACTACTACTTCTTAGCATTGCCTGGGGATGATTAGGATACTGATCATCCACAATTTCATGACCTTGTGTTAACAGGGCAGTCTCATTCACATTTGCATTTTCAATCTCCTCTAGGGTATTCCAGTTTGCGTAAGCTTCTCTTACCAAATTCTCAATGCAAGCCTACAAAAACACATTGAAAAAAACATTTATTATAAGTCAAAAACTGTCACATTCTTATAAGTTCAATTTCACTTTAAAAATAAGTTTAGAGTGTGCATAAATTTACCCTATTCATGTTGCTCATTTCCCGGATAGGATAGATTTGGCCATTGATTTCAGCCTTCAGAACTTGGCATATGGGATTAAAGTAGACAGTGAAGTGCTGGCCATGAAAAACGTAGCTCTTGCTGCCCATTTCGCAGGTTTTAGCATGCTTTAGTGTCACTTCCCACATTTTCTCCGACATCCCAATACCTAAAGTCTGATTTTTTTAATTTTTATTTTCATTGTCAAAAACATTAAAAACACAGATTATTAGTTTAATTAATAGCATGAAATTAAATACGTAAACTGGGAATTGAAATAAGGTGTTAATTAAATTAAATTATACCCTTCTAAGCTTAGCTGGGTCGACAACGGACAACTTTAAGAAGTCTTGGACAGTGTTAATGGCCTCGGAGGACAGCTTTTTGTGAAAAGCTCCATCTTTCCCAATCTTCTCTAGCCTCCATACCTCGTCCTCCAACCTTGGTGGGTAATGCTTCTTGTACACTTCATCAATATTTAATTAGAATTAATCAAATAATTAGTGCTACAGATTTAAAGAGGTTAAAAATAATTCAATTAAAAAGTAATTCAAAGATGATTACTTTAATTGAACAGACAGATAAGATAAATATGACATTTGACTGCATGTGATTAACTAGATGTAATAAAGTTATGCTTCAAAAAAGCAACACAAAATTTTGCACTTTTTCATGTGAAGTGCTTCTTTAATTTGCTTTGACCAAAGAATGAAGCCGGCTAAGCGCGTTATGAAATAAAACTAACGGAATATGACAAGAACAAAATGGAAAATAAATGAAAAGGCCTATATATACATATATATATATATATGTATGTATATATATATATATATATGTATGTATATATATATATATATGTATGTATGGACCACACATAAATAAGCAATTGTAGGAGACTATAATTTAGCAGGTAGATAAGTACAAAACACTTGGCGCTGTTTGTTGACTGAGAGTATGAAAGATAGGGACACATCAGGAGCTCTAAAGGTGCAACTATGATTTGGAAGCTAATTGTTTTTTCTAATTTTTAAAAGGGATTGAAAAATATTTCATTGATTAATTTGTTACTTCTAATTATACAAAAAAAAAAAACTTTAGTTATTATTAATTATGATGAATATTAGCCACTGGCTAGAGGAGGGATCACGATAAGTTGTACGATGATGGGTCCCATACGATCAAAATTCAATTATCATCATGTGAATAAATTATCATGTCATTTATTGGCATTTATAACAAAATAATTTTCTACTAAATAAATTGTTATGTGTATCTATATATATAGATATAATTAATTAATTAATTGATTAATTAATTAATTAATTAATTGATTAGCAATAACATTGTTTTCCGTACATGTTCAATTTTTTTTTTCCAAGTGCACATATTTAGTGGACAAAATATGCTTTCTTTCATAAAACTGCTAGTACAAGTAAATCAAATTTATTTCTGATAGATTTTACTTTTGAAGTGTTGAGATGTTTTATGCTTCTAAAAGTATATTTATTTTTTCTACAATTCACAAAACACTAGTGTATATATATATACATACATATATATATATATATATATATATATATATATATATAAAAGTGTGTGCGTGTTTGTGTGTATGGTACTACAACACATAATACCCCCCTATACGTGATAAATAACTTTGACCAGGACCTAGTCCGCAAACCTTAGTTTAACAACCATGAACTTGACCTAAAATGGTGTACATATATGCATGAATTTAAAAGATAAGGCTAGTTGTATATATATATAAATGAAACAAGTGGTTGATATTTTTAACCTTATATATAAATTGATTTCAATAAATCAAGCTATTTATAATTAAGAAAAGATGCAATGAAGCAAACACCATGTGTGAGAAGATTCTCTTCATCTTGTTTTAATTATAAAAGAGTAATGTTTGATGAACAATTAAATAATCAATAGTGACGTAAAAGACGAGTTTGATCATGATCATTACAGGGACACTTTGACTGAAGACCGTAATATATATATAAGATTTTTCTTTCTGTGTTGAAAAGTAACATGATTCTTCGTTCATGTACTTAAATAGTTTGAAAATAGACTAGTAGTTGATCATAATTTTGTATCTATGTATATATCTAGTCTAGCCTGAATCAAAAGGAATATATATCTCTTCGAATATGTTCTTTATAAATTATTAATTAAAGTACTGATATATATAAATCATTATTTCATGCTAAATTTTTAACTTTCCAATAATAGAATAAAACAGTACTACTATATATAGCATTCATAGAGTTATGTTGAAATGTAGATCAGTTTGTGAATCTTAATTAATGAATACTAAGCACGAATTAATTTGTGAATCTTAATAAATGAATACTAAGCATGAATTAATAAAGCAAATAAGGAGAAGATTCTGTAACTTACATTCTCCACGATGATCTTTAACAACAAAAGCATCAGTCATGGCTTCACGAATCCTCAAACCCTGAGTGTTTGTCCCCGGAACCACTCTTGCACCGAGCCGAAACTTCCTGCTCCGAATCCAACTCGAATTGTCGGTGAACTCGATATCTCCGATCACTCCCGACCCGTCTCTCACTGTGATATTTAGGTCTCCGGTGAGCAACGGTCGCTTGCCTGTCCTCTCTTTCACTATGCTGTTTTAAATTCTTCACTACTCCAAAGTAGTCTTCCCTCTGCGGGAAGTCACCGTCCAAAACTATAATCTCTACTTTGATTGTGTGTGAGAGAGTTATTGGCATCATGTGGTGGCTGTTTTTGTCCACAACAAGGATTCGAAGTGGATTGTTGTCAACGTCCACTATTTTGCTTCCTGTGAATATTGGTAGTGAAAGGTTCTTGCTAAAGCATAGTTGTAAGCTTGAAGGTTCAAGTGCTTGGATTCTCAAAGAAGGTGACCTAGAAATGGACCTAGAGCATCGTCTCAGAACATGTTCCACCTCTTCATTAATCTGAAAACATGAATAAGGACAACCATTAGGCCTTCTATATATCAAATTTTTCCAAACTAATTATCTAGGGTTTAATATTATTGGTGCAAATATACAAATTAATAATATACAAGTATAACATGTATATGCACATAATTTTATGTAACAAAAGTTATTTCAAATTAAGATTACGTCCTTAAACATGCCTTACGAAAAATGAAAACATATCATATACATATAAGTACACATAGAATATTGGATACTTTAGAAGCTTCTTGGGCATAATATAACATACCACTCTTCTAAGTAGAGGTTCCAAGGATGAGAAAAGGTTCTGCAAAGAGTTCACCATGACTACTTCTCCAATAACACTGCAAAGAAACCAATGATCACAGGTTAATCACAAGAAATTAACTGTAGCTAGTTGTATATTTATATACATATATATATAGCTAAAAGTGCAATATGCGAAAGCAGTTAAATTTGTCTAGCATCTAATATGCTAAAAAAAGGCAATCGTGCATCTAATATGCTAAAAAAAACGCAGGCAATCATGTGGGTGTGCATATATAGAATCAACCCTCATGAATTAATACATACGAAGCAAAAGTAGGTCTGGGTTTCATGCGTTTCTCAGGTGGAAGATCTTGGTCGTTGGATTCTGCTTCATTTAAAAAGCGCTTCGCAGCCATTTTTTCTCTAATTTAATTGAAAAATAAAGCAGATCACAAAGAGAGAGATCAGCGGAGAGAGTAATTTTGGAGGTTGAAGAAGAGGGTTAAGACGGCACAGCTTATCTATTAGTTTTTTTAAGAGTGGGAAGGATGTTAAATATATATATTTATAAACATAAGAAAATAATATTTTTTTTAAAAAAAAATGAAGGTTCATGGAACGTCAAAGGAAACATCTGGGTAAGTAAAGCACCATGATGATCTATGGACTGTGATGCAAGACTTTGACGTCAACATCCTATTTCTAACCAAAAGTCAGCCTAAACTCTCTCTCTCTGTCTGATCTATCTATTTACTTGCATATGCATGGTTATGGACCCACTGACAGCAAAATCTGACGGCTAAAATGCAAAGTTGATATAGAGATTGAAAACACAGGAACCACTAGATCTATGGAAAATCTATAGGCTCTGCGTATTCGTGGGCATTACGAACTCTAGCTAAAGAAGTAAAGTCTGGTCTAGTACTGCATTTCCCAGAAGGATCAAGTTTGTGTAGGACCCATATAAAGTATAATTAGGTGAATATAATTTGACAATCTATTTTTTATTTGTCTATATTTATATTTATATGTTCGATAGAAAAAGCTAATTTTATCACATAAATCAACTGTTTCAATGTGACGTGTATGGATTTGAAAGAAAAAGTGGTTTGTGTCTGCAACTTGGATATTAATTTATTTTGCTATCCTTAAAAGTATTAATTTTTAAAAACGACGTGCTTGAATTTCTTGCTTTTTAAAATAATAACAAACTATTTAGATACCAATTAGGACATGATCTAAATTATAATTTTAGTACTTTATAACCCTTACATTCTTAACTTGCACATCCCTACCAAACTATTATATGAGCTGTTTTAGTTTATTTTTAGTCAAAAGTAATGAATGAATACACGTGTCCTCAAAGACAATTTGGGAGACAATTATCCTCTTCATATCAAATTTATATGGTATATATATATATATATATATATAATTTTCTAAGCTATATAATTTATATATGTTAAATTCATCGATTCCATCTCTATTATAACTCATGGTATATGAGCCATATTATTTATAAATTGGCCAATTTCACATTTACATACACACAAACACGTATAAATGTGAAAGCACCAGACCTCACTGCAAAGTACAAAGCTAGCACCGCCAATTTAGTCTTTAGTTTAATCAATCTTTTAAGTGTGAGTAAACAGTTGCAGAGAAAAACATCATCTCCTACTCTACCTAACCCCCAACACCCACATATTATTATATCTCTTTAATTTTGGGAATCGATAATATCACATTTCTTTTATGTTATGATAAGGATGTGTACGTATATACGTATAGTGGCCTACAAGGACAAGACGGTGACTGTGTGTGTGAAAGCAAGATAAACTAACGCCGATGGAAGCTTGGCTGCAGTTTCCCAGGCAGTGTGGGACATCATATGTAGCTGTGTGGCTCTCCCACATGTTACCAAAATTGTGATCACAAAAACTCCAAATTTAATACAATGCATACGCGTCGTTGTTGCCCATTGGAGGTTAGTGAGTTTGTCATTGTATTAATCTTCAATGAAAAAAAATTGAAAGCAACCAGAAACCCTTTCTATTGTTATACACACACACACACACACACACACACACACACATATATATATATTATATTATCCAAGGATTTGACCCATCAATGTACGTATATATCTTTTGTATATATATGGTAGTGAGTTGATAAAAGTATGCTATAAAAATTTCTCATCTTGCAAGGCTTAAGGGTCGAAAAATTTATTATAGTATCTTTAATTGATTGGTGAGCAAATATTGTAAGTAAGTCCGAACTTATATTAATTATCAAAAAAAAAAAAAGTCCAAACTTATATTAATTCGATTTGTTTGTTAGTGTTGACTTTGTATTTATATATGTATGCTTCTTTATGTACGTCTCTGAACCTTTATAGGTTAGCCTGATGTTTATATATACATAATATTATAGATTTGAATATCTTGGAGATAATTTTGTACCAATAAAAAAGGTACTCAAAATTCTATCTAGCTGGACTTCAAATTCTATTGCAGTTTAAGCCGGCCATTTCAATTACAAATAATTAATTACCGCCTTTAATTTGTCTATTTTGAAACAATTTAATCTTTTAAAGATGATTGGCTCTTCAACTTTAACTAAACTCTCATTGGTCTTGACAAATATATTTGTTGCATTCAATTAATATATAATACTAAAGACAAAAATTTCCCATGTTAATTACAATGATCGAATTGTTTAATTACTATTATATTATTATTATAATTTCAACACTACTAATATTGGAGAAGCACTTAAACCTAATTAACCATAAAAAAAAAAAAATCCTCCTTGTCCATTTGAAGAGAGCTCGCACGAACTTAATTTTAAATAATTCTTTATGTCCTATTTTCTTGTTTACCTTTCGTTTATTTATTTATTTATTTTTTTTAAGGAGCCAAAAAATAATAATAAAAAGAAGATATATACATATATTTTTTCAAATTTACAAATAATAATTAGAAGAAGAAATTAAGAATATATATACAGCTGATATTCTGGATTATGATATGTTGAGCTACAGTAAAAATAAAATTGATCAATTTATTCAGATTCAATAAAAATAAATAAAAGAGTAATAAATATTATATATTTATATTTTTATCTATACCTAATAAAATAAAATAGCACGTGACTTTAACTCAGTTTGTATGAGCTACATAATTCAAAATAATATATATATATATATATATATATATATATATAGACTATTAATGTATAGTGTGGCGAGGAAGAAAATTTAGTAGTGCCATTGATTGCAAAAGGTCATACACCTCTCGTAGAGAGTAAAACAGAGAGTATTAATGTTAAAGCCCCACTCTATACCTCTTATCCTATTCTAGAAGATACATAAAAAAAATTTGCACATCAAAAGGCCTACAAGCAATTTCGGCTTGACTTACATTTGGAAATGCTTATTTTGTCCTCCACTTTCATAGACACTAATTATGAGGAAGAATAAAAAAAAATGACTTTCTCAAATTTATGTTGGAAAATGAAAATGACATTGGGTTTTATGCATATATATAAAAATTTTAAAAAATTAACTATATATATATATATGTTCATTTCTCAATAATATACATGTCAGAGAATGTAATCATAAGAAAATAGTAAGACAAATTAATGACAATTTAACTTGTAACACTGTCTCATATATGTGAATTATGTTGTTATAAAAATAAACAAAATAAACGAAAACAATAATTTAACAATGTTAATGAACAACATGAAATAGCACTTGATGTTATGCAAAACCAGCCTTGAGATTTTAGAGGCCCTAGGCCAAGTTTTTGTGGGGGAGTCTTTTATAAATATTTGAAAAAATAACTGATGATTTTTATTAAATAAAAAATACTCAAAGTTAACTTTTGTGAGTACATATACCTAAATACCATCGATGCCAAACCCCTTGCCAGAGCTGAATAAGAGAGTTCGTTTTATTACTCTTTTTTTTTCCACGAAACAGAATGTGTAAATGTTTGTTCAACTAAAAAAAAAAAAAACCTATTACCAAAAAAAAAAAAAAAACTAAAACAAAAAAACCTATAACCTATTAGACCACTTTAAAAAAAAAAAATAGGGCCTAAAAGAACTCTTTTAGAAAGGAGAAAAAAATAAAGAAAAGACGTAGTCTTGAAAAAAAATGACGACTTACAATTTTGTTTGGACGTCAATTTTAATAATAATACAAGTTATTTATCTAAAATAAATATCAATTTAAAATTAATTTTAAACTTTATTTATACATATTTTATAATTATATATATATATATATATATATATATACAAGTGGTTTTAAAAATTTAAGTGGCCCTTACCAAAGTGGAGCCTGGGTAGTAGCTTACACAGGGCTGACATTGATGTTATGAATGCCATAAATTTAGATTTAGTGTACAAAATAAATGGATGGTGAATGATTTCCAATGTCAAAATACCATTAAACACATGTTATGTGCAAATCACTAGTTCATGATCGATCTTTGGAGCAAACCTAAACAATCTGTCCAAAGTATTAGGCATGAATTTTGCAGCAAACAAGTAGCAAATGTTGCGCAATTTTCCCATTGTACTCGCATTTGCTTCCACGCCTGAGCCTCTCCAAAAATTCAATTGTCACGTCAAACCTCATAAACCAAGCTGGGTGTTTACAACCCTTTGACGAATCAACCCTAGTCAAACTCCTATTTGAATTTCTCCCCCCAAAATTTAATGCTCACAAATGTTGGCAAGTAATGCTCATCAGGGTAACATGTGGGCTTACAGTAAAACACTGAGACATATTTCTGATCGGCCACAATCTTTTAAGTGAGTTTGCAATCACCTCACAACCTTTTGCTACTAACAGCTGTGATTGGAGACCTACATCAACCTCGACCCTAGGGCCGGTGGTAGACCTCGACGAAAGTCTAGGTAGGTGTATGTAATATTGATTTATAAACAAAAAGGGTGTATGTAGTATTGAGATTAAGCGAGGGAACACAAGACTAGAGAGAAGAACAAAACGTTTGCTTGAGAAGTCAAGTAAGGCATTGGGCAGTTGTATCCTCTCCGCTTCCATCTTGTTAGGCTGGCCCCGCGTCACTTCCTGCATCCATTGAACAAAATTGGTCAAAAGACTCAAAACCCAGAAAGCACATAAATTTTGTAGTCTTTACAACATATTGTTCCATGATTTGGTTTCAAATTTAACCCATAAATTTCACCCAAAATGGGGAATAAAAATTCCTAGCTTGTAATTATTATTATTATTATTTTGAAAAAAAAATAACAATTTATTCAAATTGACTAATTGATCCATATCCTGTCAATGTAAAAAGAAAAAAAAGGAACATTTGGCATTGCCTTAAGAATGGGGCAGGGCTTTTAATCGATTTAAAATAATTTAAAATTCATATTTTATTAACTTAGGAATGGGGGCGGGGCATTTAATTTTTATAATAATTTGAAATTCTTTTTAAAATAGTTATATACTGTCAATATTTTTTGAAGAAACAAATTGTTCAACTTATACCAAAAAAGAGTATATATATTGTTCAATCACTGATACATTTGATACTAGTGTAATTCACACTACAATTATATTACAAACTAAAAATAAAAGGTTTGATAATATATATATATGATAAAGTCGATTTATCTTATTAATATACAAACATATCATAAAATCGATTTATCTTATTAATATACAAACATAATTGAGTTTTGGGTCTTCAATTTATCTTATCTTATTAATAGCCTAGGCTAATTGTCTCTTAGCAGAGAGCTTTTGGGTCTTTAATTTTATGGTCTAAATGTGATTTTGAGGTTGGGTTTTAACAATGAATTCAAAACATTGGTATATTATTTTTCTGGGTTGTAAAGAAATTCTAGATACAATTTGAGATTAGTTTCAGTAAATCATGTTCAATTGAGTTTCAGTAAAATGGCTATAAGGCATTAGGAATAATCCAAGACACCGTTTAATTGTCAAGATCCATAACACAAAACCTTAAGTTATGGAGTATAATTAAAGTTGTTATTAATGCATATTGTTAAATAATACTAGCAAAAAATGAGTACAAATGTAAGTGTTTGCAATTTATACAATTAATAAATGAATAGAATCTATAGCAGAGTTGACCTCAGCGATTAAAGTGAATTTCCTAGCAAACAGGTAGGAAATAAATGAATGATGAAGAAAAATCAAAGGGCAAAACACTAATAAATATTATTTGCAAATCATCAGCTACTGAAGTGCATGATCTTTGGAGCAAACCTCAGCAACCTATCCAATGTATTAGGCATGAATTTCCTAGCAAATAAGTGGCAGATATTGGTAACTTTCCCATTGTACTCACATCTGCTTCCATGCCTTAGCCTCTCCAAAAATTCAATTGTCACATCCCATCTAATAAACCTAGATGGATGTGGACCACCCTTTGACCAATCAACCCAAGTCAAAGTCCTGTTTGAATTTCTCCTCCCAAATTCCATGCTCACAAATGTTGGCAAGTAATGCTCATCTGAGTAACATGTTGGCTTACAGTAACTCCGGAACACCGAAAAATATTTCCGGTCGGCCACAACCTCCAGGGCAAGGTTGCGGTTCATCTCGAACCATTGAGAACCCTTTCGCCATTCGTCGAGCCTTATTAATGGCCTCATTCGAGGGCTATAACGGCCTCGGCCCACCGCGCCTTGTAGGTCATAGGCCTCAACGAAGGTTTTGGTGGAGCCCATGAGGTAGCTGTATATGGTAGTGAAATTGAACAAAGGGATGCAGGACTCGGAGAGAAGAACAAAACGTTGGTTTGAGAAGTCAAGCAAGGCATTGGCTAGTAGTCTCCTCTCTGCTTCCACCATGTTTGGATGGCCCCACCTCACTTCCTGCATCCATTTAACAAAATTGGTCAAAAGACTCAAAACCCAGAGAGCTAGGCAGACAAATTTTGTAGTTTAAGCAAATGAAAAAGGCCTATCTTAAGAGGACCAAGATGGGTTGGATCCAATTCCAATTGAATCACTCTTTTTTTTTTTTTTTTTTGGGTGAATTCAAATTGAATTACTTGGTTTTAGTTTTTCTGAATGTAAAATGTTATATATATATACACATATATATACAACTTTTTGTTTGGTTTTTGTTAGAAAGGAGACTTTTGGTTTAAATGTTTACACATGAGAGAGAAAGAGAGAGAGAGAGAGTGTGTGAGAATAAAGAAAGGAATGTGGCAAGGTACTGATGAGGACCAACAGAGTTTTCTTGTAGCTACAAAAGGAGTAGAATCAAAGTAATGCGTGAAACAGATTGGCACCACTACTCAATCCGCCAAATGTGCTGCATCTTAATTTTGGAATTAAAACACGAAAATAGATATCAATTTTCTAAGAGTTATATATAATTGGAGTTTTATGTTATGCTTAGCAGAGAAATTATGTAATTATTAACTTTGGTTTGAAAGTCCTTGTGGTTCATTTTATGTAAAAGTTAAATGCTAAGAAAATTTATAGAAGATACCCAAGTTAAGAACCAATGTGATTGTTAGTTTTCCATAATAAGAACTTAAATACATTTAGCAAATATTAAGTTGTATTTGAAGTAGTTCATAAAAGATTAAAAAAAATATTCTTAAATTATATATAAAGGTTAATCATACTTGGAGAGGAAAACAATAAAATGACAACTTCTGGTAGCACACCTTTTTATTTTGCATCAAGAAGGTATATTTAATGTTCAAAAAGACTTCGGGCCTAAGTACTAACATAACCACACCAGAAGGACAAAAGTAAAATATAAAAAATATGCAACATTAATATGTAAATTATTATAACTTACATCCAGTGACTCTTCAATTTCATAGTATATCTAGACAGGTGTCCTTTCAATACTCTGTGTTCATAATTAAGAAGCAATATATATATATATGCAAAGCGTAAATGAATTATAAGTGTCAAACCTATATATTATATATAACTGCTACAAGTTACAATATAAATAATGTAAGACTATCAGACATAGAGAATGTCAAATTGTAATATTATATATACTGGAGTTCTGCTACATATATATATATATATATACATGCATTAGCATACATAATTAAATTCTTAATATGGCTATCTGGGAGCAATTTGCTCCTCCTAAAATAGAAGACTTACGGAACAATGACACATGCTTGTGAAGAAAATCCATGAACTTCTCCACTTTGTAAGGCGATTGGTCAGGTCATACACATACATAAATACATACATGCATTCACACATATAATAAATGAATTTGAATCTTCTCATGACTGGAACATATTATATTTTGGACCACTGATATTTGATATTTAATTTGTTATGTGTCAAAAGATTATATAAAGATTAGAAAGTGTTCAGGAGTAATCACCTTCACTAAATAAAAATTCTAATGCAAGTCATTCTAAAAGTCATATGACCCTAACATGAAAATAAAATAAATTTATTACCACCAACTTTTATAATATTGAATTCTTAAAAAGAACAAAAATCCATCAAAATCCATTTAATTGGTGAATAAAAAGTTTAAACAATTAAGGACCAAATCGACTTTACAGTAGTCCTACTGCATCCTAAAAGCCAGGACTTCTGCTTCAACTTCAAGCTATATTACAACCCCTAAACCAAAACTCTATATATTTATTTTTTTAGGATAATATATATAAGCTATAAAATTCTCTTTTCTAAAAAAATTTTTTTTATGAAAATGCAATTAATATGTTTTTGTTGTTCATAGATGTGAAAGTCTTTTGCTTGGTTTCCAGTCGATTATACATAGAATGGAAACTAAGGAAGAAATTAAACATAATCTTTATATAAATACATACATATTTATATAAAATTATACTGACCTTACTAGGGATATTTCTGGCATGGAACACAGAGTTTTCAGGCACTGTTCCATTGAAAGAAGGATTAGAATGCACATATATAGAGTAAAGACCTTCATGCCCTTTAAAGAACATGTCCCAAAGAGGAGCCAAAGCCACAGAGCCTCTTGTCAAGAACATGAATGCAATCTTTGGCTTGCGTTTGAAAGGGTACTCCCTCACTTTGGGAGCCATTGAAGCCCTCCAGAGAAGCTCTTCGTCTTCCATGTCATGCGTGACATTCGGCGGCGGCTTCAAGTACTCTCGTAACCCGATTCGAATAAACGTTTTGTTCTTGCTTGGAATGGAAGGCAGTGGTGGTGGTGGAGGAGGTGGAGGAGTAAGTGGTAATTTTGAGCTAAAAGCAGAGAAGGTCTGGAGTTGGAAATTGAATGGGAATTCTCTGAGGTATAAACTGAGAGTAATCCCAAGTGCCAAACCAGAGCCAAAGATCAGGAAATGGTAGATTAGCCTTTGAAGGTCCATGATCTGGGTATTAATAAAGAGCTTTGGATATGAAAATAATGGAGGGTTTTGTTGTTGATGCTTATTAGTCTTCATTGTACAAAGACAGAGACAGAGACAGAGACACAGAGAGAGAGAAATGAGAGAGGTTTTGATTGGTTTCTGGGAAAATGAATGTGTGTGTATATATATTAGGAGGGAGCAGACAGCTTGACGAAGCTTGTGCTTCTTCTATACACGAAAAGATTCTAAACTTTAATATTTTTTTAAATATTAGACGGTGATGGGCAAATCACATGAGATGGACAAATTATAATAAAGCAAAATATAATTTTGTGGAAAATAAACAAAATTTATGTGTACAAGTAATTTATGTGTTTTTTGACCTTACTAGGGATATTATACAGTTAAGATAGTAAATGTTTATCATATAAATTAAAATAAAAATTTTCATCATAACTTATGTAATTTTATAATAGTATATTTTTATTGATTGGGAATTTTATAAAATCAAAAAGACAGACAAGTTCATTATATATAATTAATAAAAACATGCTAAGTAAGTTGTATTCCGGTACAATCTATGTTGTGTTGAATAAATTACTTTATAAATTAACCCAAATAAAGAAAAAAAAAAGTGTAATACTACATTTTTTCCTTTTTGGGTTTGGCTTTCCATATTTACTTTTTGTACAAGACAGACAATTTACAGCAAACTTGTAAAAAAGTAAAAAGTAATAATAATTATATTATTATTATTATCATCATTAAAAAAAAGGAAAAAAAAAGAAAGAAAGAAAAAAAAAAAAGACGAAGACGAAGACGAAGAAGAAGTAAATGTTATTGTGTCATTGACTGGATTAAGTCTGCCCAAGAAAGAAAAGAAGAGTGACCAGGTGAATGGTCACAGAACCACATGTCCCATTGCCTTGAGAATGGGGGCAGAGAAAGAAAATTTGGACTTGTACAAGCACACATGTTTGGATGGTGAGAAAACTATCCGAAATTTGACAGAATTATGGGAACATACCTTAATAGGAATTAGGATCAAGCTTGTTGTAAATTAACAGAGAGAGAGAGAGAGAGAGAGAGAGAGAGAGAGAGCCAGAAGAGATTAAAGAAAAAGGTAGTCAAATTGACAATGATTTATACAAATGAAAACCAGCAACAAATAGCAGTGAGCCGCCCACGCCTACCCACTTTATTAAACCTTCACATTAAAAACACACACACACACACACACACACATTGCCATTAGCCGCCCACCGTTGTAGATTTCATCTGCCAATTTTTGTTAGTATTCTTTTGTTTTAGGTGGATCATCTACCAATTTCTTTGTCCATCAAAACAATCACTCTGCAAATTGTTCCATTTATACCCAAAAAAAAAAAAAAAGTGTTCAACTACTAATGACAAATTTTTTTTGGTGACTAACTACTAATAACACATTGCATACTTGTGTTGCTCACAATACAATCGTATTATTGTACAAATTAAAAAAATAAAATTTTTGAGAATAAAAAGAAAATAGTATAAATTAGATTTATTGTTTTATTAATATTAAAATAACATAATTGAGTTTTTTTTTCTTTTTTTTTTCTAAAAAATGGGTTTACATCTCTTCATGATCGTTCGCAAGCCCTTCTACTATTGGGCTACAATAAGGGTAGGCCTGGGTCCATTTTCAATTGCCAGTTTTAGAAGAGATTTTGGGTCTTTTAGGGCATGTTCGGCTTTGTTCTCTATTTTTGGACTTTTTCATAGTAAAGCTTAAAACCATTTTTAATTAATTTACAAAACAAAGGGTGTTTAACAAGCTATCTTTAAAAATAATTTTCATACAACGAAAAAATTAATTGGAGGGAAATTTTATTTTTTCTAAAAATAATTTTTACATTTTCATTTTTATAAAAGTTATAAAATTAAAATTTTATTAATTCTAAATAATTAATATTCGGATAATATAAGTTTTTATTCAAAATAATTTATAACATAAATGTTTAAAATAAAATAAGTTAAAAATATTAAAAAAAAATTAAATCCGGACTTAGCCAAACCCCAATGACATTCTCAAAGAATAATTTTTACAAAACAATCGCCAAACACCTCTATTTGTTTTCAAGGAATAACTTTTTGGTTCTTAGTAAAAAAAACAGTTTTTAAACTATGAAGCCAATAATTTCATGGTATAAATATGGTTTTCAGGTTGGGTTTTCATATAATATTACTGGTTGTAAAGAAATTTCAAATACAATTTGAGATTAGTTTCAGTAAATCAATCAGGCCTACTTTAGAAGCTCAGTGCTCACATTCCAGATGTTCTCTTATCATGGCTTTATTGCATTCATATTTTCTTATATAATTTATCTATTCAATTTTTATTTTTATTTTTCATTTCTTTAAATTTAAAATAAATATACAAGCATATTGTAATATTTCATTAATTTATTTGAACCATCTCAATAATGTAATAATATCATTAACACACACAAACAAACTGATTTCTCATAACCTCAAGAATTCAATTTATCAGATATGTTTAATTGTAATGTAAAATTAATTCAATTCTATAAAGAAAAACTAGAATTCAGCAACACTGACAGAGCAATCTGCAATAGAGGCTGCAAAGTGTCAGGCATGAACTTCCTAGCAAACAAAAAGCATATAGAACTCGTTGAACTTCCATTGCTATTGATATAGCTGCTACAATTACCACCAAACCTTATCTGATTTACAAGCTCAACGGAGACAGAGCTCCTTCCAAATCTTCCAGGGTGAGGACCAATCTTGGACCAATCAACCCAAGTGACACTCCTATTCGAGTTTTCTTCAGGCGCAAGAATGTTAATCACGGTAGGGATGTAATGCTCGTCCATGTAACATGGAGGGCTACAATGTTTTTCGAAAACCGGGTAGTACTTGGAATCTGACACAATCCCAATTGCCAGCTTCCTATTCACTTCGAACCATTGAGACCCTTTTCGCCAATCCGATATTGTAATCGACGGAGACATTTCAGGGTTGTATCGGCCGCGGCCTTCTTTTCTGGGGTCATCCCCTGAAGCTGTGAAGCTATGGCGGGCATTGATGAGGTAGTTATAGATTGTTGTGAAGTTAAATAGAGGAATGCAGGTTTCTGATAGGAGGACAAATCTCAGGTTTGTGAAATCTAAGAGCGCACTTGCTAATAGCCGTCTCTCTGCATCTATCATTGTTGGTCTTCCCCATTCCACTGCCTGCAAAAAATTACGCAGTCCTTTTAAGTGTTTGATGAAATGTAAAAAATAGATAAGAAGTTGATCAAGAAGAGCTAGCTAGACTGACCTTGCTTGGAATTCTTCTGCCATGGAAGACAGAATTCTGAGGAGTGTTTGAATGATTGTAGGAGGGGTGTGGGTGAACATAGATTGAATAAAGACCTTCATGACCATTGAAGAACAATTCCCAAATTGGGGCTAAAGGGATTGGACCTTTCGTCAAGAACAGGAAAGCAACTTTAGGGGCAGGGTTATAAGGAATTTCTTCAACCATTGGAACCAGTGTTGCCCTCCAAAACAGCTCTTTATCTTCCAAGTTGTGCATGAGATTTGTCGTCGTTTCTGTTTCCACAACACCATGTTTGGCTGATGATGGTGAAGGAGGAGGAGGTGGTGGTGGTGGTGGTGGTACTGGTAGTAATACTGCTGATGGGCTTGGTGATGAAGAGAACACAGTACTGGTTTGGAACATGAATGACAAGTTTTTGTAGTATAAACTGAGTGTGATTCCAATACACAAACCAATCACGAAGAACACAAATTGGAATACATGATTTAAGGGTAAACAGGAACTGAAAATCTTTTTGGGTTTTGTTTGAGACTTTTGGTATTCATGATTTCCCATTTGTGGGAGAGCTACGGAGAAGCTATGGTGTGCTTTGGTTGGGCAGAAGATGAGCTTATTTGTTAGCTAGATAGCCACTTAAAGTTGGAGTTAAAAATTAACTTTTAGGACTCTTAAACCGAAAGCTAAGATGGTGTCCCATGTGTTTTTGGTCTGACCTTGGGCATCCCAAATTCCAAAGTCTTATAATGATTTCGCTCTCGCTTCAATAAATTTCTTATTAATCTAATAATCAAACAAAAGCACGAAAAATCAATCTCAAGCATTTTGATTACATAAACAGAAAATAAATCCAAGTTTGATGTTTAGATACATGTTATTGCACAAAATTTGATATTTGTTTTGAACAAAAAATAACGGATTTGTTTCGAAATGGGAAGATAAGGATTAACGTAATGAATAATCAAGGACACCAACTTGGAACAAAAGGTTAAAAAATTCTCATTTTAATATAATATTATCACTCTTATTCCACGGCTATGTATGGCTCTACTTTGGACTTTGAAGTTGGTAAACACGCATGAAGAAAGAAGTGAATCTACACCATAACAAATTACGTAATCAATTGTCAATATCCATGATACAAAACCTTATATTATGGAGCATAATTAAGTTGCTATTAATGCATATTAAATAATACTAGCAAATAGAAGAGAACAGTACATTTCTAGAAGAACAAAAAATGGAGGTTGTCTGTCATGTTCTATAGCTTAACGTTTCCAGTTTACGCAATTAATAAATTATGCCGGAAGTGCTCCTTTTCTTGTTAATTATGTCTTAAAAATGATTATATTAGCTTTTTGCTTCTGATATTCAATCTCTTAATCAGAAAAGGTCATGTTGTGTTAGTGTGTTACCAAAAAAAAAAATTTGTGTTGGTGGGTTAGGTCACAAATCAAATAGGGTTAGCTCATTCACCAAAAAAATAATAATAATAAAATAATAATAATAAAATAGGGTTAGCTCTATAGTGTGTTAGGGGACTAGTCAAAACCTTTGACTTTGTTTCAAGCTCTCAAGTGATAATGGAGGGTGACTCGAGCAAGTTCTATCTACTTCATTAGCCCAAGACAAATTAAATAAAAATTATAAATCTTTCAGAAATAACAAAGCAAATTAAATAAATATACATAATAAAAAACAATAACAGTTCCATAGATTGAGGGTGTCCTTTCATATTTCAAAATGAGCCTGAATTGTGATGTCTTAGTAATTAAAACCCAATTAAAGAACTTAAGACTTAAAATTTTATGGAGAACAGTTCAATATTATAGCACAAGGAGAAAGAAAATCTCAAATTTGAGAACTTATATCTTGAAAGAAGAATTATATAACATGGGAAAAAAACCAATTCAACAGTGTAAGACAATCTAACCTGATAAAGAAAAAGTAAAACTGTATGAAATCTACAGCAGAGTCAACCTCAGAAATCAATGTGATGAAATAGGAGGAAGCAAGCCAAGCAAGTTCTTCAGTGACAGATGACGACAAAAATGAATCGAACCTTTAAATGTTATAGAAGGAAATCTGGGATCACTTGCGTCTGTGGGACCACATTCATGGCCACATCAGTTTTTTGTCGAGCTTTGTGCTTCCCATGGCGGTGACTAGAATTTTGCATCCCTTTCTGAACATTTTCATCCCCTTTATCTACAACATTCCCCGTACTTCTGTGTCTTCTCTCTTTCCCATGTTTATGGTGTTTGGTTTTTCTTGAACTTGGGTTTTCTCCATCTCGTTGTTCAACATCATCCAACTTCTCTTTTGATTCAGAAGGAGAATCAACATTTAGTTTCTCCTTACCTTTTCTCCTGTTGGACGACTCATCAGATGGTTTACTCTGTGATAAACTTTTAGTGTCACTGCCTAAAAGAACATCTCTCACAGCACCAGACAGTGATGCTTCCTTTGGCTGTAGCTTGGCCGCAAGAGGCCATTGATCTCCTTCATCTAATTTCACCACCACAGGCCTAGTCTTTGCATGGTTTGGCTTTGTCTTTGGAACAAGTGACAGATCAGTAAGCTTAACTAGATCTTCAGCATCATAATTCATATTACTCTCTGATTTGAGGTCATTTGCAGGTGGATAATCATTTGATCCAATTTCGTTCTTCTCTGAAGGAAGATAATACAACCCATGCCGCTTACGATGTTCTGAAAGTAGAGATGTGGATTCATTTGATGATTGTGACTCTTCTTTCTTCGGTAGAATAGGGAGGGAATCACCATCCCTCTCCTCAGAATGAAGGCTTCCAAAGGAAAATGAATTTAATGAAGGAGGTTGAACATCTGGACAGATTGTTTCCAAGTCCTCAAGATTCTGCTTCAGTAGTAAACCATCTGGTACAGGGACTCTTAACTGAGCAGTTACTGAGACTGGGCCAAGCTCATTTGAAAAAGCATCATTCATCATTTCGATAATTTCGGAAACTTCTGTTCGGTCCCTATCTAAACTGTCTTCCTTCTGAGCTAAAGAATCAAGCATTTTTTTCCTTACCAACTCGATGAAGCTAAGCATGTTTCCTGCTCTTTCTTGTACTTCTACATCAAGGCTTCCTAATAGAGGAGCCACAGCCAATTCTATTAGATTTAACATGTTCATAATAGATTCGTAGTTGAAATTGTTCCTCTCTAATGAATCAACGGTTGCTGCTTGACCATGACCAGCACTTGCCTCTTCCCCATATTCTATAGGAAGATCTTCAGATGATTGATTTAAAACCCTAGGGTTGAATCCTTCCTCCTGTTTGCTATGAGCAGAAGCATCATGTGGTGCCAAATCAGTACCTTCCGGATGATCTTTGTCAGATAACACTTCTAAAACATTTGGTGCTAAATTATCAGGACACGTGGTGGAAGCAACAATCCCACTTTGCAAGAGGTAAGAATGTAGACAAAAGACCAATACTTTAAAAGCAGACTGTAGATAAACTGCTCTTATCAATGGTGGCAACAGATTTGTACGAGGCTGTAGAAGTGCCTCGACGAGTTCAAATGGATTTCTCGAGAACTCCACATATTCACCAGACACCCAGGCAGCAGCAGATAATATTCTGTGCAAGAAAGGATTACCAAGTAATGCAGGATCAATCAGAAGATCACGAGCAACCCGAACAAGCTCCAGTTTAACATCATTGACCCTCATACCAATATCAATGAGTTGCTTCTCAATTTCATCACCCTTCTGACAGTGTGGAATCCTTGACATTTCTCCCAAAAGTGATACATACCAATCAAAGTCAATGATAATCTCATACACATTTCTACAGCAAGTTGATAGAATTGATCCTAAAATCTCATTGCAAAACTCTGGGTCAGATTTTAGAGCATAATTGAGCAAAACCCTGGAAATTTCAGCAACATTACTCTCAGACACCATCATCATCACAAGACGCAAGGACTCAAGTTTAATACTAGGATCCCCATCACTCAAAGACTTAATCACAACCTCCTTGTTCTCTACTACTGCCCACAAGTGATTTGGTGCCACAATCGAAAGTGCTTGCAATGCAAGATACTTAAGATTTGGATCATCATCGATCAACAATTCCCGAATCTTCGTGACTGCAAGTTTTACAGCGGATTCATAATCAGCCAAGCTAGTCACCACAGTCCTAATACACTCAAACATCAATGACTTTGCTCCAGTCCTCTTCATATGATCGCATATCGGTTCAACAACCTTCTTGGCCAGCCTAGGCTCAAGAGCTGCCAACTTGGCAAATATTTTCAACACCTTAATCAGCACCCAATTATTCCTTGAATCAACCAATATCCTATAAAACTCAGGGGCCAATGGTAGATATGATCTGGGGTCTTTGGAAGCTAGCTCACAAAAAACTCCAACAGTCACAGACAAAATCTGGGAATCAGAACCCTCTAAATTCTCAACCAAACGCTTAAAACACACTCTAACCGAATCTGGGTATTTCTCAAAGACCCTCAAAACCACACCGATCGCCTTCTTCCTCACAAAAACCTTACTACTAGAAAGCAGTGTGAAAACCTCAGGCGTTAAATCACTAGCAAGATCAACAGTCGCAATTCTAGATAAGCATTCGAGGGCAAGACTTACCTCGAGCTCGTTGGTGCTGGTGAGGTCCTTGCGTAGCTGATTGGTGATGAGGACGAGGACAGGGGTGGACTCATCGAAGGAGTGAGAAGCAGCATGGTAAGCAATCCTCTTGTGGGCAAAGCGAGTGGAGGACATGACCTCGACGACATGGAAAGATGCCCAGGACATGTCGTAGAAGTAGAGGGAGCTGAGGTACGAGAGCTTCTGGAGCGCAGTGGACTTGGTGTGAGGGTCGGTGGACTTGATCTCGCGGCGAATTTCGTCCATGGCCTTAGAGATGGAGGCGGACTCACCGATGAGTTGCAGACGAAGACCCTTGATGAGGTCCTCGAGTGTGCGTTGGAAGAAAGTCTCCATGAGTGAAGAACCCGCCATTGATTTGGCTTTTCTTTCAGAGAACCCAAACCAATGAGATCAAAAACAGTAATGAAGAAATGGTGTTCTTGGGGCTAATGGGTTTCTTTGGTTCCTACTGTAGAGGAAGAATTCCATGGCCGAACAAGTGAGAGGGAAGATCTGAAAGGAATAATTGTGCAGAGGGACAGTGAATTTTGGGAACTGTGTTTGATAATTGGTTATGGGTGGTTAATATGTCAATATGCCAATGGCCAATTGTTTCTCTCTGCATAACCATGAATGGAGGAGACGATAGTTTTGGGCTTGGGGTTGGGCTTGGGGTTGGGCTTATTTTTGGGCTTGGTTTTGGGCTTGGGCTTATATGTTTATATATATTTTTTGTCAATATGGGTTTGGGCTTATCCCCATTTCAAAATTTTCATCGTAAGGAAATTATGTAATACTATTTTCTAAGCAATTAAAAAGTTTATGCAGAAATAAAAATAAAAAATAATAAAGTTTTACCAACAATTTAAAGCCATCATAGTTTTCTCCGTTTTCTTAATAATGATTCATCCTAATTTTTTATGATATTTTATATTACTTTCCTCGTTTTCTTCACATAGCCGAACCACAAAATTCCTTCTTTTTTTTAATCGTTTTCTTTTCTTTTTTTACTTTCTTGTTTTCTTACCGCAGAGTTATCATTAAAGAGTTACTTTTATAATAAAATAGTAGTTATCATTTAATTACATAAATACTTGCATCACATTAAAAAAAAAAAACAAACAAAAACTTTCCCATTGAAATTTACATTATAAATATTTAATAAATGTTGCCAAAATAGAGTTCAGAGTGGAAACTTTCTTTATATTTGCTTTCATTTGTCATTCTTGTGGTTTCTAATATATTAAGAGTGGGGATTGGGATTTCTGATGATCCAATGCCCAAATAATTAACCTTTTGTAGTTTTCACATTCCACTCTTTTCTTTGCCTATAATCTTTGATCTACCAAACAGACTATTGGTATAGCCCTGTTTGTGATAATGTAAAAAGTATCTCTGTGATTGAAAAAAAAGAAAAAAAGAGACAAGAATGTTCACTAAATCAGTACGAGTCCAAAGAGATAGAATGAAAGAACATGCTCTGGTGGAGTGGAGATGATCAAATTGGAAGGTGAATCTGTTTAGCACTAACTAGGGCATTAAGTCAGCTGGGTAGCTGAGTAATATGCAACTTAGTATGGCTAAGAAAATAAGTAGTATTCAATCAGTGCCTGGAAAATGTGATTAGAACTTGTAAATTGAACCAGGTGCTATTCTTCTGATAGCCCTGTTATGCATTATTTGTAACATTGATAGCAGCTGAATTACTCCCATAACCACTTTCTTCATTGTTAATCATGTAAGAGAAATACTTGTTTTGGGGTTGCTTAATTTGTCTTTTTTCATTTTTTTCTTTTTCTTTTTTTTTCTTGTCTGTTGAGATAACATTATCTTATCATGTTGAGGAAAAAGACAACTTTCTGACTTACCAAAGCTAAGTTGTTCTCAAACCCCAATCTATGATTCAATCATTGTAAACTCTCCTACATCAGCAGGTTTTGGACCTGTTAGACTTGGAGACCTCGACCTGCAAGAGGAGAAAAAGTGCAATGCTTTTAAATATTCATTGGCAAAAACTGGGTGCTTTGAAGCCTCTAATAAACAGTGTACATGATGCTGTTGAAGCAAAGTATCTGTACAAGCCTACAAGGTAACTTTGGATGAGAGAACCTTTTGGTCATCTATGATGGTAGTGCTTGTTCCTTTTTTTAAAAAAAACAAAAAATGCTCCCAAGCTTTTTCCAACAGAGAATCATGGATGCCAACATGGGAATCTCTCTTTGCACAAAAAAGTACACTAGGATAAGTCTATCCCAATGACAAACATACGGTCCTGATAACCAACTAACCCCATTTGATAGGACCCTAATTAGTTTGTAGCTACTAGCTAGTGACCCCTTAAGGAACATATATTGCTTCACTTTGGGTTGCATGAGTGGGGTTTAATCAGACTTTCACATTCACTCAATAGGTTTTTATTGGTTTCTTTTTGAATAAAAAATTGGTCACCCCAGTAGGTGTGAATTGCCCATGAATTTTGTACTTTTAAGCTCAATGACAGTCACCTTCCCTCAATCTGTGGTTCTAGCTTGTGCGCTTCTTAGTCACACTCTTTAAACAAAAGTAGATGGTCAATTTACCAGCTGATGCTATATTTGTACCTTTTGACTGGCTCTTTGTGCTTTGCATTTTCATGGTGCATTAGAATTTTCGACTGTAATCTCCTCATTTGTTGTGATCTACCAACACATGTATGTGCAACACAGTACAATAAAAACAGACTTTTTTAGCCACGAAATGTGTAATATCACACTTCCTTGATTTCTCATCCCTTCCTATTTTTCCTTCCTCTGAGTGGTTTTGCAGAGACCATTCAATTTGCCCCACAAGCCACACTTTCTTTCTGGTACTTTACTGTTTTTCATAGTTACAATCTCATATAACAGTTATCAATTATTGCCTAGAAAAGCTTTTCTTTGGGATAAAATAAACCTAATTGTCTACCATATGCTTTGGATACTAAACCAATATCCATCCAAATATACTGCTCCCGATCACCTTGGGCACAAAATTTGCTGTCAGGCTACCTCTCCGTTTGGCCAGTGAGAATTTAACCTTTGCTTATGGAATTTTCCATGATTTTCATCTGGGTTATCAACAAACAAAATCATCTTTACCCATTTCATACATATTTTGATGCAGCCTTGCAAAGTAATAGAGTACAGAGAAAACAAATTAACTTAATTAACTTTTAAAGTCACTTTACTATAACCTTTCATGGAAACCGGCCTCATATTGAATTATTTTTAAGAGAAAAGTTAACCACTTTGTCTAATCACTGTTAATTTGCCCTCAACATTAACTTTACTATAAACCTTCCATGGAAATCTTATCTTTATTCTAGTGAGGGATAGTGGTAGGGAAACAAATTAAGCAAACAAACGAGTTAAAGGAAAATGACTGAATTATTTCTAAATAAGTTTTTTTCATAGTCAGATAACATAGAATATTGGACATGTATACAGATCAGCTCCATTATGCAAATATTTAAAAGGGAATATTCAGAACCATACCCATTAGTTTAATTTACAAAATGCTACAACATCCATGGTTGACACCTTTGGCCTCATTGACCTATTAAAAGTTTCTTGATCTTTGCCTTTGATGGGCTAGTTTTATTATGTACAAATTCCATTGCATTCTGCAGAATTTTTTTTTTTTAAAGCTTGAATATGAAATGGGCAAACTATAAAAAGGGCAATGAACAGGGCTTAATTAGGTCATTTATTTGTACATATATATATATACATAATTTTCATGCATGATTCATCACTACCAGCAGCCCTTAAGAAAGAGAGAGCTTGGAATTTGGCATTTTATGAAATTGGTGGTTGAAATGTTTAAGGAAATTTTGAATAATGACAACATGTTTGATGATCAAGGCTTATAAAAACCAGATTTCTATTAAGATATATATTCCTTGGAAGCCTAAACCATGCTGCATATATTAATGAAATAAGAAAGTATGTTAGGAAGAATCCTATTAAAAAATAAAACCAAAGTCATTGTTTTATTTGTTGCTATAGCTAAGGTTCTGTCACTGCAGAAGTGCTTTTAGTCAAATTTGAATCTTTTATGATAGAAATCACTTATAACAGCGTAAAATATAATAATTTAGTCTCTGATCAGATATTGAATTTTCTCCCTAGAGTTTGGATATTTCAGTACTAGGGCTACAAGAGATTTATCTCTTATAAATTTTCCAATTTCGACGTTGATGACATGTCTTTAACCGGACTAGAAAAGGAATTAGTCAAGGTGAACGTAAGTTACTTTAGACACTTCTGACCGCTAAACCGCTAAACAAAAAAAAAGAAAAAAAATAAATAATATTATAATTTAGTAAACAAACATAGTGATTGAGTTTTTTTGGAATGAATTATTACTAATTTTAAGTCTAGGAATACTTTAAATACACATTGAGTATATATTAGAAAATAATGAAAATGAAAACCAAAGGAGGAATAGAAAATGAAGGATGCATGTATAGTGGCGAAGGAAGGGGAGGGAAATCAAATTGAAAAGGAAAGAAGAACGAATAAAATAAAGTAGTGAACTGGGTGGTCTGAAAGTGAAAAGTGTTTTTAGATTAATAATTTGGATATATTGGAGGGTGCCTTGAGAAAGAATCACAGAGAAGAAACTTTTATAATAAACATTCAGTTAAAGTTTTAATTAATTAGTAGTGTATATATAGTGGATCTCTTTTCAAATTCTTAAATTATGAGTAATTTAATGAATAATGTGTGGCATGCCCAAGCAAACCACATGCACCCAAATATTAGATTCAGATTAGCTGATGATGATCAAATGTTTAGGTCCATTAATTACTTTAACATAGTTTAATTCTCTTGGTATTAAAGTGTGTGTGTGTGTGTGTGTGTATAATACAAGCATAGATGACAAAATAGCATCTGTTTTGTGACACCAACCAAAAAATTTTCAAATTGTATATGTTCATTCATTTAATGTTAGGTGTTTAAATCCATTTATTAATTTACTGAAATATATATGTGTGTGTGTGTGTATATATATATATATATATGTATAAAAATGTTATCCATGCTACATCATATATATTCATTATAAATATGTAGACTTAGAGCATCTCCAACAGTACTATTTATTTTAAAGAGTATCTTTTATATAATAAAGAGCATTTTTATCAATATTGATGTATAAAGAGTGAAAAATTTTATTTAAGTCCAATACATTTTTTATATTTTTCTTCTTTATTTTGGTTTTCAAGCATAATTATTAATGAGAAGAAAAATTATTTTTCAAGAACCAATGAGATGTCAATAAAATTATAGTAATAAATTTTTTAAAAAATCAATTAGTATAGTGCATTGAAACTTGTAATGTATTAATTACAATATGAGTAGAGAGTAAAATTTGACTCTCCAAATGTGGAAAACCGATTCTCATATTTTATTTTTAAAGAATAAAGAGTCATTTGAACTTTATTTTATCTGATACTTCTAAAATAAAGAATTTAAGATGTATAAAAGGTTCTGGAATCTTTCTTAGAAATGATCCACTACATGTAATTAAATACATTAATGGCAAACACATTAATTATATATAATAATTTTTTTTGCAGCTAAAAATGCGTCACATTATTGTATTGTATGATATGAGCAATATAGTATAGGTGAGCATTTAATTAATTAATTAATTATATAATTTTGCCAACAAAGAATTGTCTTATTATTTGAAAAGCTCATTAACTTGCCTCCAGATCATTAACACAAGGCCAACTTTTCATAAAAACAATCTTATTAAAAATAAAACCATAAATCCTGCTAATAAAAGCAGTTTTTTCACTACTATAATTAATTGTTAATTGCTTAATTTCATTACAGTTAGTTATCATAGTTAATTAACAAAAAATTAATGTCTATTGTAAAATAAATAAAATGAACATTAAAAGAAAAGAGAGAGAGGAAACGATATTATTCTTATTTTATTATAAGAACCCTAATCTCTCATTATACACAGATAAAAATATATATATAATTCAGTAATACATATAATATAATACCTAAAATACTTCAAGCCCATTCACCAAAAAAAAATAAAAAAATGCTTCAAGCCCAGCAATAAAACCTCTTAATATTATTGGCCTAGATAATTAAGTAACGTCTATCATTTATATATTAATGGTTTCATTAATTATTTGAAATTTATAACTAGCACTTATTAGATTCTTCTTGTCTTTCTTTAATTTATGTGGTTGAAGAATCATTGGGTCGCAACCACAACTGACCCTACAAACTTGATTATATAATCAATGCAATTTGACTAATAACAATAATTCTTTAATACTATGCTTTGGAGTTAATTAGAAACTACAAATATTTTTTTTTAAAAAAAAATAATAATAACGATTAGGTACTTTAATTTAAAATTTTTATTCTCATCATTATGGTACATATACGTTTTTTTTTTTTAATTATAATTCTTTCTTCTTCTTTTTTTGTCTTAAATATGATAAAATAAAAATAGTCTTAAATTAATTATTGTTTAATTAAGGGGTTCGTTCAGTGGGGTTAATTACATATGTGCCACCAAGCTGACCTAAATGGAGCTGGCAGTATACAGATATGTCGTTTTGTGTTTAAGCAATTGAAACAGGGGAGGGGATAACTGGGGCAGTTGTGGAAATTCAACCCCAAATAATTAAAGAAAAATCTTAATATAACTTTTTGATTTTGTAATTAACGAAAGGGAATTAATTAAGTGACTTTTAAACAGCCTGCTTAATTAGGAATGTGTCTCCCTATAGACAGAGGAACCCAGACCTGTGATTGCCTGGGCTAGTCACGTGCCCCCTTTGAGGTGGCACGCGCATCGTGTGTGTGCCTCGTAGCCGTCAAACTTAAATCCTTTTTGCATTATTTCTGCTTGCTTTCTGTCTATTTCTCCAACCACCTGAAAATGACTAATTCCTATTTTTTCAAAAAAGTTTCCCAATATTTATTCATTTTTTTAATAATATGAAGATTTTAGACATTTTAAATATAAAATAAATGCCAAATCAAAAAATATATATATAATAAAAATTTTAATTTTTTTTACAATTTAGCCTGAAGAATATTTAAATTTTTAATACTAAAATTAACCATTTTTTTTGTCCTTTTTTAATTATGCCGAGTTGAAAAATATCTAAATATCTTTTTTTTTTTTATATTTGTAAACACGTCATTTGAAATACTTTTGAAATTTCAATTATTTTTATAATATTAAGAAATTAAAATTTATCAAAATAAAAATCCCTTTAAAAAATAAACGTCATACTTTAAATTATACTTAAAATTCTAAAAAGTAGAGATAGTGATCATTAATCGCATCAAACCATTTTCATTAACAAAGGATTAACTTGTATTAATTGAGTATTTCGTATTAATTTACATTCAAAGTATAAATATGTTTACTTTTTCATACTATTTATATAACTTAGAGCATCTCCAATGGTACTCTTTAAAATAAAACGTATAATTTGTATAATAAAGAGCATCTTTATTAATATTTGAAGATAAATAGTGAAAAAATTTATTTAAATTCAATAGACTCTTTATATTTTTATTCTTCATTTTGATTTTTTCCATAAGCATTAATGACTAGATTTCCCTTCCACCATAAGGTTGGAATAAAAATATTATAAAAATTAATTAATAGAGCACATAAAAATAAAAATATTATAAAAATCAATTAATAGAGCACATAGAAACTTAAAGCGTATTAATTAAAATTTAAATAAAGAGTGAGTTTTGGCTGAGAGCTCAACTGACTCTAATTTATTTTTAAATATAAAAGTCATTGACTCTAATTTTCTGAATAACTCTAAAATAAAGAATTTTAATAATATACGAGTCATTGGAATCTTTCTTGATCTAATTAACACAAACATCTTTTTGGGGGTAAAGTTAACAAACACATGTGTGCATTCATGGATATGTATATATGTAAAGCAAATACTTTCAAATTTATTGATATTTTGCACAGAAATATTAAAAATAAATAAATAAATAAAATCTTAAAGTAATTTGTAAAATTAGGTTATCTATGTACACTCAAAGAAGATGAAAAGTTTTGTAATTTGAATTATGAAGATTTGACATTTGTATTATTACACTTTTGACACCTTCACATTGTCTTAATTGCTTTTTTATTTCCTAAAAATATACAATTAAACACCGATCTTAATCAGGATTGTTTATACTCCTTCCACGTGTCACCACCTACCGAAAAAGGTTTAAAAAAAAAAATCGTATCCTTTCACCGTAGTCGCGCAGATACTCACTTTTATTAAATTCAATGAAATATATTTTTTTTAATTCTTTAAATAAATTTATTGCTAGGCATAAACTATTTTTATGTGTATCTTTTATTCTCGATAAAAAGTAGAATCACAAACACATTTGGTAAATTGTCCCAAAAAAGAAAAAAAAATATGATAATTGATTGGCTTTGACATTTTTAATTTTGTTTGTCTTATCGTACGGTATTCTGGATTCCATAAATACAAGAATAATACATATTTATTTTTAGTGATTTAAAATTTTAGAAATTTATTTATTTATTTTCGTCCCGTTTATTCAAGCTAGAATTCGGATGACGTAATCATCTTCTTCACCAGAACTAGTGAAGCGTTCATCCACCCACGTGACTAGTACTGGACCTCACGTGATGAGTCGTTGATGACGTTGCGATCCACCATGGATCATCTCTGCCACGTGGAATGAGGCTACCTATAAAATACTCTCTCGTCCGAGCTCTTATAGACCTTAACGTGACCGAGGCTATCTCCCACCTTCTGCTCCGTTGAACATTCCCAAGCTAAAAGACAAAATATAAAAAGGATAAAAAAATTTAAAGATTTAGAGAGAGAAAGTTTGGGCTGGAGTTAGAGAGACAAACGTAGAGCCAGAGCTAGAAAGCAGAGAGAGTGTTAGAGAGAGAATTTTCCCGAGAAAGCTCAAGAAATTTCTTGTAGCTTCAGAGACATGGCAACGCCGCTGTCGGGGTTGCAACATAGGGACGGAGGTGGAGTGGCGGTTTTGTCCAATTCCGTCAGCAAGGTTGATTCGTCTTCTTCTTCTTCGTCGTCGCCGACAACGTATGATTGTTTAAAGAGCTTGGAGCCGAAGTCTCCGATTTTTATCTTTTTGCTATTTCACAAAGCAATTCGTAAAGAGCTCGATGCGCTTCACCGAATGGCCATGGCTTTCGCCACCGGCAAGCGCACTGATATTCGACCACTGCTCGAGTGCTACCATTTCCTTAGATCGATTTACAAACACCACTCCAATGCCGAAGATGAGGTCACAATCTTTTCATTTTTTTTTCTTAAATTTATTTACTTTTGAGTTTAAGAATTCAGCGACAATTCGTTTTTAGCTTGGTCGCTAAGAAAATTGAGGAAAGGAATTCGATTTGGAAACTCATAATTGGTTTGCACATTCTCTAGAAGATGAGAGTAGCCATTTGTATGTATTGGTTTGTGGCGGTTTCATTATTATTATTATTTTTTCTTTCTATAATTATGTTGTTTGTATTTTTCAAAGTTAGTGAAAACCTTGCTGGTAGTTGTATGTGTGTACATGTTGTATAAGATTATACTACCACTTCTAATTTTTTCTGAGGATTGTCATGGACTTTTAATAATTTTCTGGATAAAGGTTTGATGTTGCCCTGAGTCAACTTTCTATTAGTTTGTGATGCTGTTCACCACTTAAGTTTTCTATATGTACAAGTTCTTCCCACTTTTCGCTTTACATGACAATGCAATGGGAAAGAGTAATATTAAAAAGGAAAAAAATCTTAAATTTTGTAGTTGCATTTGCATTTGATGCTGTTTAATGTATTGGTGTTTGGGCATTGTCAGCACATCTGCTCTTATAGCGGATGTGGACTTAAAAAAGAAAAATAGAGTTTTTTTTTTTTTTTTGGATCTTTTGGGGTATAACTTTAGAGTCTCATGTTAGGAAATTTGCAGCAGGAACTTTTTTACTGGGCAGGAAAAATATAGAGTTTCTGTTTTATACTTTTGGGTGAGAAACCTGAGCATGTGATATATTGCAGTTGGCTACATTAAACTGGTACTAAAAAATGGGAAATATTGAATGACGTAAACACGAACGGAAAAGTGAGCCTGTATTTTGAAAGTATATTCCATGAATTCCTCTTCTGCTTTGACATATTAACGATCCAATATAGTAATGGATAATATAAGATACTGAAATCTTAAATTTCAATTTTTGGTACCTACCACTTAAGGAAAACAACTATTCACCTTTATATGGCCATTACTTGGTGATGGAGTTCTCCTGCTCAATTTCTGTTGAATTTGAAGTTTCTAACTGATTCCATGAAACTTTCTGATAATTACGTGATTACTTTTACACCAAACTCCACAATTTTCTGTTGAATTTGAAGATTCTAAACTGATTCCATGAAAGTGCCTGATAATTATGTAATTACTTCTGCTCCTGCTATATCTAATTCATCTAAACCGGTTTCCCAATCTAGCCATTTAATGATTTAACAATGATTTGACCTTTTTCACCATTTGTATTTTTGTTTATCACCAGAGATAATGACGACAAGATATTTTGCAACTACAGGTAATCTTTCCAGCTCTTGATATACGTGTCAAGAATGTAGCACAAACATACTCTCTTGAGCACAAGGGTGAAAGCAATCTTTTTAATCATCTGTTTGAGTTGCTAACTTGTAATGTACAAAATGATGAAAATTTCCCAAGGGAGCTAGCATCATGTACAGGAGCCCTACAAACATCAATTAGCCAACACATGGCTAAAGAAGAGGAGCAGGTACTTTTTCATTTACCAATACTTGCATTCTCATTTGTTTAATCCGACGTTATCTGGGAAAACTCTTAATCATAATGGAGTTTAGTTAATATGTAATGAGAATTTAAGATTTTCTTATGTAGTAGAACTTGATTTATTTTTGCAGACTTTCTGTGATTCGTTTCTAACACATAGGAGATACAATAATTAATGATAATCTTATTTGAAGAAAGATATTTAATTGAAAAATGTAGTTGTATGTTGTTTATTTCAATTTTGCATCTACTTTATCTTTATACCACCTCTCATGGTGATTATAGAGTTAGCTTAAAGATTCAGTTTTAGTGCCCTATGGTTCACATTTTCTGTTAGTATTGCTCCAGCTTGCTCAGTGTTTATAATTACCTGGTAATGCCACTCCTATTTGTTCAGTCTTTATAACAAGCGCAATTAATGATTACGTAATCAAGAAAGAGAAATATTATCAATTCTTACTCTAAATTGTTTTCACTCAATTAAAATTATATTAATTAGGTTTGTTCTGGAAAAAAATAATTTTATCATTTTCCCTTTTAACCATCTTTGGAAGGAAATGTAGAGCCTACGAAGGATTATTTGATATAATCTATGGTAGTGGCAATTTATTGTTTACAATTGTCATGCAGCTGTCTACACATCTATGTGAGAGACCACACATATATTACTTGAGACTAGGCCTTAGTGGTAAAAGGTTGAGTATTCTAGTTTATCAAGCTAACACAATGCAACATAATTAACACTCCGCCTCGTGCAGGCCCATCCAATAGTGAAACAGAAATTGTACCCTACACATTTAACACAATAAAATAACAAAAATGGGTCAGCAAGATTTGTAACTACATTTTAATACTATTTTAAGTTACCATTAATCCAAAAGCTTAAATTGCTAGGAAGTTGGCCAACTATATATCAAGATAACACGACACAACAAAGTTAACAGGAAAATGCAAAGAGTTGTGTAGATATAATCAAATCAGTAAGATGGATTTAATCCATGACATAGTATGGTGAGAGTATACAGGGTTGCTGTCTTTGTGATACATAAAGAAGCTTGATTTAATTTTAAGTGGAGGCTAATTGAAGGTGGGGAGCATTAGGAATATATGATTTTGATGACATAACACGTACACACATTCACATGTATTGAAAGAAAAAAATGCACATGTATATCAAACATTTTACGTTCATGCCCTTATTATATCTTCCTAATTATATGTTAGCATTTTTGCATGCTTGCTTTGTGTCAAAAGCATATTTCCGCTGGAGTCCATGCAACGGCTGTGAATTAAAAGACACTTTCTCTTTTGTTTTCTGAAATTTTACCCATTTTTCTGGGTACATTCTATCAATATGTAGTTGCTATAATGCTAATTTATTGCTGCAAGTCTTAAACAAAGGATTTTTCATTATATCTTCTTCAAAACTATCTCAGTCCATTTGTATATGACAATGCCAGGTTTTCCCTCTACTCATTGAGAAGTTCTCACTTGAAGAACAGGCATCTTTACTTTGGCAGTTTTTATGTAGCATTCCTGTAAATATGATGGCTGAGTTCCTTCCATGGCTTTCATCATCTATTTCACCTGATGAATACCAGGATCTACGGAAATGCTTAACCAAGATAATTCCAGAGGAAAAGCTTCTTCAACAGGTTGGGTTGATTTTTTTTAGTGCACTAAATTCTTTTTCCTTTGTTTTCCAAGTACAGTGAGCTGATTACATCTCTCGTTTAATGAAGGTCATTTTCACCTGGATGGATGAGAGAAGCAGTGATAACACAATTGACAGGTGTCTGGATGATCCTCAGGTTCGATGTTGTATTAGTTCATTAAATCGTAGCACAGACAAAATAAATTGTGCTTGTGAGGTCAGGACTGGAAAAAGGAAATATTTGGAGAGTATGGATCTTTCTGATTCTAATGAGGGGCATCCAATAAATGAAATATTGCTCTGGCATAAAGCTATCAAGCAGGAGTTAAATGAAATAGCTATGAAAGCAAGGGAGATACAAATTTCTGGAGACTTTACCAATTTATCAGCTTTCAATGAGAGATTGCAATTTATTGCTGAAGTTTGCATCTTTCATAGGTACCCTTTCTATTGTTGTGTCAAATCATGACTGATGGAGCATTTAATTGATGATTTGATGGAGTAATTTTTTTTCCTCTTTTTTTTTCCCTGGGTATGTATAGAGATAAAGGTTTCTTGCTCTAATTGTAGTCATCAATTATTTCCCCAATTTAGTGTGTTGCTGGGATGGACTATTTATTCTGCAATTGATGGTCTCAGGCTTTCCTTGTATTTCAATGATACAGAATCTTTTGTATCAGTTGATGCACTAAAGAAAGGAAATAGTCTTCATACTTCGGCCACTAGATAATGAAGTTTATGTTCAAATTTCATTTTTTGTGATTGTTGTTTGTTCTTCTTTTTCTTCTTCCTTTTCCTTTTTCTTTTTTATTCTCTTTCCCTTTTTAAATTTTAAATTTCATCTGACGTCTATAGCTGATCATTATGAATTACATTATGGCCACTTCTCAAAAGTACATTTGAATTGTATTATGGGCTTCTCATTCATCATGCTTTTGCATTTTTGTTTCCTCAAATTTATGTCAGATATCTGTAGCAGAGGAAGATTGATTTTTGAGTTTGTCTTAACAAAAATTTAATATTTATATCTTCTTTTAAAAAAAATAAAAAATTTCCTACATTTGTGTTTGAGTATTGTTACTTGGCTGGTTGCAGTATTGCTGAGGACAAGGTTATATTTCCTGCAGTAGATGGAGAATTATCTTTTTTCCAGGAGCATGCTGAAGAAGAAAATCAATTCAATGAATTCAGATATTTAATTGAAACTATCCAAGATGCAGGAGCAACATCTACAACACCTGAATTTTATGCAAAGTTATGCTCACATGCTGAGCAAATAATGGAAACTATACAAAGGCACTTCTGCAGTGAGGAAGTTCAGGTTATCTCTCCATATTGCTGCTGCAATTCATTATGGATTTGTTCCCCAAAAATAATCTTTATGGATGCACAGTAGTAATATTGGCCCCAATAATATTAAAGAAAACAAAGAGATGAAAACTTTGGTTCTTATTTATTTGATGGTGCAATAAATTAATCTTATAGCCATAAGGAGGTTGATCAGCTGTCTAATATTATCCATCTTATTTGGCTTGATAGGATATTAGAACCTGTATTTTGTTGACAACATGTTTAATTACTTTGAAAAATAGAACCCCTAGCACTAATATTCCTTTTTGTTTCTTAAAGCATCTGCTAACTCCCTGTATTTCTAGGTTCTTCCACTTGCTCGAAAGCACTTCAGCTTCAAAAGACAGCGGGAAATTTTATATCAAAGTTTGTGCATGATGCCCTTAAAATTAATTGAGCGTGTCTTGCCATGGTTAATGGGGTCACTGACTGAAGATGAATCCAAAAATTTTCTTAAAAACTTGCAATTGGCAGGTCTTATATCTATCCTTTATATGGCCTCTTGTGGGAATATATTAGTATTCAACAAAATCTTTATGTAATTAATTTCTGACATTGTATACTTGTGTGATTCAGCTCCTGCACGAGATTTTGCTTTGATAACGCTCTTGTTGGGTTGGGCTTGCAAGGCTCGTAAGCAGGGTTTATGCTTGTCTTCAAGTGCCATTGGTTGCTGTCCTATTAAGGAGTTCGCAGATATTCAAGATGATTTTGCTCAGTCAGTTTGTGCTTGTGCATCTGCATTGTCTGCTAAAAACAGCTTGATTTCATCTCAAGCAAATGATGTTAAAAGGCCAGTCAAACGAAATGTTACTGAGTCATGCAAAATTAGTAATTCTCCTTGTCCTTCAGAGACTACAAATGACCATAAGAAATGTTATGATGATCAGTCCTGCTGCGTCCCTGGTTTAGGAGTTAATAGCAATAATCTGGGGTTAAGTTCTCTTTTTGCGGCTAAGTCTTTGCGTTCCTTGTCTTTCAGTGCTTCTTGCCCATCTCTTAACTCCAGTCTTTTTGTCTGGGAAACAGATAATAGCTTTTCTGATATTGGCTCTGGAGAACGCCCAATTGATACTATCTTTAAGTTTCATAAAGCCATACAGAAAGATTTGGAGTATTTGGATGTTGAATCTGGAAAACTTAATGATTGTGATGAAACATTCCTTCGGCAATTTAGTGGAAGGTTTCGTCTTCTGTGGGGTTTGTATAGAGCTCATAGTAATGCGGAGGATGATATAGTGTTTCCGGCTTTGGAATCCAAAGAGACACTTCATAATGTGAGTCATTCATACACACTTGACCATAAGCAGGAGGAAAAATTATTCGAAGATTTTTCGTGTGTTCTTTCTGAGCTTTCACACCTTCATGAAAGCTTGCAGAAGGCCTACATAAATGGGGATTTAGGTGAGAGTCATATGGACTATTTGGCTGTCCAAAGTAGTGAATGCGTTAGAAAGTATAATGAGCTAGCTACTAAGCTTCAAGGAATTTGCAAATCTATAAAAGTGACATTAGATCAGCATATTTTTAGAGAAGAACTTGAGCTTTGGCCATTGTTTGACAAGCACTTCTCTGTGGACGAGCAAGACAAAATAGTTGGCCGCATAATTGGGACTACAGGTGCCGAAGTGCTCCAGTCAATGTTACCATGGGTGACTTCTGCACTTACTCAGGATGAACAGAATAAAATGATGGACACTTGGAAGCAGGCAACCAAAAATACAATGTTCAATGAGTGGCTTGATGAATTCTGGAAAGGAACTTCAGATTCAACATCACAAGCTGAATCCTCAGGATCCAGTATTCCTCAAGAAGGTTTGTACTCTTCTTGGTGTATTGATTTATAAGAATTCTATAAGTTTTGCTTTATACGGCCCGTATTCTTATTGCTTTTTCATGAAAATTTTCCTGTTCCTTTATAAAAATGCTATCTACCACTTTTAGATTGTGTACATTGTTGGGCCCACTTCTTTTCAGCTTAAGGTTTTGAAAATATTGGTAACTTAACTTCCCTGAAGAATTTATATTTGGGCATCTGCTCTGTGACATTTAAATTCATGGTGTGGAGTGTGGACAGGTCTTTCTTTGGAAGCTTTTCTTCATTGAGGGTGGGGTTGGAAATGCTCTAGACCTCTAGACTTATCCTATTGCCATCCTTTTGAAAAGTGTTTCAGTGGGCTGCATTTTGCTTTGTTTATGATTTTCTAATCAATTTATTACCCAACCAAAATGATTTTGTAATCAATTCACTGTCAGTACCATCAGAGAATTTTATTGGAAATAATAATCTCAGTTTAGTTTGACATCATCCTGTTTTAGGTATTGAATTTCAAGAAAGCTTGGACCAGAGTGATCAGATGTTCAAGCCGGGTTGGAAGGATATTTTCCGGATGAATCAAAATGAGCTTGAATCAGAGATCCGAAAGGTTTATCGTGACTCTACTCTTGATCCAAGGAGGAAAGCGTATCTTGTACAGAATCTTATGACTAGGTTAGCTCTGATGATCTTAATCCTTGCAAGCTTGCCTAGATTTTCTTTATGTCTTTGGGCTGATACAATTAGTGAGTGCCTCATAAAAAAATGCTCTACTCTCCTAGTCCTGGATCTTGACCTATTAATAAATCACTTGTTTGTTTCAGCCGCTGGATAGCTGCTCAGCAGAAGTTACTTAAAGGAATAGATGGAGAAACTTCTAATGGTGAAGATGTAGCAGGACGCTCACCATCATTTCAAGATGAAGAGAAAACTGTGTTTGGGTGTGAGCACTACAAAAGAAACTGCAAACTCCGTGCTGCTTGTTGCAGAAAATTGTTTACATGTAGATTTTGCCATGACAATGTGAGCGACCACTCAATGGATAGGTAATTTTTCTGATATTAATATTTTCATTTCAAGTTGGGTTATCATGTTTCTGAATGTTGTGTTCAATCATTTCAGGAAAGCAACGACAGAAATGATGTGCATGCGCTGCTTGAACCTGCAGGCAGTTGGGCCAGTTTGCACGACACCTTCATGCAATGGTTTTACCATGGCAAAATATTATTGCAATATATGCAAATTCTTTGATGATGAAAGGTACATGATTTCTTAGTCTTTTACTATCAACAACAGTAATTGGTACTTTTCAAGAGTCCTAATCATATCTTTTGTTGTCAACAAGTCTAAGTTTCTAATAATTCCTTTTCATTGACCCATACTTGAATTGAACTCTGGTACTCCGAAGCCCTATTTATTATTTTAAAAAGGGCTAATAATGCTCTGTCTGCCTGAACTTTCATGTGTTCTGTTACTCCGAAGCCCTATTTATTATTTTAGAAAGGGTTAATAATGCTTTGTCTGCCTGAACTTTCATGTGTTCTTTGCTCAACCATCAAAGTACAAAATCTTCACATTGCTCTATAATCAATGTTATATGTCAAACTAATATAGTTATGCATTTTTTTGATTGGTTAACATTTTCTAGTCAAATGCCAGGAATAATTGTTAAAAAGCGGCCTCAACTTCAGTATACTGTATCTAATAATTTTTGTGTAACAGAAACATAGGTGGTGAAGAGTGCTTGTAACCTAACGAGTCTAACATTTATGCTTCTACTAAAATATGAAAAAGTGGCTTATGCTGGCCTAAGTACTTCAAGACAACAAGGCCATTGTTTATTTCTTCCTCGAAAGCTTACAATGATAATGACCCATATCATTGTTATCGCCTTTGTACTTTTGCACCCTGCATAATTCTACAGATGTTCTTATTGAACTTCCTGATGGATGATCATCTTTATTTTTCCACAGAACTGTTTATCATTGCCCATTTTGCAATTTATGCCGTGTTGGGGGAGGTCTTGGCATTGATTTTTTCCATTGCATGACTTGCAATTGTTGCCTGGGGATGAAGTTAGTGAACCACAAATGCCTTGAGAAGAGTTTAGAAACAAATTGTCCCATCTGCTGTGATTTCTTATTTACATCAAGTGCAACAGTCAGAGCTCTTCCTTGTGGCCATTACATGCATTCTGCTTGCTTTCAGGTCTCTATGTCTCTCAAACTTTTTTCCTCATTCCACTCATCTTGTACTTTCAATTGTTAAATGTCTTTCCTCTAAGTGGTTGAAATTTGATTTCCTACCTTATAAATTTCTGTTAGGCATACACTTGCAGTCACTACACCTGTCCAATTTGCAGCAAATCCTTGGGAGATATGGCGGTAAGTGTACTTATCTTTTGCATTTGTTTTTTGTATGCCAGTGTTTTATTTCATTCCCACTTAGAAAACTGAAATTGGTAATCAGTGGATTAAAGGAAGAGTAGGAAATTTGTAATTTGTTTGCACAAGAGTCGTCAGCAAATGGTGGTTCTGTTAGAACTTGGAATGGCTATTTTTTATATAATCAAATTCTGAGGGTTAAACCATTTTGTTACTTTTTTATCTTATTATGTTGCTCACGTGTTTTGGGGTTACTAATGAAACCACCATTTATGAAAATATTATGAACTTTCTAGGGCTGCACTACCATTACCTGCAAACTGATGCTTGACATACAATGAACTTTCTTTAACAATTTCTACTCCTCGTCAGGTATATTTTGGCATGCTCGATGCATTGTTGGCAGCTGAGGAGCTCCCAGAGGAATACAGGAATCGTTGTCAGGTATTTTCTTCCTCGTTTCTTTACTGCATTTCTTTCCAAACATACCATTGTCACCATGATAATGTAAAACCCAATCCACCTGATTTAATTTATCTTCATGACAATAATTATGTTATGTGTAAAGTAAAATTGCATGGCAAAATTCCAGGATATTCTCTGCAATGACTGTGATCGGAAGGGAGCGGCTCGGTTTCACTGGCTATATCATAAGTGTGGGTCTTGTGGATCCTACAACACGAGAGTGATCAAGAGTGAGACGACGGTGAACACCGACCGCTCTGCATCGGATAAATGACAGGTTTCTATTTCTTCTTCTACCAAAAGAGAAAAATGTATACTTAATATACAAAGTTGAGTTTGTAGATACTTGTACAGTATACATGACATGCAGTTTTCCGGTATACCAGGACACTTTTTTTTTCTTTTTTTTTTTTGTGTGTGTATTTGCCATCATAAATACACCCCTCTATGGAAGAAGAGAGCACAAAACAGAGCAATTATGTATAGACAATATTTGCTAACTGCCTTAAATTTTCAAACGAATCGCTGAGCGCAGTTTCTCTCAACATCTTTTTTTAGTATGAAAATCTTTTCTTTCTTTTTTCTTCTTCAACTCCTATGGCTGATATTAGGGTCTAAACAAAGTAATAATTCAGAAAATAATGGGTTTAGGATTGTCCGCTTTAATATTATCTTTTGTGTTCGAACTATTTGGATCAATTGATTTAAATAGTTTTCAAAATTAAAAAAAAAATAATAATTACAATAATAATAGCTAATCAACTGTGAACTCAGATCACCTATTACTCTCATCTTCTATCTTGCCAATTAAAATTTAATGTGTCCATTATTTAGTTTTTTTTGTCTCTTATACTTGAATAGGTATTAAATTCTAACTAGGAGGCAGAGAAAAAAACAAGTGATCTGGATTCATCTAATGTTCCAATTGAGCAACAAAATGCTAACCAAATGTTCAAGAAGGAAATTGTTTTGATTGTCATTTCTCGATCTTTTCATGGTTGGGCTCTGGCCAGGCCTTATAGGCTGAGCAGAGCCTCGAGACAAATCACTTTGGGGTACATGTAGTGATCTCTTTTCTTTTTTTTTTCTTTTTTTCTTTTTTTCTTTTTTTCTTTTTGTATTTTATATGAAACAAAGTTTTGCAAATCAAAATGAAAAAGCGTGAAATAAAGGCCCAAAAGTAGACATTTTAACAAATTACGGAGTCGAGAATTATTTTTTAATTTAAGAAATATACTTATTCGACTAATTTTTAAAAGAAAAATAATAATATTATGAAGTTGGATGCACATTTTTTTATTTATTTTTTATCAAAACCCACCAGGGTCTACAATGAGCTTTCGAACTTTGACCCTCAATAATGACCCATATATCATTGTGGTCATGCTCATCCCTATGGACCCATAAAATACCAGGACTGTAGCACTTTGTGGGTGAGCCCAAGAGTTAAAAAAGGACTCTAATACTCTGTGGGTGAGCCCAAGAATGAAAAATGGACTCTGATACTCTGTGGGTTAGCCCAAGAGTAAAAGATGGATTTTTAATTTTACATGTGTTTCATGAAGCTGTTTTATTATAAATAAAATATAAATATTATATCATTATTTTTTGTGCATGTACTTACTTTCCCTGTAATTTTCTCTTAAATACTTCGTACTTATTTTCTTTGTAAAGAAAGAAAATCTGTAGTAGTTTTCAATGGCCAAACGTAACTTATGGTTCTCATAGAAAATATTTTTCAACAAAAAAAAAGAAAAAAATAATTTTTTTTCCCATTTAGCTTAAATTTATATAAACAAGCTCATAAGACTTAAAACTACTTTTTATCCAAGGATCCCAGAGCTCAGCCTTTAAATTCAAATTCCAGGACTAAAAAAATTATAAATGTGGCTTCAACCACTCCATAATATATATATATATATATATATATTTTAAAAATGAATAAATAAATTGATTACAATTTATTGTAAATGAAAATTCTGAGAAATGTCTCCTATTATAAATAGGATTGAGCTTTTTTTCATTATTTTTTTCTGTAAATTATCTAATATATATATATATTAAATAAAATAATAATAATAATAAAAGAAAAAGAAAAAAGAATACTCTCCCTGGAAATAGCAACAGTTTACTTGGAAACAGCTCCTCTAAACTCTACCCGAACGTTAAAACCGCTCCCTCTGTCTCGTAATTTTATTTTTATTTTTTTTATATATATTTTTTCATTCATATATATATAAATTTCGCGGCGATTCTCAGAGCCTATACGAAAATCTTCCTTCCTCTGCCTCTCATTCTCTGAAACCTTACAATCAAAATACAGAAAAAAAGCAAACAAAGAATTACGAAAAAGAAACATAGTGAGCAGATTCTGAAGAAGGAAGTTCATGGCTATGGCACCTGAAAGATCAAAGCAACTCCACAACTTCTCTTTACCTTGCCTTAAATGGGGCAACCAGAAGTACCTCAGGTGCATCAAAATCCCTTCAAACGGCGACGTACCATCTCCGACCCTTCTTCCATCTTCTGGGTCGGAGTTGAAATCTGATCAATTACGTGCCAAATCCATCGCTGCCAAGAATTCCATTCCGAAACCATTTTGTGATTCGAGGCTCGAATCGAACACCCACATGGACTGCGATTTGGATGAAGACAGCAACATCGAGGCGGTTCGTGAAAAGCTCCTGCTTGATCTCGAAGTGGCGGCAAAAAAGCTCAAAGTTACTGCTCTTGAAGAAGGAGCTAAAGACGAGTCGGCGGAAGCGACCAGACCTTGGAATTTGAGGACCAGAAGAGGCGCGTATAACGTACCCACCAAGCAAGTGAAGGTTAACGATCTGGGTTCGTCCCCGGTGAAGAAGTCATCTCCAAAGAGACCAAAGTTTTCGCTTTCGCTATCCAAGAAAGAAGTGGAGGAGGATTTTGCTGCCATGGCCGGGATTAGGCCTCCGAGGAGGCCTAAGAAGAGGTCTAGAGCTGTGCAGAAGCAATTGGATGTAAGAAGTTTGAATCTTTTTTGGTGTTTCTTTTTGTTTGGTTGCTGAGACTGTGGGACAGAGAGATTAATTAGGCTTAATTTTGAGACAATTGGCTGTTTAAATTCCGAGACTTTAAAAATGATCATGTTTCAAGTAAACTTTTTTATTCTGGTTTCTTTAATTATTCAACGATATCTAATTCTCAATTTTGTTTTTCTTCTTTTTGTCGTCGATTTTGCAGTTACTGTTCCCGGGATTGTGGTTGACGGAAGTTTCACCAGATTCATACAAAGTCGATGATGTTCCCGAGTCATGAAAGGTGACCATGTCGTCCTTTTTCTTTATGTGGCACTTCTTTGTTTGCTATCATTTACGACTCGGCTCTATAAGTTGGTTCTTTCTTTCAATGTGTGCAAATTACAATTTCTAACAAGGCGGCATTTTTGTTTTACAGGGACAGAGATAAAAAAGTATCCGAGAGTTGCCAGTTTTCTGCTTGCAGATTACTTGGGCATTGTGAATTAAATAATGGTAAAAGCATATGATTGATGTAAATTGAGAAAATTAAATAAAATGGCATTTGGAAATAATATTCCTGACCTCCTGTTGTGTATTAGAATTAGATTCATTTGCTAATGGCATTTGCTAATGGTATTGATTATCTCCAGTCCTTGTTTTGATTCTGGGATTTTTGGTGTAAAAATGCTGTGGCTCATTTATTGTTTACATGAAAACGAATTATCAAAATTTCTGACACATTGAATTTTTCTTCCTTATGTTCATGACGTAGATACAAACCAAGGCATTAGCCAAAGCTACACAAATCGATTGAGTGTTGATTGTTTCAAGATTTTATCGTTGTTATTCTACTTCTACATATTTTTCAGTTGGGTGCAAAGTAAATGACATCATAGTCAGTATTACTTGGAAGTCAATGCCCATCAAGCAGTCCTTGCACTTGCAGATTTTAAACAGTAGTTTATTTACAGATCAATGCTTCTAATTTGAATCTTATGGCTCAGAATTAAATTTCTTTTCAACCTAAAAAATAAACTAGTTGTTTATACTTCAATAGACTAAGCTTGCTCAAGTACTCAGTCCTGAATTCTTACTTTTTGAAAGGTTAGGTTATTGCAGTGGTTCTAAATTGTGTTGACAGAACCATCAGTATGTAGACACTTTTAATTTGCAGACATCCTAAATATCCGAAACTGAAAGTCGGAAAAGCATATATCTGTTGGGGTCAACATTGTCTTCTGCAACCAAAAGCTAACAGCAATCTTCGCTCTTGTTTTCTTCTGCCAGGCAACCATAAATATGCAATTGAAGGTAACTGTTCTATCCCACAATGCAAGCTAATATATCTATGAAGTTGCCTCAGCTTCCTCTTTCTGCCTCTTTGATGTAGTAATTATAGTGAACCATTTGATTCTTAAGCTTTTCAATAAACAAATATATAAAATTGCATGTTGATTAGAAGGGTTTCACGAGCATTAAATCCCTTTGCTTTGGCATTAACATTCTTAACACTCCTAATACTTCCCCCCAGTATAAATGATGGTAAGTTACTGATAGTCACTGAGACATTGACAGAATCCAGTTCTCTTTCATGTCAGCCGGGACTTGTAGATCATGTTTTGTGATGACTTGGGGGCGTTTTATATGCCAGTCCAGTTGGAGATCAGTTGTGTGCTCCTCAATTTTTGGCATTGAGTAGCTGGTGCATATTATTGATACACTTCTATTCATTTTTGTCCTCTTTGCCTGTACCTGCAAAAGCTGAGTTTCCATTTGAGCAATTATCGGTATCAAACCTGTCACAGTTTTTCTTGGAAAGGTCCAAATAATTAATCTGATTTTACATCAGTTCTAACACAGTTTTTTTAATTTTCTTCCAGAGATCATCAAGAACATTCGAAGCTAGATAAGGGAGGCATTGCATATATTTAACCATTGTGCTTTTTACTCACTTGAAGAATTTTTATGTGCTAGTGGACCACATCATTCTCCACACAAAATGTCATATCATACTTTGCCATTGTAGCGGCAAACAGATATGTTAAGAACCAGGGCTTTGTTAACAGCTCAGCTAATGACTCGCTAAACTTGGTTTGTCAGATCCTAACCAGCATTTAAAGTGCAAAATCTACTCAAGCTAGACATTGACTAAATGACCTTTGTGGGCTTAATAAAGGTAAATTTTACATAGGTGTACAACCATCATGGTTTAATTAACTAGAAAATCTTGGCCCTTGTTGTTCAGATGGCAATAATATCTTGTCTTTTAAGGTCAGATTGTGGGTGTGCCTTAAAAACATTGTTACCAAAAACAATATATATATATATATATATATATATAGGAAAAAAAGCACTTGGCCCTTAGGGAGTGAATGAGAAAAAACAAAACAGAAGCTTAAACACTTAATCTTGTGTGACCAGAATAGGTAAATTCAGAGAACCAAGCACCTTTCAATTCGGAGCACCAAGCACGTTTTAATCCTTGTGTGCCTACATTTGGGGCTTTGTTTTATAGCGTCACTGCTGCATGATTCATAGACCCATTTAGTCTTTCAAGCTGGGTCTTGAATTTGAGTCAAAGACCCCAACAAAATCTGGTTATTGTTTACAAGCATGTGGGTTTACGTGTATAACTCTGGCCCTCTCCATGAAAACAAATGTCTAAAGGATAAGTCTAAACACACCACAAAAGGCAGGATAAGTCTAAACACACCACAAAAATTACATTTACTCGCTCATATATGTGTATACAGATTTATTTGAAGAGTGCATATATGTGGACAAATAGGCTAGCCCTGTGGGCCTGGGATTTGGGCTCCAAAATTATCTCGATGTCTGCAGTAGTAACCAGCTTGGGCTTGAGTCATGGTTTCGTCACTACACGGACTTGCTTTCCAATTGAGTTGTGAGTTTTGAGGTGATAAATAAATGTCATTAGAATGCACGTTTTTTTTTACGCCTTGTATATTTTCTGTAAAATACACATTAATCTTGATGTTTCTTACACCAAAAAAATAATAAAAAATCTTGAGGGGACCTACAAAGTAAGTTGGAATCTATACATCCAAAAATCCTCATGGTTATGGTCAGTGGATTTTTCTAAGAAATATAATTGTGAGACATTATTATTTTGTGGAATTCCCCATATATATATATAAAAGATCTGAAATATCAAGGATTTGAGGCAAGTAAAGAGACCAAAATGAGGAACAAAAGTTAATAATACAGTTTGACATTTTCAACCCCTTGAGAAAAAAAAATCATTATTTGAAAAACCATCTTCTTACCTAACTAATTTTATTTTATTTTTTCCCTTTTTTTTTTTGGACTCTAAGATTTCTTTAAAACACTTGACTAATTTTTTATATCTCTATCTCTATCTCATTAGTCTCATGTAATACCAACAACACCATTCATAAAGTGAGCATTGGCCTATACACATTGAACACCAAGCACCCCTTAACTATAAAGCTTTGTGCTGCAAATCTCATCTTGACCCTAAATTTAAAAGTTGAAGAAACAAACACAGGGCACGGTCCGTGACCAATCTAAAACTAGCATCAAAAAAGTTGATGACTGATGCAGACACGAAATTTAGGAAAGTGAATATGGCATTTTTTTAAAAAAAAAAAAATTTCATAATGGGTTTGTTTTTTATGGTTTTTTTCAATCCCAACCCCATTGAATTTAGTCCTCTTTTTTGTCTTAATCACGATCCTAACCAAAAAAACAAAAAAAGGAAAAATCTTTATCACCCACAAAGACAAAAAAAAAAAAAGGGTTATACCAAAAAAAGAGCATCTCTTAAATAAACAAAAAGCACTCCTTATAATGTGCTAAGAAAAAAAAAAAACAAGAATAGGGACAGACCCCCCATTATTATGGGCGGTACCTTGTTTTTGTGTCTGCTAAGCTTGTGGCGCAGGAATATGCATGAACCTTCCAAGCCTTTCTCTATCCCTCACTCTTTTTTTCTTTTCTTTTTTAACATTTTTTTGTTGACTGTACAATAACACAAATTAGCTTTCTTGGAGATTTTGAAAGCAGAACACCCTTGGTTTTGTCCCTTCTAAGCTTATTAATACTTTTCTTCCTTTACAAGCTATATATTCCATGTTCTGGAATACAAGTATTAAATAATAAACATTGGAACATGAAATTTCATGACAATTTACTGCACCAGTAAATTGAAATGAAAGAAACCCAAAAAAAAAAAAAAAAAGACTAGGTTATTTCTTGCTCTTTTTGTCTTTACCATGGTGTAAAAATGAACCTAAGCCAAAAAATTTTGCAGTCCCTTTAGAAATGTAAGGAGGAGGAACATTTAATACTGGAATGATCCTAACACCATTGTTGGCATTATAAGATCCTCCATGGTTCTTCTTCAAAGATAGCTTCTGTTGAACTGTATAAGGGTTTGAGTTTGAAGATGATGATGATGATGATGAAACCGAGGCTGACTTTGCCATGGAAATTGATGGTTGCTGCTTTGAACTCTGCCTGTAAAAATCCTTAAACAATGATCGTTTCGGATTCGGCGCAGACCCGGTTGAATTGCTTCTTAATAAAAGCGGTAATGAGCAAAGCAAACTCCTCTTGTTCTCACAGTTTAGACTGCTACTTCTCTTGAAACCCCAAAAGGACTTGGAGGACTGAGGCTTTTGCTGCATATTATCAGAGCTTACAACCATGGCTTCCTTGGCACTCTCTTTCTTTGGGTTAGGCAGAGGAGGAAGTAAAGAAAAAGATGGGTTCTTTTCAGTACCTTTCGCTGGTTTTTGTGAACCAATAACTCGAGGTTGTGTGGGAAGGATTACTCCATGAGAGAAAAGCTCATCAGCTGAAGAAGATTCATGGCCACCACAGCTGCTTGTAAAGCTGAATTCGAAGTCACAGTTTATGTCCAACAGTGATGCGTCGCTTCTCGATTCGTGGTGTCCAACTGGTTCAACATCTTCATGGCCAAGATCACTGGAGAAAGAGATTCTTGGTGGAGTTGTTTCTGAACACATTTCGATCATCTCGAGGCTTCTGATTCTAATCCAAGAGCATATAAAAAGAAAACTTAGGAGCAAAGTTTTAGAATCATTGAGATTCAAATATGACGGGCTAAGAAAGAAGAACAATTAAAAGGGATTGAAAATTGACTAATTGGGTTGGACTTGAGAAGTCAGCAGTAGAGCACACGGAAAATATTTGAATTTTAAGGCAACAAAGAAGACAAAAAGAAAGAATAGCACAACTTTCTCTTCTTACCCAAGTTTCAAAGGCTGCAAGTGATTCTATAAGAGAATTCAGAGAGCTGCAGAGACTCTAAATATACTCTCCTGTGGAAGTGAAAGCAGAGAGAAGAAAAGTCCCTCTATTATTGTTGTTTGTGATGACAGTAGAAACAAAAGATAAAAAACACCAGATAAATTCTGATGACAATAAAGTAAAATATGTTGTCTCTAACAACTTTGGATGAGAAATATGAATATATATATATATATATATATATATGTATATATACATATATATAAGAAAAGCTCACAGAGAATCATTGAGGAAAGAGAATAGGTATATATCTGACCTGGCCAATGCTTGAAGAGGTAATAATCATAAGAGGCAGAGGAACACTGCAAATAAAGAAGAATAATGAAAAAAAAACTATGGAAAAAAAAGTGCATTACTTGAGAAGCAAATTAAACCTCGGCTACACCCATTTGATGGGCACAGTAGTTTGATTTGAAAGTCAGGAAGCTGAGGTTTATAACCTTGTTTTTGGAGAAGTACAGGAATATTAATGCAAGAGAAGCCTTTTTTTCTTTTTCTTTTTTTTTTCTCTTTATATATGATGAAGAGAGTCCATGTCTCTCTCTCTCTCTCTCTCTCTCTCTCTCTCTCTCTTTCCATTTATTGGACTTTTTTGGGTCTTCTATCTTAACCACTGACTGAGCATTTTCTTCTCTTCCAAAACTTCTCTTAACACTCTTAAAATTAAATCTAAGGTAGAAGAACTTTCTCACATTTGTAATTGTAACATTTCCCATATATATTTTATTTCTCTTTTTTGGTTCTAATCTGCAAACTTTCTAATCTATTATAATTATTTGATTGCTCATTTACAGCTCAGTAGTAATTGTATTGAGGTGATCTCTTTGTTAGAAGCTATGGCATATATACCAAATATAGTCATGAACTTTGCTTTCTTAAAACTTCAAGTCTCAGCACCTTTGTGTCCACCTAAGTTGCATTAAGTGCATATATAACCCATCTTTGTTCCATTTTTAGATAAAACCATTTTTGTCATTTTCGTTGAATTGTTTTTATTTCGTTAGGGTACAATTTTGCAACATAATATAGGCTAATTTGACATGTCAAAACTTGGAACCAGTCAAGTTCAACTTGCTAAGCAAGAGCTCTCAAGTTTGACCTAATATTGATTAATCAAAGATTGATCAATGAACACAAAATACAGGTCACTACCGGTTCTTGGCTCTTTGATCACCTACTTGTGACAATGGTAAAACAATTATGAAAGCTCTTCCTTTTTCTTTCTCTCTCTCTCTCTCTCTCTCTCTCTCTCTCTCTATCTCTCTCTTTTTTTCTTCTTTAATTTGGTAGAGAGTTGTAATTGAGCCAAATGGGCAGACGAGGCTACCAAAGATCTGAAAGTTAACAATTTTCATTATCAAAATCTTTTATCATTGATCAATTATTATATTGCCTGTGATGAAAGAAACCAGCTACCAACCAAATCCAATCTATTTAAGTCCACTGTTGAAACTATTCCAGATTAGAGGCCTCCTCCACTTAGGTGTGCTTGTTTGGTAAGCAATAGTAATAAGAGTGATGGAATGGTATAACTAATTATTAAAAAAAAGTAAAATACGATTCATAATTTTATATTTATCAGCAACCACATGGATATTCTATCAATTTACAAATACATCCTTGATTCTCTGCCTGATAATTGCCTCCTTTCTAGCACTGAATATACAATTTGTTTTTCTAAAACAATTGACTATTTAAGAAAAGAAAAGAATAAAGGGGTTCTGAGAGTTTTATTTCCTTGTAAATGGGACCCAAAATTCAACCATTGGCCACCAAAGATTTCATCTTTATCATTTATATAATGTGATTACTCATTATCTGACTTTGTGGACTTTAATAATCAATAGAAGTTAATATAGAGATTAGTTTTGAGAGACAGTTTGAAAAAACTTGTTTTACATGTAGTGTGTATTAATTTGCAAACATGCAATCCATCTTTATATATATATATAATTAAATTAGCCCAATTATTGAGGTGGGGTTTGGCTTACTTTGAACATTTCCTTTCACTAAAACCAATATTGTATAGATTGGTTGGTGTGAAATCTGTTTGACAAAATCTTTAAAACCTATAATTATTTCCGCAGGACTTAACATTGCTGTTTGCTCAAGTAAAGTGAAACCTCTTGTCCTCCTAATGTGTTGACAAAACATCAAAAATAGTAAGAAATTTTTCAAATTCATGGACATTTTTTGTTGACACTAACCTTTTGAGTCCCTTAAAGCTAAACAATATAAAACAAAATAAAAATCAGAACCTGAAATTTTCATTCACAACAAAGCTAATGAGAAAAGGCAATTTTAGGGTAAGGGTTTTGTCAAAGACCATCCCTCTCCCTTATTTACTGAACTCTTTCCTAAGATCAAGAAAGAAAAAAAAGAGTATTAATTTTCCTGGAAAATTGCATCCTTTTAAAAGCTACCGCACTAGAGAAGTTCTAACCTTTTCAACATTTTTTTTACAGTTATTGCAGTATCATATTCATAGTCCATCATAAATTATGCGAGGACAAAGACAAATTGAAAGAAAAAGAATGAACTTCCAGCATCAAAATCTGAGTTTTCTTGTTCTAGAAGAAATTCAAAATGTACTTCTTTATTGGCTAATCTAAGTTTAAAGGCTAACAATCTTTTTCGATGAGCATTGTCTTCTTTTTTTGTATAGTGGGGTCAGGGCTAAAACTTAGGTTAAGAGGGCACAATTCTCACAGATGAAGAGTCCAGATCTGTGACATTGATAGGAAAACTGTGAGGCACGGGAGGTGGTGTCCTCTTTGGGTGTGCATGGACCCCAATAGACTATCACTGTTTGCATTTCTGGCTATCTTCCATGTGATCAAAAAGCCATTTTGTAAAATGGACAGCTATAGATTCAAAGGCTCCTGATGACAAACAAAAAAAAAAGTACTTGTTTTGCATTGCTTGATTCTTTGCTCAAACAACGGCAAATCCACCCACTCCCAAACCCTTTTGTGGACCCTCAAGGCATCTTCTAAGGATCAGCTTCAGATTCATGGCAGAAACTGGTACTGTGATTCTGTAATATGATCAGGAATGTAAGCAAAGCATATATATATTTACACATCACCAAACCTTGCAGTTTCTGATAGATCTGTGTCTGATTACATCAAATGGAGCAGCTTTAATGGGTTATTCATGGTGGACCCTGATCAGTATGGAAATACTAGACCACAAAAATACCATTTTATTGTATCTCCCCAATACACAAGAAAGGAAAACCAGTTCATGTGGAAATGATTCCATTGTATGTGTGGTGGTGCCCATTTAAAAGATGCTTTTGTTAGAGTACTTCGATAGAGGGTTGAGACTTGAGAAGAGAAAGAATAAAAGGCGAAAGTATTTTTCCAAGTACCCTTACTGCTTTTATAGAAAAGAAAAAAATTAAAAAAAAATTTGGGTTAGGGACCCTTCCTGCTTTTATAGGATTGCCATGGTGATCCACAAAAGAAAGGTATATGAGAATGATTAAAAAAAAAAAAAACCATTTTCAAAAGTAAAAACACAAAGTTGATATCTTCGTGTAGACTTCATGAAAATATTGGCTATTGCCCATTTCACTTTTTTTGGCTTTTGCAATTTGGAAATTTGTTAGGTAGCTTTTAACTCACTCCAATATTCACCATGATGTCTTCACCATGTTATGTTGCCATCATCCCCACTAGAACACCTGCTTCTTCATTCACACTTATCTGATCTCCCCAAGAATCCACATACTTTATATTGGTCCAAACTTAAAAAGCAATTGTAAGTTTTTTTGTTTTTTTTTGTTTTTTTTTTAAGTGTAATTATTTCCACTTCAACAAGTCTCTGTTAGATAGACAAAATCCAAAATAGAACAATATAGTTTCCCCTAATATATACTATAGAATTCATAAAAGTTTTATATTTTCAACGAGTAATTAACTTGTACAAAATTTTTAACACAAATAATTCTTTTGAAAAAACAAAAAAAAAACATTACATTCAATATGGGTTTTTTTCTTTTGAACCCCTCCTTTCGTGGGGTCCTATGCAAATGACCCTGCTTTGCATAGGCAAGGGCATTCGAATATTGTTAATTCGACCCTAATAATAAAATCCAAAATAATTGCACAAGTTCATTTATATGAACAAATTGCATACAAATAGAAGAGCTTCCTAAGAGTAATCAACGAAGATCAATTACATCAAAATTTAGACTGGGATTCATATAAACATCTGTACAGGCCTTGTAGAGAGGTCCACCATCTGGAGGCTGATTATGCGGATGAAATCCACGTTGCTGGCATTGTCTAATGATTGACATTCCACCAGGTGTTGTCAACCGGAAAATGCCATGCTTTCTTTTATTATTACATGCACAAAAACAAAGATTAAAATATATTAAGCTAACTATATAATATAATTTACATAAAAAAAAATGTAACTTGTGGTCAAAGACAACTCTGTATTTAAAGATTTTATCGAACCTCGTATCTCTTGGTGCCATAACAATTGCTACGGATTCTGGCAACATAATCTGAAGAACATAAAAGAAATTATTATTATTATTAGCAGTCATTGTGCATTGCTTCTGTCTTAGTTGCGGAGGATCTTCTTCCCTTGCAAAGTGGATTTTGTTTAAAGTAATGGTCAAGTAAGGGTAATTAAGAAGTATCACTCTCATAGGTTAAACAATTGGTTCAAAAAAGAAAAAGAATTGAAAGCAATCTAGACATGGCATCTTTGCAATTACAATTCCTATAGACATTTGAAAATATGAGAGGAAGAAAAAGAAAATAGAAACTTGAATTTGTGTTGAAAATGAATCAGATACCCAATAAAAAAACATCAGTTTTCAGTTACAAATTAACTTTAACCAAATAAGTTTCAGTATAATGAGACTAAATCTGCAACAAACATAGGAAGAAACAGAAGAGAGCATACTTATAAAATGAATAATTAGTAAAATGAGGTTAGAGTTAAAACAAATTGTGCATGTAACAAACAACAGGAAAAGGCACAAACCTGATAAGAGTAATGAGTATGAAGATCGATTGACGACATAAAGCAAGACTGTGTAGGATGAGTCTGGAAAGTGCACCATAATGAATGACTATTTAGTCAGCATATTGATAAATTGGTCATGACCAAGACTAACAAATAATGAAAAACTATGATGAATTATAAGGATGCCTTCAAGTAATAAGACATAAAATAAATTTAAGTCAAGGTTCGAAAACAGTGATTGCACTATGAAATACTCACATGAATCCACCCAAGAGGGAAAAGAGACCGTTTATCTTGAACTTCAAATATTTCCTCTTCATTTGTGGCCTGACACTGATCAGAAAGTACATGTTTAATGTGACTTCTATTTATATCTACGTAAGAAATGATCTCTACAAGATGTAAAAGGGAATTGCCATACAGAATCAGACGTAGATTCCTGTTTTGGAATGATGAGAGCTGTAATATAAAATTTTCTGTTTTTCTGCAGAAAATAACATTTGAAAACATTAGAATACAAGGTGTTTACAACAGAAATAGAAGTTTTTTTTTTTTTTAGATACTTACAAGTGAACCTGCAAGAACACCACAAGTTTCCAAGTTCTTATCAGTATTTGACTTAGCCAGCTTCATAAAGTTCTCCATCATCGTTGTTGACTGCAAAGAGGAACAACAGTTAGCATATTTAAATCTGTATCATGAAAATGATCCACACAAATGTCATTCCTGAGAAAAAGCTATACACAATTAAAAATACAGCATAAAACTATTAGGATCTTCAAGAATCTTACAATGTGTAACTGCAGGGGAGATTCAGCACGGAGAATTTCATCTGTGGAAAGCACCTCCACTCCGCTTTCTGCAACAGAAGCTTGGGGTGAAACTGCAGGGATCAAATCTTGTACTTCAGCAAGTACAGGTGGAGGAGAAGGCTGTCTGATAACTTCTGTACAAACAGGAATCTCTGTTGTTTCGAAGGAAATAAGGTTACATGGTTCCTCAGTATTCTGCACCTGATTATCATCATTACTCTTGGTCAATTCTAGACCTAATGTTTCAAGTTCTGAATAGCTGGAGTCTTTTTTAACAGTAGGTTCATCTTCAATGGATTGCTGCACACTGTTTGCAAAGAAAACAACCAGATGTAATATATGGATATGTATAAACTGTTTGAAAAAAAGAAAAAAGCAACATGTAATCGTGGAAACATGAAAACTAAAGTTCTAAATCCAGCAATAACATAGAATTCCTCGGAAAAAGGTAAAAATTGGTATTCCCATGGCTTAAATATAATCTAACTAGAGTTCAATAATAAAAGTAAAAAGGACTGGTACTAGGAAGAGCAGTCCGACCTTAGGATTTCATTTGCAGTAAGGTCTGTAATGCTTGGATATTGAACCTACATTCACAAACAAAAGTCAGCTTTGCCTCTGCATTAAAATTAAAAAAAAAAAATCACAATAGGATAATACCCCTTTATCACTTCTAGGTGGCTGCCACTGCCCATGAAGCCCATTTGGGCCCAGAATAGAATGTTTGGAAAGAGTTTCATCCGTTGGCCGTGGCACACTAAGAGATCTACAATAAGTAAAGAAAGCAAAGATAAGAATCATGCATTACTATTGTCACCTGAGCATATCACATAAATCAAAAGACAAAAACAGAGAGAACAACGATGTAAATAAATGAAAGTTTTTGTGATATCTTCTCAAACAAAATGATCTTGCTATGAAATAAGTGGACTCATAAAACATGTTCATGGTCACAAAATTACCGGGGGATACGATCTTTCCTAAATAATCTGTAAAAAGATGGCACCAACATACCCCTAGTTTATATATTCTAACACCCATCTAACTTAAGTAAAATACTAGAAACATCAAGAAACAATAATTATTATGTTTTTTTAGTTTGATGGGGGAGAGACAAATGTTTCAATAAATATTTCAAAAAGTAACACAATTAACTTCTTTTTTTTTTATAAGATATAAATATTCTTATCCATAATAAGTGCATAAAAACAATTATGATTACAATGCAATTACAAAATACGACATGCTCCAAGCTGCAAGAATGTTTTCCCAATTGACATCGTTTTTCTGGAGCAGTTTCCACTTTTCTGAGGAAAAGTAGCTTTAGAGGTATTTCTTAATGTCCTATTTCTAAATTGTAAAACTTCCACAGAAATATTCTATTTCAAGCTGCACTATAAGGAGAACCTCATACAGACCACACCTCAACACGTATGAGCAAACTTGTTACATGAATGCTGTGCTGTGCTTGTCTTGACATATATAGACCACTTTTAACAACTTAAGCTTCTGGATTGATGGTTAGTTAACAAAACTAAGTTGGGAGTTTCCAGGAATATGTCAAAAGTTTCATGGCATTTGTCGTGATTCATGGCAAGTGTTCCAAGCACATTATTAGTATAATACTCAAACATCTGAAGAACCTACAGAAATACCAAAACACTCACAGTTTTCGAAATCTCTCTTCCACAGGTCTGGCATGTGGCACCAGTTGAGTCCTTGAATTCTGGTATCCTGACTCTCGTACAGGGGGTCTTGCTGTCTGTAAGATGTAGAATATAATCAGGAAAAAAATTGTATCTAAATCAAGAGAGTAAAACAGTAGTTGCAAATGCAGAAGGAAAACAAAAAGATAGAGGAAACAAAACTGTAACAAAGTCAATAAGACATTCTTATATTGCAACTACAAGATGCAACAAACTATGCACAACAATACAAATTGGAAAATGATATCAGTTTCCCACTAATTTGTTAAAACACCAACTACACCTTTGTTATATCATAGGTAATCGAACTTTTCTTTTTGACAGGAGACCAATCCAATGAATCTCTTTGAGTATCACTTCTCCCATTGCTTTGATATGCATATTTTCCGTTCAATTCATTTACCTTCTGTTGCACTGTTGGCTTCAAACCCTCCAGCTCACTTATGGCATTCAATAAATTCTACAAAATGAAACTAAAATAAAATTGTGTAGTAAAATATTTTAACAATAAAATTTTGTAAAGAAATTAATACATCATAAATGGAATACCTTTCTCAAATAATCTGTTTTGCTTTGAAGAGAAACTTTATAATCTCGATGGCGTGGTATTGTCTCAGAGACCAAACTGATGCAGAAGAAAACAATATAGTTTCAATGACAAGTATAAGAACTCAGAAAAATACATTTGAGTCTATATTCCCTCTATTCATACCACCTAGCTGTCTCCTTGATTGATTAACTACCTGAATCACACACTTAACTAATTAATGCCAACTGCTGTCTGTTCCTCACCTTGAAAACCTTAAAAGCATAACATAAAGATCTATGGTATTTTTTTCTTGTCGAAAGATGTTGGCCTACAATGCAAAAACGTTGTTAGAAGCCGAAAATATTACTTATAACAGATGAAGAAAATGATGATTTAGAAATGGCCAATCTGAACATATAAAAAAAATTCAAATTTTAAAAGAATAAAAAGGAAAAATAGCACAATCTGCATACTATTTCAGTTGTACATATATATACAAACAAAAGCAAGTGAAGCTATGTAATAATGAACTAGATAATGCAATAGATAACTCATGTGAGAACGGACACTTGTATGGTTTGTGATCTTAACAACTGACACGAACACCTTAACATTACCAAATCCCCAATCATAAGACTTATACCTCTACGGTCTTCCTATCCTGATGCTAAAAGAACATATCCTTCACATCCCAAACATATCAAGCTTTCAAAAGCGACTTCGAAATTTCAAGACATGCATAATTAGTACGTAAGATGTATTAACCCGTACAAAAAGTAACTTTCCATGCGACACATATTGGAACATATTATCTTCAGGAAAGGATTTACACTTCAAAGTTAATTTTATGCTCTGCCGTACTACAAGAAATGTTCCATCAACATCATTGAAGACCATCTTTATTATTTAACATCCAAAGGTTACCAAGCAACCTCAATATGTCCACACAAAGATAACCACTAAACTAACAAACATATTGGCACTAAAGCAATATACTTCCCCAACTACTTATTATTTGCACACCCTTACCATAAAAGACAGTCTAATTTACTGTGTCAAACATAAGAAAACAGTGATACAGATAACCATCCACAGAAGGTTTGCCACGCAAAAATCCTAAATGTTTATCAACGTCCAAACACTCTAACAAGTAGTAGATACATTCAAAGTATATTCACCTCCAATACCACATATCCTTGGTCTTTCACTAAGAACCATGATATCGATGTTCATTAAAGAACAAGCAAAAATAACCTATATTCTTGACATTATCAAATAAAACCCTTTCGCAGAAAAGCTATGGACCACCTGAAACTCAATTTTCCTGACAATTTTAAAATCAGGAAAAACCCGCTAAGAAAATTACAAGATCCATGGGGCAGAAAGAAGCATGGTCTCACACTGAAGAATCAATCAACTGTCTACAAAATTCCCAAACTAAATCCTAAACCATACAATGAAATTACTCTAATTTTGGGAGTGGGCAAAACCTGTTTTAGAATGTTATCAGCGATCCGATAGTAGTAACGGAGAGAAATCCGATTATCGACATCAATTTTTTGAGCACTCTTAGCTATGTTAATTTTCTCTGAAGACGACCTCATCTTCTACCCAGCTGTTTTCTTTCGGTTTCGTTCTATCCAAACAGCATTTTCTCGATCCAAATTACGAATACGCCCTCAATTGCCGATCCGGAGAAATTGAAGGCCGTCAACGGCTGCATCGGTTCAAGACGTCCAGCGAAATCAGGAAGAGAAAGGTCGTGTCGCGGTACAAACAGGAAGGTCATTCTAGCTTTCCCACGAGGGCAAAAATGGAAATACGTTATTTCAAGGGGCTGTTTGGTTCGGTTGAGAAGTGAAAATCAAATATGGTATGGTATGTCTGCATTTTTTTAATTTAATTAATCAATCGAAGAAAACATAACATTATAAAATATCATGCTAAGTACAAGACAATATATTTAAAAACAATTATCTAAAAAAAAAGTTTCTAATGATTTTTTAAAATAAAAAAATAGAAAAACATTTAAATAATTTAAAAATGGTACACATCACATTCTATATGAACCTATTTGATTTATGGAAAATACCAAAAATTATATATATATATATATATATATATTTTTAAGATTTTGAAAAATAAAATGTAGTTATTGAAAAGTGAGAGAAGGTGGAAATTACAATTTCGTCTTTTTCAGAAAAAAAAAATTCTTCAAAATTTAACCTTTCTAATTGAAGAAGACAAGACGTTATCCTTTATGAAACATAGGCTCTTAATTAATATGGCCTAGTTGATGGCCTTGGGCTGTACAATTTGAGTCACCTCTATGTTTAGTTTTCTAAATACACCGAAATGAAAAACTAAACACTCATATTGTATAAAATGTGGAAAAAATAATGTATAAAATATATCGTATTGTATTGGATTGTATAATATATAATATTAGTAATGTATTTGGTATAGCACTTTATACTGAGTCAGAAATATTCAAAATTTATTTTAATACGATATTTATTATATTATTTTAACTCACTCAAATATAAGAATCAGAATAATATGATGCTCTTTCAATACTTAATTTAAATATTATATATTAAATTTTATTATCGCGATTTGAATTATTAATATAAATGAATATTTAAATTTAAATATTTTTTATTTATAAATATTATATAATTTTTATCTAATATTAAAATTAAATTTTTATCTAATATTAAAATTAAAATTTTTATCTAATATAATATAAATTTTAAATAATATTAGAGCATTATATATATTAAATAATATAATATATAATAGTGTGCATTAAATATCATATAACTATTTAAATTTTCGATCCTAAATTGCACCAAACATAATACAGTATTAATTTATTATGTTCAAACTAAACTATTTTAATTTTATAGTAATTAATAATACAGTTTAATCCTATACATCCTTATATTTATAACTTATTAGAGCATCTCCAACACTACTCTATATAGTAAAGAGTATTTTTTAAAAATAAAGAGCATATTTAGAAGTAAAGAGGTAAATTTGTTAGACAAATTCAATAGACTCTTTATCATAATCTTTATTTTGTTATTTTTAATGCATAATTATGATCTATTCATTTTATTTTTTAGTTTATAATTAAGCAAAATATAAATATTATATGAAATGTGCAAAATTAAATACAAATAGTAGTTGAAAGTTGTGCAATATTAATTGAAAAGCATATTTATTATGAAGAAGAGAGTAGTTTGGCTCTCTACATTTGGAGAGTCAAACTTTACTCTTTATTTTAAATATATAATATAAAAGAATTTGGAACTTTTTTAATCATTTACTTTCTAAAATAAAGAATATTAAGGATTTAAAGAGCCCTTTGGAGATGCTCTTACACAAACTTATAATTTCATTAGATAAAACTTACAACTAAACATCCAAAATTGTTCCTCTTTCAAATTATTTTTTATCGTTGTTTGCAGGTTTTTTATTTGAATAAAATAATGATAAAACTCAAATTTGTCTTGTCGTTAATTTAATCCAAAAAAATAAAAAATTAAATGGAGAACACAATTTGATAGGACACGTTTGGAACGAAATTGGTACTTCTTTTTCATTGGAGGAGGCTATTATTTAAATAAGAAAGTCCACCCAAACGCTCCACCTGTTTACTTTCTAAATTATAAAATGATTGACGTATCATCATGACAGCTGACTTTGCAACCAACACATTTTGTTTACTTTTTTTCTAGTGCTAATTATAACAACAATAGTAATAATGAATTTTACCAAAAATAATAATAATAGTAATAATGAAAACAAATATAGTATTTGCTTAACAAACTTCATATGAACTGGAGGTAATATAGGTAAGATAGCCGATTAAATTTTTATATTTATTTATGAGAATTATAATTAAAATGTTAATAAATTTTTATTAAATTTTAAGTGGATTTAATTTTATTAAATATTAAATAGTTAAAAAATTAATAGAATGTAGACTTTTTCAAAATTATAAAATTAAAATAGCACTAAAATCCTATTTTATAATAAAATTATGAAATAATAATTTTCACATTAAATTTTTTTTATTAAAAAAAAATCAATGTGGACAGTATAAAATTTGACTTGAATGGTCCAATCTCGTTATCAATTTAATTTACTTTTACGTGTCTTAGTTGGTGAGTGAGAAAGATGAATGGAAGGAAGGAAAACAGTGGAAAATGAAGATGAAGAATGAAATTTTGAATTTTTTTTTTCAAGAAAATGATTTGATTAATAGAAAGAATATAATATAGTTAAAGGAGTATATTCAAATTAATTAAACTTAATTACTTTTTGTTAAAAAAAAGTACTATATGTATGGCTAGCTAACCCAAACTAAATAATTATATTTAATCTTTTTCTTAGTTACCACACATCACTACTGTAGCCATGCTAATGGAAAATTCTCCGAAGCAGAATAAAATTATCATATCTCTTTCAAGGAGATTTTTACAGTCAAAAGGGAATACAAAAGTTTAATTTCCATCTACATGCTTACCATTTTATTATACAGATGGATAACTCATCTTTCTCTAAGGCTCTTGACTTCAAGGAGAAGCTGCTCTCAGACCCCCAGCTCATCAGATTAAAAAATTAGTTTTCCAGATATGACTTCACAGTGAAGGTTATAAAGGGAAAAGACAATATCATAATTGATATGCTCTCTCGACCTCTAGAGAAAAAACAAGAGGCTCTTATAGTTTTCCCAGCACAAAAGGTTCACAATTATCATGTTGTCCATAATGAAATCCATCATCCTCCTGACAGTCCTTTTCCCCTTGGAATGCCTACAACTAAACTTCTTCCTTTGATCCAAAGATTCGCCAAAACTCGTCTGTTTTACTATCTGACTAAGATTTTCGAAAAACTTGATCCTTCAGGAGATCCAGAAGATCATTTTGACCCTGAAATCATCCCTACAAGGATCTACTAGCTTAGCCCTCAGTTCTTTAACAGTTTAGATCTCTGGTTCTATTGGTGTCTCCTTACACTATACAAAGGCTATATTGCTTTTAAGACAGAGTTAGTTCATCATTTGCTCAAACATGATGCAATGGAGTTTACTCCAATTTGAACCTTTTTCAATTGGTTCAGATCTACGAGATGGTGGCTTGCTGAGTTAAAGAATCTCATGATCCAAGCAGATAAGGACAAAAGAAAAGACACTTATCGTCTCTTCATCTTCAACAGACCATATTATCAAGACACATCTGGCCTCATTTTCCCACAAGGCAGCACAAATACTTGGGGAACTATCTATGGTGATCCTGCTGAATAAATTTTGCCTAAGCTTTATCACCACATGGATAGAATTAACAAAGCTCAACCTGGACATCTATCCTGTATATTAATCACTCATTACTTTCATCTAGACACAGGAGAGCCTACATCTCAGCCAGACAATCATTCTCATTCCTTTAACATAGATGTCCATCCATACCCTCTTCCACGAACAGTCCAGTCCAAGAAAATCCGGAAGCACTAATCAGCTCTATCCAACTATCCCAACCAGAACCTCTTCTGTGGACTTGTGACTTTGATCGATAGACCCAAGTGAGTACGAACCCCATTACTCTCTTAAGCCTAACCAACCTCCAGCTGATCACCCTACCAGCAGTTGGTACAGAACTATTACTGGAAGGTCTGACATATGATCAGAAGACTCTGACTACCAGAATTTCAACCTATCTCCTAGTAAGAATAGTCGCTGGAGTTTTTACTTTATTAAAGCAAAGTTTAGTGTGATTAATATATTTATTTTATTAAAGTATCTTTTACTTCATAAAAGTTAAAAATGTTAAAGTTTGGTTTTAATAATTATGTTTGTAATGGGACCCTCACTTTTCTAAAAGCAGATTCCCTTTGGTTTGTCTGTTTCTCCTTCCCTTCTTTTATAAAAGGGAGGAGTTTTCAGTTTGTAAGATAAGACTGGATTGAATAAAATCTCTCTTAGTATGGTTTGTTAAACCTCTTCTTCTTCTCGAAACTTAATTCTTTATATCAAACCCTATATCTGGTCATGCTAGTATACTCTACACTTACCTCTCTGAGAATTCTGTGTATCAGAAAGTATAAGAGCTCTTATTTAGACTCTATTGCTCTTGCCTTAGAGTTGATTATCCTAGAGGGATAGGTCGATAACATGTAATGCCTGTTGTTTGCCTTGGTATGACTTTTAAGGTTGCGTTAGGTCTAGAACTCTGAGAGACTCTTTTTGAGTCAGATAAGTAATGGTATCAGAGCCATACGTCTCTCTTCGAGAGGTATGCTAGATAAATGGTGAGATATAAAGGATTGAGGAGTAGAGAATACCTTAAAACTATAAGTGATTCTTCTAAAATCCAGTTTACACCTCCTCATTTATCTTCTTCTATGTCTCTACCCATAACTACCTCTTCCACCACCTCATTCGCTTCCTCTCTATGCAGTTTTTCTCATGTTCCAGAAAATGCAAAAATACTAACCACAAAGTTACCACTTACCAACCCCTATAATATGTTCCAAAAAAATTCAGTTACTCGGTCTCTTCAAAGACTGATACGCTTCATCTTATTCGAAAATAAGTATCCAGATGTTATATATTTGAAGTGGTAGTCAAACATTTATATAACAATAAATTTAAGCTATTAATATGTACAATTAATATTTTAATATTAACTTTATTTATTCTTTTTGAAGAAAAAGAAGAAAAAGAAAAAAAAAGCACTGAATTGATATGTACTGCTTCACCAAAATCGATTCAACAATTGGACTAATTAATAAAGAGGTACATTTGGAAAAAAAAAAGCACCGAATTGATATGTACTGCTTCACCAAAATCGATTCAACAATTGGACTAATTAATAAAAAGGTACATTTGGATTCGTTGGATTGTCTTTTATGTGTCCATTCCTATTTGTTAAAGACTTTGAGTCAAAAGACTAATTGGCATGGACCAACATTTTGAAGTCAGAAAATAAGCCTAGAGATATTTGTTACCGAACCGAACAGGTATAAATCTCAAATGAATTTGCATGAAAAATATTGTTACCGAACTAGAATAAACCTGACACTGAACGATTCGAGGCTTGTGTACTACCACAGTGTCCTTAAGATAAATTCGCTCTACACGGTATTTGTGTTTATACATCGTTTATCTCCCAGGATACAACGAATCACATGAAGTTTTGGATTATGCACCTTCCAAACTTCTTCCTACGAACTGAGCAACTCCTTCACTCTATCACCAAGCTCTCTTCTCTCTCCTTTTTCCTACTCTTTCTCTTTCTAAAAATGATGGGAAGACACGGGTAATTGCAAGTGAAAATATGTTCTGAAACATGTGTATATATATACCAAAACAATCTCATAAAAGCAAGCACTCAATGTGTTAAACTTATTTTGTTGCAATGTGCATACACGTAGGTTTTGCAGCAAGCACTCAATGTGTTAAACTTAATTTATTACAATGTGCATACACGTAGGTTTGCACAATTCATTCAAAAATCCAACAATCCCCACATGACTGAATTGTCGCAAAATCCTAGACTAAACCCTGGTGATAGAGTTTTACGGTCGAAATCTGCATAGGATAGGTAGGTTTTACCCTTTGAACCTTCCCTTGTGAGAATATATTTACTTTACTAAGGTAGCGCGATATCCTTGAACCTTACTGTCGTTTTAAGTAAAAGATGATATACTTCGCACAGAATTCTTTCCTGGCATTCTTCAGTTCTCACTGCTATGTCCGTTTTGGCCATGGACATCTTCCCTGGCTCTGCAAGAGTTTTTAAAAGCATACTCTATCCTCATTTTCAACAAGTATCACTGTTACATCATAGGAATGGACTTGAGGAGAAATACTCCCACAGTGATCTACACCAGTCTTTACAACTTAGTTGTCCCTTTGAACCTAGATCTTGGGATCTCCAGTCAACTAGGTTGGTTTTCCATTGTATTGACTTTTCATCTTTATGGGCTTTAGTCTCATTCCTCTTGATGACTTCTCAACCAATTCTCTATTTAACTCTTTGGTTAGTGGATCCGCAATGTTATCCTTTGACTTTACATAGTCAACAGAGATAACACCAGTTGAGAGTAATTATCTAACGGTATTATATCTTCTACGTATGTGTCTTGACTTACCATTATACATACGATTTTGAGCCCTGCCTGTTGCTGACTGACTATCACAATGAATAGAAACAGCTGGCACAGGTTTAGGCCACCTAGGAACATCCTTCAAGAAATGGCGTAACCATTCTTTCCACACTTATCCGAAAGAATGAATTCTGATTCCATTATGGATCGGGCTATAACCGTTTCTTTTGAGAATTTCCATGATACTGCTGCACCTGCTAGTGTGAACACATACCCACTAGTAAATTTTGAATTCTTTACATCAGATATCCAGTTGGCATCACTATATCTTTCTAATACAGCTGGATATCGAGTATAGTGCAGTCTGTAATCTCGAGTATATCGTAAGTATCTTAATACTCTTATGATCCCTTTCCAATGTTCACCATTTGGATTACTCGTGTACCTACTTAGTTTACTAACCGCGTAGGCTAAATCTGGTCTTGTACAACTCATTAAGTACATTAGGCTCCCAATCACCCTAGAATATTCTAACTGAGATATACTTTCTTCTTTGTTCTTTGACAAGTGAAGATTCACATCTAGAGGTGTCTTAGCCACACCAAAATCATCTTCACTCAACTTATTCAGTATTTTGTCCACATAATGTTATTGACTCAGAACTACTCCATCGGGGTTCTCATGATTTTCACCCCTAAAATCACATCTGCAAGTCCCATATCCTTCATGTCGAACCTCGCGCTCAACATTGTTTTGGTAGACTTGACTATCTTATTATCACTACCCACAATGAGCATGTCATCAACATACAGACATAAAATAACATAGTCATTTTCTGTATTATTGACATATATACATTTGTCACACTCATTGATTTTAAATCCATTGGCCAGCACCACACTATCAAATTTTTTATGCCATTGTTTCGGTGCTTGTTTAAGACCATACAGGGACTTTACCAATTTACAGACTTTCTTTTCTTGTCCAGGAGCTGTAAAACCCTCAGGTTGCTCCATGTAGATCTCTTTTACAAGTCTCGCCTTATATTTATCAATTGTTCCATCTGCTTTCATTTTCCTCTTGAAAATTCACTTGTACCCTAGTGGTTTACTACCCGGAGGAAGATCCACTAGTTCCCACGTATGGTTTTGCAAAATGAATCAATTTCACTTTTAATGGCCTCTTTCCATAAAGAGCCTTCTGGAGAATTCACAGTCTCTTTATAACTTTGAGGTTCACTTTCCAGCATATAAGTCAGAAAATCCGGACCAAAGGATTTTTCTGTTCTTATTCTCTTACTGCGTCGAGGCTCATCTTCAACCTCTTCTTCTTGTTCTTGGTCTCGTTCTTGGTCCAGACTCTCTTCATTCATAATCTCATATGTTCGCTTAGACGAACTTAGTCCATCTTCGGACTTACATGGAAAAACGTGTTCAAAAAACGACGCATTCCTAGATTCCATAATCGTATTCTTGTGTATATCGGGGATTTCTGACTTATACACAAGAAATCGATATGCACAACTATTTTTCGCATAACCAATGAAAATGCAATCAACGGCCTTGGACCTATCTTCACCTTCTTCGGTGTTAAAACCGCCACTTTGGCAAGACAACCCCATATTCGTAGGTATTTATAGGAAGGTTGTCTTCATTTCCACAGCTCATACGGTGTCTTTTGTTCATTCTTTCGAGGCACCTTATTTAAAAGGTAATTCGCTGACAAAATAGCTTCCCCCCATATGTTCTGAGGTAACCCAGAACTTATTAGCATTGCATTCATCATCTCTTTTAAAGTACGATTCTTTCGCTCACCACACCATTCGAGAGGTGAATATGGTGGAGTGACTTCATGTCGAATCCCATGTTGTCCACAAGATCACCAATCTGTTACATACTTACCACCACGCATCACTTCTTATCAATTTAATTTTCTTATCGAGTTGATTTTCAACTTCGCTTTATAGAGAACAAACTTTTCCAAAGCTTCGCCTTACTTTTAAGTAAATACACATAGCAATACTTCGTACTATCATCGACAAAAGTAATAAAATACTTATTGTCACTCCTTGTTGGTGCAAATTTTAGATCATATATATCACTATGGATCATATCCAGAGGTTCAGTGTTTCGTTCAACTGTTTGAAAAGATAACCTTGTCATTTTCGCTTCAACACAAGTCTCACACTTATGATTGGAATCAATCTGGAATATGGGAATATGATTTAAGTTAATTAATCTCTTTAGAGAACCATAATTAACATGTCCTAGTCTATCATACCATAAACTGGAAGACTCCAACAAATACGTAGAAGAAGTACTTGTTTTATTCATGGTTTTCGGCTTTACAGTCATTACATTCAGCTTAAAAAGCCCATTACAAACATATCCCTTCCCAACAAACATCCCTGACTTCGACAAGACAACCTTGTCAGACTCAAACACCATCCTGAATCCATGCTTGTTCAACAGTGAACCAGAAATAAGATTCTTGCGGATCTCAGGTACATACAGTACATTGTTCAGAGTCAAAGACTTTCCAGATGTCATTTTCATGATCACTTTTTCTTGACCTCGGATATCGGACGTTGCCGAATTCCTCATGAACAACTTCTCCCCACTATCAACTGGGTCAAAGGAAGTGAACATATTTCTGTCCGAGCAGACATGGCGAGTTGCACCAATCCACCATTCCTTCGGACCCAACTAGGTTCACTTCGAGACTACAAAGAGAGGTTCAAATCATCAACCTCTTGAGTGATTTCCTCCATCACATTTGCCTTTTGTTCTTCTTCTTTTTGCACTCTACCGACCGCCATGACCCATCTTGTCACAGTTGAACCACTTCCCCTGGAATTTTTGCTTTTTGGAAATGCCTCCTTTCGGTCTAAAATGGTACCCTTTGCTTGACTTGTTCTTGGACTTGGAACTCTGTCCATGTTCAACCATGTTGGCTTTAACCTCAGCTTGGGATGAAAACCTCTTCTCAGAACGCCTGTTGTTTTCTTCAATTCGAAGCTTGACAATTAACTCTTCGACGTTCATTTCCTTTCGCTTGTGCTTAAGGTAATTCTTGAAGTCCTTCCATCCAGGAGGCAGCTTCTCAATAATAGCAGCTACTTGAAAGGCTTCACTCAAAACCATTCCTTCATAATGAATCTCATGAAGGATTAACTGAAATTCTTAAACTTGACTGACCACAGTCTTGGAGTCCACCATTTTATAATCCAGGAATCGGCCCACAACAAGCTTATTGGAACCCGCATCCTCGGTCTTATATTTCATCTCCGTGGACTCCCGCTCTTAATTTCTTTATACAAGACACATTGCAGATCGCCTAAATTGTTCATCACATAATTCCGACACAGATAGTCGAAACTTTTCCACATATCAAATGCCATGAGAGAATCCCTATCATCATTATTAACTTTCGGTGGGTCCTCAGTCAAAAACCTCGCAAGGTTCAACGTGGTCAGATAGAACATCATCTTTTGTTGCCACCTCTTAAAATTCAAACCATTGAACTTCTCCGGTCTCTCTGCATGGTTCACCGGAACAATCACAGGTTGAGTTGGCACTTGTGCTACAGAAGCAAACGTTGGCACGTGTACTACAGTTGGCATTTGTGCCCCAGGGTTGGATGATTCCCCCACATTGGTCATTTTCACTGACAAACACAATAAGAAATCATTAATTTATTACTTAAAAAATAGCAATAAAATAATTATTAAACATTGAGAAAATATTAATTTTTTTAATATTTTCTCTCTCCTTATGATGTCATCACTATTGCCACGTCATCACAATACATCAGCGCCACGTCAGCATGCATTGTCAGCATGTTTAAATTAGGCCACATCAACCAAGCCACCATCTTAGCCTCACATGGGCCAGCTTTAACAAAGACCACGTGCATTAGCTATACACACCAACCAACCCATGTGCATTCAAGGCATTCAAGGCCCAGCATTCATGCAGCCCAGCTCGTGTGCACACATATGTCATTAGGGTCAAGCCCTGCCCAGCCCATGCACACGGCTCAGCTCAAGCACACACCCCAGGCCAGCAAACCCAGCCCGTGACCCTGACAGCCCACACTTGACTTCTGATCTGCAACTCTTTCATCCCAATGCATAAGCCCATGAGCGCACCAGTCCAGTACAGTGTCAGACCCACATGCGAGCGTTCACTCGCACTAAAACAACGCTGTATGCGTTGTCTTCTTCCTCAGTCGGGTCTAAATGACCCGTTTTCTCTAGTTTGTACCCAGTTCGCGACCCGAACAGAAAACCCACCTCTGGTCTCCGATCTCAAACGGACTGGTACCAAAATTTCGGGCACAGCAAGGGCAATTGATCCATAAATTCAAAAATTTTAATTTATATTTCAATATGTATAAACAAATTGTTGAACTTTCTGTTTTTTTTTAAAAAAAAATTACTACCAAAAACACAAAAATTTCTTTTAATTGAAATCAATGTCCTAAAAAAAAAATCCTGATAAACCCATCCGAACCAGAATTAATGCACCATATAGATATATATATATATATATATATATATATTATTTAACATTGCAAATTAAAGTAAAAAAAAAAAAAAAACTTTTTCCACTACAACCTGTTTCACGTTAGGAAAACCAAAGGAGTTCGACATACAATATATATGAAATAGAAACAAAATTTGCAAATAGAAACAAAATTTGCATGCTTTAACCAACATACAACCACAGAAAGCAACTAAAATCATATTAACATATAACCTGTTCAAAACTCAGAAATAGAGAAAACGGAATTTATCTTAAGATTGTTACCGAACCGAACAGGTATAAATCTCAAATGAATTTGCATGAAAAATATTGTTACCGAACTAGAATAAACCTGACACTGAACGATTCGAGACTTGTGTACTACTACAATGTCCTTAAGATAAATTCGCTCCACACGGTGCTTGTGTTTATGCAGCGTTTATCTCCCAGGATACAACGAATCACATGAAGTTTTGGATTATGCACCTTCCAAACTTCTTCCTACGAACTGAGCAACTCCTTCACTCTATCACCAAGCTCTCTTCTCTCTCCTTTTTCCTACTCTTTCTCTTTCTAAAAATGATGGGAAGACACGGGTAATTGCAAGTGAAAATATGTTCTGAAACATGTGTATATATATATCAAAACAATCTCATAAAAGCAAGCACTCAATGTGTTAAACTTATTTTATTGCAATGTGCATACACGTAGGTTTTGCAGCAAGCACTTAATGTGTTAAACTTAATTTATTATAATGTGCATACACGTAGGTTTGCACAATTCATTCAAAAATCCAACAATATTTGTACCATGGTTTGAATGCCACGAGTATAACCCTAACATAATATTGTTTTCAATCTTAATACTCAAACTTGACAATTGTTTAGATTACTACGTCAGTTTGACAAATTATTTATCAATTTGGCTGTAAATCTCTATCACATAGAATCTTAAGCACCTAAAAAGTCAGAATTTCATTTAATAAATTACTAACTCACCCCGTATTCCATGCGAGTCAGTTGACTTCGATTAGACCAGACCGACCCAGAGAGGAACGTGCCCACGAGGGCACCACCAGATGTTTTAGAAAAACTTACTAAACAAGAAATTGAGTATATCATAGCTAACCGCACCATGGGCTAGACATTTTCAACGTGAATAGTAAATTATAAATCCTTTAATCTTGAGTCTTTGGATTATTCGAGATGTGGGCAAGGTAAATTTCTAATTCCGGAAAAAAATAAATGTATACCATTCTATTTAATCAACTTAAATATGTTTGTTAGTTGCTACTAACTAATGCATATCATGGTTCAGAATCTATCAATTTGGCTGTAATATATTTGGGACCAACCCGATAGAGCTGCCTGCAGTTTTAAAGGTTTAAAATCACAGTTGCAATAACGATTATTTAATAAAAATTACTAATATAAGTTTAGTTTGCGTTATTTGTATGCCAAATTAAAATTAAATCATATTAAAGTCAGAGATATTTATAAGCCACAAATATATATATATATATTTTTTACAAACATTTTCATTTTTTTTTTTTACCCTTAGCCTACCCAAGTCAATATCATATATATATATATATATATATATATATATATATATAGATAGATGCATATATATATTTTTTCACGTGTCTCTTTAAGTACACTAGAAAAGTAGTACGATGTTTTTTAATAACATGAAGAAAATTAAACGATATTATATTTTTATTTTCTTTATCTTCCTCTATATGATATTTTGGTCCATAAAGATACCAAATTAATTAAAATAACCAAACCTATTGGACCCAATTTCTTCCTTGTAATTTTTGAGTTTTTCTTTGGTGAATCTTCTTAATACCTGTGCTTTCCAAACAACGCGGTTTGAAATTTTCACCAAATCCTCCAATTAAATTTTAACCGAATCCTCCAATTAAATTTTAACACATTATTTAAATAGAATTAAAAATATTTAATATATCAAAATTTTGATTGGGAAAATGCAGAGGTATAGGTGGTCTGGGTTGGTAAAATAAAATTACACTAAGATCGTCAATATTCATAATTTTTGTAATGAGTGATCTTATTTATAATTTTAATTTTTTTTAAATATTATTTAATTATTGCCTCCATTATAAAAAATATATATACTAACAACGAACAAAGAACTGATTTTGACATTCAAAACTCGCAATTTTTTTATTGACTTTTTTTTCTGAAAAATTGAGTGAGTCCTACCGGTCAAATTCATTGAACTTGGCAGTGGCTATTTTCCTTCTAACAAGTAAAACGCACGCGCCAGTTCCGTGTGTATGAGGCGGAAGCGCGTGGTTCCACAAGTCTCCATGGACATCAGAATAGCACAACATAATCAATGCAAACAATTTAATATATTTTTAAAAATGATCAATTAAGATGCTAATTAATCTTCCAAACCTAATAATTTACTCTTAATTAAATATAATTGAAAAATAAAAATAATAAATATTATATATTTATTGTTTTATTTATACTTATAGCTGTAGTACACCACTCGGCTGCAGGATCTACAATTTATGCACTTTTGGAGATATTTTGTATATATATATATATATATATATATGGATAAATATTTTAATACATTATACTATTTGTATACAATGAGGTATGAAAATAAATATATACATGTGGATTTTGAACTCTACACTTATTTTATTAATTTAAGACTTGAATTTGGGTTAAATTTATTTATAACACGAAAGATTGTAGTCAAAATCAAACACTCGGAAACAAATGACATTATTTTAACTTGATGTGGAGGTGTAATAAAAGTATTAAACCAACAAAAATTTAGGAGACAAGTAATACAAAGTCTACAACCAGCCTGTTACCAAAAAAGAAAGAGTCTACACCAACTAAGACGATCCGTTAAAATTCATCCAAAAAAAAAGACGATCCATTAAAGCGAAAAAGAAGAAGAGAAAGAGAAACAAAAGACGAGGTCAGACCTTACCCTCCCCATCGTCATCGTTCATAGCATTGCAGGAAGGAAACAAGCACGAAGTAGCTTCGGAGAGGGAGAAGAAGAAGAAGAAGCAAAATAGCCTTAAAAGTCTCTTCCTTTTTCTTCTTCTTCAACATTTTTTCTTCTTTTTTTTTGTCTGTCTGGTGTCCGTACTAGAAAGCGGTTCATTGAAAAAACGGGAAGCTCACACAGTTGCAGTCACTGTTGTCTTTGTATTGTATGCGGTGGTTTGATGAATTTATGGGACTATTCTCAGCTGTTTTCGCCTGCTTGGAGAAGTTGCTGAGCCCTAGAAGGCAGGGCGGTTCGGCTGGCGTTGACGAAGCCGACGAAGGCCTTGACTCTTGGAATCTCTTTTTCGAACTCCATGTCTTGCAAATCGCCACCAATTTCTTCTCCGAGCTTAATAAACTCGGTCACGGTGGATTCGGGCCGGTTTATAAGGTGCTGTTTCGTCTTTTGTCTTTGTTTCGTTTTTGGGTGTTTTTTTTATTTGTTATTTGTTATTTTCTAGACCTAATTACTCATGTTGTAGCTGGAATCAATGAATTATTTGCAATGTCATATATTTCAGAGAGTTATATGATTTAACGATTGGTGTTAAATTATATCATGTAGTTGGCATGGTTGGTATTGAAGCACGAGTGTTTAGCTTTATAAACATATACACACACACACATAATCAACTTGGATACATGTTACTCTTGAAAGTTTGATTTATATATTTTTACAAAATTCTAGCTATCATTTCTTGAAAGTTTCAAGTTTTTTTTTTCTCCCTCTACCATGTGCATATATATATATATTATATTGTGGACTCGGTATACTAATCCGAGCACAATCTTCAGTAAGCATCTCAAAATAGTTAGCTTTTTCCCCTTTGAAGGATCATTGTCTGAATTATATGGTAAACTTATAATAAATGCCATCAGAGGCATTATTTTAAAAGAAATATTTTTATTCAAGTATGTGACTAAATACAAAGTCATGTTTGCATACAATTAAGCTTAGTATGTGAAACTAATCGGAAATGAACTACTTGATAAGAAATTTTGGACAGGCATGTCGGGCTATAATTTTAGCGGCTATTTTCATCATTTTAGTTCTGGAGTGACAACTCTTGTTCTCTCATGGTATTGATCTGAAACGAAAAGCTGCGGCCAGGAACACGAGCAATAGTGTGTGTGTATATATGTATATATATGTAGTTTCAGGTCTTTCTTATTTCCTATGATTTAAAAGTCACATCTAGTTATGCCAGTTTGTTTAGACTGTCACCTACATATTTTCAAGAGTATTATTGCAATTGTATGCAGGGGTTGATGCCAAATGGTCAAGAAATAGCTGTGAAGAAGCTATCAGTAAATTCGCGACAGGGAGTGAGAGAATTCACTAATGAAGTGAAGCTGTTACTCAAAATCCAGCACAAGCACCTTGTAACATTACTGGGTTGTTGTGTTGAAGGACCCGAGAAAATGCTTGTTTATGAGTATTTGCCAAACAAAAGCCTTGATTACTTCCTTTTCAGTAAGATCGTGTCTTTCATGTTTGGAATTTGCTGGTTTGGGTATTGGGGGTTTGGCCTATATGCCTTAGCAAGTTGGTCTATAATGGCTAAAACTATGAAAATTTTTCAGATAAAGAGAAATCTGCATCCCTGGATTGGCCTACGAGGTTTCGGATAATAACAGGTGTGGCTAGAGCTCTTCTCTATCTACATGAAGAGGCTCCCACAAGGATCATTCATAGAGACATTAAAGCAAGTAATATACTATTAGATGCAAAATTGAATCCAAAAATCTCGGATTTTGGCTTGGCAAGACTCTTTCCTGGTGAAGACACCCATTTAAACACATTTAAGATTTCCGGAACTTAGTAAGTAATTTCATAATCTCACATAATCTTTTTGCCTGTAAAATTATACAGTAGAAGAGAAAAAGGAAAGTGACTCAACTATTTTGTACTAAATGCAGTGGTTATATGGCCCCGGAATACGCAATGCGTGGATATTTGTCTGTGAAGACAGATGTTTTCAGCTATGGAGTCTTGGTGTTGGAGCTTGTTAGTGGAAGGAGGAACCAGGATAAGCAGCTTGGTGTAGAAAAGGAAGACCTCTTGAGCTATGTAAGTTACTTCTAAAGCAGCTAATTTGCCAATATATATATATATATATATATATGTTTATGACCCTAAATTAGCACAATAAAATGACTGGTGATTTAAACGTTCATTCTCTTTGAATGGTCACAGACTCAGAGCATGAGAATATAAAAAGAGCTTATTGATTGGTAAAACTTAATGAAAGGAGTGCTCACTAATTGTTTCCTTCTGGTTTTGTACACTGTATTAATGTCCATTTAGATTGCAATAGCCTACGAAAATGCACTTAATTTTAGTCCGTAAGATACTTTTCTACTCCTTTGTATGTTGGCATGTATGTTTGAATTTTTCCACCTAAAGATTTGCTAACACAGATTGCATATATCCAATAAAAACCAACTCGTCAGCTAGTTGAGAAAACATTTGTAGGTCATTTTGTTTCACAAGAGCAATAGCACCTGAACCTGTATTTCACATACCGTCACATACTCACGTTCATAGTTAACTTTACTTCTTAATGAACTTTAAAAATAATTAAATCTTATTTTTGACAGACATGGATGCTACATCAAAGAGGCAAAACACTAGAATTGCTGGACCCTACACTTAGCAAGTGCAATCTTGATGAGGCAGCAATGTGCATTCAACTCGGTTTGTTATGCTGTCAATCAAATGTAGTTGACAGACCTGACATGAACTCCCTTCATCTAATGCTCTCAAGCGACTCGTTTACGTTGCCTCGACCGAGCAAACCTGGAATCCAAGGCCGGACTGGGCGGTGGACGACCACCTCTACTTCGCCCTTCACTACTACTAATGCTAGCAGTGGATACAGTGGCAACACAAAAGCTTCTGCTGGTAGTAGTTTTGTTGAGGAATATTCAAGAAACTCTATATCTCTTTCTTCCATTGAAGAAGGTAGATGAATCTTCAAAATTGTGTTCTGTAAAGTTTGGTTGAGAGTTGATTCTACGTAAATATCATTCTTTTTTTAGATGATGTTTTATGCTTAGCCAATAGCTGCCATTAAATTTACAAGTAAATATTTTTCCTACACTGTTAATTACCATTAAACGAGTATTTTCAAGTTCAAAGTCATTCTTAATTACTACTTTATGAAAGTTCATTGTATTAAAAATTAGATTATGCTAAGAGCTCCCATAAAAAGAAAAAAAAAAAAAAAAGGTTAATGTAAAAAATACGACTTTTAAAGCAATATTAGCATATGTGTTAGAGGACAGACATTGACACTAAACGTGTTGGTATGGAAAATCATATCAGAGATAAAAGAGAGAGAGAGAGAGAGACAGAGGCAGCGACTGGCGCTTACTTGTCCCGATGAATGCGATCAAGTTTTGTGGAAAAAGAGGCCTTGAGATTTTAGAAAAAGAAAAACATTTTAAAACTTAAATATAAATTTTGAGAGAGAAATATGATACTAAAAATAAGTACTGTGGACCACAAGAAGAGGAAAGAGCTCAAGACACTGGTCAAAATGTTTATCAAAACCATGAGGATCCCATTACTGTCTGTCTCCTGCTGTTACTCTCTCTGCAAGTATATAGAACCTCATTTTTCCATCAGAGTACTATACACGTCTTTATTTTTTAATGAAAAATAAAAATTTAATAATTGAAGCACAAACGAGTTTCCTTCCCAGATAATATATAAATATTATATATATATATATATATATATATATTTTATAAGAAAAGGACAAATGCTGTCAAAGTCTTTATTAAATCCAAGTCAATAGAAAAATTCCCCCCCCCCAAAAAAAAAAAAAAAAAGGGAAGAGATATATATTTATTATTTATAGGAAAAAAAAGATAAACCTCTTTATTTTTTAATGAATAATAAAAATTTAATTATTGCAGCACAAATATTGTATATATAATTTTTTTTATTTGAAAAGGACAAATGATGTCAAAGTCTTTATTAAATCCAAGTAATTTGCTCCCCCCATCCAAAAAAAAAAGGAAAGAAAAAAGAAAGAAAGAAAGATATATATATATATAAATATTTGTTATTTATAAGGAAAAAAAAAAGAAAAGAAGAGGAAATCTACCTCCATACCACACTAATATTTGAAAAACTTCCGCTAGTGTTTCCAGGAGTTCATTTCTCTGGCTTACCACTCTACAAGAGGAGAGAGTCTCTCTCTCTCTCTCTCTCTCTCTCTCTCTCTCAACTGTATCTTTGCTTGGTGATAGATTATTAGATCACAGTGTTATAGATCCAACAACAAAACCAGTGAGCACCCACCAGAGGATTTAGCTGCAATTTTTCATTTCTCGGTTTGAAACCACGAGAGGGAAGAGATGAAGCCCAATTGGGAGCTCAAGAAATGCTGCAACCATGAACAAGTTGTATTTCTTATCACTGTCTCTGTCTGCACTGTAGTCATACTCGCGGTAAACTCCTCCTCTTCTCTCCTATAATGGCTTTCTCTTTACCATATGATCCACTACTTTGTATCAATCAATGATAACACACATCCCATTTGATTTGGTTTAGAGTAGTAGTTCAAACACTAGTTTTCATTCGCTTTTACTATTTGGAGCATTGGTTTGATCTGGGTAGAGTCACAGTTAGTCATATTTCTTTGGGGTGCCAATGCATGACAACCTGTTCTATGTGAATGTGTTTGTTTGGTTGCATAAGAGTGAGTCTTAAATGCAAATGGGTATTTGTCAATGTCATTAATTTTCTTTGGTCTCCCTTTTGTCTTTCTTTCCAATTAGTATGAATTTTGTTGCGGTTTTGACCATAAAAGGTATCAATTTTTTTGAAATGTAAAGTTCAAGCATAAAAACTTGAAGCTATGGAATAAATACCACTTTATTTATGTTACGGAGTTTGATACCTTCTCTTCTTCCCTGCCCCACCAACTCTCTTTCCCAAACAATTCTTTATTGGCTATCCAGAGAGCTGTTATGTTCTGATAGTTTCTATATGAAAGCATCAAACTAGTAGTATACGTTGAAAACCTGTCTAAAGCTGTAAAATTAGAACCAAAAAATCAATGAAACCCAAGGTTTTAGAAGATGAACTTTTAATCAGAAGCTGTGTTAAACGCAGAATGATTTGTTGAAAGTTCTTGTCAGGCATTTCAATTTATGAGTATGTATCCATTTCCTCATGGACAATTTATAAGTTATGTATTATCATTTATTATGCGATGCTTGCAGCTTTGGCGGACAATTTTGCTGAGGCCATTCAAACTTGTTACTGTGTTTCTACACGAGGCTAGCCATGCTATTGCCTGTAAACTGACATGTGGCAAGGCAAGAAGCTTTTTTCTTTCTTCATTCTTTCATATAAAAATTCATGCATGGAAAATTGCGGTAGAATATGCCCATGTGATGGGCAAAACGATAGAAGAAACGACACTAATCTCATATAAAGTGTAAACCTCCGTTGTTTTGAAGATTTTTTTTTTTCTCAATTCTGACCAATACAAGCACCTTAGTCATGCTGATATACGTTATTCTGGTTCCAAACATGGAAATGGTCTTCTATTATTTCACATGGTAACAAATATATTTCATCTTATAGGTGGAAGGGATTCAAGTTCATGGAGATGAAGGTGGAACCACACAAACCCGTGGTGGCATATACTGGATAATCTTGCCTGCTGGATGTATCTTCCTTTTCTCCTTAAGCTCTTTCATGTCTTTTTTTTTTTGGATGTATGCTTAAATGAAGGCACTACATAGATGTCCAAATGTATACGTGGTGTGATTCTATTATCTATATCTGGGATGGTTCATTGTATCTCATGCTTTAAGGTTTTCTGATCTTTGGTCTAAAGTGAATTGTTCTCATTTTGGGTTCAATAAGTTTTCACTTCTTCATCATCTCAACCTCATTTATTCTTGACCAGATCTTGGTTCGGCTTTCTGGGGGATGCTCTTGATACTCGCATCCACAAATCTTCTTACTGCAAGAATAGCTGCAGGATGTTTTCTTGTTGCCCTTATAGTTGTACTTTTCGTAGCGAAAAATGTAAGTTCTTGAGAAGTTACCTTTACCTTGTTTTGAACTCTTAGCTGTGGGTGCTGAAATTCACTCCATTTTTGGACTTGCCACACTTCAACTTAGGATTATAATGACTTTTTCATTCCAGAATCCTTAACACGGTTCTTTAATTTTCCTTTGAGAAAAAAGAAAGCTCTAATTTTATGATATCTGGAATGAAATAAAGCTAATTGATCTATATTGGTTTGCTAATGCCCGTTTCTTTACTATTATTATTTTGTTCTCCTATCATGCCATCCTTACCCAGTTACTGTTTTGTCTTTGTACTTGATAATGTACAGTGGACGCTTAGAGGACTTTGTATAGGTGCGTATGCAATGATCTGACTGAATCCAGTTTTCCATGACTTATAGAGCATGCAAGATAACATCTGAATGCTTTTCATATTTTAAAATTGAACTGCCAGGATTCATTCTTTTCCTTGGTGTGGTTTGGGTTCTTCAAGAAACAACCAAAGTTCGTATACTTCGGTACATCATCCTATTCATTGGTAAATTCATCAAATTTTATTGTATGACAAAATACTATCCTACCTATTCTGAAATATGAAAGAATCTCTGTTCACCATGTATTCTATGAAACTGCAGGTGTAATGAACAGCTTGTTTTCAGTTTATGGTATGGCTTGGGGGAAGATCACTTTGGTTTAAGCATCAAAGTAACTTTCTGCTTATGTTATAGATGCCTTATACTGTGTATGGTATAATGCAGACATTTACGACGATCTTATATCCCGTAGAGTTCATTCAAGCGACGCCGAGAAATTTGCAGAAGTGTGTCCTTGCCCTTGTAATGGTGTTGGATGGGGAGTCATTTGGTGAGCTTCCTATCATCACATAAAACATCTATGCCTATGGTTTTGCACTTCCATTATTCTCTTACATGTTTCTGGGATTTACATGGATCTAATTGTTAATAATTTTACAAGCAGGGGACTAATATCATTCCTGTTTCTCTGTGGCGCTATGTACCTTGGCCTTGTAATATTGGCTTAAGGTACTCTGTTTCTGTACTATTGGCCTTGTGATTTTGAATTTTTGTTTTTATGCTTAGGACAAGCTTTAATCATTCTTCTTGTATCTATACCAGGATTTTGGACCAAAAAAGACGAACCAAGACAGACTTGTTTAGGTTTGGACCAAACACCTGATCAAGCTAACTAAAATACTCCCATGTTAGGAATCCATTTAGATTTATGGGTTCAATGAACAAAAATCATGTTTAGTGAATTTATTATATCTTTTAATTCCAACTCATGGAATTGAACATTCAGGGTACATTGGTCTACAAATTTACATTTTTGATCCATTTAAATAAATTTTTATTTAACGTTTGTTTAGACATTGAATAATGTGTCGTCAAGAGTTTCCATTGGCATATCAGTCTAAAATGCAGTTAATTTGCAATCTCAAATTTAAAAGTAAATTCGCCGACACGAATCTCATAATAATGTAGATGGTAGGAAATGAAGGAAACCCTTCTTCTGTATTGCTTATTTAGGTTTGTAATTACCGCATTACTTTGAGTTACTTGCAACACCATTCTTTAAAACAAATATATTAGAATGAATGTATTATATAATAAAACATGGGCAAAAGGCAAGCAGGTCTAAAGAATTTAGGAGTTAAAATTTCAATGCATAATGAGTTTTTTTAATCGAATACGACATGCAACAACGCAGAATTATCTCCAAAGATTTGAAATCTTGAAAACCATGACCATAAATGAACGTCAATAAAGGAGAACAAAAATCCATCTCAAAACATTGGCTAACAAAGTCATCGAAAACAAAATTTCAAATTGTATGACAGCTAAAATGCAGTTCCTTAAAAAAGAGGAAAGGATTTGGGGAAGGAGAAGATTTTATAGTTGCCATCACAAGTATTTCTATGCCTCGGTAATTGGGTACTCAAACACTACATCCTTGCCTGAGAGCTTCCTATAAACTGAGGCAAAACTGTCCAGCTTGTACTCGGTGTTGTTTTTTTCCTTGGGGTCCAAGAAAACCTGCCGGGATTAAGAAAGAATTAATATCTTAATAAATAAATAAAAATCCTAAAAGTACGTCAATTTGATACTAAGAACTTCTTATCAGCTTAATTACAATTGGCTCCTCAAAATCATATTGGCTCCCCATTTTTGGGTGTAATTAATTGACAATCTAAAACTTCCTTTACAAATCACTTCCGTGATGTATCGTGCCAATGTGTGCTTGGCAAACAATTAGTCAACCACATTTTCTGTGCAGAACAAAAATAAACAACCATGGATATTTACTTGATCAGTTTGGCTGTTGAATAGTTTACCTTCATTATCTTAGATCCATCAATTCGATATCTAGTCCGCTTCCCAACAATCTCAGCAGGCAGTACAATGTCCTCCAGCATTGCCTCATGAACTGCAGTGAGTGTTCGGGTGCGTGGCCGTTGAACAGCAGAACCTTTCTTTGGAGGCCTCGCTATCCTCCGGGTGGCAATAAGGATAACATCCTTGATTCAAAAAAAATAAACATCAATTGCCTTACTTAACAGACAATGAAAATTTCCCAAAAATGCAGCATCTACGGCATATATATTTATGTAAATATATATACACAATACACATATAGTATAGAGAAACAGAGGAGAGAGACAATAATCAATTAACTCAAGCTATTCTAGGTACTAATACAATTCCAAAACTTGCAAAGAACAAAAAAATTTTAAAGGTAAGCATATTCTTTAATTGCATTTAGTAAGTAATTCAGATATGAAAGACTCAATGTAATTTCAATTCCAATAAAAAGACAGAGCTGATACTAGCCACTTTTTCAAGTCACATATTCGCTTTAAAAACACATCACAACAACTAGTGAATCAAAGAACAAAAATTCATTAATCACCTTGCCACTAAACTTCTTCTCAAGCTCTCTCACAAGCCTAACATGGATCTTGCGGTAAGCTTTCCTCAATCTGTAGGGGATATGTATCACAACAGCCTTCCGGTTCCCAGACACATCAATTTGACTGCAACAAAAGGGACATTAATACAATTCATAAGATTGCCAACAATTTAATAACATAACACTATAGTATTGACAATTTATGCATAAAAACACCCTTTCTTACACTGCAGAATTTATATATAGATCTTTCAGGTCACTTTTCAACTCCTGGTTGGTATTTTCCAAATCAAATACTGCCTGCATAGACAAATAAATCAAGTTTATATTCACATGCTAAAACAACTACATGACATAATGAAACACACAAGAAGCATTTACTTGACTTACCTGAGCAACTGACTCCTCAAATTCTGTGGGCTCAGCATCCTTATCCTTGTGAATCTTCTTTCTCGACGTATACATCCTTACAAACCTAGATTAATTAAAAATAATAATAATAAAGGATATTTAAACAAATGAAAAACAAAATACAGTTCAGGGCTTCAGTGAGTGCTTCACATTTGAAAGCAGAACACAGAGCACAGCTACAACTAGAACTACAATCCACCAAAACAAGGTCAAATTGAGATGACTTGGAACCTACTTGTTATAAGAACTAACGCATAAAATGACACCTTCTAACTTCGAATGCATTCACCATATCTATCATATTTCATAAATTAGAACAAGAAGACAAGAACAAAAACAAAAACAGAGATTTCCTCTATAAGATATCAAGCAATCACTTTTACAGCATTTTCTTCACAATTCTTTTGGCGTAATGGAAAAAGCTTTCAACCTACAGACCAATAAAGTTAAAAAATTTTACATGTTCAATAATCTTCAGTACAGCTAAATATTACTTTACTTTAAACTCAATCACAATCAATAATAAAAGTTAAAAAATTTAAGAAATTTATTTCCCATTAGCTTTTCAAAGTTTTCCCAGTACGCAACAAAACAATCCGCGCAAATACAAATCGCAAAATATAACTTCCTCTTAAGTCCCAAGTGCAGGAAAACCCAGAAACTTGAAATCTATTCGATGCTAAGGAAATTTGAAAAAGAAAAAAAAAGAAAAAAGGTTTGAATTTCCCAAGATTTTGCCCGGAGAAAAAAGTAATAGTTAAATGAAATTGAATAAACTGAATGAGGAAATGGGTTTTGATCGCACCTGGAGAATCGACGGTCGGATAGATCGGCTGGGGCCGGAGTGAGCAAAACCCTAAGCCGGAGTGAGCGAAAACCCTAAAGCTTTGTTGGAAGATGAGAGAACCCTAGTGATAACATTGCTTAAATGGAAAATATGGACGACTTAGATGATTTATTTGTACAACTGGACGGTACAGATTAAGTGAATCTTAACCGTTCGTGTAAAAGCATCTGACGGTCACTAATATATATATTTTTTTCAAAAATTTTCACTAACAAATGGATGGACAGTGATAAATAATAACACTGATTAATTTTATTATTACTATTATTATAATAGGCACTGTACATTTTTATTTCCGCATTTTATACAAGAGAACGAATTTAACAAAATTTACAGTAATACTAAATTTAAAAATATTTTTTGATTAATTTGAATGATTGGTTTTAAAATTTTCAAAATACAAGCAAAATTAGTGAGATAAAACTTATTTAAACGATCTATATTTAACAAAAAAAAAAAAGAAGAAAAATTGTGTAATGTACGACTAATTCCACTAGATCTAAAAGCCAAAACATTGATAATAGATTTAAGAGAAATTTATAGAAATGACCATATTAATAATTAAAACTTGCAAAATAATCACTATATTTTGTTTTTTTTAAAAAAAGTAAATTACCTAAAATGTCCTCAAATCTAATTGTAAATACCTAAAAAGAAATTCCATATGGCAGGTGAGTGTGTGGTGGTGCTCATTTCGGGCGAGGACATGTCATATTGCAGGGTGGATGTGTCTTATTCTTTTCATTTTTTTCTTTTTTATTTACTTTTATAATTTTTGTCTATTTTTTTTATAAAATTATAAAAAATTTAATTAAATTGAATAAGATATAATTATTATAAATTTATTATTTCTTTTAAAAAAAATATTCATTTTAAACAAAATTTTTTTAAAAAAATAATAAATTTATAAAAATTATATCCCATTTAATATTTATTAAAATATTTTAATTTAAAAATTAAAATATTCATTTTACATAAAAATATAAATAATAAAAATATAAAAAAAATAAAGAATAAAATAGTAAGTAAATATTTTTTAAAAAAAATAAATTATCAACTTAAACAATTTTACATAAAAATATATAAAAAAATAGAAGTGGATAAAAAAGAAAAAAAAGTTAAAAAATGAATAAATTGTAAAGCTAACAAACATATTCTGAATATTATAAACATTTGGTGATTATTTTTAACAAAATTATAAGAATGAGGTGGGCATTTTTCAAATTTTGATTGTTAATATGGATATTTTTAAAATTTTAATTATTAACATGGACATTTCTATCAATTTCCCTGGATTTAATATATGAAGACACCAATTAGAACCAAATAATTGAACAAAACTTCCAACAAGAACATCAACACTGTCAATAAATAAAGTAAAACAAAATCCATCTCAACACATTCTTTAACACGTCCCAAAATTTCAAAAGGGTACGCCAGCTAAAATGCAGTTTTGATAGAAGAAGATTTAATAAAACTCAGCCACAACAAGAAGTATTTCTATGCCTCGGTAACTGGGTATTCAAACACCACATCCCTGCCTGAGAGCTTCCTATAAACTGAAGCAAAACTCTCCAGTTTGTACTCGGTGTTGTTCTGTTCCTTGGGGTCCAAGAAAACCTGCCCACAAAAAGGATAGAGTCGGGCATTAATATATTAATAAAAATTTTTAAAAAAGTACAACAATTTGACACTAACTACTTATTAGCTTAATTATACATTGCTTCCTCAATTCAATCACGTCTTTTCCCTTTGGCATTGTAAGTGAGTACGTTAATAGTTGCAGTTGGCATTCAATCAACGACTTGGGTTAATATCGACTGAAGTTAAGCATTCAGAAAACTAGAAATCCTTTTCTGTAATGTATCATGCCAATATGTGTGCTTGGTAAAGTCAAACCATATTTTTCAGTGCACAAGTAACAGATATTTGCTTGATCAGTTTGGTTGTCAAATAGTTTACCTTCATTATCTTAGATCCATCAATTCGATATCTAGTCCTCTTCCCAACAATCTCAGCAGGCACTACTATATCCTCAAGCATTGCATCGTGAACCGCTGTTAGTGTGCGGGTGCGTGGCCGTTGAACAGCAGAACCTTTCTTTGGAGGCCTTGCTATCCTTCGGGTGGCAATAAGGATAATATCCTATATCATATTGATCCCAAAAAAAAATCAATTGCCTCAACAGAAAATGAAAGCTCCCAAACAAATGCAGCACACATTACACAATTATAAAGAGAGAGAGAATTCATATCATAGGCTATTACAATACCAAAACTAGCAATGAATTACAAAATATTAAAGGTCCACGAATTCTTGAATCATTTTGCATGAAATTCACAGAAACAAAGATAAACAATACAACAAATGAATACATATAAACTGTAAATCAATGAACAAAAAAAGCAAAACTAAATGAAAACAAATCAAAAGGATTACCAGAAGTCATGAATAATAGATAAATACCTCAACTGAAAGGTTTGTCAATGCAATGCATACAAGCAGGTTGAGTAGATAATTCAAGATAAAAGATTGGTATAATTTTTAGATTCCAATAAAGAGACAAAGTACTGATTGCTAATAACTATTTCAAGTCACTGAATCGCTTTAAAAATACATCACAACAGCTAGTGAATCAAAGAACAAAAATTCATTAATCACCTTGCCACTAAACTTCTTCTCAAGCTCTCTGACAAGCCTAACATGGATCTTGCGGTAAGCTTTCCTCAATCTGTAGGGGATATGTATCACAACAGCCTTTCGGTTCCCAGACACATCAATTTGACTGCAACAAAACAGACGTTAATACAACTCATAAGATAGCCAACAATCCAAAACATAAAATGTAGTATTGAAAAAAAAAAAAAAAAAACTTTCTTACACTGCAGAATTTATATATAGATCTTTAAGGTCACTTTTCAACTCTTGGTTCGTATTTTCCAAATCAAATATTGCCTGCATGGATAAATAAATAAGGATCATATTCATATGCTAAAACAACTACATGACTTGATGAAATACACAATAAGCATTTACTAGACTTACCTGAGCAACTGACTCCTCAAATTCAGTGGGCTCAGCATCCTTATCCTTGTGAATCTTCTTTCTGGACGTATACATCCTTACAAACCTGGATTAATAAAAACAAAATAATTATAAAGGATATTGAAACAAATGAAAAACGAAATACAGCTCAGGGCTTCAGTGAATGCTTCACATTTGAAAGCAGAACACAGAGCATAACTACAACTAGAACTACAAGGTCAAATTGAGATGACATGGAACCTACTTGTTATAAGAACTAATGCATAAAATGACACCTTTTTACTTCAAATGCATCTATAAAAGAGAAAAAAGAAGGCAAGAACAAAAACAAAAACAGAAAACAGAGATTTCCTCTATAAGTCATCAAGCAATCACTTTTATAGAATTTTCTTCACAAATGTTTTAGCGTAAAGGAAAAAGCTTTCAACTTACAGACCAATAAAGGAAGAAATTTTACATGTTACTAGTTCAATAATCTTCAGTACAGCAAAACATTACTTTATTTTAACCTCAATCAAAATCAATAATAAAAGTTCAAGTTTTTGAGACATTTATTTCCCAGTGGCCTTTCAAAGTTTCCCCATAATGCAGCAGAACAATCCGTGCAAACACAATTCACAAAATATCACTTCCTCTAAGTCCAAGCGCAGTAAAACCCACAAACTTGAAATCTATTCGATGCTGAGGAAATTTGGAAAAAGAAAGAAAAAAAAAAAGTTTGAATTTTCCAAGATTTTTCCGGTAAAAAAGAAAAAGAGAAGGAATAGTTATTGAAATAAAATGGGAATTGGATTTTGGTCGTCGCACCTGGAGAATCGACGGTCGGAGGGATCGGCTGAGGCCGGAGTGAGGAGCGAAAACCCTGGAGCTTGCTGTGGCAGATCAGAGAAACCCTAGCCCTTGTGATAAAATTGCTTAAATGAAAACATGGACGACTCAGATGATTGATTTGTACAGCTGGACGGTGCAGATTAAGTGAGCGAATTATTAGGTTAATCCAACATTAGCGGTTCGTGTAAAGTATCTGACAGCGACAAATATTTTGGTTTTTAAATATTTTTACTAAGGGTGTTTTAAAAACCGAAAACAGTGATAATCGACCGTCAAAATTTAAATTTATTGATAAATGTGGCGGCTGATTAGTTAATCCACCGTTATATATTATACACGGTCAATTTTGATATTGAATTTTTAAAACCGTAGATAATCAAAATTGACAACTTAATTTTTTTATTTTATTATAAATAAATTAAGTTAATTTATATAAAATATATATATATATATTTTTTATTTTTTATTATAATATATTTACATTTTTATTTAATATTTTTTTTTTACTATAATATATTTAAATTTTTATTTAATTTTAGATTAGTTATCTTACTTATTTATATTTATTGTATTCATTATATATATTTTTATATTATATTTTATTAATTTTTTTATAACTATATATAATAAAAAAATTTAAAAATTGACCGAAAAACTGTCCGGTCGATTATGTTGATGAAAAAAACTCAATTAAAAAAATCGATCGACGGTAAAATTCTAATTAAAAAATCAACACCGACTAAAATTGACCAAAACCGACCGTGCACACCCTAATTTTTACAATGTATGCATAGACAGTGATAAATAATGACACTGATTAATTTAATAAAATAAATATTATTATTATTATTATAGACACTGTACATTTTTATCATATAATTATTAGTTTAAAAAAAATTAAATTAAATGTCGAGCATTGACAAAGTGATAAAATGGACCTTACTGTGGACAACATGTTATCTATATGGGCTGAGCTTGGGCTCTCAAAGAAACAAAGTTAATTTTAGTAGTTGGACCTACTCTATGTTTGCTGGGCTGGGCTGTTAAATATTTTACTTTAAAGTGGTGTATTTAATCCAAATTTAAATTTGTATTTAATTTAGATTTTTAAAGAGTTTATAAAAGTTTATTGGTATTTAATAGAGAGTTTTATAAAATTTTAAAATATTTGTAAAAATTAAGATGTATTTAATTAAAATATTTATAAAGTTTATAAAAATTTAGTGGTATCAAAATATTAAGAACTTTTATGAATTTTACTAGTAGACTTTTATAAACTTTTTAATGGAAAATATAAATGTCAGATTTTATTTTTTTTATCGACTTTCATACAGAAATAACTGACTCTCTCTCTTCTTCACCCTCTATGCTTTTCTCTATTTTTCACTCTATATGTTTTAAAATATATTTTGACCATGACTTTTTTTTTTCAAAATCAGTATTTTTCACTCTATTTTTCTTTTTTCGATGGGCAACACCCCAGCTCCATGACATTGAGATTTAGGGCTATTTCTTGTTTTAGGTTCCACTTGTTTTATTCTCCTTGCTAAGGTTGAACGAGACAAGTTGTCAAAAAAAAATCTGCAATTTAGGGTTATGGCATTGAACAAAAGTCACCACGATTTCTTAAGAGAAAAAAAATCTCTTATTTATTATTTTTATTAATAAAAAAACCTTTTTATAATTTATTATGTAAAAAAATTTAATAAATAAAATTTAATGTCTATAAAAGCTTATCAAAATCTATAAAAGTTTTTAAATTTAAAATTTACAACAATTAATAAAAGTCTTTTAAAATTTTGTAAACTCTATAAAAAATATATAAAAATTTATAAAAGTCATCACTTAAAAAAAAATCTATAAAAGTTTCAATTAAATACATCCCCTAAATGTTTAAAAATCAAATACAACTTTAATTTTTTTTTATTTTTAAGTTACAAAATCATATAATAATGTCATTTTCCCTATAATTTTAGACTAATATGCATGAAATGTGGGTGGAATTATCATTCAGCATCATTTGGTCAATTTTGTAGCCTCTGGTTTTCACTGTTCTTTTTTATATTATGATATATACAAGACTTGTCTTTCACAAGTTTCAAACTATATATATATATATATATATATATATATATATTATAACTTAATGTATACTAGTGTTTGTTGGATCATATGAATCAGTTTTGAAGGAGCAATTTTTATAGCATTTTCTCTAGGGACAGCAGTGTAAGTTGAAGCCCTCGTTTTTCAATGTGATGGACTTATTTTCCATGTGGGTGTGTGAGACACACAAAGTTAGAGACCTCAACCTATTTACGCATCCATGTGTTTGAGAGTGACACTGACAGTGCACGATTTGATTGGTACGCATGCCATGCGTTTCCATACATTCTACTTTCCTATAGTATCATTGTATGCCACGCATAACCATTCACGCGGATTTTTTTCATTTTATTAATGAATTGGGTTTTTTTTTTTTTTTTTGCTATTTTTAATTTTGCAATTCAATTGAAGTCTAGAGCAGCTGATTTATATTTTTAATAGATTTTTTTCATCTGAGATATCAAATAAAATCAAATACAGTTGAGATAATAATAAAGTTTATTAAAATTCAAATTATAATTTTAAAAAATAAATATGATTGGATCACACTCCCAAACGAATAGCACAAATTATGCATGTTCACTGTATATACTTAATACATGGATGGACCTCAACACAGAGCGCATTGGTAACTGGTGGATATGTAGTACAGATAATATGTTGGTGGACCTAATGCATATAATATGCCTTTACCATATGAGTGGGTCCTAATGCACGCCCGCATACCATTTAAATTGTGAATTTGTACGAACTGTGGATAGACTAAGAAATGTGTTTTGCATTATTCAAATAATCAAAAGAAAAAAGAAAAAGTACATCCATTGTCATCAACTTCAATAGTTGTTCCCATGAAATTATATTTTATTTTTTTAAGGTTAAATTTGAGTTTCATCCTATTGCCTAAGATTCTTATCGAAGTAAAGACGACTCTCATGACTCATTTCTCATATTAATCACATAAGAAAATAAAATGTTCAACAAAAGGAAAATATATATATATATATATATATATATATAGTTAATTAGTGAATGAATGGCTATAAGATTTGTCATGGGTTTTTTGTTTTGTTCGTAGGCAACAAAGAAAGAAACTCTTTCCATCGGATTTTTCTATGCACAAAATCGAATTTTGGCTATGAAATCCAGTGAAATTGCATGACCAGTCAACTTCATAATCGAATTCAAACTTGCATGTGTTGGTCATGAATCATGATTATGGTCTTAGCCCATCTTTTTTTCTTTTCTTTTTTTTTTTTTTCTCCAATTCAGAAAACATTGTATCCTCGGAAATATTAAAGAAGTAGATAAATTATAAAAACGAAGACATAATATTTCCACAGACTAATTGATGGAGAAAAAGAAATTGTCAACTTCACCATAGGTGGCGCCTGCTATATGTTTTTGTTTTGGTATAAATCTTTCTTCGTGTCACTTCACTTTTAACAATCTAAATCACACTTTGATTGAGCAAGAATTGAAGCATGTGACTCATATCTGGCTTGCGCCATAAATAAGCAAGTTTGACTGGGTTTTGTATATGTGTGTGTGTGTGTGTTGCAGATAAAAGTCATGCAAATCAAGCTGATGATCATTAATTGAGAGTCAGCTTCCATGGTGGGTGTCAATCTCATATTGATAGGGATCTATTGGGGAAGGTAGTTCACCCACATAGGAATTTTTGCAGCTGCAAAGCTGTATGACCAAGTTGGTTAACTTGCAGTGAAATTAATGAGATTTTGTGAGGATTGCTTAATTCATTTTTTGTCATTTTCAAAACATGTCTTTTGGGAGAAAACAGCCTTTTCTTTATTGACAATCAAATTGAAGTGTTTTGAGTGCTTTAATTCCCTTTTTCTTTTTCTTTTTTTGGAGTTTGGAAGTCTTAGAGGGCATATATGTATAGTTGCTAGAAGATGTTCTTTCTTTGATTTTTGGTTCATTCTAGTTGGTGGAAATCTATTAGATTTGCAGATTAAGCAGGTGAAGAGACTACAAGAGCTTGAATACTCAAATTGGACTCTACAGCTTCTTTGAAAATCAAACAAATGAAAATTATTATGAACTTCCAATTAGAAGGAACACCATTTTTTCTCCCTTCCTTTTTGTTTAATTCGTCTACACCTAATTTTCTTATCTGGATGAAAACAATTAATTATAGTTGAAGAAAATCAGCAACTAGAAAAGCACTCACTTACCCTTCTTTTTTGTATTTTGTACATGTACATGTATATGTATATAGTAATCTTATTTTGTTAGTTGGATGATAACCAAGTTCTGTAAGCACATGATTCGTTTAGAAAATTTCAACACCACCCTACCAATCGGACAAGAAGGAAAAACAGAGAGAGATATCATCAAAGAAATGAATTTCTTTTATGGTTAGCAAAAGCCATGTTTGCCTTATCCACTCACAAACACTGACAAAGTTGAAACTTGACAGATATCCGAGTCTCCTTGTTCCAATTTTACAAGTTAAAATGTTTTCTATATGCATTCAACAAGGACAGAGCAACAGTTTAAGTCACAGCTGAGAGGACCAAAACATGGAGGTCATCATCATAAGAGATATATATATATATAGGAAAAATAGAATAAACAAATTGCATCTTTTAAAATTGTATTGGAAAATTATCAATTGCCTAACACATGGTGGATGATAATAGTGCTAGGCTGCTAGTCTAACACATGGATGTCTAAAATCTTGAAGATTTGTTTGTGGGTTTCCCAAAAGCAAGATCATATCCTAATAGCTTCCCTTTACCAATTAGTTCCTTTATTGCCATAATTGATCCATGTTCCACATGCTGCTTAAAAAATCACTGTCAGCCCAACTGTTGTGTGCAACATGGCAATCTCCCACTGGATTTTCAAACATTCCAGATGCTGATATGGTTTCTTCTTTGTAGGTATCCATGGCATTATCATAGCTATTGGTGATGACATTTGAGCAGCCCTTTCCCAATGTGCTGTAAACAGTGTTGTCCAGGGGTTGAAAAGGACTAGTTGGGCATTCTGAAAATTGAGATATCTGTGACATTTTCTTTGATTCTGAAGAGTTCATGAATGAAGTGGAGCAGTTCTCCCAATCTGTGATGATCTGCTCCTGAATGTTCAAACCCTGAATGGTTCCACTCACATTCGGATCACCCTGCATAGCGAATTGTGGTGGCGGTGATATTTGTGCTGCCTGTACTGCTGTTGCAGAATACTGAGAAGCATTGTCAAGAGGGAGAGGAGTTTCTGAGTTTTGGATTGGCAAGGCTGTAGATGATCCTTCTATCTTTTGAAGCAATCTTGGCATCCAATAGTAACGAACAATGTCTTGAAATGCTGCACTTTTAGTATCAATGTTAAGATGCTTAGCTTGCTTCTGCACCCGTGTCCTCCAATAGTTCTTAATTTCGTTGTCCGTTCTCCCTGGTAAGTACTGTGCAATTCTTGACCACCTATAATATATATACGAAAGGGATGAAACCCTTTGACATTTAAGAAGTTGACTATAGTTCTGCTAACAATGAAGAAGAGTATATGACTCTGAATATTGTATGTTTTGCAGGAAATAATGGTAATAACATTCGCATATTTTCATCCATGCATAGTCAAGTTGATGATAGAAAGCATAACAGAGAAGTTCAGTTAGAAGTTGAGGATATTGATACTGGGATCAATATATATATACATATATACCTGTTTCCCCACTTTGAATGGAGATCAAGAATCAAGAGCTGTTCCTCGAGAGTGAGATTGCCACGCTTAACATCTGGTTTCAGATAGTTTAACCATCTTAATCTGCAACTCTTGCCAGTTCTCCTTAGCCCTGAACCAAAAAGAATTTTAGTGATGGAATGGTTACAAGTTGTGCTAATCACTAGCTTGCAGATGAGTTTTGAGGTTAATTACCGGAACGTTTTGCTAGCAAGTTCCATCTGCCTTCGCCATGGTGAGCTATGCTGTGAATCAGGAGAGTGTCTTCTTCAAGAGTCCATGGACCTCTTCTGAGCTCATTATCATCATCACTAGAACTGGTTGTGCTTTTACTACTAGTAGACATAGCAACTTCCACTGAGAAATACACACAAACACCATACGGATACAATACAAGGGACTTGGAGTGTTGAACCTAGAAAGTGAAGCAAATTACAAAGCCTGACAAGGTATATATACCAAAGTTGAAAGCTTTCACCAAATAGTAAGTGGTCCATTTATGAAGTATGAACCATCAACTTTTCAAAAAAAGTAACTCCTAGAAGTAAAATTCCACATGGAACTTCCACTGAGGTTCCATGAGTCTATAAAATCGAATAAAATAGGAAAATAAAACGACCAACAAAGTCGGTAAATACTAATCCACGACAATTTTTACAAGTAGAAGAATGTCATTTGCCTGTAGCTGCTAGCTTGTCTCCAAGGATTATACCATACTCCAATGGCCCTACCTAATATGATCAAATTTCTTGGTCAAAGAAAAACCCAAACAAATTCTTCCACGAGCACCCACCAAGGAAAATACATCAAGTAATAAATTTTAGAGTTCAAATCAAAGAGTTTGTTACTGTTAATGATGTTTTAGGTGAGAAATTCACTGTGCTATTGATGGGTTTGCTTAATGGTTAGAACCCTCTTTTATTTTTTTTCTTTGTTCAGCGGTCAAAGGTGTTCACGCTAATTTGCATACACCTCTATTAATTTTTTCCTAATCCGATTGAAAACATACTATCTAAGCCGGATTAGAAAATTTTTAAAATATAAATCTCTTGCAATCTAATCTCCAATTAGTGATTTCTAATAAGTAAATTTAAAAAAAAAAGTCCAGGAAAATAAAGAATATTATTTTTACAGCTGAAAAATTTCTTTGACCGTCTTATAAGAATTCTATTCACTTACTCAAAGCAATGATATCATATATTCTTAAGACCCTAACAAGGCCAAAACGAGAGGTGGAAACAAAGGTGTTGTCAAATTCTTGAAAATGAAACATGGGCCACTTTGCTTTTGTGGGTTCGGGATCATTGAATCCTACAAGTTTCCAGCTTTCAAAAGATTATACACACACACACACACACACATATATATATATATATATATATATATGAAACGTGCTTGACTGAACAAAAAAAAATGGAAACACTAAAATAAAAACGTGGGCTTAGTAGGCGTTTTGCCGAATGAAGGGCGGCAATTTTGAGGTTGCTAGGAATCTAAGAGCATCAACATTTTAAGTTTTGCTTCTGGGCTCTATTAAACAAGTCAGTTTCAGGGTCAAACAGTGTGTTAGAAGCTGTGTGGTTCCTGTTCCTCCACACCCCATCAAGCTTTAATAATAAAAAGGAAAGAAAAAGCCAGGTAACGTATATAAAAAAGATTGCAAATATTGCAGCTATATTTGACCCTCTCTCTCTCTAGATTCTCTCTTGCTCTCTCTCTAGATTCTTTCTTGCTGTATATTTACATATATTCTATATAAATATATACATACTATTTGACACAGTAATGTTGTTGAATAGAAAGTACCAATTGAGGCAATCTTGACCTGTCATTCCTCATTTTATTACAGACAAATATCAATATTATTAACATTTTAATTCAAGAAAACATAAAGCTAATTACACAAATTACTAATAGCAAAGCAAGCAATTGGGCTTGAATGTGAGAGGACAAGTACGCACTTTTCAAGCTTAATTTGCTTAAATTATTGAAGTACTTTTATGAACCTTAATTAGCAAGTAGGACAATCTGACTCTATCTAATTCACAAGATAAGCATTAGGCAAAGCAAAGCCGAACAAGCAAACTCGAAATGATGCTTTCAGATTCATATATGCAGTACAAAAAGTAGTTGAAGACATAATTGAGCTCTTGTACAAGTCCCATTATCTTCATCCTTTAATCGTGGAGGTTCTTGGCGCAGCTAGTTTTAATTAGGGTTCTATTTCAAGAAAACATTTTATTATTCATTAGTTTGATTAGAATTTTAAACGATAAATAAATACGGATATACATTATAATTTATAATAAAATATAAATGATGTGTCAGCTGTTCCATCATATATTATATAAATTTTAATAAATAAAAAATTATCACGTTATTTATATTCCAACATAATTTATTATTAAAAATCTTTTATTCTATATAGTTAGTAGTTAATTTACCCTAGTATATATATATATATATATATATATATATATATTATCATTTTTAACTAAATTTGCATCATAGGAAGATAACCCCACTTGTAAATAAGGTGGTTGAATATATATATATATATATATATATATATATATATATATATATATATAGTTTTATGATCTTCTAGTGGGTCGCGTGCAAACTAAGAGATAACAACGAGCTCATCTATGGATATAGATTTGAATATACGTGCCTTCAAAAAATTCTTTTTCACGAAAAGTAATTTTGAATGTGTAACATCATAGAGATTTGACATGCTGATAAATTTGTTTTGAGAAGTACTTGCAATGTCGTTTTCTATGTGATCCACACAAACATATAGTTTCAACTTTTCAACAGTTGCTTGCTGCGCCAAGTTTAATGCTTCAATAATAAATTAATATATATATATATATATTAAAAATAATAATAATAGTTAAAAAAATACAATTGTAATATTCCGTTTAGGGTCTGAATTGAATCTTCAAAATGCATATAATAGTCAATTACAACAATAATTATAGTATTAACAACAAAATCAATAAAACAATTAATGTGTTGAAATTCACTTGGAAAAATAGGCATGCTTGCAAGTAGGGAGTGGGGAGGAAGGTGATGATAATTAAGATAACAATGGCAGGTCATGTGAGATGTAAATGTGACCCTTGATGACAGTATGTCCATGACGACATCATATATTATATATTCATGTAGTTGACTAAGCGTGATTAGCGGTCATTTTTATATAATTATAATAAAAATTTGCAACCCCACCCCTCAAAGAAATTTACATCAATGGCAGTTGAGGCACAATATATAATCCCAAGAAAATTCATAAATGATTTGAATTTTTTTTTGACTTAGAAAATTACTAAAACTAATGTGGATTAGTTTGATTAAACAAACAAAATTAGTATATATATATATATATATATATATATATATACGTGATTATTAATGGAGAAAAAAAAAACAGAGAGAGGCTTTGTGGTTTTATGGGCTGAATTACCGCGGATGGGCCGGACAGAAAAAAACCCAGAAAAGCCCAAGAACTGAACCCAATTAGAATATAATACATGGTTAAAAGTGGCCCATTTATTTGTGGACTCGTTATTAAGCCCAATAATTTGTTTTAGTTCTATTATGGAGCCCTAATCACAAACTCCTATGTTATTTGAATAATTCTCTTGTACACATTTTTTTTTGTGGGCAATATCTCTCTTGTATCCAAAGTAGTTTGAGATAAATAAGATCATATTATAAAATCAAAATTTTATACATTTTTTTTTCCTTTTAATGAAAAATTTGTAAATGTTTTACATTATCAAATGTTAGATTTTCATGTATTTATAAATGAATAAAAAATTTGTAGTAAATTACTATCTTGGGGTACTGGGTTTGGGAGTAATTAATAATGTAAACGAATTTTTTTTAAAAAAAAGGAAAAAGAAAAAGAAAAGGAGTGGGAATCTATATGCTCTTTTAGGTGAGAGAGAATAAAAGTCGCTTTTTGATATAGGGGGTGTTACTAATGAATGCATTGAACATATACTCTTGAAGTTCCTGCATCTAGATTACTTTTTGGCATTGAAAAGATTGAATATTTGTTTTTGTTTCTTTTAGTGGCTTTCAAATTTTTGTTTTGAATTTCACTTTTTTTTCTTTTTTTTTGGGGTAAAAATCAACGTTATATGTTTAGATGTATATAAATTAAGGAAGAATTAGTTAATTACAATACACACACACACACATATATATATATATATATATATATATATATATATGTATTTGTTATTAAATGGAGGTTTTCAAAATCACCCTTATGTATGGAATTCATAAACCAGCTTCGGCATCTGAATTTCCAAAAAAATTATATTATTTACTTAACCCATTTGGTTTCTATTTTGAAATTTGTTGGTTTAGTAAACTACTTTTGAGTTAGTTATAACAATAATGCACTTCAAAGAACTTTGGACATAATCTCTATTTATAATCCATCATAAATGTATTATTGTTCCCAAAAAGGTTTTGCAAATCCTACACATACATGGATTAACAAGTTCTATTAAACATCAATGGACAATGGAAATTGAAGGAGGGTACAGTGCACCTGCATGGTGCTTGAATAATTTTATAATTTATGTTCTATGAGAAATTCATGACCAAAAGAATAGTGGGAGGCATAGAAAAGTTGAGCAATAATAAATAATAAACTAGTAAAAAAGATAAGGAAAAAGGAACAACTAATCATCTGGGTCACTATTTTTGACTTTCTATATAAAGCAGGAGCCTGTTAATTTACTAAATATGGGTGGTTCTTTCATGGTAATATTGCATCTTGAATGTCAAAGACAAGATTCAAACGCCAATATTTTCATATACACTTTGATAAGATGCTGGACTTTTTTGATGGGTTCTATGTCCTTCAATTTGTCTCCCTAATCTACAGCTTGCCAAATTTCACATCACTAGGTTCGATAGCTAACCTGTCAGCCAGGCATTCTCAGGAACACCTGTAAGGCATTGGGGAACTGAATTCCAATCTTCCTGATCATGATCTGACTAGAAAGTTACATATCCATGCAATCACTTAAAGCCAGTGCACGTGCATGTAATGAAGGAAAACACAACCATATATGAGAAAAAAGCTAGCTTTCAGAGATCAAAACCTACAAGTGAAATAGCTAGGTCCAGCATTAATCAATTCTCAAACATGGTTTTGCTCTGATTTCTGGCTTTGTGCCAAATATTAAAGTTAATGCTAGTAAATGGGTACCAAATTCTGCCATGAAAAACGTCAAACTGTGATCTAAAACACATGATGAGGAAAACCCAAGTTTTCAAAAAACAAAAAAACCCAGATGTTTTCTCTGAATTATGAGGAATTTAAAGTCTTTGAGAGTTGAATGCATTGTCCTATGCCAAACACGCAATGCACATGAAATTAGCCCCATTCATTTCAGATTTTGGTTTTTTTCTTTTCTTTATGACATCAAAGCAAAGTAGCTCAAATAACAGAATTGCAGGTTTTGTTTTCCAATCATTTCTATATGGTTTATGAGAACTAATTGATTTTTCTGATGTAGATGAACATAGAAGTCTGAAGATAATATATGATCACATAAATTTAATAATCAGTACATGCACATACATACATATTATACATATGTGTGTATGTATATATAAAATATAAAAACAAATAGACTACCAGCTAATGCATTGCTCCAAAAGTTGATGTCTTTTTCTGGCAATTCAGAAAGCTATCATCTCCCATAAACAAAAGGGTTAGGTTGAAGACATTTTCCAACTTAAAACTGAACTATTTCATATACTATTAGATAAGGGCCAAAAGCTTATCACGGGCCCATGTTATTATTGGATATATCTCCTGAAAAGGGACCCACCAAGGGAACACAACCAGAGTAACTGGATTTGCCACGTGGTCACCTAAAAATATGCTTCTTCTATTTTTTTTTCTTCTTTTCAATTCTATAATGTTAAAAAATGTAAAATGAAATTACACATAGCCATGAATCCCTTTGTAATCCTACACTATATATACCAGTTCCTCAGACCACATTATCCAAAAGAGAGAAACCGCAAACTGCAATATTTCTGAACATTTTTTTACTTCAATAATGGCTGAATTCACTGCAGATTTGCAAAGCTTTAGACCTTCATTTTCTTTCTTAGATGTTGTTGATCCAAACATGGAACTAATAAACCAGTTTGCTGGGATCAGCCCAAGTAGTATTGTCCTGGACAATTCAAACTTGAACAATTGCCACACCCTTTTGCCTTGCTCCAATGACAATTTCTTCGGCAACCAAACACCAGAATTCCCATCAAACTTGGGTGAAAATTTTCTGGGCATTTTCAATCAAAACAATACACCAGCACTACCATTCATCTCCTAGCTTTCCACAGCCAAGTAGTAGTTCTGATCCAGCTGGTAATGAATTCCATGAAAGTAAGAAGAGGAAAGCAATGAATGTGTCAGAGAGCAGCTCAGCAAACTCTTCCCCACCAGTTTCTGAAGCAGGGTCTAAGAGAAAAAACGTAATCAATCACTTTTAATTTCCTTTTGCTTATGTTATTGAAAATTTTGATAATTTTGGGCTTTGATTTTTCCCTCTGTAAAGATTGAGTTTTTATGGGATGTTTTGCTTGGTTCTTTTTCAGGCTTCTTCAGGAAAAGGAAAGAGAGTGAAAGGCAATGACAAAGAAGAAGAGAAACCAAAGGAAGTGGTTCATGTTAGAGCCCGAAGAGGCCAAGCCACCGATAGTCACAGTCTAGCAGAGAGGGTAATTACATGCATACCTCAGTTTTTTTGCTCTTTTTTAATCTTGAAAGATAAAACTCCATGAGCAATAATATTATATATATGTATATATATATATATATATATATATATTTGCTAAATTAAATTCTGAATTACAATATGAGGTTGATAAAATATATTTATGCATTGTATCTGAATCAGGTTAGGAGAGGCAAAATTAATGAAAGACTTAAATGCCTGCAAGACATAGTCCCTGGGTGTTACAAGGTAATTAAAAATCAGTTTAATTTCATATATATATATATATATATATATATTTTTTAATTCTTGAGTTTTATTTAATATTGGGTTTGCTTTTTTCATGGAATTGCAGACCATGGGTATGGCGGTAATGTTGGATGAGATAATTAATTATGTGCAATCCTTGCAGAATCAGGTTGAGGTTAGTCCAAGAAGAAATTCAAAGCTTTTTTGTTTTTTTTACAAATTTATTATTATTATTTTTAAATATGTCTAATATGAGCAACATTTTTCTTTGTGAATTTCAGTTTCTTTCTATGAAGTTAACGGCAGCAAGCACTTTTTATGATTTCAACTCAGAAACAGATGCTGTGGAAACAATACAGGTGCTTATTCGGATTTTTTTTTTCCCCAACAATTGTTATAGCTAGTGATAGTTGTTTTAGTTAAAAGAAGAAAAAAAAGAAAAAAAAAGAAGAAGAAGAAGACAAGTGAAGAGGTTTATTTATATTAAATATTATATATTTTTATGTAAAGCTAGAGATGGGTTTATAAAATAATTGATGAGAGAGTATTTATGTTAAAATGGTTTTTAATGGCAGCAGAGGGCAAAAGCAAATGAGATGGAGAGATTGGTGAGAGAAGGATATGGAGGATTTGCTTGCTTCCACTCAAGTTGGCCACTTTGACTTCACTTTTGGATGCTACTCTTCATTGCCATACAAACACACACATGAAGATGACCCATTTCCCTTTCTTTCTTTTTTTAATTTTTTTTTTGAATGATGTATCAAAATCTAATTAGAAAAAATATAAAAGGATATGGAGGGGGACAAATGATCTGATGGATACCATATACTTGTACACCCTCTTACTCATGTGGGAAAAAAATTTAATCTCATAATATATAATATTAGCCTATAATCACATTATTTCTTGATCTCTCCTACTTATAGTTTTATATTTAATGTTTTTATTTTATTTTGGAAACTAATTTCTTTTTGATGATTTATTTTGGATACTAATTGTATCTGAATATGGTTGTCAAAGTAGACAACTGGTACACAAATAAATGTCACACCCTTCAACCCCATATGAAACATGAACTAACTTGATTGGACTTGAATGCTATGTATTGTTTACATGTTCACAAGTGTAATGCAAGACAGCAAATACTAATTTGGAGGACATTTTATGGGACTGAAAATAATACTATCTCCGACTAAGTTGTATTCTATACCATAGTTCCTCCAAAATTCATATTATCTCCTCCAATAAAAAAAAATACATATCATATATTTAAATGTACTATATTTGATGGCCAACTAATCTTTAGACGCACACAATTCTACAAAAGAATTACTTGAAAATTCAAAAATATAAATATAAGGTTTAATACACTTTAATGCCTTCTAGATTTGTCCGACATCACCATGTAAATTTCTCGAAAATGATTGGTATTTCTCTATTATGTGAGACCAATATGAACTTGAATATAATTATTAACAACAATTTGTATATTTGAAATATCTTTCTTGTCCATAAAATTTGGAAAACGAGTAATGATTTAATACACTTTAATACCTTCTAAGCTTATCCGACATCACCGCATAAATTTTTAAAAAATGTCTGATAATTCTCTATTGTATTGAGACCAATGTGAACATGAACATAATTATTAACAACAACTTGTATATTTAAAATATCTTCATTGTCGGTAAAATTTGGAAAACGAGTAATGATTTTAAGCCCTAAATATATAATGGAAATTTATGATAAAGACCCATGAACCGAAATTGTGTATATACTATAATAGAATTAAGGGGGGGAAAAAAAAGGTTTGTGAAAAAGGCAACAAGGTATTTTTGAGTATAAATCCAGAAGTGACTTCTAGGATCCCACTTGGACAAAAGAGAGACTAGCCACATAGAAAGAAAGAATACATAAGATCTGAAGGATGTTGCCAATTCATGAAGTGAATGATTGGAGGAAAGAAAATTATTAAATAAATGAATGTATACATTAATCATTTAATTGGGTTTTTTTATTTTATTTTTGCTTTCAATCTGTTTGTGAAAATAAGTAAGAGAAGGTTAGATGCATTGCATCCATGAAACTAGGAGGGCCAGGAGGACAGCTAGGGAATGGGCCAGTGCTTGCCCCAAGAGAGGATGGGCAATGTGGGTTCTCCAATTTCTTCAAAATTGATAAGAGCTTCTGAACACATCTCTCTCTCTCTCTCTCTCAAGCCACTTTTGGTTTTCTCTTCTCCTCCCCACTCAATCTTTTCTTTCTTATTTTCTTTTCTTGTTTGACTCCCTTTTGACCCAATTCTTTGCTTGTCTCTTGAAGCAATGCATGAATGAACAAAGAGAAGGAAGAGGGATTTCAAATGGGGTCCAAAAGAGAAAGAGAGTATAAGTTCATGGATAGTGTCAAATATATATTTTAAGGCCAATTTGGATTTTTGAGGGGGGGTCACATATATTAGGTGAGGAAGTGTGTGGGGACTAATTGACAGTATGGGCAAGTTCAAGGACTCTTCTTGTACATGGGGCTCATCATCATCAAAGCTTTATAAGGTGGAATAGAGGTTGTTAGCTTGTCAATAGTCTTTAAATACACACCACCACTAACCAATCCCAATATACATACCAAAAGAAAAAACAAAAATTTAGTATGCATGCATGTATATGTAAATTTGTAGGTGCCCAAAACCCATAGGTTACTAGTATTACTATACCTTTGGTGACTGATAGAGAAATAGAAAATAATTGGATATACATGCATACATACATATATATATATATATATTTGAAGAATATATAGGAAAATTTGATTGACTAGAATCATAGTACCACATCAATGTTGTCGTTACAATAAGGCTATTGATAAAATCATATACATAATGATTATTTTGCAGGCTTTTATGCGTTTCAAATTCCCCATATCCTTTCCAATTAGCTTAATTTATACATTTTTTGTGGTAGTGGCTTTGCCTTGCAAAATGTCACACTATTTACTATTGTAGAGCTTATCTCTTTAGTTAAGTAGCTTACATATCCTAAACTATAATAAAAGTAAAATCAGTCAATTCACATGATCTTAATAAAAAATAAAAATAATAAATATTATGCATGAGTTTATATATATACATATATTTTATAATGTTTCAGTATATGAGTTATGAAGTTTAAGAGATCAATTCTGCTTAACTTTTTAACTATATGATTGAAGGGATTTTTGAAGGATGGTCATGTCTTTTATTTGCTATTATTTATTGAAAGGCTTGCCACTCATTTTTTTTTTTTTTAACAATAATGATAATAAAATTGACTGTAGGAGTAGCTGCCCGAATTCAATATGTGGATTGCCAACGACATGGATGTGGCTTGCCTCAATCTAATATGACCTAAAATATTTTATTATAATCAATTAACAAAAATTTAATCTCATTCAAAATTAGAATGGATGTTATTTATTTTTTCATAAACCAAATATTCTTCAATTGTTAAACATTTTTATTTTATAATTGAAAAACAAATTTTTTAAGGCATTGATATATAGAAACTGAAATTTCTCAATGGCTAAAAATATATGTAATTTTTAAATTATCTTTTTTTTTTCTTGTTTCTCATAGTTTGTAGACGTGCTTGGACGTTTTAAAATCCAAGGCCAGAAGGCCCAAACACAATGTCCAAGCTGAATCAAACACACATCAAGTGGAAGTATTTTATTAATTAAGCCCATGTGCTTGCTTAGTCCAAGACCAACCGACTGAGTTAGGCTAGGGGAACAAATAACTAACTATTATAACTTCTTCTTTATTTATTTTTTTATTGTTGAAAAAAAATATGATGGCTAATTAAATGCATAAATAGTAGAAAATACATGTCTAACCAATAATTGAATATAATGGAAATGTTAGGTTATGGTGCATTACATAATATTAAGTTTTATGAAGAAAGTAAAACAATAATTAAAAAACTGTGCTTTCTTTTTCTATTTTTTAATATATATATATATATATATATATTATTTGTAATGCAGAATTTATGTTTTGCAATTTCTTGACAAATTCTTCAAATATATTTCAAAATAAACTTATTTAACATAAAAAATAAATAAATAGAAAAATGCGCATTACATATCATTACAGCACAAACAAATTGAATTTTAAGGAGGAAAGGACAATAAAATATTCACATTCTCTTATAAGCATTTAATAGTTGATATAACAAAACAAAAATTAACATTATTATTATTATTTATTAGAGTGAAACTCATATTTAAATACTTGAACAAAAAAATATATGAATATAATATGTTTTGATTTAACATGATTTAAGAAAAAGAAAATAAAAAAGTTAAAAAGAAAAGAAGTTATCTGTAGGAAAGAGAGATGAAGAGTCTATAAATATTTTAAATAATTTAATTAATGGGGAAATTTTGAAAAAACGGTGGATAGTTATGTTAAAATTATAGGATATTAATATTTTTTTAAAAAATTAATAATGCGCATTCAACCAAATTATCTTTTATTTTTATAACTTTATGCATACATTATAATGCATATGTTTTTTTGAGCACATATATTTTCTCAAGTATTTAAGAGTATGGCGCAGCAAAAAATAAAGCCCATTAAATTTTTATATTCAGTTTTTCAAATTAAAATTCAAACCCTCACAAATTCAGTGCACTCAATGCTAAAATATCATATTTAACTTTATTAAAATACTAAATAAACGAAGGGAACTAATATGGACATGCAATTTCAAATTTAAAAAACTAAAATAATAAATAAACCCTATATTTTCACATCGCAGTCCTTTTGTTCATTAAAAAAAAAAATCCCTTGAGTTTGACCGATTAAACTAATGTCATATCAAAGACTTGATTTGATTGGTTCAAACTCTTAAAATTCGTAAGATCTGTCTCTCTCTTCGGACTTTAGCCTCATTTGACCAATAGAACACAACCACGAAGCCGGACTCACTGTACCTTATCACATCTAATCACCGTCTCATTTAGAAGCTCCAGTCTCCCTTTCTCTTCTGAATGACACAAATCTATGGGTCCGTGAAATCACAGCGGAGCTACTGAAGTATAATTATTATTTTTAATATATAAATTAATCATCAATTTATTAGTTAATTATTCAATTTTAATTAATTAATATAGTAGTCTATATAAAATGTGAGTTTATAGCTAATAAATTATTAGACGATCACAAATTACTGTATTGATTTTTCTACTAAAAACTGTTTTACGCTAACAAAGATCGGGATTATTCGATCTGCCCTTTTGAAGTCTTATTCTTATCCAACACCCATCACTTTTTTTTATCTGATAAACCCCAGGCCACGACAGAATCATTAATGTCTGCGCCGAGCCAACTCGGTCTAGTTTCTTTGGCAGTATATGTGATTATGTATTTCGCAAATTGGTGAAATGGGTTCGACGACAAAGGTCCGGAGGATATAATCTGAGGTGGGTTTCGTGAATTCTTGCAGTAACCGTGAGAATTTACGTGCAAGAGCTGATATCGATGGGAAAGGAACGGGTCTGAACTTGGGTAAGTGATATATCGTATTTGGTTTGGTTATAGTTGCTGGGATTGAGTTTTTGCTAGATTCTGAAATTTGGGATTTTGAAGAAGTTGTCATTTCTATGAGTAATCAAGGATGGTCTTGTAGCATTTGAATGATTGCGAGTGTTATTGCAGAAAATTTTAGTACTTTGGGTTTTGAACAGAAAGTTGTTTGTGTTGCTAAGCTGCCAAATGTGGCACTTTGTAACTGGTAAGTTGTGACTTTTAATTAAGTTTTATCAATATTGTATCAAGTAATTTGCAATGACTGTAACAAGTTGTGACAAGATATTGGATGTTCTATAAGAGGAATATTATACTTCAGCTGTTGATATAAAGGTGTCAAGTGGTTTTGATCAGTGGTGGACTATATGAGAAGTAGTAGATATAATAGTCCGTTTTGACTAAAACTTGATGTTTTCAGTTTAGAATGGTATATAGTGTCTCTAGTTGAATCCACGAGCAGTGGCTGGTAGTTTGCTCTATACTTCGACCATCAAAGAAATGGCAATGGCAAGCAAAACCAGAAATATTCTTGAGAATCTGGTACGAGAAGGGTCGTTTAGATGGTTGCTCAGCAATCATAGTCCTTTTGATGACGAATTTGAGGAGATGGGAAGGTCTCCATCTGCCTCGAGGAATTGGATACCGGAGCTATCTCCAATTGCAAACATTGTTGTTCGCAGATGCTCAAAGTAAGTCTGCTGCTTTAACGTTTGACTCGTACACTTTAGCAGTAAAAAGTAGATGAACTATGCGCTATATACGTTCTTGTGATAATTGAAAGTTAACTTCAATGTTGGTTGCAATATCATGCTATTGCTTATGAAATATTGTACCAACAGTAACATGCAAAGTGTTGCAGAATTCTCGGTGTTCCTACAACTGAGCTTCATGAAAGCTTCAATGCTGAGGCTTCTGACTCTATAAAGCATCCATCACGGTATGCGAGGAACCTTTTGGAATACTGCTGTTTCAGGGCACTTGCTCTATCAACACAAAAAACTGGGCATCTGGGTGATAAAAAGTTTCGACGCCTAACATATGATATGATGGTAGCTTGGGAGGCTCCAGCTGCTACAAGCCAGCCTCTAGTTAATGTAAGTTCTTAACTTTATGCAAGCATGAGCTTTTTATTAGGCTCCTGATATTTATGTTGATTGAATTCGTGGATTCAACCCCAAAGGAACATAAAAGTGTTACCCATGGATCTTACAATCTCATAGTGATCTTCATGGGAAAGCTCCTTATAGTGCTTGAAGATTTCTTTCTATCATCTGCATACTTTTGGAAAGATACTCAAAGTTAACATACTTAAACATGAGAATCGTTTTTGTACTAAAGTTGCATGTTCCTGTCGCTTGTCTTGCTGTTTATTATTTGTGGATATCCTTTTTTATTCTAGGCTTCCCTAAAGCAACCATTTCTCCGCTTTGCTTTGTGAAACAACAGTGAATGATATGGCATTTATGGTTTCAAGGTAATGGTACTTCTTCATGTTAATCTGGCTCATATTTGCCGCAGATAGATGAGGACATATCTGTTGGGGTAGAAGCTTTCTCTCGAATAGCTCCAGCAGTTCCTATTATTGCAAATGTAATAATCAGTAAAAATCTATTTGAGGTGCTTACAACAACAACTGATGGTCGACTTCAGTTCTTCATCTATGATAAGTACCTAAGTGCACTTGAAAGGTACATAGTCATGATCACATCTGCTATTTCTTTGAGGAATCTATGGAGTATTTAATGTTAATACCATATATTCTCTTGTCAAACATGGTAAGTTTTCTTGGTATGAGGTGACACACGAATATATTGCCAAATGATCTTAAACTCAAAAAGTTTCCTGCCTGAATCAAAATGCCCCAGCTAATTGGTTTTCAATCATATACTCATCTAGTTAATCCTATATGGTTTGCTGCTTCAGAAGAACAATGTCTCTGGAGGAAACTTAATGAAGAATTTTGCATTTCTTGGATAGAAGAAATAAGCTGACACTAATATGTTTTAGAAGCATTTTTTGAATAGTAGGTACTAGTTACTCGTATATAGTCAATTTGAATTGTTTATATTACAGAGCAACAAAGAAAATGAAGACACAGTCTGAGTCGTCTCTTCTTTCTTCCATACGACCATCGAGAGGAGAAAAGATACTGGAAGTGGATGGAACAGTTACTACTCAACCAGTTCTTGAGCATGTAGGAATTTCTACGTGGCCTGGTAGGTTGATGGGATACTCAATTACTCTGAACTTTTACAATACCTATATTGATTAATGGCGACTGCATTTCAACTTTCTTTTGGTGATAACTACTGGAAATCAACTAGACCTATTTGAAAAGTTTGGATGGTGTGATTCTTTAAAATTACCCATTCATGTATTTGAACTCTTCATTGCTATGCCTATTTGGCTGGGAACCAATTGGACAACTTCACTCCATAATCAAAATGCATATTGTCTATTATTAGATATTAGTATGTTAGTCAGGAGCCATTTTTATTGATGATGTTAAGTGTTTGTTGTTTTGGTATTGTATCAGAACCTAATTATGTGCATGGAATCATTTCAAATCCTGCTAACCCTCATTTTTTATAATTAGTTGTACTGCATGTCACATAGTAAGATGCGTCTTCTATGCTGTTATTGGATGGGCCTACAAGTAGACAGGAGTGTTATATATATTTTGTGGTCTTGATATAAATTAGTTGGATCTATTTCTTATTAATCGAGCTTTGGAATTATTAGTAACTTAACAAATGAAATCCATGTTTACTACATTGTCTTATTTTTTACCTTGGCTGCCATACAGGACGGTTAATTTTGACAGACTATGCACTTTACTTTGAAGCTCTCCGTGTTGTATCTTTTGACAAGCCTAAGTGTTATGATTTATCGGAGGATCTAAAACAGGTCATTAAACCCGAGTTGACGGGACCGTGGGGTACTCGGCTCTTCGATAAGGCTGTATTGTATAAATCTATTTCCTTGTAAGTTGTCATGTACGACTTTATATTTATGGTTGATATAATATTTGTTGATTACTCACTAGCATTCTCAGACTTAATATTGCCTTTTTCATTGTCATCAATGAATATTTTATTCTGATTTCTTAGTATGGCTATTAACTTTGGTAGTGTTTCTTTCATAGATCAGAACCAGTTGTAATTGAGTTTCCGGAGCTGAAGGGACATGCTCGTCGTGATTATTGGCTAGCAATCATTCGAGAGATCTTTTATGTTCACAGATTTATAAAGGAGTTCCAGATCAAGGGTGTTGAACGCAATGAAGTTCTATCAAAATCTGTACTTGGAATCCTTCGACTACAAGCCATTCGTGAAATTAGTTCTACAATCCCTCTATCTTGTGAGACTCTTCTCATGTTCAACCTTTGTGACCAACTTCCTGGTGGTGACTTGATTCTTGAGACCCTTGCAAACATGTTAACCATAAGGGGATTAGACCGGACTAACAATTCTAGGGATGGAGGTGGAATGTCTTCAATCTCAGCCTTGGACATGGTTTCTAACCTAGGCTTTGTGTTTGGATCAAACTCTAATGATCCTAATGACACTAGTCTTGTTGTGGGTGAAATAACTGTGGGAGAGATTAATCCACTGGAAAGAGCAGTCAAGGAGTCTAGAAACAACTATGAAAAAATGGTGATGGCTCAAGCAACAGTTGATGGAGTTAAAGTTGATGGAATTGATACAAATTTGGCCGTTATGAAGGTACCTGCAACATTTAAGGATTTTTGTGCTTTTCAGCATATTTACCTTTTTCCAAACTTAAAATGCCTCTCCCTTCTTTCTACTACACCTTTTCTTAAGATGCCTATCTTGATATTTCGACTTACCTTCTAACTCACCCTCTACTCTAACTTTCAATTTCATTCGCTAAGTCCTTCCCGGCCAGAAGTTCCTTAACAGCTATGTAAAATGGACAAAATCGTCTAAAGCACACTTACTTCTAAGACTTAATAGTCCTTAAGGTGATACAGACTTATTTACCTTTTTCCACACTTCAAATGCCCTCTCCCTTCTTTCTTCTACACCTTTTCTTTTCTTGTTTTAATGGAATACACACCGTGAAGTGTATGGTTGATTGAATGCAATAATTTGATGGGCATAAGACACAATATCTCCTTTGAATCATCAACTGTTAGTTTATTCCTTAACCGGTACTTGGTAATAAATTTAACATCTTCTAAATTTTCTGTGTACTTGCAGGAACTACTCTTTCCAATTAGTGAACTAGGGAAGTGGCTCCTTTCTTTGGCTTATTGGGAGGATCCTGTGAAGTCATCGGTTTTTTGTTGTGTTTTCTCCTATATTATTTGGAGGTACAAATTAAGTTGAAAGTCTCACTTTCTGCTTTACTCAGTTGTTGGTTTGATGGGTGTAAAAAAGGGCATTGAGGGAGCTGGTAGTAATGAACCAAAACAAGGTCAAACTTGTGATTGGTTATGTCAGATACAGCTTTGTTGCTAGATTTAGCTGCTCATTTACGCTAAATAGAAATCGGTGAGGTGTTGGGTCATGCAAATAATTCAGAGATGCACTTTAGTCGTTGATCTCTGAAATCATAGTTGGACAATCACCCACAATGATGGTTCAAGATGCTGGATATCTTGTTAAATTCCTGTTTGATTTGACTTGGATTTAGAGACAGGATATTCAGAGAGTATAAGTTCTAGTGACGTCATATATGGGGAGAAAAAAACAATAAAGGAAAACAAGACTGTTTAATAGTGGTTTTCATGCTTTCCTTCATGTTTCATGTCAGACATTTCACCGTAAACAAGACTGAACTTATAGCATGTTCATTTCAGGCAGTGGCTTGGCTATGCCTTTGCAGCGATACTCATCCTTATGGCGGTCTTTATGGTAGTCACGCGAATTTTTAGCCAAGGGAAACCTGTTGACGAGGTCAAGGTGTTAGCACCTCCACCAATGAATACCATGGAGCAACTATTGGCTGTCCAGAATGCAATTTCGCAAGCTGAAGAGTTCATCCAGGATGGAAACATTGTTCTCCTCAAGCTGCGCGCATTGTTGCTTTCCATTTTCCCTCAGGTTTCTTGCTTTTGCACTTTTAGCTTTCTCTACATTTTGTTCACCTTAGATAAGTATAAGCACATCGACTTTGGATTTATTGTCATAGATGTTTTTGTACCAATTAGTGATCTCATTCTTTGTTGGGTTTTTGGTGTAATGCTCAGGCCAGCGAAAAATTTGCAGTAGCTCTTATATCCATGGCTGTGATTCTGGCATTGATACCCATTAAGTATTTGGCTCTGTTGATGTTTTTGGAGACTTTTACGCGGTATTCACTTCCGAGGAGAGCAAGCACAGAGAGAGCAATGAGAAGGCTGCGAGAGTGGTGGTTCAGCATACCAGCAGCTCCTGTTATTCTTGAAAGGGAAAAGGAAGATAAAAAGAGCAAGTGACTGTAATTATTTTGTATTTTGTATTATATCTATAAATTGTATTATACTACAGAGCTGGGGTTGTAAATTTCAAAAAATGAGTTGCAAATTATTGAAATTGATAAGGAAAAGGAAAAGAGCTATATTTTCTGTTCTAGTTTGCCTTTATATTTACTCCGTAAATCTATTTCTTTTTCAATAAGTCATCGCATAAAAAAATGCTTGGGATTTTAAAATTTTAAATTTTAAATGCATACTAAATAACATGGCAACTAATATATTATTGATAATTTCTAATTTATTTAATTAAAAAATAATAATAATATTTTTTATATTATTGGTCCAAAACTAATATAGATATTATAATTTTAAGATTTACTTTTGAAGATCTTAGTAAAAAAATTAAAATATCTTCAACAGTCTAAGATGTAATTTTCTTTTTTATATTTTACAATGTAACATTAACATTTAACATAGTAAATGTCATATCATTAAAAATAAATGCATTTGGGATATCATGAGAGTTGGGATCCTAGTATCTTTCGATTGCATATTCACATATTATTTAAGGTTGTACCCACTGCCCATAATGCTTTAGAACAGACACAGGCTCTTCCCAAGAAGGAAAATAAAAAAAATAATAATAAGAAAAACAGAAAAGATAGAGAGAGAGAGAGAGAGACAATGACTCAAAAGAGCATCGTGCTACGCTCCTGTTAGGCAAGGCGTCAGCACATGCAGGAGCTGGTGTCAGCTTTGAAAGCTCACTAACAGCCACACACGTCGGCAACAACTTGTAAAGGCCTTTCATTCTTACAAGTTTCAACCACCTTCCTTATTCTTAAATACACACAAACACCCCAAACCCCTCTTTAAATAAAAGCCTGATTTGCTGCCCGCCAGACCACTTCCTTTGTCCCCCTTTGTCAGCCCCCACAGCTTTTTAAACCATTCAAAATCTCTCCCTCTAAAAACAACCCCATCAAATACAATCCAATCCAAATCCACCCGTCCATACCAATCCTCCACGTCAAACATTAATCCACAGTCCGACACAAACAAACTAAAACCCAACTTTCTAACATAAAAAAAGAAAAAGAAAAAAGAACTAGACCCAACTGGTTTACACGCACGCTCTTCGATGCTTCCAAGAAACTCAGTGCTGGTCCCCCACAACCTCATCGTGGACCTCTTGTTATTCGGCAATCGCCATCTCTCTCTCTCATAGACTTTTCAACGAACACCTTTCAGACTCCAAATAAAAAATACATAAACATATATCTATATATATATATATATATATTAGTATTTTAGTTCCCACCATAATGACCCATGAACCCATGACCATTTAATTTCACACCACGTGCTTTCTGCACACGAAATTATTATGTCCTTAACCTTAACAATGACAAAGAAAAATAAAGATAAAGAGCACCCATATGATATTTTAATACAAGCCCCTCATCTCTCCTCCAGCTTTCTCAATTTTACAAAATAGACACTTTTGAGAGCACCGTAAATACTCCTTTAAATTAGAAATTTAAATTACAAATTTTTGTAAAAAAAAAAAAAAAAAAGACTACTGAGAGACAAAGAACTTTGCCTCTTCTCTCTTCTCTGTCTGCTCTTTATTCCTCAAAATGGAACATCTGTCATCAACCTTAATTTACATATACACAAATCTCACCTCTTTTTTTCTCTTCTGAGATTACAAACACAAACTAAACTAAGCAAATCAAGAACACAGCAACAACAACTTCTTCTTCACCTTTATATACAAAAATATTACAAGAACTAAAATTAATATCCAAAATCAGAAGCTTTTTACTCTCTCTTTCCCTCTGTGTGTGTCTCAGAGCCCCAAAAATCCCCTTCCGACTCCATGTTACTTGAAAACTTGAGCTTTACGTTTTAAGCCACGGCAGAGATGCTGCAGTTTCTGCGATCCCTGCTGAGACAATCGAATCCTTCAATACGAACAGTCGCTGGCTTGGGCCCAAACTTCATCCTAGCACAGCCTCCTTTACGGGAGGCCGGCGACGGCGGTGCCGGAGAAAGAGGACGACCCATCTTGCAGATTCCAAACTGCTCGTCTTGAATGACAGGGTTTGAAGCTCTGCTTGGCGGAGACCCACAAAAAAATGGTGGCGATGAAGCCACTTGGTTACTGGGTTTCTCCGTACTATTTCCCTGAAACTCAAAATTATCAAAATATTAAGCTTCAAAGCTCAAAATCAAACTCGTTGAAACCAGAAAAAAAAAATATTGTATATAGAAAGAGAAAAAACCTTGGTGAGGATAATATCAAGAAGTTCTTTTCCCGCTTGAGAATCTCCAAGTTCTGATTGATTGTGACTGATAAAATAGTAGGGAAAGGCAAATGATTGTTAGCAGATGAAGAAAACAACAGTAATTTATTTCTTTTTAACATTATTTGAATATGATTAATGATTTAAAATTCCCATAAAACAAAAAATTAAAGGGGAAAAGAACAAGAATTTATACTTGATAGGGTATCTAAAGGGTCTGATCTGGTCGCTAATGGAGGGATTTAAGAGCCCCAAACGACGAGGCTTTGGGCAAACAACGGAGCCGACCATACTCAACCCCTCGCAGCCTGCCATGGCGTTCTGCTCATACCCGCACATGTTCATCGTTCTTTTTTCCTTCAAAAGAGTCCCAGGATCTCTGCTTAGAACGCCTAAAACAGAAACAAAAACACCGATTTACATCGCTAAAAAATCTATCCAGACAAAACCCGAATTCGCAAAAACTTCTAAAAAAAAAAAAAATCGAAACTTTTAAACTTTTTTTCTCGGAAAACAAACAGACCCAGAACGTCTGTATAAACAAAAAGAGAAAGGAAGGGAAAGAGAAAGGGATCGAACCTGTGCTGCAAGAACAAGCTCCTCCAAGGGAGGAGATTTCCAAGCAGGAAAATTAAATAAAAATTGGGAAAAAAAGCAAAAGATTTTGTTTTGGGGGGTCTGTGTGAAAGAGAGAGAGACCGAGGAAGGAAGATAAGGGTCTGGGTAGGCTGGGTATTTATCGTTCACAGCGAGAGGCAGGAAGGGAGAGATACAGTAGGGAAGATAATGAAGGTTTGGTTATCTGTATGTGGATGTATTGTAGATGGTGTGAGACCTGAATTTTCAACCGCCCGATCACATCGGAGTGATTTGATTGTGGGACAGAGGGAATCGGGGCATCTGATTTTTGGGGAAACAGCGACTTTATTCGCTGATGTGATTGTGAGACAAAGAGGGAGCCATTTGGTCCACATGATGCACGCATCTCACTTTTATTCTTTATTTTTATTTTTATTTTTATTTTTAATTTTTATTGTTTTTGAGATCTGGCTTTTTATGTTATTTTAATTTGGACATGGAGATCTGGCAGTTTCGATCCGCTGTGACATTAAATAATGTATGAATATCTTTTATTTTCTGCAAGTACATTGTCAATGAACGTACCATGTTCATAATATCTTTGTAAATAAATATTTTGCCATTTATAAAATTATAGATCTATAGAAATTTTACTTTTTAATATAATTTCTTGATAAGTTTTCTAAAAAAATTCTATCATTTTTACCAAAAATAATAATAATAATAATTTTGAGTTGTAATTTCACTGGAAAAGGAAACAGGTAGTACTGAAATTTTATAGAAATATATGGTCATTTTTTTTTATAAATTTAGCACATATTAAAAAATATTTTTAAAAAAATTTATTTCTCAATCAATTTTATTTTTAATACGTGTTAATTTTTTTTTAAAAAAAAATTATGTTTTTTTTTATAAGATCAAAATGATCTGAATTTTTCTTTAATTTCACAATATATACATTTCCACTAATGAATTACGTTAGTAAATAAGCCATATGAAGATTTTGGTTAACGCTTTTAGTTAATTTATTAAATATAAACATAAAAATTTTGTTTCTCAAGGGAATAAAAAAGCATAAATTTTGTTACAAAACAATGTATTTTTTTTCCTAGTCTAGTAAAAAAAAGAGGAAAATACTATGTATATGGATATTTATTATTTTATTCCAAATTCAATTATTAAATCCCCTACGCAATGTTATTACCTCAATTATGACTTCAATTGCCTGCGTCATAAAAATATTATTGTGCCACTAAAGTTGATTGTTCTGTCAAAAAATGAAAAAGCATAAACACAATAAAAGCTGATCTGATTGTACAATTAAGTTGCGTGTCATTAAAGGGCATATTTTTTGTGGAAAAAAGAAGAAGAAGAGAGAATATATTTTTAATTTTTAATTTTTCAATATTTAATTATTATAAAATTGTCAAATGTTTAGTAAATAATAATGATAATAATAATTTTCAAACGAGGACTTAATATAACGTCCTAAATAAGTTGAGGATTTCTTTTTTTTTTTTTCTTCTTTTTTTTAAAACTTGAATACAAGCAGCTTGATTAAAACAAGGCCTAATTGCAAAACAAAATTTTCCCATTACGATTTTTTTCTTCTTATTAGATTTTTTTATTATTTATTTATACCATTTAGGTTCTCTTTTTTATTTATTGTTATTAGGTTTTATTTACCATTTATAGTTCGCTTTTTTTTTAAAAAAAAAAATAATTTTGATTAACTCATATAAACTGCTGAAATCATTTAACAATTCATTATTCATATTTAGGTTCATATGATTTTTAAAGGTTGCGGTGTCCACAGGCAATTTCATGGAACCTAACTTGATTTCATCAATAACAACAATGATTATAAGCCAATCACAGCAATGCATTCAAAAAAAATTGTGGTTTGGTTTCTCAACCAATTACACTAAATCTAATATCCATCATCATTATTATTATTATTATTATTTTTGGTAATTGAAATCTAATATCCATTAAATAAGTAAGACCCACTACCTATTTATAGAGACAAATCAAGACACCCATCACAGAGAACTCAATATTTGAGAAATAAAATTCATTTTTTGGTGACAATTTATATGTAAATAAATAAATAAATAAAATGAATGCAAATTGAGTAAAAAACAAGCGGAGCTAAAGTTTGGGGCAAAGCAAAGCGATGCTGCTTCAGCCTTTAGCCTTTGGCAGGCGCTCTCTCATCTCTATGATTCCAACTCCAAAGTGGAAAAGGACAAAACTTGTTCGGAGGTTGAGAAAATGCAAGTGGAAAGTGGGCACCCACCCACTCTCAACCGGGTCCACCGGCTGACCCGTATATGGTCTCCCTCAACTCTACGGTCTAACTTTCATTTTCTTTCGTCACTTTGGCTTTCCATTCCCCCACCTGCCTTTGCCTACGACAGAGGACTTTGCTTCACTTGCCAAGTAGCCTCTTATTATCCCAAGAAAAGATATATAATAATATTAAGGACGACCCGACCCGACCCGACGATCTGATATGGTCCATTTACTATTCATTAATAGTCAATATCACTGCTAAAGAACGCGCGTCAGCATACGGGCTGCCTCACTGGGGAGACAAAGGGACCAAAATGAGAAATTGGGCAATTCTCCTACGCTGTGTGTGTGTGTGTTTTTTTTTTTTCGTTATAAAGAGATTTTATTTTCTTTTTCCCGGTTTTATTTTGTCTTCTTTTGCTCCATCAGAGGGTAGAGAGAGGAGATATTCAAGGATTATTATATATATATATATATATATATATGTTTCTTATGATATTACCAAAAAAAAAGAAAAGTTAATGTTGTTACATATGATGTAAAATATAAATCTTATTTGAAAGGTTGGATTATGACCAAATAAACTTTGGTGGGGTTTACACAAAGGAAAAAAGAAAAAAGGAAGAAGATAAATGATGATATCTTGTAGATTTGAGATAATTTCTTTGGTAGAAATAAAATTCAGTAATTAATTGGTTAAGACTTGAATAATCGTTTGCTGTCACACTTGAATAGCAGCTTAATGATTTTGATCGAGATTATTTTGTAACTTCGAATGAAAATTCAACCATATATATCCTTCTATCCCTTCAATTAAAATTTAATATTTTAAATAAAAAAAATTAATATGTTAAGTTTTAATTGAAAGACAAAACAAAATATATGATCTTAATTCCTCGAATACTTCGTTACATTATTTTTTATATATGTCTTCATTTTTTTTTATTTTGACAAATAAAAAAATTTCAATATAAAAATTAATATGTCTTCATTTTTTTTTATTTTGACAAATAAAAAAATTTCAATATAAAAATTAAGGTTCAAAAATTTATTTGAAGATAAAAATTATTTGCCCATTTAAACTTTAATTTTTATAAATAAATATAAAAATTCGACCGATTTTCTTTTCAATAGCATCCTCGAGTTCCAATGTATGTATTTGGATATATATCAAAGACTCAAAGAGCAGCCCATCAAATCCCAGTCTCAGGGCCCACGTGGTTAAGGATTGAGGTGTCCTTAATTGCCGGGCTACTGACCACTTGAAAGATTGGGTCAAACCAGATAGAGAAAGCTTTAGTCTTTGTTAGAAATTGAAATGGTTGTCCATTTTTGACTATTCGGAGGTTTTTGCGATACAGCTTATTTGATTTTCTATATATTTTCTTCTAATTAAGCAAAACTCATGGTTGTGTTTATCTTATACTATTTTTTTTTTTTTTGGTTTTATTTTTTTGGGGTTAATTGAAAATTATTTTATGGTAGGCAGTAATGTCAAAGATGCAGGTAGTGATTTAAGTATTTCATGGGTCTTATGACTCAACTGCAAAGTTGACCATCACACTTAGTTGATTCACTAAAATGAAAGGCTTCTGTTCTTAAAAAACAAAAATATCACCTTCATTATATATATATATATATATATATATATATATATATATTCATTGATACATAGGATTTTATAGACCATAGTTGGAAAATTTGTAGGACTTTGTATAAATTATTTAGTTAATATTCAATAGGGTGCAAAGCAGCCTCTCCAATTGTTTTGGTATTAGAATATGAATGACTAATGTGTTTCTTTATATATATATATATATATATATATAAATATAAATATAAATAATTTATATAAATAATTCCTCTGTTTCTGCTTCTTTTAAATCAGCTAGCTAGTCAATTGGCTTAGTATTAATTTGCATACATACATACATACATACATACATACATACATATATATATATATATATATATCATGCACATAAAACAAAGTATACATATTTTCTTGTTGTAAAATTCAATAAAAATTTAATAATTATTTCTTACTAATCAGTCAGTACACTGTAAATCAAAATCTTCCATAAATTTCATCATTGCCTAACTACATGCAATATTAATTTTTTTATTCCAAAAAAAGAAAAAGAAAAAGAAAAAACAATCTTCATTCTGACCTAAGTAGCTTCTCTACACAATTCATTATTCCACTTTATTACTTTTTCTTTTTCTATTTTTTTTTTCTTTTCCCCTAAACTAAGTGGGTCCTCATGAGTAATCTGCTACAGATTCCCTCTGAGTGTATACCATCTCTATTACCTTTTATTCCACTCCATGCAATGTGTAGTAGCCTTGTCTGCCCCATTCTCTGATTCAGCTAAGACTCAAAATTCCCTTAAAGATAAACCCTAATTTAAAATAATAATAAAAAGCTAAGAATTAAAGTTAAAGTTACCCTTCTCTCTATCTTCATGCATGTTTCCTTCGCTTTGTGTCTGGTCTTTCACTTACAACATTCCTCAAAATCACAGATCCAAACCCCATTTACTCCCATTTTTTTTCCACACCTGGATCTTAGATTCCATTTATATATCTTCATGATGATCCAAGTCCATGTCACACCCACATGAATTTAAACTTTGTTCTGTAAGGTATACCAGCTCTACTTACAAAAGTGTCCTTTTGGATATTCATCTTTGTGGTATTATACATAGTACTCCATGCACATTCATAATCTAGTCATGAAGCATATAATATATAGTGTATGGTGGGGTCAGTGACTCAGTGTGCTGGGAAAAAGAGCGTGTTGGAATCTCTTTGAAGCTTGCCTTCCAAAACTCTAACTTTGCTCATTTTTTCTTCACACCAATGCATTTGTTCTTCACTCAACTCACGCATTCTCAAGATCCTTGAGACCACTTTTAAGTCTATTTGAGCCATTAGTATTTCCATCTCTTCCTCCACTTTTAATCTTTTCTTTCTCAAGCATTTTCGCGACCGCCTTAGATCTTTAAGCTTCATCTTCTTCTGCATTCAAAAAATTTAAATTTGATATAATTTATTCACTATATAGAAACAACTAAGGTTTAATACTACCCACGAGTTTGGTCAGATCTCGATTAATGCACTTTTATTTTTATTTTCAATTGAGGAGCTATTTTTTTCTTTCAATTAAGGCCCTCTAGTTTTAACTGCAGCATCCAAATTTAAGAGAAAAAAAGAAAAAAAAGTGCTGCTGTTTGTGAGAGAATTTGGTAGAGGTTTTTAAGGTCCCATTCATGCACGTTATGCTTTATTTTAGAGTTATAGGAAAATTTGGAGTGAGAGCCCTGATTGAATCAGTTTAGAAGCCAAGGCCCTAGTTGAAATAAAAAAAACTGAGGGTCCTAATCGATATTTGGCAAAACTTAAAGATAAAGTGTAGTAATCTAAACAATTACTAATTAAAGAAAATGTTTAATATTGATGACTTACCTTTTGGTTTACTTTCTTCATGAGATTGAGAAGAGTTGGATCCACAGCACCTCTTCGTTTTCTTTTAAAGAAAGATGTTATGATTTGGCAGGGGTTTTCTTTATCAGCCTTGAGAAAATTACTGAAAGTTCGTATACCATCTTCCATTATCATCAGAAATGCAGCTGATGAAATTCTTCCACCTAAATTACCTTGATCATCTTTTCGATCCTCTTCTGAATCTAAATTAAAACAAGTACAAATTTAAAATATATATTGAAATCTAATTAACATCAACATAAAGATGATGAAATCTAAAAAGAAAATGGCGAAAAACAAAAGGTGTTCTCTAGTGGTTTGTACCATGGTCCCATTTGCATATGTGTTTGTGAAAGAAACAACTTTATTTATTTTATTTTTTTAATTAAAGAATATTATTATACCTCGATATTCTGGGACTTGAAGCAACTTGGGAGCCAAAAGCCTCATTCTGGCATAAATCTCAGGTCTCCGACCCTGCTCGTATGGCTCATTCTCTATGTACCTCAGCAAAAGGACTTGGAATTGCTGAAACTGCTGAGCAATTTGTGCTGGACAACCAGGGTCAAAATGTCTATGTGAGCCTCTTTTTTGTTGGAAGTTCTTGTAGTTCCAATTGAGTGCTTCCCAAGTTAAGCAAATCTGTGCTACATAAGCAGCTTCAAGTTCATGATAAGGGTTGTAACGAATATCTGAAGCCTTTTTGTTCATGGTTGCAATCTTATGAACTATCCTCTCTGATATTGATCTTGGGCAAACTTGAATGGACCTGAGTGACTCTGTCATTTAGGTTTTTCAAGGTCAAAGTGGTCAATTTCCATTTCCCAAGAAAATGATAAATGTATGTGTGTGTATATATACCATATATACCTGTTTCTTGGAGCTTTTGAGCACTGATTCTGTCAAGGAACATCATTTCCTCATCATATTTCTGAAAGACAGTGTAAGACTCCCATTTGGGGCAACTCCTCCTTGAAGAAGAAGAAAATGGATCCTCAGTACAATTTATGGAGCTTCTCCAATCTGAGGAGCTCTTGGAAGTTGAACCAACAGTGCATGAGTCTCCAAACACTTCCTCATCATCCTCCTGCTCAACCAATTTCTTATCCTTAGCTTGGATTAACTTCTTCTTATTCTCCAACTGGGATGGTGCATAAATCAGAAAATTCTCATCCCTAGAAAACTTTGTCCCCACCACCTTGTTTTCATTACCACAATTATACTGATCTGCATTTAAAACCAAAACTACTCAATGTTGTTTAATTATTAATTTATACAAGCAGTAAATGTGAATATATAGTCAATGTAACAAACATGGAACGTACCGTCACAGCTTTTGTCATCGCCTTTCAAGTTATTACTACTCTTTGTAAGGTCTATGGTTATGGGCGAGGTGGTCCAGCAGGCTTGATTTGGGACAGAATCATGCACCGAATCAGCAGTGTCTCTTTCTGTGATTTCGTCTGCAACAACGACATCGTCCTGATCATATTTGTACTCTGAACCTTTTGGTGGTGGTGATGATGATGACGATGATGTATCATGCACAGACAAAAGTTCAGTGGGATAGTTTTCATCGTCTTGGTGTTGATCAATACTACTAATGCTTTCATGGGGGCTTAAGAATTCTTCAGAAAGTGCTTGGTCAAAACTCTGAAAGGTGGTGGTGGTGGTGTTGTTTTTATTCAAGAACAATAGTGCTTCACCTCCACGAATTATGTCAGCCACCAGATGGTCGTTCTCTGCGCTCTGATGGTGATCGGAACCATAACCATCAAAGCACCTTTCTTCTTCTTCTTCTTCCTCCATGATCTCTTCCTCTTCGTCCGAAAACAAGTACTCGAATCCATTTTGGTTTCTGAAAAAAAAATAAAGAAATCATTAAGAAAACATGTACATGTTATATAGAAGAAATTAAGAAATTGCTGTTTGTAAATTGACCTTGGAAATATTGGATTGCTACCAACAAAGTGCAAGAACTTGAAGAGAAAAATGGAGAAGATGTAGAGGAAGATGAAGAGGAGCTGAAAGGAGCTTGAGAGATTGTAGAACAGCCTAACAAGAGCTTCTTCTTTTGAACAATATTGCATTTTCTTAATTTCACTTTGCTGTGTATGTGCTTCACAAAAGAAAAAAAAAAATGGTGTTTTTTTCTCTATGGACTCCCTCCACAAAGCAAAGTGGAGTAGTGCCTTTGAAAAAGCAGTGCGTGTGCTTTGGTTTTTGCTTTCGTTAAATCTCTCTTCGTTTGTTGGTCAAAAATAGTTCACTCCTTTTTTACAAAATGTCTATTTTGTCCTTCAAGATTCACTAAATCTTAATCATGTGAATCATTTTAAGCCATGTGATAGTAATTAGGGTCAGTTAGGGAAAATTCAACATACCGATTTTACAATGATATTGTTTTATACCCTCTTAATTAATTTGTATGATTAAATAATGATTAGTTTTTAAAAATAATGTATGTATGAGCTGCTATAGTAATATATATATATATATATATATATTTTTGCATGTGCCTTGCATTTTGTATAATCTTTGTATTAAAAGTAAAGAACTATTGTATTCTAGCGTGTACAAAAAGTAAGAAATCATAGTCAAGGGCTTCATCTTATCCTTAAAAATATATAAATTAAAAAAAAGAAAAAAAATTATCACAAATTAAACTTAAGAAATTGAGGAATATAATAATATTATTATTATAAAGTAAAAGTTTTTAAGAGTTTATAGGACGTCTTAGTGGAGGCATATAGTATTCTTTGCCTCCTAATGTAATAAAGAAACTTTTAAAAAGGTAGGGGTGTTTTGGTCATTTGGGATATCTTTATGTAAATCTTATTAGTCTATTCTGTTCCTTTGTCTTTAACTTTGCCACTAAGATTTCTGTGCTGTCTGCTTGTATTCATGTTTCATTTGACACGCATTCAACAACATTAACATGCAAAAAAAAAAAAACAAAACATTAACATGCAAATTATTCTTACATTAATTTAGTAGTGAAAAAAAAATTATTTATAACCGACTTTTTTTGAGTACTATATATTCATCTAAACAGAAAATTAAGAAATTTGTTTGCTTTAATTTTGCAAATTTAATGAGAGGTTTTGTTTGCATATAACCATGTAATGTCGTATCAAAACTATTTACTAAATCGAAGTTGAGTAATAAAATATGGAAATTTTGTAGAATTTAAAATTTTCTATTTGTACCTAACTGAAATTCGAGGTGTAAATAATTGACGGAGGAATCATATTATATAAATTAACTAAAAGACTTATGAACTTAGGTGGTGAGTGTTGCCACTAATTAAAGAAGAAAAAAAAAAAAAGACCTTAGGATGCGATTTCAATATTATAAATTCTTTATACGTCAAACTTAAATAGTACTATAGGGGTGGCAATTTGATCATGTTTGTGTCAACTTGTTTATCGTGTTAAAAATTTTCAATTCGAAAATAATTTTATTTATTAATTGTGTTAAAAACTCTCAATTTGAATATGACCCATTTAATAAGCAAGCAGGTAATATGACATGACCCGTATAACTCATTTATTAAATATATTAATTTGGATCAATACGATCCGTTTATATGAAAACTACATGTTTAGCCTAATTTACTCATTTAAATAACTTAAAAATATTTAATTATTGTTTCCATAATCAAACACATAATTAATGTTAAATTCGTACATACTACTTTTATAAATCATAATAATTAAATCACAATACAATCTCTATTAAATTTTAAACAATACGTGCATCAAATATAATACAGTTATCATTAAAACATAATACAAGAATATAATATATATAATAATGCTTCTAACTCTCTTTCATCTCCAAAATTTCAAAATATGTCATATTGAATTTGGATAAGCTTGAAAAAAAAAATTATAAACTACAAGTTAGATAATTAAGCTTTAACGTATCATAAAATAAATAATTAAAATTAACACAATTATTAAATGAGTTAATTTTGAATTAAGCGAGTTGACATGAACTTGATCTGTTTAATAATTGTGTTAAACGAGTTGATCCGAAAGTAATCCGTTTAATAATTCTGTTAAATGAGTTTATAATTACATTAAATGAGTCAATTCAATTTTAATACAAATTCATTTAAATTAAACTCAAATCCCCTAATTTTATGTCATTTTCGAATCGTATTGTCGTGATATAAATTGCTATCCTTGCTTACTACTTAATATATATATATATATATACTTATATATTTATATAGACTTATATACGGATTCATCTTTTCAATTTATAAGATAGATATAATGTAATAAATGGGCAAAATATGTCTATTATTTGAAGATTTTTATTTTCGAAATGCTAATCAATAATTGGTGAATGAGTTGATTAATTTGTACAGTTATAACACACAGAAATTGGGCGTAAAAGATGGGCTGTAATTACCACATATGTGGCCGTATGACCCATTAATTGGTGTGAAAGAATTTTGGGTGTTAAAAATTACAGGGACCCACTTTCCCCAGCAAAGGTGTTTTTTATTTATTTACTGTTCCACCAGTGCGCCAGTGGTCCGAGCGCCGTCACACCGTGTGCTGTTCGCGTGGTTGCTGTCAGATTTGTCGAACTGCGCGTAACTTATCAGAAGACCGTCCTTCGCTTCGCTTTAAGGATGGCTACCAGTAAGGCCGAGACCTTTTAGGTTTTAGTTTAGGGTAGGGTTTTAGGTGTAGATATGATACTGGCGATTGTGAAAGAGAGAACTGTAGAATGGAAAATATAAGTAATTATCTTATAGAAGATTCACCCTTTATTGAAAAAGATTCAATTTTTTTTTTTTTTTAAATTTCTTATTGAAAGTCGTTGTTATTCTTTATATATTTTATAGTGCTTGCTTGCTTAAAGATGTCTTATCCAGTTGTCAAATGCATATTTTTACAACAGTACTCAGAAGTTTATACACTTGAACATGAGAGTGGTTTGTATACTTAGTTGCATGTTTATGTGACTTATCTTACCGTTGTCTTTTTATTGTGGGGGTACTTTTTCCTGTAGGCTCACGGAACGCAGGCCTATCTTGATTTTGCTTGGTAAAATAATACTGTATGTGATGTGGTATGACACTTATTTTTTTTGGTAAATAACAAAAATAATATAATTCATGGGTAATTAAAATTCCGGAGACTGAATTCGGGGCTTAAAGCAGGAGTGAGAGTCAGTCACACCCCAGGTGCGTGGCATGGCGCTTATGGTTTCATGGTAATGGTCGTTCTTGATGTTTATCTGGCCCTTATATTTGTTGCAGATTGACGAGGACATATTAGTTGGGTTAGAAGCTTTCTTTATAATAGCTCCAGCAGTTCCCATTATTTCTATTGCTAATGCAATTATCAGTCATCAACTGCTGGTCGGCTTTCAGTTATTCATCTGTAATAAGTACCTAAGTGCACTGGAAAGGTACATAGTCATTTTCGCACCTGCTATTTCTTTGAGGAATCTATGAGTATTTAAATTTAATACTGTAAAGATTTAAAACTTACAAAACCAATATCGGTTCTCACTCAAGACTTATGAACAATAAACCAACGGGACTATATTTAGTGGAGCTGTAGACTTGAATGAACGATCAAGAATGAAGACCTTAATAAAACACTTCAAGGGATGTTGTAGCTTCATATATTCAACAAATACCATATCTTCTCATGTATAGCATGGTAACTTTTCTTACTATTGGGTGACACACGGATACACAATGTAGTTAAACTAAAAATGTACTTAAAACTAAAATGGATTTCTTCCCAAATAAAAATTCATGCTCAGCTAATTGGCTTTTTTTAATCCTAAATCATTTGGTAAAATCCAATATGAGGGAACTTAATGAAGATCTTAGTATAGAAATAAGCAGAGCTGTTATGGAAGAAATTGATACTATACTAATGTGTTTATAGAAGTATTTTTCTTATACTAGATACTAGCGACTCAAATCTAATCAATTTGAAATTTGCATATGACAGAGCTCTAAGGAAAATCAAGACAAAGTCTAAGTTATCTCTACCTTCTTTTGATACGATCATCTAGAGGCGAAAAGTTACTGGAAGTGGATGAGACAGTCACTACTCAACCCGTTCCTGAGCTTGTAGGAATTTCGACATGGCCTGGTAGGTTGATTAATGGCCAACACATTTTGAACTGTTTTGATGGTGTTTACTGCTGAAAATTAATCAGACCTATTCTTGATTGTCTTCTTGTAAAGATTACCCTTTCATGTATATGAAGACTTCATTTTTACTCCACTTTGTCCAGCAGCCAATTGGACAATCTCACCCCATAATCAAAATGCATATTGTCTGTTATTAGATATTAGTAAGTTAGTCAGAACCTGTCTTTATTAATAAATTTTAGTGTTGTTGTTGTTGGTTTTTTTTTTTTTTTTGGCATGGTATCAGAGTGTAGTTATATATATTGTTGCATTTAAAAATTCTGCTGACCCCTCATTTTGGATATTTTGTTGTTGTCCCGCATGGGTAAGATGCACTTTTTATCCTGTTATTGAAAATTTATAAGGCTGTATATGCCTATTCCTAGTTCAGTACATGTAGGAAAATTATGAGGCTGTTCATGCCTATTCCTAGTAGCAAGCATATGTCTACGTACAACTTGAGCAAAATTTATAGAGTTTTTTTTCTTGGTCATCAAGGAAAACAAAGTGACAAAATGTAATTCTAATTTATACCAATTAAACATTATGTTCCTTCTTGACCAAGAAAGGATCACCAAATTTTAAACAAAAAAATTCACTGAAAAAAACAAAAAAAGAATTATTCCACAACGTTAATTAGCTTCACTTTAATCATTCAGAGCCTGTGATTTGCATATCTACCAAAAAAAAAAAAGAGCCTGTGATTTGCATAATAGAAGGAATGGAACTATTTAAACAATGAAGGGGCACAGCTGACCTTTGTAATTGCATTTGCCAAGTAAGAGCTGCGCCTACAGCCATCGGCTTCAACATGCACAACAGTCTCAAAGGCATTCACCAATCACCACCTCTTTGGCTCCACCATCTTCTTCTTCTTTATTTTCAATGTTTCTTATTACTCTCTTCACTTTTCTGATCTGCTTTTTTCATCCCCACCTCCATAACCTGGTCACCACTCACCACAAACAACATATCCAAATTATTTTTGTAAGGCTGTAATGTGTATATATATATATCTTCAATTTAGCAAATGTGAAATTAAAAGGTTGGCTGAACGAGAGAGTTTTTCTTTTTATATATTTATGTGATATTGTATCAAACTATTTTCAATTATTTAGAATAGAAGTAAAATCACTAATAATATTTTTAGTTTTACCAATTTTTACTGAAATTGGAGTGTCAAAAATATTATATTAAAATTCTTATGAACTTAGCCGCTTGGGCCTTAGAGATGGGCTGATATTTGAACAGCATATGCCCATTACTTGGGTAAAAGATTCAAGACCTACAGCGAGCCACAGTAAAACAATAATCATGTCTAATAAAGTATGCATATATATAGCTCTTGTTTATTTTTTTATTTTTGGGTTTTTAACTCTTTATTTCCCTTTTAGCCCAAATTTCATTAAATAATTGATACATATTGTTAGCTCTAAATAAGTTTTGAAAAGATAAGAGAAAACAGTAATTTTCTTTTTAATGAAAAGGAAATTCTTAATTGTAAGTTAATTGGCTTGCTTGCCTTTGATATTTTTCGAGCTAATAAACGTATAAAATAAATTATCTTATCTGTAAAGAGACAAATTGTCTCATTACTCAAAAAGTCAAGCACGTTTTATTGAAATTAATTGTTTAATTGAAGTTGATTGATTGAAAATTCAATAATAATAATAATAATAAAGGGTGGTTAGACATCCCTAAGCATTTAAAACATAAATGTTATCGTCCAGAAAGAAATGTTATGTTATATGAAACTCAACTATTAGAAAACATATAAATAAACAAGGATATATATATATATAATTAGTAAAAATAGTCCGTTTCAAGTTGAGACTTTTAATATCATATCTCTATACTTGAGGCATTGAGAATAAGATATATAAGTAAAATCAATTCATATAATTTAGATTGGATAAATAATAAAATTTAATTCTAATAAATGAATCTAACTGTCCTAATTACAATGCGAATTATTCTTTATATATAAACTACTAAGTAGATAAATGACGATGAGAGAAAGGTTCTCTGGTAATTGATATGAATATAATATTAAAATATAAGAGTGAAGTCTTTATGAAATTAACATGCATGAAGAGATAGATCTATAAGTGTTTCTAGAAACCCTAGCAAAGCATGCAAGAGAAAGTGCATGTACACTCATCCATAGTTTGCTAGTACATTTAGAAGATTTTGTTAGGCTTGAAATTTAAGGGAAGCTTTTAATCGAAGACGTACGAAAAAGTAGATGGATATATGACATGAAGAAAAAATCAAACATAGATCATCAAATTATAAGCTTTCTTAACCAAAGACATACATGATCGACCGTGCAGGTTGGTGACCATTTTAACCACTCTAATTTGTAATCTTCGTGTTCACATCTTATAACTCTCTCTCTCAAACACACATTAAGTACAACACATGCAGAACCATAAAGTGTCAATTCTCAAATATTCTATCGTCCTTTTAAATTATTCACACACACACACACACACACACATATTTATTTCTATATATTAGCTAGAGAGAGCTTTAGTAGAAGGGTTTTATTTCAATGTTCTTATAAGACTAGGGTTTCGGTGGGTAGAAATGGGTGAAGGTAGTTGGATGGATCAAGGAAAGACTTACATATCTAAAAGGTAGTGTAATAGAAACTCAACCCTCGTGCCCAACCAAAATTGTTACTCATTGATCATTTTTTAATATATAGTCACACACAAATTTTCATATCTGCTTTTGGATTGAAATTCTCTCATACAAAGTCAATGCTACGGGTGAATGGGGGTTTCTGCGTAATAACCCTCAAAAACCCTTTTGACAGCTAACAAAAATTTATCCTCTTTAATGCTTAACCACAGTAATGGGTATTTTGGTAAACTTGATTAGAATACATCTGAGTCATTAGAAGAATTGGTACTACCATGTAACACCTTTGTCAAAGTGTTAGCTGTCATTTACAACATTTAAAAAGACTTATTGAGCAATGACGGCTTCTCCTTCAAAGGTTTGATACGAGTTTTTTTGGTCACAAAAGTAGACCTCCATTAATACCTCTTATTCCCTGGTGATGGTGCTATATTTAGCTTAGGTTTTTTAAAGCCACCACTAACCCTTTGTAGTTTTTGTTCTTGCTTTGCGTTTTTGGCATTGAAAAAGTTGAAAAGCCCAATTATTATTGCTGTTTTTGATTCTGTATCATAGTAATGGAAGATAATCTTCCACCTGGATTTAGGTTTCATCCAACCGATGAAGAACTTATCACATATTACTTGAGTCGCAAGGTTTCTGATGTTAGTTTCACTTCCAAAGCTGTAGCCGTTGTCGATCTCAATAAATGCGAACCATGGGACCTCCCAGGCAAGTATAGTCTCCATAAATTTCGCACTTTTTTTTATCACAATTTAATTCCTTGTCTTCTTGGTTTTGGTTACATTTTTTAATTTTTAATTTTGAGTGCTTGGCTCAGGTATCTCAAATACATGTAATTTCTTAATATAGTAAGCTAGTTTTTCATGTAGTTTAAGTATTTTATATCAATGGTTTAGATCCGATGAATTACATAGTATTTGTGTTATATATGTCATGGAATGCAAGGCTATCTGTTTCCAGATTGCAGACACTCAAATAAAAAGAAGGATGAATAACTTTGGGAATTGATTAAGTTGAAAACTAATTAGGATTTTGTCCAAATTGAGACATAATTGCTCTCTGACCTATATATTATATTCTTACTTTCCCCCTCACAAACATCCCTCCTCCCCCCAAATAATTGTATGTTTCTTTTGACTAATAACTCAAATATACATGTAATTTCCACATTGAATCAGTTACCTCTTCGGACTTTCCTAAACGTAAAAGAACATTGGTGTTCGTATATATGAGATTAATAATAAATAATATTAATGCACCCGTGCGTGTACATAATTAACTAACCAATACCTAAGACATATATATAGAAGGTACAATAGGCTGTGTGTTTCGTATATATGTGCGTATAAGGTCATTATTTATACAAATAAGACAAATAGTCAAATTTGGTGAGAAAAGGATTAATTGAGCAATTAAAGATATATATTTTGTGTAAATGACAAGTTAGCCAATATTGTTTGTGGAAAAATAAGCTATATATCAACGAAACATTATATGTATGCTGCAGCCAAGGCTTCCATGGGAGAGAAAGAATGGTATTTTTTCAGCTTGAGAGACCGAAAATACCCAACCGGACTACGAACCAACCGAGCCACTGAAGCTGGGTACTGGAAAACCACTGGGAAAGACAAAGAAATTCATCGCTCAGGCGTGCTTGTTGGAATGAAGAAAACCCTAGTTTTTTACAAAGGTAGAGCTCCAAGGGGTGAGAAAAGCAACTGGGTCATGCACGAATACAGGCTTGAAAACAAACACCCTCTAAAACGCTCTAAGGTACACAAACATGTATATAAAATAAAAAAATATACATATCAAACACTTCCAAAACCCTTTAAATTAAAAGTACTATTCCCTCCTGAAATATTTGTATATATATTTCCACAGGAAGAGTGGGTGGTTTGTAGGGTCTTCCAAAAGAGCGTAGCCATGAAAAAGCCAATACAGCAAGCTCCATCCTCTCTCGAGCCCTCCATCGAGTCACCATGCGAAGAAAACTCGATGGTAAACGAATTCGGAGACATAGAGTTGCCGAATCTGAACACCAACATTGCAAATATTTCTTCAAGTGCTGGGTTCAATAACATGAACTGGGCTGCAGCAAGAGAAGCGGCTGTTAATGCTGCTGCTAGTCTTCCAACACTTTCATGGCCATCAAGCTTGCTGAGCCCCAGTCAACTTTCAGTGAATTCCTTGCTTCTCAAGGCGTTGCAGCTTAGGAATGCTTATCAAGCACCAAGAGATCAATTACCTAACAATACTAATCATGATTACTCGTTTCTTGCTCCGCAAGGTGTTAATATTTCTCAGTTTGGGACAGATTTAGTGAGTTCGACTAATAGTTATCAAGCTTCTTCGTCTAACAAGATGATTGCGGATACCATGCCACAACAGCAGCAGCAAGTACCATTCAACTTGGACACCATTTGGTAATTAATTAAATCATCAGCACAGAGAAAGGTGTCTAATTAAAACTCTAACTGATATATATATATATATATATATATATATATATATATATATATATATATTGTAAAGTTTCTTCTTCAAATGGTGCAACCTTGAAGTACTTGCTGTGAAGGAAGTCAAGGAATCAATGATGGATATTGGAAAGCCTTCATTTTCATGGTTAAGTTTTCATTTTTCATGTAGTATGATGAGTAGATATGCAAAGAATAAGAGAGAGCCATGGCCAAGTTTTCATGGTTAGTTCAATGTATAAGTTCTCAATGCATGTACGTACTTTTGTTATGTTTTGTGTCCATGTTACAGTGCTAATGAAGAATCTCAACCAAGGAAAATCCTTGTTGGGTATAAATGTACATTTGGTATTCAGTAATTTAAATTTCTCTTTTCAATTAAATTAAGTTATCAAATATAATATTTGAAAAAGGATATATACGTCGAAATTATTAAAACATAATAATTATGAATATATGTAGTCAGTATGATCTCTCTCTCTCTCTTTTAATCTAAAGAAAATAAGTTCCAAACATGTTCATGAATTTATGGTGGGAAATCAACTGGTGAGGTAATTTTATTTGTTTGGTAGTTTTATTTTTATTTTTTTTAAAAAAAGAAAAGTTAGAAAAACAAGAGAAAAAATTGCAAATGATAAAATCAATAGGAGATTTTGGTAATTGGCATCAATAAAATAATAGTAAAAATAATTTTCGTAAATTTTAATTTATAAGATTTTTATAATAAAAAAGGATTTTGGTAAATTTTAATTTAAGAGTGGGTGTATACAGTTTTTGCTGGCTTGTATACGGTAACCTCCTGGTGACGTTTATAAAAGCCCAAGTTATGCCGAGGTCTGAAATCCAAAACAAGCTTACAGCCCATAAGCAGAACACCATTTCTCTTCTCCCTTCTCTCTCCTCTCTCTTTCTCTCGGTCTCGGACTCGGACTCGGACTCGGAGGGAAAATGACGGGAAAGCAAGTCATCGGCGACGGATTATCGGCGAATATAGCCGGAATGTCGAAGAACCAGCTCTATGACATCATGTCTCAGATGAAGGCACTCTCTCGCACTCTCTCTCTTAATTTTTTCTACTCTCTTTATTCCGTTTCTCTTCTGAATTTTCTTTTCCTCCGAACACTCGCCAAGCGTGTCATATATATTAGGCATATCTAAGATGTTTCTATCTGTTTTTCTTTCCTTTTCTTTCTTTCTCAATTGCAGACGCTAATCGAACAGAACCAGCAGCAAGCGAGACAGATCCTTGTTCAGAACCCGCTCCTCACAAGAGCTCTTTTCCAGGTATCTCATTTCTAGGGTTTTCCTTATCCCTTTTTTATTTTACTCATGTAATGTGCTGTTAAAGTTGGTAGCTTTTTCCTGTTTCTCTAATTGTTTTCTTTGCATAAAATATTGCCAAATCAATTTTTTCTTAAATTATGCAGCTTTTATCTGCAATTGCGCGTTGTGATGGTATTGTCTACTAATTTTTCTGTAGTTACGATATACTTGTTGGTATATGCAGGCTTTTATTTAGTTCTTAGTGAAAGACGTATTTTTTTCATTTTATCCAAGGCTTATCTATTGTCATTAATGGATATGAATCTTTCTTTACCTAGAATGCTAGGTTATGCTCAACTACATGACGTTGACAAATAGACGACCTACTTGATTTTAATCCATGACTGAATGTAAACTTAACTGCAATTTGTTGTGTTTAATGCAAATACTGAATAGAGTTGGAGATTGGGGACAATGCTTTTAACAACAAATGAAGATAAAATTTAGAGTATATTGGTTACAACGTGATGGTGTGGGTATGTCTATGAGACTAAAGATTTGTTATGTATGACACATAGTAGCATTCTAGTTAGTGACTAATGCTGTTTTAATTGGCTTGCTTATATAAGTAGCTTTTGTTTGAGCTCTATACTATTTGATGTTCAACTGTTCGTTTGACTAATGACATTATTTTCTTCAAAATTTCATATTTTACCAGGCACAGATAATGCTTGGAATGGTGCAGCCGCCTCAAGTGGTGTGTTTTTGTTCTTCCTTTTTTGTGAATTTCTGATTTTGGAGACTCTGATTGATGCTTTTTTTACGAGTTCTATTTTTAACTGTGTTCAGATTCCAAACATCCAGCCGTCAGCATCTCAGCCACAACAACAGTCAATTCAGCCTACCCAGCTTACAAATATTCAAGCTAGTCGGTCATTGTCAGGTCAAGTGGGTATGCAAGACCAAACAGGCACATTGCAAATCCCGACTCCTGCACGAGAACAGCATCAGAGCCAGCCTGCAATTCCTATCTCTTCTGCTGCAGTTCCTGCAGTGAATATTCAATCTCAGCCCATGCCTTCACATCCCTTGCAGATGCCACAACAACCTAAGGGACACTTGAACCCCCAAGTTAACCCTACATCTCTTCCCCAGTCCTCTCAGTTGCCAAATTTACCTAGTCATCCTCTTCATCCTTCTTCACAGCCACCTTCACTTCATCAGCCCCAGATGCCCACTTCTTCCAGCCAGTTACAACATCAATTACAGACAGGTGGAATTTCTCATCTGCCATTGCATTCACCATTGCCACCACAACCAAGAATACCTTCAATGCCAAATTTCCATAATCAGTATCCCCCACAAATGGGAGCTAATATGGGTTTTCAACACGGTGGTGCTCCTCAGCATCTTTCACAGCCCATGTTTCATGTAAGTGGAAAACTTGGTTCATAAGTCATCATTGAGTGTATCAAATATAACATGGTTATACTAATTTTCTTTTTCAAATAATTGTTCAGTCTGGTACCAAACCTCCTAACATTGGGCCTTCATTCCCTCATGGACAACCAGCACTTCAACATCAACAACCACCTCAACCAGTCTATCAGGTACATTTGTATTTTCATTTGTTGGATTAACTATTTTATGCATTTCGAAGCATTCTTACAAGTTTTGGTTAGGCTTGATGAATGCCTAAATTCCTGCTTTCTAGGATCTGATGACATATGGCATCTCCTTGACATGGGCAGGTCTGACTGAAGTATGCATGAGTCAGCCTGTTCAAGTCTTGCAGTAAGTGCATACTATCAAGTGCTGGGCTGTCAATCAATTAGGATGGCACTGCTATGAAAATTTACTTAGACTAGTTAACTTTGTATGTTGAAATATTTACATATAGGTTCCCTGATTTGTACAAAAGTTAAGATGGAAGTATGCAGCATTTTAAATAACTATCATTAGGTTTTATATTGAGTTTAGAAACTGTAATTATTGATGTAAACTTGTTTCTTTTGTTTGGCCAATTGGAGACAAATTTGATCAATTTTAGAACTTTAGGTGGGAGGTTGTTTGCCTATTCTTTACTGGGCTACTTCCCGTAGGTACTGCTTCTTGCCATCATTAAAATTGGATTACCTACCTTCTGATCCTATCCCAATTGGCACATCAGCTTTACAAAATCAGCCTGATCATATGTTTGTTTCTCAGTTATTTTACACATTCCTTTCACTATCCAAATATGGTTAAAGACTAATATGGGATCATAAATTAACATACTCGTTTGATTTGAATATGCTAAATGGGATGCAACTACAGTTTAGTTCAAATGATTTAGAGATATTCTATTTCCAGAGTGATGCTATCTCTACCGGATCTGACTTCCTTCATTGACCTAGTTTGACGGGTTTGGTTTGCTTGAGCAACTTATTGCCCCTTCTAAAAAATGACTGGACTAGAGATTTGACTTTAAGATCCACTATGCAAGAATGCAATTTTTCAGCTTTATTGACTAACCCCCTCAAAGTTTCAGCTGCTTTTATTACCTTTTTTGTACTGTCGTCTGTGAAAATGCTTGTGATGAGTAGGTATTCCATGTTGTCTGGATGATTCTGTTTTTCTCTTTCAGCCCCATCTCAAGTGACAAGTCAATTATCTGCTGAATCCTTTGGGGTCATGTCCTCTTTCGTTTATATCCTTATAAAAGAGGGTTGATTTAGCAAAAATGGATGCATGTAGTTGTAGTGGTGCAATCTTTAGCTGCTAAAATTATGATTTCTAAAAGGGTAATAATCATAAAGCACGTAACTGCATAAGAGAATGAAATCCTTTTGTCTGAAATAGAAAAGGTGTTGCTTTTTTTAAGTGTATGGGAATCATGTGCATTGAGGAACTGTCCAGAATTAGTCTGTCAATGACTACATTTGCGATTTAATATTTTCTGTCTGGCACTCAAGCTTAAAGGTTCAGAATTACTTGTTACATTGCTTGAGTTCTGATATTGTTAGCCCCTCGCTAACACAAACCCTTCGAGATTTTTCTCATCTTGTGCATTTCCAGATATTCCTTTTTCATTCCGTCCTTTTTTTTTTTTTGCTTGCAATTGGTTTGGATGCAACTATGAGAATTGTCTTGTGCTAATGTGATGTCGTTTTGATCCTTCAGGGTGGAGGTATGCATTTGGGGACAGAGTTCAACAATCAGGTTGGAAGTTCCATGCAAGTAGATAGAAACCCTGCTTGGATGTCAGGCCTCTCAGAGAATCCTACACTACCACAGCTTCCAGGACAACCACCATTAGTTCCTGCTCAGATGGGTTCTGGAAATCAGCCTTCTCGAACCCCATCAGTAATATATCTGCAACTGTTTCAAAATTTCAAATTATCAGGAGCTTTTTATTTCTTTCATGTAATTTATTATAATAATAATTATTATTATTACAATAAATTTGCTTTAACTGTAGTTGACCCCTGAGATGGAGAAGGCACTGCTCCAGCAGGTGATGAGCCTAACACCAGAGCAAATCAATCTCCTTCCTCCAGAGCAAAGGAATCAAGTGCTTCAGCTGCAGCAGATACTGCGCCAATGAAACAGTGAATATCAGAAGGAAAGCTGGATATGGCCTCAGAAACTTTGCTGGCAGTCATGAAGCTGAACATATCAATGCCCTTGGAAGAAAAGCTGAATATGGCTTTGTAGGGAATTAGAATGATGATCCTACAGGGCAAGGCCCATGAGCCATTTCATAGGGCCCACGTGAGAACAAGGCCCCAATCAATATTATATATTGAATAGTACTTTCAATTTGGCATTCTATTTTTTTTTTGTTTTAAAATATAATTTGACATTTTAATTTCTTTTGACGCTGGGAGTATTTTGATATTAAAATGAGGTAATAATAAAATGGATTTTTCAAAATAAAAGGTAATTTTATGTATACACTGGGGATTCAGAGCATCTGTAACTCGCTTGAATAAAATATTCCTTTAGAGATATAAATAAATAAAATGCAACCTAATGCGATCAGTGGGTTTTTTTTTTTAATTGACCTTGGATAAAAATACTTTTCTGACATAAAAGAATTATAATAATTTATGATAAAAAAATTGACTTTCTATTTTGGATAAAAATCAACCTTTTTTTCTATTAAAGCCAAACATTTTAGAATAAAAAATCGAATTTTTGAAACCTTTAGATTTTAAACTCGACCTTTTAGAATAAAAAATCGACACATTTAAAGGTTGACTTTTTAACTCAAAAAGTCAGATTTTGACATCTAAAAGTTTGTTTTCAAATTCTTAAAGTCGATTTCGATCTCTAAAGGTCAAATTTTAATAGCTAAGGATTGATTTTAATCCCAAAAATTATTTGTTTATTGATTTTAATCCCAAAAATTATTTGTTTTCATTAAAGGTTGACTTCAGCCCGATGGAAGATTTTTTTTTTGAAAAAAAAAAACCTGTTTGCAAGAGATGAGCAAATTGTTGATATATCCATTGTATTTTATCCACTACAATAACGTGTAAAAAATAATATTAAACTGGTTACATTACAACAAATTAGTTTTTTTCTATAGGCCTTAAATCAAAAGATGAAATTCAATCCTACACTAAAATACAAATATTTACTGAATTTCATTTTACAATAAAAAAGCATCTGAAAAAAATTGACGAGTGCAATCTGGGTTGCAATTGGAGCACTTCTTTTTAGTGTATATTTTCTTGCAGACTCCATCCTCTTTGAATAAAATGAAGATGACATGCCAAAGGAAGCCACCATCCAAGATAACTACAACAATACGGCCTCGTTTTCGTTTTCCAAAACTTGAGAATATCTATCTACTCCTCATCATCCCAATCAGTTCCTTCATCACTACCACTATGATCTGAATCATCAATGTATGAAGCTTCTTCATCGTCCTGCAAATAAGAACAACCAGTTACTTTTATTGCTGAGATAACGACACTAAAAACGTAAATAGGAAGTCAAAGAAAAGCGGAAAATCTCACTATTTTGGATTCTAAGACGTCATCTATCTGTTTGTGGTCCTTTGAGCTGGCAATATTCTCCTCTAGACCTTGAGGTACACCCTGTGGATAGTCTAATATATAAATATCTCCAAGTTGTGCATGTTAAACACACAAGTACACATGCACATTCACGCTATTTCTTGAACATAATAGTGGGAGGTGACAATTCTGGACAGTGAGAAGTCTAGAAACCAATAGGCCAGAGCAGCAAGATGAGACATTTAATTTCATGATAGTTACAACAATGTAATCAACTAGTCATTCATGGTGTTATCGGTCTGTCCCTTTCAGATAGAAGCACTTGAGAATACTACAATCGTGTTAATGGTAGAGAGTAAGAAAGGAAACTTTTGAACAACATAGCTCAGTTAATCTTGACTTTGCCTCAGAGGCTTAATTAAGAAGGGGCATACTTCTAAATCAAGCTGAACAAAATTTAAACTAATTTGTTGAGGAAAAGGTATTGTATATCATGATGTCACATGTTCCAGTCTTACGAAGAATGGTTTGACTAATCATAACTGACAGGAGCAAATTTTAAAGCAGCATTTAAAGGAAATTAAAGGGAAGAAGGAAACAATCACTTACAATTTCATTTTTCATTTGCTCTATGGTCCCCTCCAAATCAGATATGTGCTGACTGAGAGCCTACATCGCACATTTCATATGAAAATTGAAACTAAAAACTCATAGAATAGAGACAAATATAGAAGTAAACATATAATAACACCCCCCAACACAAAAAAATAAAATAATAAATAATAATAATAATAATAATAAAATGAAAAAAAAAAGGAAAAAATAAAAAGAGACTGAAGATGAAACCTCATGGCGTTGCATGGCTACTGAACGCTTTAATGCTTTTGCCTTTGTCAACAGGTTTCTTGGCCTCAAGCTAATGGGTCGCTTGTAATTCTTTCCACGATAGTAAATAAGACAGTATCCTTTGGGAACTCTTTCTATTGCCACTAGTATTCCACCGCTCTCATATTCCAATAACCTAGCTGTATCTTCCACAAAGGCAAGGGTTTTCTGTTTTGTGATTAGTTTGACAAGTTCTCTGTGCTTCCAGTGCAAATGCATGTTCTCGATGACACCATCAAAAACACCACGTATTCCTGGTACATTTTCATACACAGACAATCAGAATTTTAACTTAAAATGTTCTCTCCATTCAATGAACTGAGGATTACATACCAAGAGGCAAGTATGCTTTCATTCTTAAACCGACCCTATGAAACATAACTCGTTCCTCATCAGTGATTGTTTCTTGGTCATAATCTGGACCTGCAGGGAGCATTGACGCTTCTATTTTGGCTAAGAGTCTTTCTGCTCTAAGCTTTTTGGCTTGGGCCTGTTCAGTAATTCAAGAATTTAACAAAAGTCACCTGTCTATGGATATTAATCATAACCCATCCTTTGATGATTACAGAAACGAAAGAACTGCAATATATTATTCTCATGATAAAGATTTTAAAATACTTCCAGGTGGATGACTATTATAGCCAGAACCACCAACAACTACGAGAAAAATTATATTCAAGCAAATGCTAAAAGTTTACTTCTCTAAGTCTACTTCTCTAATTATTTGCTTCACCCCAAGCTGACTAGTGAATACTTGAAGTAATTGGATCTCAAGTAAAGCAAAAGAATACTCACAATGGCTAATTTATGTTCAATTTGTCTGACACGCCTAACATTCTTAGCCATAGAATCTTCTTCAATCATCTTCTGACGTTCTTCAGAAGATATTTCTCTACCCCATCTGGCTTGAGCCTCATAAAACTCGGCCAATGTACCTGCAAGTGCATGTCCCCCCTCTTCGCCTAATGGAATTGCATCCACAGCTCCACTCTGCAGTTTCTGCTCAACCTCTTGAACCCGCACTTTCTCTTCTACATCTTGAACTTGTTTTGCCAACTGCTGTCTTTCAGCCAAAGCAGTAGCGACGCCAGTTGGAAGAAAGTCCTTTCCACGGTATATGACTATGTAATATTTGTTTCTGAGCAGTAAAACACCACCTGTTAATTGCTGCAAAATAGATGAAATTTAAGACAGTACATTTTAGTATTACAAAGGTGTAGGATGGCATAAATTCATCAAATTTTCTGATGCATAAATTAATCTGATGAAATAGCAACCAGGTGGCTTGAATTGACTGGAAACAAAAATATCCCAATTGGAAACCTAAGGCTAAAAATACTTCCAAGAAAAACTTTGTTGTCCAAAAAGAAAGGAAAAAATATCCACAATAGCAAGTTATAATAATATGTATTTTAGTCTTATATTTGGCCTTATTTGAGTTTTGACAATTAAAGACACAGGCATTTCCATAATTCCAGCAATCTTTGAACATGGCGCATAATTGAGAATTACATGTCTTATTTTATTTATAGATAGACCATTTACGGCTCACCTTTATCTCCTCAGCCATCAGTTTGTTGTTAGTATTCTGGATACCTCGTTTGACCGCAATCTTCGCCACTAAACTTTTCTCCCAAACCTTAAGTATAGCAGATGCTAAGCCTTGATGGTTTCTATTTCTCCCTTCATAAAGAAAAGTTCATGTCAGACATTGACAACATAGTTTTCATACCCAAAAGAAAGGTACCCATGCAATCAAAAGTGTACCGAGAGCAAAATGACAAGGAAGTGATTTAGCAAGTTTCCGTAAATTAGTCATCTCTGCATTGGTCAGCCGTGATCGCATTCCAGTAGGAAGAAGTCTGAAAGGTGTTTTATAATCAGGAATTTTTTGAGGAAGTAAATCAGCATCAACAGGGAGCACTCCTGTACCCCACCATTCAACAAAACGAGGACCTAATTCGTCCAATAAGCTGTTAAACTCTGCTTCCTCCTCTGTCATCTTCTGATGACGGTATGGATAAGTCACAGCTGGCTCACTCTTTTCTGGACTTGAAGTTGCATCATTTCCACTTCTTATTAGGGGATCTTTAGCTGCAGAAACATCTGGTATAAAAAGAGCATCTCTTTCCCCATTAACAGATTGGGTTTTAGAAGGCCCTTCATAGTTAACCCCACGGTACACCACCATTACACTTCCTGATTTCCATATAACTAACCCTCCTGTTCGACGCTGACATCACTACAGGTAGTCAGTTACATCTCACAATTATTTTCATTATTATATCGATAAAGAAGATCAAACAATAGCAAAAAGTGAAGCCACTGACTCATTGAAAGTTCAACATAGCAACAAGTCTGCAACCCAATCACAGAGTAATTCATATCATTTCAAATCATATTTAAGTCCAATAGAGTTATGAATTACAAGAAGTCTCATACTCTTCAAGAGAGGCCAACTACCATGGCTTTTCCTTTTCAGCCAATAACATCATATCATAAAAGATATGTCTTGTTACAAGGCTATAACTAGTGAAAAAAAAAAAATTATACTGCTGCAATTTGTTTAAAAGCACATTCCATCAGCAAATTGTACAGAGTGTCATCTGTATAATTCAATATAAGAAAAGACCCAATTTTTAACTATACCTATCGTATTGGTTTATTAATATAGAGTTAGGTTCTGAAAAATCTAGTTCTCTCAGAGATGGCATTATAGTACTCATAACCAAAACTCAGAAACTGAATGAAAATGAGAACTGCCAACAATCAAAATCCAAAATTCAACCAACCTCAACAATCTCGTGGGCCGTCTTCATATCATGAGCGAGCACCTCATGGAACTTGAGCCTCACCAACTCCTCCTTCCTCCACTTGTCGTGAATCTTCTCTAGCACTGCCTGTGTAAGCCCTGCTTTCGGTATACTAATCCTCTCTCTCAGGAACATTCCCATTCTCCTTAACCGCCTCAATTCCTCGTCCTCAATCGTCAACTCGGCCAGTGTAGGTGCCCTTACCCTCCTCTTCCTCATCTCCCTAACATCTTCTTCTTCATTCCCATCTTCACCTCTCTCCCATGGCAATGCCGAATCATCGTCGCTCTGCTCCTCAGCCAATACGTAGTCAGGCCGAATCCACTCTCGCTGTAACAAGTCACCAAGTTTCTCCTCCCCAGTCGGCGGCATTGCATCCTGACCGTTCAATCCAACATCCCCTTCATCTGCCTCTTCATCCTCATCGTCCGAATCCAACCCCAAATTCCGTAACCGAAGCACAATTCTCTCAATTGCACTTTGTCCTCTATCTCTGTCAACATACCGACCGGTGTCTGCTCGTTCAGTACGGTCTCCTCCGTTCGATTTGGCAACCTTTTGATCGGGTGGAGAGCTAGAAGACGCCCATTTGTTGAGCCAAGGAGCAGAGGGAGCTTTGGATTTCGGCGAGGGTTTAGGGTTTTGGTCATCCAAAGGGTAAGGATAGCGGTTGCTTCTATGGTTCCTATTACCACTGTGCTCGGTGGTTTTCAGAGACGAGAAGGTCCTGAGAATGTAAAATGACGGTTTTGGTGCTGAGAAGAGGAGGTTAAGGGAAGGCGAGCGAGAGGTAAGCGGAATTGAGCTCCTCAACGGCATTTCGGAAAGCTTCGCGGTTGTGAAAGCCATTCTGGTTTAGCTTGTAGTTAGTCGATTCAGCTTACTGTTCTTGTTTCCGTTTTAGCTTCCCTCTCATTGTTTGGATGCCGAGAAAGTTTGTGAATAGATAGGACAGTGAAGATGACGATGAAGACGAAGAGGATTAGAGGGAAGTGTGAACTGGACAAACTGATAAGATTTTTTCTCTGGAAAGTCTGGTCATTTTCTCAGACGTTTATTTGTATTTATATACAGAGAAAATACACGTGGAATCTAATTATACACGTGGAATTTTTTATTTTTATTTTTATAGTTTTAATAGCTCTGTAAATCCCTAAACTATGCAAATAGAATTACAACCCAGTCCATCAGCTATTTTGGTTTAAATTAAAACTATACTAGTGTAAAAAAAACTCTATATCCGTTCAATTTTATATAGTTTTCTTGGTCCTTTATGGAGTAAATTTAATAATTTTCTAAATAGAAATTTTATTCCTCTAAGCTTTGTAGGAGATGGGTTGAAAAGAATTCAGCTGAAACTAAATTCAATTGGATTTACATTATACCAATTATTATGAAATATTCAAGGCCATTAATCACTTAATTTACTGCAAAAATATAATTGATCAACCACCCGTACACAATTATGCCAGCAACAAGGTTAGAGGGAGATGAACAACCATGTACATAATCTATCTTTTTGTATACAAAAATTGTAATCTTTCTTAGCAGAAAAGCGAGCAGAAGAAATGGGTGATCAGTTTCCAGATGATCTTCTGGACATGGAAGGAGATGAGTTGAGAATTTCTTGACCAAGCTCCTTTATCTTGTTCAGAAGCAGCATTTGCTCTGTCTCTAGCTGAACCATGTACTCCTCTTGCATGTCCTCCAAGCTTTCCAACTCGCTCAGACTCGTCGAAACTCCTTCGAGATTGCTTTCCTCGATCAAAGATTGAAACTTGATCATCGTATGCTTCATCTGTGATCAAACCAGCATGGAATAAGATTAAGAACCAGTATTTCCAGATGATTGCATTACCAAGTTCAGTTTGGCAAGAGGGGCAAAAGAAAAAACAAGGTAGAAAATGTGAAGCAATCCGGCTTCCATTACCTGGCTCGAGAGTTGGCGTGCTCTAGTTAAGGATGGTTCAGAATCCAAACTGGGTTTCTTCAACAGATCTGGTACTTTCCTTGTGATTTGAATGTGGATCTCTCCTCTTTTCACACCTTGGAGGGGTATCCATTTGTCAGACATTTCGTTCAGCGGCAATCTTTGGTATTCTACAACACAGTCACCAATACTTGACGTGGGCAACACATTATTGTGGTCTTTAACATGCAAAATTAAAGGACTTCCATCATCAGGGAACTCCAATGTCTGATTCCATTGTGGATTCAAAGTTCTGAACATAACCTGCATTAACCAATGTTACAAAGTGAGTGAAACAAAAACTAAGTTAAATAAAAATAAAGTCATGCTTATGGTAGATGCGTGATTATTGGCGATCAAAGTTATAAACACTAGATCCGTCAAAAAAAAAAAAGTTATAAACACTAGCATACTATTTGTTACAGAAAACTTCATGGAACTGAGCTAGGGGACAATCACTGTATTATGTAATGTGATATCTCAAACCTTTGTTCTTTTCTTCAAGTTCCCATATTGAACCCTCACATATGGATCACTTGTCCCTCTGAGATCAGCGGCAACAAGATCCCTTGCTTCAATGAGAACCAGTTCTATCCATCCATTTTCCGAGCCAATTGATGAATTCTGAACAATATTCAAAAAGGTGGGAAAAGTGAATAAAGAACATTTTCAACCAATACTTTGTGTCTGAATGAATAATAACATCAACACAGGCATGTAGAAGTCACCAAGTTCATAAAATGATCCACTAGTTATTTGGGTCCATTTTAATGATAGCAATACCTTTGCTCCTTCATGGTCTTCAACTCTCACAGCTTCTATTTGAAGCCGTAGCTCTCCAGAACACACTTTTTCAAGAGGAACCCACACATCCCTGACCGAACCCTCTACTAGACCTTCCAAGTTTACTCGTGCACTACCGATGCTGTCGTCAGAAAAGCTTTCTTGACTATAGCATCTTATCTTTAGGTATTCACCCCCTCCTATCTCATCAAATTCGAACTTCTGATTCCAGATAGGATTTGAAGCAAGAGCGGTTCTCGTTTTCTGAAGAACCTGAAATGAAGTTTCCAGAACTTATGTGATGTCAATACAATTCAAGTTTTCAAATGTCTAAAGATCTTGAATCATTCATCACAGGCGTTTTATGAAGCAAACAGAAACCTACCTTTCCATATTGCAATTTAACATATGGTTCACTCTTCCCAGATTTGTCTTTCACAAAGAGATCTTTTCCTTCAACAACAGTTATGTGAATTTTCCTTCCGGTTCTTGATAGAAAATTTGATGATCTATTAAGGGATTGGTGGGAGCGAACATGAAAGTTGTTCGAGCTCTGTGAACCATCAGAGAATTGCCATTCTTTCAAGACAAGCTTCACTTTCAACTGCTATGTGCATTAAAAAAACCTTCAAGGTCAAGAAAATCTTTAAGATTCAATTACATGCTATAAAAAAGTCCATAATTTTAAAGATATAAAATACATTCACACATATATAGAGAGTGTGTATGTATAGAGATTAGAGTATAAGAAACAAGGACACTTGTTCAAAGTTTAACTTGTCTAACAAAATTTTGGCTGAGTTCGTGGGACACTTGTAATTGCTGTAAATATATGTTTTCCTTTATAAGTTATTCCACTTCTTTCAATTCTAATTGAGAAGCTGCTACTGTGTGTTCTATTAGCTTGATATAGACCCCCTTCTAACATATTAAGCTTTTGGATAATGACAACTTCACATGCTTAGATTGTGTGATAGATCGTGTTCAAATCCTGATGGCTCTCTTTCTAGGAATTTATGGTCTTGCAAATAACAATGGATTTATATTATTATTTATTTATCAGCAGCTGAAAAACTACTGCAGGCAAATCCTCTACTTATTCAACTAGGTTGATTTAATTGGGAAAGGCACAAACATGGAGGATCAGGTAACTGAAATGGCTTTTAATTTCAAGAACCAAAACAGCTTAGTTTAGGAAAGTTCACTTTATAGGAAAAGCATGCGAAGTTTGAAAATGTTACCTCCGCTGAATTAACCCCCTCAAATGGAACAACCATCTCAACTTCTTTTCCACAAGCCTCAACGTGCTTTGCTATTACACCAGAGTCTGGTCCTATTGCCCAAAAAGTTGTAGAATCATCCGGAGCATACTTTACCTGCTCATAGGAAAGAAGACATCAACTTAGTTACTTGCATTCTAGTTGAACAGAAACTTTTTTCTGTCAGCTATTTTGTGGTGTAAACTATATGCCAGATGCATACAATAATGAATGGAATTTTTATCCCAATATTTGGCATTGTATCAAAAACATGAAGTTGCAACACAAACAAAAACACCAACTTGCAATTGCAATGAATCTGCAAACTTGGACAAAATTAGCTCTATTAATACCTTAATCTCACAACTTGCAATATAATCATACTTCACATTGCTTGGGTTGCATTCATAAAGATGGAACCGCAGAGTTCCCGATTCTTCATGTAAAACCATATTAAATGTGGAATCCCATCTAGGACTTGACCCTGATCCTTCAATGGTTCTTCTAGTTAAGTCTCCAAGTTCAACCTCAACAAATGTCTGCAGATCATTATCAACAAAATAGTCTCCTAAACCTTTATCAGAAGGACTTTGTTGTCGTCTGGATGGGCTTACTTTCAAGTTACTTTTAGAAAGTTTACTTGCTGAAAGGACTGTCACATATATAATTCCACCAACAGCCTTTTTCCTTAAGTCCACAGCTGGCAAGGAGAAACAACGGCGGCGAGGTTCAACCATTGTCTTAACTAAGGTGTCAGTGAAAGTTTTAACCTACAAGAGAAAAAAGAGCAAAATTTTGCTTTTTGTTACACTCATATCATATGACCACCTTCAAATTCAAGAATCATAAGCTATTTCCCATTCTCTCAGCAAGTAAGATGCAGAAATATGCATTCTGCCGAATTCCAGTGAGAAATGTGACATTACAGTAGTTATGATATGATAATTTCAAGATAAAGTTGGACAAATAAATATGGCATATCCATGGTTGGCTTGAACTGAAATCAGGTTCACCAGTACTTAGTGGTCCACAATTTGAGAAGTTTTTAAGCTGAACATTCAAAAGTGTAACTTATAGTGCTCCAACCATTACTGAAACCAGGAAGTTTCCATATCCATTCCTGGATAGGATTTTCTATGATGCAAAAAGCAGCTTACTAGATATAGTATTGCCAAATTGGTACTTAAAAATATTATTTTTAAAAAGGAAAATTTCATATGGCTTGTGATTGTCTTTCTAATGTAGTTTAAATGAACTTCTAAGTGCTTAAGAATTATACCAGCCAAGATGAAACACCAGGAAGCTCTGTGGCAGGAAGTGACTGGCTACCACTCCCAAAGGCAACTCCTATTCTCACTTCAGGAGCTGACACAAACGAGTACAAAATTGCTCTCCCATTCAGAATTGGTATCAGGAGAATCTGTAAACGCAATTTTAGTGTACGAAACATGTAAACAAACATGAATCTAGTGATATGTAACGTTGCCATCCTACCATCAATGCATTAAAGATAACAATTAGAGACAGAAATCTAAGCAATTAGGGAATGAAGGAACATTGTAAATGAATGTTTAGTATACACACATCATATCACCAAGAAGGAATACACGTGGCAAGTATAATCACCAACCCTTTCAATTCGTCATTGTAAAATGCTGTACAGATGCAGGAAAAAATACATTTTTTATTTTTTGGTGAGACAGGAAAAAATACATTTATTAGTAACTTCACAAGTTTTTGCTAAAATCAGCGCCTCGTTTTAATTCAAAACATTGAATACATGTTCCTGTCTTTTGAACTCTCTCTCTCTCTCTCTCTCTCGCTCTCTCTAGATAAAATGTTTTAGTTCATAAGCACTAATTTGAAATAAAAACATTTTGAAGAAGAAAAACATGGGCAAAATGAGAAGGAAGTTGCTTTACATACATCACCCTTAATATGAAGACTGTTTATAACAATCCGAGCGGTCCCAATAAATGGCTTGGCCACCTTAGCAAGCAACAGAATACTCATATCATTTGTGTCCCAGTCAAAACTCAAACGCATAATTCTCTGGTACAATGCACACAGAAAACTTGTCAAGATCAAGGAGATAAAAAAATAATATCTCTGCATGAAGTAAAAAAATATAAAGCAATGGTATCCTAGAGTGCCTCTTATGAATGAATATCAATTTCTATGTTCTAAATTCTTCATAACTATAATGCACACAAGATTTCCTAGTAGCGCACAAGTTTTTTGATACTTAAGTGACACCCAGAATGACCTGTCTTGTTAACTTTGATAATTTTTCTTCATAACAATTTTGAATTCTCCTTTGAATGGCTTGTGGATTCAGGAACCATACAGCCAAAGAAAGCATCTGTTAATTTTCTCCATATTTTCAAAAGGATTTTATTAGTGATTTACTTATCTGTTGCTTGTTGTGTTCCTAGAATTATACTAGTATGATACTAGTATCCTATCCTTAATCTTTTCAATTCCTGTCTGTCCTACATCAATCCACCAACATAAAGTTAAACAATTGTCTAGCTCACAGCAAGTGGAGTCAATTAGAGCCTACAGTTTATCCTTTGTTGAACTAAATAGAAATTAGCACACCAAACTATACTATTTTGGCAGCTCAAGCTTTCTTAAGTACAAACGGTAGAACATGTAAAAAAAAAAAACATTCTGTTCTTGACATATTCTCTATAAAGTAGAATGCCAAACCAAGTTTGAGATATAAAACATAAACCAGACCTGGGCACCTGAAGTTGACCAATGAGTCCCTTGAAGACCCAAACTAGGTGGACATGAACCTAGAGAAAATTCTTGCAATTCTATTCTTTCCTGCAGAAAAAAAGGGTCAAAAACCAAGATTAGCATCAAGTCCAAAGTTCCAAGTGGACCCAAAAAAGGAAAAAAGTTTGAAGACTCAAACTGTTTCATGAGCAAGAGAGAGAGAGTAAAAATAAGTTACTTACTATAAGCCTCGATTTTATGTGCTTTAAACGTTTCTGCATAAAAGAAAAATAACTACTCAATCTGATCCAGTAGACATGTGCAACTATTATCAAACAATTTGAAATATCATATCACCTGAACAATGGATGAAAACATCTTTGAAAGTTTTGGACAAAGGTAGTTAGGCCATAGTTCCATCAACAGCCTATTCAGCCACTCACAGTGCTCCAATGGTGTTATGGGCTACACATATCACAAAGTATTTTTTAAAAAATAAAAATCAGCTTGACGAAGCACAAATTTAGAAGTATTGAAATGAGAAAAATAAGATACCAAGATATTCACTGCGACTCGCTTCCATTTCCTATTCAAATCTTCAACAAGTATTTGACGCTGGTATCTCCCATACTGTAGCAACACAAATGGAATTTAATATGCAATGTCAAACTTGAATTTCAACACTTATTATTCAAAAAGCGATAATGAACCAAAAGCTCAAAATTAACTAAACCATACATAGGAACATGAAACTTCTCTAAATGGTACATATATTATGTAATCCTGCAAGGAGTTACTAAACCACACATAGAAACATGAAACTTCTCTAAAATGGTAACATATATTATGTAATCCTACAAGGTAACTCCAATGACAATCCCAGATCAAGTGCAAGCGAATAAGAGAAATAAGTTATCAAACTGCAAACACCAAAAAGTTGCAGTATAAGGCAACTAACATATATGTTGAAACATCTCTAATAAAGTAACTACAATGCCAAAAAATTCCTTGGACCACTAAATGCTGTACATTAACAAGGTTCGTCCCATTGTGAATATTCATTGTTCCGCAGAAATCTTGGCTGCTAGTGCAAAGAATTCTCATTTATACTTATAGATGAGGTTTGCAAGATAAATTTCTACTGCATACTTATAAAGATAACCAAAGTAACACCCTAATTACAATCTTATCTGGTTAAATACGATCATAATTTAACCATCAATTGCAGCATATGAGAAATGCATGCAAGTCGAAACCTTGATAATCATCAAGTATGGAAATATTCTACTTCTAAGGTCCTACCATAACCAATACTTTATACAATAGAAGTATTGTATTTACAGCGTAACATCAGAGACATCCAGATTCTTCAAGCACTGCCACCTGTCTCAGCATTTATTACCCAAATGGTATTTAATTTTGTAAAGAATCGCAAAAAGTAGGCACGACAGCATGACTTTGACAATAGATAAGTCTGGTAGGTTTTCAACACTTTTATGCATATAAAATAACATCTCTGATTAATCTACAAACTCAAAAAAACAGGGTGCACGGTTCTCTAGTTATATATACACACGCAGATACAGTATACATAGTTCAACTACCTCTTATACAAATCTTTTATTGTAATTTGACTCCATTCTCGGATATAACTTATACATATTTAGTTCAACTAATTTTTCTACAAATATGTTAATAGACTCCATCTTATAATTTAAATTATCTCACCTACTAAGCTTGATTCATCATTTGTACGGATACAAGCTCTGTGGAATCCATTAACTCTCATATTAAAAAGACGCAACCACAGGCACATGTTCAGCAAAATAATTTACAGTGGAAGTGAAAGAATCAGTTAAAGTCATATTCCCATCCGAATAATAATAATTAAAAAAAAAGAAGAAAAAAAGATAAAGTTGATACGAAACTCAACATGACTCGGAATTATGAATCTGTAACAGTGCTGGAACAACCACTAAAACCAAAACAGAAAGCATAAGTACTGAGATGATGGATACTACCCAACCGCCCCAAAATGAATAAGGAAAAGTTTAAAGGGATAGAAGAGTGACGGAGACTAAAAAATGTATAACAAAAAAAAAAAAAAAAGAGATTCAAGACTTAAACAAATTAAATGTGAATAGCAAAATTCCAGGACAATTAAACAAACAATTTTTTTTTTCTGAGAAAAAGGAGGAGGAAGAAGAAGAAGAAGAAGAAAGGAACCCAATTATTCTCCTTAAATGGTTATTATTCTAAAATAACAAGTAGAAAGCACAATCGAACTATACAGTATACGCACAAAGTTAAAAGGCATGTACTTTCCTACCCAAAAATAAATATAAAAACAAAAAAATCCATCACATTGAAAATATATTAAAGCAAAGATGAGGAATACAAAAATCACAAAACCACTGACCTGAATAGTTGCCCAGACGGCAACAGCAACCGGAACCCAATTTGAGAAACTGAAAAGCCATCTCTCAATAGCCCCAGCTAGCAAAACAAAAGGAAGAAAATATAGTAGAAAAGCCTTCTTCTCCACCAAATACTTCAAGAACTCCATAGCCTCTTCAGCGCTCAAACCTCTCCATTTTCTCCTACCCATTTGAACAAACACTCGAACGGTCCAATCTCTGACCCTCACTTTCCTATATATGTATGTAAGTCTAGCTAGGATTCTCATCCATGAAATGGAAAATTTTAATTTTCCGAGAAAGTGGGCAACGAGATGTTTATTTTCTTCCAAAAGTTAAATTCTGGAAGATGTTGAACGAAATGGGACAGAGAAACGATTCGATTCCTGGGTCAGAGAAGAAAAGTCACTGAAAGAAGCTCAGACAATACAAGTTTTAGTTAAGGACCAAGAAATATAGAGGCTGTCTTGAACAGACTGATTTGTCCGCGTAACTCCTGAGCTCCTTAGACTTCCAGGCCACGTGGGCCCTGTCTGGAAGGTTTCTTGCTGACCGTTCGATTTTCCAGAATCAATCTTGTGATTATCTTTCATGTGGTATTACTTCTGAGAAGGTAGTTGGATCGGACGGTCCATAGCCCTTTTTGATATATCGGCTTGAAAAGAAAAAAAAAATGAATAGATTGTGGGGCCCACCATACGTGTGGGCCACTAACTTCTTCTAAAGCGGGGGGCTGTTTAACCGTAAGATGTCAACTTCGTTTGTAGCCGTCCGGCATGGTTGGCGCGCCAGTGCTAGACAAGATAGATTTGTTCGAGGCTCACACGGGTGCGCCGGCACGTGTAGTCTTATCAGTCAGCGGCTAATGTCAATTTTTACTTAAAAGTTTAATTTATTATTTTTTTTTTTTCAGTTACTGAACAAAAAAATTTACTCTCTTGCGTAATATATAAATTCGCCTATTAATTAGAAAAAATAAAATTAATCTGAATATTTTGCGGTGTGTTTAAGCGAGAAGAAGCGCGTGAAATTGATTTGGGTGTGTTGTGAGTGGTCCGGTCATGCAATCTACGTCCCATAGGAAGTTAATCCCCAATGGATCGTTGTAAAATATAATTAACTAATTATGTGGCCGTCGTCAAAGTGATGAGCTTGAGAGACCTTTTGAAACTTTTAAATAATTATTTAAAAGTTTCTTTCATGATTTTTTTTTTTTTTTTTTTGTCTTTTAGCAATTGACATATTTCATTTGGAAGGAGGCAGAAATGGGGAGGGGTTGGACCCGTACAGTCTTAAAACCTTGGATCTTGATTTTGTGTCTTTCCATTTGCAAACAACTTTTAAATTTTTAATCTTTAATTTTTTTTAATGCCTAATCTCAAATTTCTATAAGTTCTTGAGGATCCAAAAATGTGTTTTTGTGCACCCATTTGAGCATTGACTTTCGTCCTTTCCTAGTATTTTCCTCTCAAATAACATAGTAACTTTATTAATGAATTAGATTGTTTAATTGCATTGAATGTTATACGCATTACTTCGTTTGGTCAAAGTGGTAATATGCAGGGTATTTTTCTATCTTATTATGATAAAGAACGAGGGTCCATTCCCTTAATTTTGGTGCTTCAACTTGTCATTACCACATTTTATTATTCAATTGGTAGTTTTCATTATATTGTTTATCAAAAAACAAAGAATTATATATTAACAAAAAAACAAAAACAAAAAAAATAAAACAAAGAATTCCTCCGAATGAAAAAAGGTCCAAACATGAGAGTAAAAGCTTTCATTGGTAATGCCTTTTAAGAATGAATGTACAATACAAAGTACAACCCCAATAAAGCCAAAAAAAAAAAAGACTTTAAGTTAAAGGAAAGTAAAGCATAATTAACAACCCAATAAAGCCAAAAACAAAAAACTATAAGCTAAACGAAAGTTAAGCATAATTATTACTTCATTCGCATATAGTGCATATATACCTATCCAAATGTTCATTTTTTTACAAAATTTTAAACCCATTTATAAAAGGTACAAATTTAATGTTTTACATTTATGAAGCCACGCCAAAAGCCCATTTATAAAGGTGTACTTTGCCAACAAGACCAACCATCCCATTTATATTTTCTTGGGCTAATATTCAATACAATTTTATTCCACGGATAAATTTTTATTGGTTACAAATAATAAATTTATTGATTTTTTTTTAATTATGTCTAATCTGAATCAATAAAAACATTTACCGTAAAATTATATAAGTTGTGTTTTTTCAACTTTATTTCATTGTTTTTGCACTTTCTCACTCATTTATCTTTCTCTCTACCAACCGATAAAGAAACTCACATGCCTTCCACCAATGGATGACACGCAACAAAACGTTTCAATGGTAAACCATTGCGTATTCTTTCGTTCTCTCATTGCAAGTGGGACCATGTTTTCATGGATACCACACCCACCTTTTGCAGCTGATAGTTAGCCACGAGTTCGTAAGCACAAGTAGCTCCATTACTATCTAGTAAAGACCAAGTACTTGATCAATGTGAGAATACACGTTTAGCTCCATCACTGTCTAGTAAAGACTAATGTGAGAATACACGTTTAGCTCCATCGCTATCTAGTAAAGACTTAAGTACTTGATCAATGTGAGAATATTTGATATGGAACACTAGCAAATCCCATGCAGACATATGTGGTTTTCTTTATGTGTTTGACCTTTAAGTAGTGAGTAAATTAAACCGACCCTTAATAAATTTAACAACAAAGAAACAAAAATGCAAAATTTTGTAGCCCATTTTCCATTGTCAATAGGCACTATATGAGTGGTTGGTTTATTCTCATCTTGTTGAAAAAGACAAGCACTTTGGATGCTTGACAAATAAGTAAAGTGCTGAAAGTGTATGTCAATGGCAGCATGTGGAAGCATCTAAATATAAGGCATTATTTTGCCAAACAGAGGCAAGCACTTGGCTAATCCACCCCGCAATTTACTCGATTATTATCATTAATATTTAGTCACAATTATGGATAAGGCCTAGTTTTATAAGGGAATGATATTTTGTAGCATAAATAATTATATATATATATATATATATATATATTTTAAATGCTGAGTAAGCTTTTCAAAAATTTAAATAAATAAATATACAGTAGAACCTCTCTACAGTGATACTCTATATAAGAATAACTTTTATGTAATAATAAAAAATTATAGTCTCAATTTGGGCCAGTTAAATAGTAATAAATTCTATATTGTAATAAATTATAAATTTTTTAAGTTATGTATTAAGAAATTTGCCTCTATATAATAATAATTATATATATTGTAAAAAATATATATTTTGTTACATTAAAAGTTTAAGATGAAATAAAATATTTATCTAAAGTTGTTTAAGACAATGATTTATATTTTATAGTTACTATCATATTTTTGAATTTGCAAGTATATAGTAACTCATCAATATGTATTTATTGAGTTTATATTAAAAAAAATATTAAAGAGAATGCAATTTAGATTTTTAATATGAATTATATATTCCAACATTACATGGATACATCTACTATTTCCTTGGAACTATATCAATATTTTTTTATCAATATGTATATGCTTTTAGACTTGAAATACTACATTAATTATTATATCTTTTACTTCTATGTAACTTGCATTATAAATAACTAAGTAAAAAAAAATAAAAAATTAACTACACCTCTATTGAGTTATAACCTCTTCATAGTAATAAAATTTATTTGGCCCAATAGTATTACTATAGAGAGGTTTTGCTGTACATTGAAAGTTTGAATCCAATTCCATATGATTAAACAAAATATGAGTCAATCTAGTTGGAAATTAATGTTGGTCAATCTCTATATATGTAGCACCTGGGTGCGGCCTAGTGGAAAGGAAGCCGACCGTTCTATCACACTCACTTACGAGAGTTGTGATTCGAGTTTTGGCAAGCCCCATTATTACCTCGGTGTAAGCTCTATTAGCGGGTATCATTTGAGGTGGAGGAGAATTTGTTGAAAAGGTTCTGCACTCTTATAGGGTTGTAAAGTTAGAGTAATAAGGCTCTACCCACTAATAAAATCCTGAATTAATGAGATCCACATCGAGACCCTTTTTATTTTCAAAAAAAAAAAATCCCTATATATGTATATATATGGGACAAAAAATTCATGAACTTACCATGAACAACCCAAATCTTTGAGGTCATTAACATTATAATTCTAAAAGCTTTTTTTTTTTTGCAAGAGAATTGTAAAAGGTTAATTGACCTTCTTCTACTACTGCTATTTTTGAATTTTCACTATAATATAAATTTAAAAAAAAAACATTGTAGGAAAATTTTCAACAACCGTTTTTATTGTTTCACATAAATATGTAAGAAAATACTACAAGTTTGAAAATCATCGCGTAGTTTTTTTTTTTCCCATATTATTATAGAAACCATCTAATTGCATCAATCGAAATTAATAATAAAATATTTAATTAATAAATTTTAAAAATATTTGATGGGTTTTCAAATTAATATTGAATTTCAATTATGAAAAAAATCAAAAGAGTAGAAGGGTGTATTTAATTAAAACTTTTATGAACTTTTCTAGGCTTTTTTTTTTTTTAAATGATGACTTCTATAAATTTTCATATATTTTTATAAAGTTTACAAGATTTTAAAAGATTTTTATAAATTTTTATTAATTTTAATTTAAATTTTTTTATAGATTTTAATAAATTTTTACAGATATTAAATTTTATTTATTAAATTTTTTCTATCTAATAAATTATAAAAAACAAAGCATTTTCTATTAATAAAAAAAAAAATAAGGGATTTTTTTTCTCTTGAAAATTGTGGTGATTATTTTATATGCACCCTTTCTATTTTAAAAGCCCAACTGAGTACAGGTGGATTGGGCATGAAATGAGTCTTAAGGTATAGAATCCTCACCGATTTCTGCCAGAAACCCATGCACAGAAACAACAACCCACCTTTTCTTGAAAAAATACTACAATACTAATTAATGTGGGTGAAAGTGTGGATATGGGGAGGATGCGTACAAGTATTTTCTTAGACATCTGCAAAGCATAAGCAATTCGTAATTTAAAAGGCCATGCGCCAATGCTGCTGATCAACGTACCTATTGAAACTAAACAAGATAATTTATTAAAACATATTATAATTACACTATACGACTTCTTTGATAATTTAGATTAGGAAATATTAAAAATTTTGAAAAAAAAATAGAAAAGAAATTCATGATCAAAATTTATTTTAAAACAGAGAGAGTGAAAAATAGAGAAAAAAAAAAGCCAAATAAGATAGAGTCAATTATTTATGTGTAAAGTCGATAAAAGTTTTAGGACTGAATAAAGTAAAAAAATGAGATCTGATATTTATATTTTCCATCAAAAAGTCTATAAAAGTTTACTATAGTAAAGTTTATAAAAATCCTTTAATACTACCAAATTTTTATAAATTTTTTAAATGTTTTAATTAAATATATGATTTTTATAAACTTTTTAAAAATTTATAAAAATTTATATTAAATATTAACGGACTTTTATAAACTCTTTAAAAGTCTTAATTAAATACTAATAAGTTTTTTAATTTTATAAAAATCTAAAACAAATTTAATTAAATAGTAAAATTCACACATTATAATTTTTTAAATAATTTATAAATTTGTATGTTATATTTAAGGAAGATGCTAGGAATCCCAAATTATGAGAACATCTCCAATGATTCTATGCCAGTGGAGTATATGTGGTTGACATTGCTGCTTATGTGATAAATGTCTATTTAAAAGTAATACATTTAAATATTAACTCTTAAATGAATTAAATTTAAATATTATCTCTCCAATGAGTTATGTTTAGAATGTATTAACCATTGATGTATAATTTAATTGTTAAAGTTATATTTAATTAAAATTAATTTAATTTAATTGATAAAAAATAATAAAAATATTAGATCAGACTGATTAATAGAGCTTTAAAGATAAATAGTCTTTTTCACTTTTTTTTTAATTATTTTTTGCTACATCAATTTAACAAACCTTTTATATAGAACCATTGGAGAGGTTTCAAAACTTTTTTTTTTTCACATGAGACAACTGTCATGTTATTTTGGATGTAGTGAGGATTTCAAAATTTGAAATTTGTAGCACTTTCGTTTTACCTATTAAAATTACTTGTTTAATTTTTTTTTAAAGAAGAGATTCTTTTAAAATAAAAATATATTTTGTAATATATATTTGATAAAAAAAAATCATAAAGTTCCTTCTTGATTAAAAAAATATTTTTAATTTTTTTTTAGAAGCGCTCAGTAGGTGCTTTCTCTAAAAAAAAATAGATTTTTTATTTTTTAAAACAATATTTAATAATTTAATAGAATTTCTAAAATATTAAAAATAGCTTATTTATTTCAAAAGCATTTTTTTATATATAAATGATAATCAAACATGAGTTGTTTTAATTAGAAAAATAATAATTTTTCTGATTAAAATTCTATATATAAAACTTTTGATTAGAAGCATACTAAAAAAACGCAACCAAACGAAACTAGAGTCATATTATCCGCATCTAATCAGCAAGTGAAATTAAAACCTTATCTAGAAAAATATAAATATATATATATATATATATATATATATGAAAAAAGAAAAAAGAAAAAAAAGAAGAAGACTGTAATTAGCAAAACATATCTAAGACATAAATAAATAAATAAATAAATAAAGCGCGTAACACCAACTCCTTTATTTTCCCGCCAAAAGCGCCGTCACCGCCTGACCTACTAATCCTCCCCGATGAACACATAACACCCACCTTCAAACCGCTTTCCGACAACCACTCAGATTTCGCCACCACGACGCCTCATCCTCAACAATAATCCTAGCTGGCGCTTCTTCCCAAAATTTCATTTTTGCCAAATTACCATACCACCCTTAAATAAACGAAACAATCCCCTCATGCAATGACCTGGCAAAAATCCATTGGTCGTTTTGATAACTAAGCAATGTCAATGCTTAGCTCCGTAGTATATATTGATCCTCCTATATAATCTTCCTCATGATCGTCGTCCGCTCACTCTCTTCTATTTTTGTTCAACAAATTCCTCACAAAAAGCACCCAAAAAAAACCCTAATTTCGTCGTCATTGATTTTCTCTGAAGCTTTTTGGAGGTTCTTCTTCTTCCACTTCTCTCAAAGAGCACCAACAATGAGCCCCACGGCCACACAGTTCCATGCGAAGAGAGACAACAACATCGTCGCCAATGGCTTGTGCGCTCCTCCTCCTCTGAAGATTAACAAGGACTCGCATTTCATAAAGAAGTCGTCACCGTCGTCGTCGTCGTCTTCTTCGTCTACGCTGGCGGCGCTGGCGGTGACGAAGCCACCGCAGCGCCACCCGGTCATCATCTACACGCACTCTCCGAAGATCATCCACACTCATCCACGCGACTTCATGGCGCTGGTTCAGAAGCTCACAGGACTGTCGCGCTCGGACGAAGACGCTGCGGCGGCGTCGGCGGCTACGAATCCGGTGAATCCGAGCTCGTCGGAGGAAGAGGAGAACAAGAGTAGTAGGAAGATCGTCGTCGGGAACGAAGACAACGACTCGTCGTCGGTGATCACGGAAGAGAATTGCAGCACGAGTACGAGCACGGCGGGTGACGTTGTCGTCGTTGGTGGTGGTGGTGCTCATCATCATCAACATCATCACCAAGCGAATTCATCGTGCTTCGTTCAGCCTCAGCCGCAGCAGACGAACAATCCGTACAGCAACATTCCGGTATTCACGCAGAACTATTCACCTTCCGATCACCACAATTTCTTCTGCGCAAATCAACCTGGTTTCTACAACTACAACACGGATGCGTTATTTTTCGCTGCTCCTAACATTACAGCTTCTATTTCGTCGTCTTCCACATTCCAGGGAATCAATGACTTTCCAACTTCTGACTACTAAATTTAAATTATTTTTTATTATTTTAGTTTTCAATTTCAATTCTCTGTGAAATTTGAATTTTTGGGGGAAAGCTTGCATTTCTTTTTGTTAGAACATTGATTTTATATATATATTTTAAAAAATTTCTTGATGCAAATAAAAAGGTTCTAATTTTCTGGGGTAGAACCTTTTTTATTTTCTAGAGGATTTATAGCTTTTTGTAGTAGGAGGAAAGTGAAGGAAAAAAGCTGCTTGTTTTTCTGTATTTCAAATTTACTGCAATGAAAATTATGCTTTTTTATTATTATTAATTAATGTATTTTTTTTTGGTTTCAGATAAATTGTATTTCATGGATAATTTCCTTTTTCTTTCTTTTAATTTGTTATAATATTATTGTTGTGCATAAATTAAATTGAAAATAAATTACAACTTGATGAATGGGTACTTGCATTTTTTCTTTTATAAAAAAAAGACAGATATTTAATTAGGAAATTGAACTTATTGAAAAAAAATAATAATTTGATCTAACTATAAAGATTTTATTTGCATTTTTTTAATTGTATTTAAGAAAAAAACAATTAAAAGCTATGACACTTTATTTTAATTTGTCACTTTTGTAAATGATGGCTTGATATGTTGGTTAAGTTGTTTGTATATTCTATCACTATTTATATTCAATCGAGTGTGTAATATCTTAAAATGACTAAAATTCTTAAAAAAATAAAAACGTAAAATGTGTTAACGAATACTTTTCAAAGCCTCCTTCACATTGCTTTAACTCAAAAATATTGTAGATGGTAACAGACTTTAAAATTTTAAAATACCGAGTGTGCCATTTTCTTTTAAATCTAATAGCTTTTATAGTGCAATGCATACTTTGATTTTTATCCTTAAAAAATACAATAATTTTTCTACAAATCATATTAACTTTGATTTATGTGTTTAACTTTTTACAAACAATATGCAAACACATTAAACTATAAAATCTTAACAATTCAATAAAATAATTTATAATCTTGCATGGTTTTCCAAATATAATAATTCCCCAGTATATTATAAAATATATAATTTATACTTTTCAATTCCCTTCCCACAAAAAATAACAATAATTCTAATTACACATGAAAGATAATTTACCGCAAACTATGAAACTACAACCTGAAATAGGAAAAGAAATTATTTATTTTTATTTATCCATACAAAAGTTTTATTTATTTCCATAAAATGTATAAAAATAATACTTTTAACCTGTTATAACTAAATAAAGATTTAGGTTCTCAACAATCCTAAGCATTTTTTGTTGGAGTAATTCTGAATTTCTGATTGCGAGAGAATTTTGGTGATAATTAACGGAATTAAGCGATTTCAATCTTTGTAAAAATATAATTATTACAGTATCAATAATTTTCCCCCTTTCTTTCACACCATCAACATCCACTTAACCCCGTGGAAATGCATCATATACAAGTATAAATGAGTTGCAAGTATATGTAGAACTAGGGCCGGTCCTAAAATTTAAGGTGTCATGTACAAAATTTAAAAGAGTGCCCTTTTATTTTAAAAAAAAAATTTATTCAAAAAATATCACACAAGTCAAATAAATATTTTTGAGTAATTTCATTAGATAAAAAATACAAATAATACTACCAAGTGCTAAAATATTAAATTTATAATAGCTTTGCTTGGGAAGTGGCAGTGACTATTTTTTTATTTACTTTTCTTTTAAACATTTGTTTTCTTTTTTGGTGAAATTTTTTATATGTTAGTTTTTTTTTAGATAATAAATATTTTAAAAAAATATAAGAGTTATTTTAGAGTAATAAATGTTTTGCCGTAGTAAATTAAAAGAAAATTATATTTTGATTAATTATTTTCTTTTATTACATGACATGGATGAAAAAGGGTAAGAGTTTTTTCTTTTTCTTTTTAATGATGGCCCCCTTAAGTTTATACAACATTTAATTACGTTCAAAATTATAAATTATATACATATATTAAATAATCAATTTTAATGTATTAAAATACTGTAATTATCTAATATTTATAATTTTTTGTGTTTATTATCTTCAATTTTTATAATTTTTAACTTAGAAAAGAAATATTTTTTTTAATAAATAAAGCTCTTACAGTATAAATATATACTTATATATATATATATATATATATATATATAATCAATATATCTCTAAGTGCTCCTATATTTTGAAAGGCCCTGTGAGATCCCACCACTCGCACATGCTCAGGACCGGCCCTGATAGGAACACATTTCACACTCGAGAACATAAAAATGTGTTATTAGTTCATAAAAAGACATTGAAATTACATATAATGCATTAATAGTTCGCAAAAACATATTAGTAACTTGTAGGAACACATAGGAAATCATGTAAAAAAGCATGGAAAGTCCACAAAAACGTATTGAAAAATCATGAAAACATATTGGAAGCCTGTAGCACTGCAAGCTTAAAAATATATTGCAACGCCGTAAAAATGCATTTTAACCCTGAAATATCAGATTGTAATTTGTACTGACGCATTTGAAGCTAATAAAAACTTATTGCAAATCCTAAAAGTGTAGAATGGCATTGGTGGCGGCAAAATCATAAATATAAAGAGGTAAAATTCTAAATATAGAAAGAAAAATCTGTTGAATAAAAGTGAATTAATATAATTTAAGAGGGTCACGTAGCCCCTGTTTGTCAATGGGTCCGTGTATGCAAGTATCATTCAAAATGAAAAAGTAATACAGTAGAATCTTTTTATAGTGATACTTTATATAAGAATAACCTCCATATAATAATAAAAAATTATAGTCCAACTTGGGCAGTTATAAATAGTAATAAACTTTACATTGTAATAAGTTATAAATTTTTAAATTCCGTCTTAAAAAATTTGTCTCTATATAATAATAATTATATGTATTGCAAAAAATATATATTTTGTTATATTAAAAGTTTAAGATGAAATAAAATATTTATTTAAAACTGTTTGAGACAATGATTTATATTTTATAATTACTATCATATTTTTGAATTTGCAGGTATATAGTAACTCATCAATATGTATTTATTGAGTTTATATTAAAAGAAAACATTAAAGAGAATGCAATTTAGATTTTTAATATGAATTGTATATTCCAACATTACATGGATATATCTACTATTTTCTTGGAATTATATTAATATTTTTTTTATCAATATGTATATGTTTTTAGACTTGAAATACTACATTAATTATTATATATTTTACTTCTGTGTAACTTGCACTATAAATAACTAAGTAAAAAAAAAAATTAACTACATCTCTATTGAGTTATAACCTCTTTATAGTAATAAAATTTATTTGGACCAACAATATGACTATAGAGAGGTTCTACTGTAGTAGATATAAATAAGTTTTTTTTAATAAAAAAAAATACAAGGTAAGTTTCTCTAATTATCACTAAATATTATTTAACATTTTAATATTAATATGATTATTTACTTAATAAAATTATATTTATTTATATTATTATTATTAAAAATAAATTATATCATTCACTACATATATAGACCTGCAAAATGTTTTGACTTTAAAAAGTCGCAAAGTTCAAGAATACTAAATCTGATGTTCTAAATGAGCTTCAACACTAATAATGACATGAACTAACAAATAATTAAAGCTATGATTAGTGATGCTAATAGAAATAAAAACAGAAAAAGAGAAAACGTGTAGAAAATAAAGATAGAAAAAAAAACACTGAAAAATACAAGAGAGTAATGGATCGAAGATATGGTTATCTCTTAAATTTTAATAATGTGTTACTATTTTAGTGGGGACAGAGAATAAGACAGAAAAATCGAACAGCATCCATGCTAATATTACTTACCATACATGCAACGTAAAGTAAATGTGTTGAAGATTCCAATTAATAAAGCCTTCCAACTAGTGATTAGTAAAATTCATTTGCAATAAATAGAGATTTCTAAGTGTTCCACAAATAGCAAAATCTATATCATTAAGTGTAACTCCGCTAACAATTGCAAATTCTCAATAATAGTAAGCTTTTAGATTGAAACACACTCTTGGTGTAGTGAAGCTGCAACATCTACCGGCTCTAGTCTGAGTCGTCTGACCATCATTGACCATGTATGACTTGATGTCGAATGCAGAGACGCAACTAGGAAGACCCAAATGAAACGACAACCAGCTGTGTCGTTTTACTTATGTCAGTTGCTATGTTATATTTTATGCAGATTAACTTGGAGTCGTTCATTTGAATTGTCTATCATCTCTGCCATCGCTCCATCCCAGCTCTTCCCTATAAATTCTGATGTTTCCTTGATTGCTATGCCATGTGTATTGTGCCTCCTAGGGTTGCCTCTTTTGGTTCTCAGAGCTTTGATCCTGGTCTCCATTAGGACTTTGAGGTTGAGATTTGAATACCTGTTTTATGTAATATGTGAGGGTGTTGTTTAAAGTTTTTGAGGTTGTAATATAGACTCTATTACATTGTAGTGCACTCTTCCATGTCGGAGCTCAAGTGGATGTAGCTCAATCTATATGTGGATGAAATACTATAAATTCTGTTGAATCTTCTTACCATATATGATTTTTCAATTTGTTGGGTTATATTCTAATACACCACCAATATACAAATTCCATTCTTATAACACTTTTGTAAATGGCAAAGAAATAAAATGGTATAAAACTTGACACTTCAAGTTTGAATTAAATACAAAACTAGGACACCGAGAGGACGAAACGGGAAGGAGCTAAAAATAGCTAACAAAACCTGTCAATAACCTAAAACATGAAGTGGGTATACATGAAGAAGGAGTAAACAAAGAGACAAACAGAAGAAGCTATATACATTTAAAAAATTATAAAAAATGAAATTTAAATAGAAAAAAATAAAAGAAAAAGAAAAAATGGATTGTAAATGACTGCCTTTTGTTTTTACTGCCATCGTCTGCCTGTGGCCGGAGGCTTTAGAGAAGGAGAGCTAGCAATTCTTTTCATACCTGAAAGGAGCAAATATGGAAGCAATAGCATCATCATCATTTTGTTAGAAAAAAGGACTACAAAATTTTCATATACTTAGTTGAAAAGCAATCTATACATATAAGGGAGAGAGAGAGAGCGCGTTATAATTTTACATACTTGATGCAGCTTTTGGTGAGCCTCTTGAGATTGATGCAGTAGTAGTAGAGGCAGTTTGTCCATGTCTCAGTGAGGGTCGAGAAACTTTAGATACAGTCTTCTTAGTCCTGCATATATAATAATGGAGAATTATAATGTTTGCATTTTGATTCATAGGCATTCTGTGTTTATAAGCAGCAACAAGTTTGGTGAATCTCAATTGGGTTTGCGTCCAAAAGGTAATAAATATCCAATGGCACAAGTATAGGAGAAAACGGTGAAACACTAACCATGCAAGAGAGATTGAAAAAGAATGCTGAACCATTTCAAAAATACTCACCTATCCAAGTTATCTGGTTTTGTGCCTTCGGGGAGAATGTTGTTTTCAACAGAGCCATCAGTTTCTGTTCCGACAGAAAGACCACCGTCAGAAATGTCACTCAATCTCTCCTCATAATCGGCATCTCCAAATCCTAATATCTCATCATCTGCATGAATATTCTGACCTATGTCATCTCTAGCAAATTTCGATTGTCGGACAATATCATTTTGGTGTTTAAGATCCTCCATGGACTGCTGGGAATCAGCTTCGGAATGCTTATCGCTGTGTTCAGAACAGTTGTCAGGATCATAAGCTGCTTTCTCAGTAAGTCCAAAGCCTTTCCTGCCTGATGGCTTTTGGCTTCTCTCAGGAGTCCCACCTACAAATTCTCTCCTTGCAGAGGGAGATCCATACCTCAATGAGCCAGTCCCACGCTTCTCAGCATCAACTTCAGGGTATACATTTTTTAGATCTTTAAGTAATTGCAACCTCTCAATCTCCTCATCCTTTTTGGCTATAGTGTTCTTAAGAAGCGCCACCTGAAAGGAAACAATTGCTTAAAACCAATAATTCAGATGTGCCTTTTTTTTTTTTTTGCGTGCACATAACATATATCTGGCAATGCAAATCATGGATTATGCGAAAGCACAAATTATGATCATGTCTAACAAAAGATGAAATGAGAAAGTAGAAAAGTAAACAGATCAACGAAGTACCTGCTCCATTAATTCTCGAACATCTCTTCCCTCTTTGCTGCTTCTTGCAGCACCCAGCTCAACTCCAGATACCCTTTCAGCGAACTTCAAAGTACTTAAAGATTCAGAATATGAAACTACATCGGGATTAAGCTGCACAAACATAAGTGTTTTTGCTTGTCCACCTGTCAGACAAAATCAGAATGCAAAATCACAAGCTTAAAACCACAACAATGCCAAGCCATGAAGACACATCTCCCAGACATACACAAACTATTAAGAAGATTCAAGGCAGGTTGTGACTATATAAGAGGAAATAGCATTAAGGAATACCCAGAGAGCTCTGGAGGACTTGAGTAAGCTTGCTATTTCTGTATGGTACATGAGAGCTCTTTTGTGCAAGAGCAAAAATGACATCTCCAAGAGCAGATAAAGATTTGTTTATATGTTGTGCTTCCTTAAGTCTATCTCCAACTACTTCCGAGCGGTCTACCCTTTCACTTCCTGCGAGGTCTACCAGATGAAGATTACCATGCAAAGCACTGCCCGTCTTCAAATCCAACCCACGAACATGAATTGTGACAACACTGTAATCACATGCGTAGATGAAAATCACAACTCAATTGAAAATTTATAATATGGAGGAAAGTCATTTATTCAGATACGCAAACCTATGTGAGCGACTGCTTCTATCATTGAGGGCAGTGGCACCAACAGCTCTGTTCTTTAATCCAATTTCCATATAGTCCGTGACATCCGAGATTGATTTGACAGAGTGCATGCTAGCATCGGGTACAGCTAACCCATTGGGTTGAGTGTGTGTCAAAATCCCAAGTGTGTGCAAATCAAGGGAAACAAAGGATACTACCAGAATAAACTTCTTTATATAAAAGCCGAAAAATACAGAGGGATTTAATTTTCATTATTCAAGAAGCATGTAGAAGTTAGAAAATTTTAAAATTAAAGAAAACATGTGAGAATTTCTATTTCTCCTCTTTCTTCCTTTCCTTTCTGGATGCCACATTCCAAATATTCAGCAAAGGAAACACAATGAAACCTTAAAAAGAAACATGCTATGTATCAAAACTAACACAACTCAAAGCGTCGTCAGATTATAAGGTATTTCACATCTTATTAAAGCACATCTTATAAGTAAAAAAGGATATTTCTTTTGAGTACCATCACTGGATAATAGATCCCTCACTTGCTCATTATATATTTCAACCATTTGAACCCCAATTTCATACATGATGGAGCTTCTTCTACTCTGAGAGATGCTGAATAGGTCGTTTAAAGCTCGATAATTAACCCCCCAATTCTCTTTAGTGGCTCCACTTGGACCAGACTGAGAAAGATAAAAGCTTAATTTTTGTTTTAAAAAAAATCAGTTGGCATTTCCATTCTAAAATGAAAAATGTTTAGCTAATGATTATTAAAACATAAAGAAGATCTTTACCATTGTATGAGTTTTCCCTGAACCAGTTTGACCATAAGCAAAAATGCATACATTATATCCATCGAGAACAGATCGTATCAATGGTTGCGTGTCAGAAAATACCTCCGCTGCCACAATCGAAGACTATTTGAGTAAGGTGTCAGAATATTCACCAAAATGCAATCATATTCAAGAAAATTGACATTATCAACATAAAGAACTAGAATACAAAATAACCAATCAAACTGATCAAATAGTATCCAGAATATAGAAAATGACAAACATATAGAAGAAAACCTTGAGTAGCAGCTGGACCAAAGACCTTATTGAATTTAAACAATCGATTGCCCTCTTTCCCTGGCTTGGAGGGATTTGCAACTACCAACTCTCCATTTTCACCAATATATTCCACGATTGTTCGTTTTTCTCTTTGCCCAGGAAGAAATGGTCTTATCCGGCAGTAAACTCTAATGTTTCCTATGCAAGGAAATTAAGAAGTGAATTCAAATACTGCACACATATACAACAAATGAAAGTTAATAAAGTGGTGGCACCTCTTAATTCCTGAATTTCATTAAATAATTTCCGGTTTTCAGCTAGAAGTACATGATAATTCTCAGCTGCATTTGCTAGTGCTTGAAGCTTGACTCCTGAACAAGGTAAAGTTGTAGCTTGTGAGAACCCAACAGCAAACATTGCATGAATTGACAAAAGTGAAAAAAATGCCAATAACAATTGGCACCTAAGCGGTTGAATTCCTCAGCATAGCTCCTGTTTGCTCTCAAAATTTCTTGCTTAATGGACTCGGAAGAGAACCTTAACTCCTGAATGTTTCATATTATCATAATTTTAGAAAGAAGGCATAAGTTGAACATCAAAGCAATTAAGATAAAGATACAAAACTACAAAAAGCCCACCCGCAGAGCACCAAATTGAAAATCCATAAAGCTTTGGCAGCTGTGCTCTTTCTTATTCCACCTCTGGAATTTTGACTCAGAAGATGCCTCTAGCTCTTTCACCTTATTCCTTGAATCAGTCAAAAGGTTCTCAAGTTCTTTTAGCCTTTCATCAACCTTCAATTGGGCACTATTGGCTTTGTTTTCCATCTCTAAGGAACGCAGTTCATATGTCCTTTTGGTTTCTTCCAATTCCTGCTTCAATGCTGAAATTTCAAGATTGCTTTGATCCTTCTCTTTCATCAACCTGATGACATCCTCATCTTCTGTTTTCTTCTTCTCTTCCATTTTGGTCTTCTCATTCTGCCACGAGAAGAAATCGTTACTAAAAAATATCGTGAAACATATTCATGCAACAGAAAATGTCCCATACAGATTTTGGCAACATATGCATATTCTTTACTGTTCAAATTAAAGATAACAGAAGCAAAGATATTTCTTTAACTCCTTGATATAAACGGTATTTACCAATAAATAGCCACTCAAACTCTTTGGCATCTCAACAAGAACACAAGAAAAAATTATTAAATGACAAACAAAAACAGCAAAAGAAAAATGGATAGCATGACAAAACAGGATATAAGCTATTCAGTGTTAGAAAGAGGAATGCTTTCTTTACTGTATTTGAGCTATACCTTCAATTGCTGCAGCTTGTCCATAACAATCTGTAACCAGAAAAATTTGATTTAATGAGTAAAATATAGGTAACAGAGTTAACATTCGTACGAACACTGCACACACATAAGCGCACACACTTGTGTGTCAGGGAGTGTAAGGCCATCCACTGCTTATCTATTGACTCAAATTATTAATCATACCTCACTTTCTTCACTAGTCCCAGACGCAAGGACTCCAAGTACTCTTATTCTAGACTGATATTTCTCTTCACGAGTCTTGAAAAGATTGTTTTGCTGGATGTACAAAAACCATATTAAAAAACAAAAATTAATATGGCATATTCCAGAGGGAAAAAGAACAGAAAAAAACTATCAAAATTAAGAATTTCATGACATATATTACAGTTCTCAAGTGTTCTGCTTGAGCTGATATACGCCGCTCAAGCTCCTGCACCACTTTTCTCAACAAACATGCCACACGCTGAGCAACAAATGTAACATCAGAAACGATATATCCTAGGATATATGTAGATTGAAAAATATTTGCATGAGTACATCCAAATATATGTTTTACTCATATTTTAGTCATGTGCTGTCTGGGATACTTACATGAGGTATTTCACCATTCTTCCTTTCGACGCTTTCATCCAGTATTCCATTCACAACACTCAGAAGCGACTGTGTTGGAGCATTCTGTAACAGGAGATGCTGAAATGCATTAAGGATGCATCAAATTGAAGAGATCACAAAAGGAAACGTGATCAAGTTCCAAACGACCATTTACAATAAACTTACATCTAAACTGTTGGATTTCATCATCTCTGAAAGTTTTGCAGCAGGAAGATCAGCATAGCGTTCTTGTTTTAGTTGAAACACCTCGTGGAACTTGTGTCCAACATGATGCATTAATGCAGCTGATGGCTCTGTGGATGGCAAAATTGCATAAACATCAATAAAGAAAATTTTGAATTTCCCAAAAACCTTTTTAATAGAAAACTTTGATGAAGGTGGGATTTGCTCCCAGGTCTCTGGGGTGTCAACCAAGATCCTTTATCAGCTAAAGCTGGCAACCTCATCAAACATCAATTATCATAATGATCCAAACAGTATGATGAAATTGGTCAATTACTTTTTTTTTAAATTCTATTTCAGCTACATTGGAATTGATAAAATCAGAATTGTTGTTAGAAATGCTAAAAAAAATGGCTATATGCCTATTTCCAATTTCTATTTACTTTACATGCTTGAGCAAATATCCTTAGTTTGGTACTTTATCATCATACTCTTATGCACATTCATTACAAACAAGTCACCATGCAAATTAAATACGATTTTATTAACGTATTTTTTTTTTATGATACACAAAACTTGACCTCATCTTGGAAAACACACATTCATGAGAGAGAGAGAGAGAGAGAGGAGCATCCTACCTGACATTATGGGACTTCGCAAAGGCCGCCGAAATTTTGACTCAGACAAAACCTTCCGTCTCTCTTCTCCAGATAATGGAGGAAAACAGGCGCGTGGAGATGCATCACCATGGGGACTTTCAGGTTTAGAACAAGTAAAAGAATTGTTATCTCTTGCAACAGTTGGACTACATTGTGCTCTAAGTGTTAAAAGGCAGTCCACAACAGTCTTCATAGATCCCTGCATGATAACGACCTGTTAAAGCATATAACCAATTTATGGTAATGCTTTGGCAAATCCAACAATACCAGACACTGAGAGAGAGAGAAAGAGAGAGAGAGAGAGAGAACTTAAGGAATAACATAAGAGAGGCATCAATTTAGTAAATGATGAACAAAATACGTGAAATTTTTAGAGTAGAGTATCTAGGAAACAATTCATCTGATGGGCAACACAATGCAAAATATAATAAAACAGACTTGCTCATACATGGAAACCATATTTTTTTCTGAATGTATAAGAATTTAATAAACTCATTACATAGAATTGCACTAAACTTAAGAAGAAATCACACGTCTAATTTCATACAATACCTTCTCCAGGTCCGACGGTTCAAACCTGGGCATCTGCAATTCATCCATTGCTGCCAGAAACCTTGTAACATTTTCTGAGCCTGACATCGATGAATGGTCGATATCACCTACCTAGACTAGAAATTGCAAATTAGAGAACCCAATCTAACATCCAACCAGCAATTTACACTGTAACTACATTAGAAAAGAAAATAGGAAAAAATATTAAAGTTTCACAACCTCCTTCACAGAACCGGGTCTAACCCTGTTCAGTAACTGACATAAGTTGGAGCCAGCAGTCAAGCATGATCTCAAGTCCTCATCTGAAGCATTTATTGGTAATTTTAGACTAGGAAGTTTACTATTTAACCACTCCACCAAAATTGTCCGCTGCTTTCCTGTGATAATTTGAAATGGATATTTTTTAGACAAGTGAAAATAAAGTGGGAAATGGGAGGAAACCGGCTTTCAGTTTCTATTACCTGCAGCTTCACCATTATTTTTTATCATTTGTTGAGAAAAATCCCCATTACCAGCTATACTTGAGTTGTCAAATCTTCCATATTCTTTTGTATGGTAGTCCGACATGGGAATCATGATCAGCTACTTGCAAGGGGCTTTACCTTCAAAAGCTGGATTATGAACAGCATGGTAAAAGCAAAATTCTTGAGCCTTAAAAGAGCAGTTAAGGTGAAAGCACATAATTATCATAAAGGCACTATCACGAATCAGCCATAATGTGAGCAAGTAATCCCCCATTAGAAAGTAAAAGAAAAATCAATTAATTTAGACCGTGGATCAACAATTCCTGCTCATACATACCAAATGACTCAACAATGCTGCATTGCAGAATCAATGCAATATGTTCAACTTAGCTAGTGATGCTTGAACTAACAAAGCGAGCACGGTTTAGACCTTTGACATTCAAGTAACAATGCACCAAAAAAAAAAAAGAGCCAGATAAAACAATTCTATAGTCTACAAGTTTTCAGGCGAATGATGTTCTTGCATTCATTTAGGGAAAAACAGTTCAAAGGTAATTATTGTTGAGTCAAGAAAAAGTTCCAACTGAATTAAGCTTGAAACAGCACAATAATGATCGTACTTTCGAGGTAATCGAATCAGAACAAGTAGGAATATTTTAGCTTTCAAGAGAGGGCAAATTATGATTTCCAATGCCATCAAATTTTTGCCACATGCCAATCTTTCCCATTAGCATTTAAAATATCAGTAGTGAAATTATATATCTGGATTGTAGAATGCATAAACTCTTTTAAAACCCTTCAATTTTTTTTTTCCTGACCAAATAAAAAAAAAGAAAAAGAAAAAAAAAAACCTTCAAATGGTTGGCAGGTAGACAACTTTATTAGCTTCAGGTTTTGGGGGGTAAAACTAACAATTCACAAAAGCTGCACTTTAAATTCAAGTGTGTAAGCCGAGGAATGATGAAGACATGAGGGATTTACACTGCAAGTAATGTTCAATTTTAGCAATTATACGTTTACATAATTAGACATACACATACTCACATGCATACAAACATATACAAACGTATCAATGGCAAGAAAAAAAATTTTAGAAAAAAAAAAAACCCAGAAACCTTCAAACAGAGAAAACCCAGAAAAAGACAGAAATAAACGACATTGGGACAACAAAACAGAAAATTCCAAATGCGTGATTGTGTACTAAATTCAATGAACATCTTCAATGCTGTCAAGGAAATGCGACACTCAAACAAGAACTTTGACTATTATTATAAACCTACGAATTAAAATCAACAAAACCACAAGAAATGAGACAAAAATCAAACTCAATGACAAACTAGGAGCCAAGGAACCATACCAAGATAACAAGACCCTGATCATATCACAATGCCAATTAATAACCAGACCATAAAGAAACAAAGTAATTTCCTTGAAAATGAAGATCCAAATTAGGCCAAGAAGCAGCTGGAAAACACAAACCAAAACCAAAAACAAAAATGTGAAAACAATGCAACAAAATGCCAACCTGAGAGAACAGGAAGAGACATCAAGCTTTGCACGTTGATGAATTTCAACGGATTAATAATAACACAAATAATTTTTTTTCCTTTTCAATTTAATTTAATTTTTGTTTTTTTGTTTTTTAGTTTTTCCTTTAGGGCTTTCCGAGTACCGTTGGGTATTCTACGAAAGGCACTGACCCATCCTTGAAAGTAGGAGTGCAACACTCTGCACGTCTCAATAATTTTGTTGGTCTTTGACACGTGTCATGAACCCGGCAGTGACGGTCATTCTGTGCTCTAGCTCGGGGGGTCGGACAATGAAAGGTTGAAAGGAGTCTTCGTCTTCCATGGCCCTGCTACGTTACTAAATTGCCCATGAAAATATTGAAAATTGGGTAGTTGAAGTGTTAAAGATTTTTGCTTATCCACAAAGAAAAAGCTGCGTGACTTGATCTTCACACTCTTGCCCACCTCTATCTCCATCAACATTTCTGCTTTCACAGTATGAAAAATCGAATATTACATAGAAATCATCCAAGTCATAGAAATTCTTATTTTATATGTGTAGAATCAAACCAAACCCAATTATATAATTTGGAAAAAAAATAAAAAAATCATGGTATGAAGGTCAGAATTGAATCATATGAAACCGTTCAATTTGTATTTAACGACAATTTAATGATTAACTGTCATGTCGTTGGTATTGTATAGACATGAATTTCAATAATAAATTGATGAAACAAATAACAGTAACATGATTTCTATAACGGCATCAAAATGCATACTTAGTTGTTTATTTATCATCTTAACAAAAGCATTATAATTTAATTTTTTTTCCCTTCAACTTTCTTCTTTAGGTGTATGCTCTGCGTATAGTAAAGTAGACAAATATAACTCATTAATTATTATAAAAAAAACACTAAATTAATAACAACATGAAATGGTTTTTGTTTTGATATCTGTGTGTTATTTTCTTTTTTCCTCAATTAAGAGGTCTAATCAATTTAAGAATGAAATTAAATAACTTTTCAACTAAAAGTAAATTAGTTATGAGAAAAACTAGAAAGAAAAAAATAAGTAGGCTGTTGAAGTTTTAAACTCTAAATAATTAATCTTTTTTTTTTTATACAGTAAAACCTCTTTATAGTGATACTCTATATAAGAATAATATTCATGTAGTAATAAAAAATTATAGTCTCAATTTGGGTCAGTTAAAAATAAAAATAAACTCTACATTGTAATAAGTTATAAATTTTCTAGATCTCATATTAAGAAATTTAACTCTACATAATAATAATTATATATATTATAAAAATATATATTTTATTACATTAAAAGTTTAAGAAATAACATATTTATCTAAAATTATTTGGAATAATAATTTATATTTTATAATTGCTATTATATTTTTTAATTTGCAGATACATAATAACTCATCAATATGAATACATTTTTATTGAAGTCAAAATATTTCTATCTTCTCGAGTTTATTTAGAGCTTCTTGGTATGAAATTTTTTGTATTTCCATACTATAATTACAAGTAAAAATAATAAAAAAAATTAACTATACCTCTATTGAGTTATAACCTTTTTATTATAATAAAATTTATTTTGTCTAACAGTATGACTATATAGAGGTTTTACTGTATATCAATAATCATTCAATAACTAAAGCAGTAAGAATGGTGATCGAGTTGTTCTCACACTTATCTATAAGAATTGCCGTTTGAGTTTTAATAAATATTTATTAAAATCTCATATGTACTCAATCTTATTAAATATCAAATGAAAAAAAAAATTACTAAAAAAATAAACTTGCTGCTTAAATAGTAATAAAATTTTATTTTTTAATAATAAAATATTTTAACTAATAATTTTTATATTTTTAATTTTCTTTTGATGAAAGAAAACAGGTAAAGCAAATCTCTCTCTCTCTTTCCGTCTGTCTTCTCTCCTCTTTTGTCTTGAGACAATGAAACATTTTAAGTAATCATAATTGAATTAGAAACCTACGAACGGTGACCCCACCTGTCACTTTAAGCCCTCATCAGAACCGTCCATCATCCAAAATTTTATTTAAAAAGAAATAAAAAAAGAAAAAGAAACGAGTGGAAGTCAAAGGAAGGTCGGCGTCGGCTTCCACGGGATTACACTCTGCGAGAAACCAGAGGCTGAGTCCCAAGGGCGCCCACAGTACTTCACTCCCTCCTCAACAAAACCAGCGTACGGATTTCCACAAAACCAGGAATTCACACCCCACGCTCTCCCCCCCATCTCCCTCCCTCACGCTCCGTTGCTTTCTGTTGCTCGTGCGCCGCGTGCGGATAAGACGCGCGTGGATTGTACTCCCAATTTCAAAGATTCCGTGCCGCAATGTGGCGACTCGGCTACCACCGCCAACACGTTGGCACTGAATGTTCCTTCCACGTGTTGATTGCGTGGTCTACTCCTGTGTTTACCTTCAGCACCCTTCTCTTTCCACATAATTACATGTTTGCCAAAATTCTGAATAATTAACTACGTATCCATTTGCTTCTTTTTTTTCATTTTCATTAAATTACATAGAAATTGCGGTGAATATATTTAATGGTTTATATTGCATGCACAGAATTTAGATGCAAAAATGGAAATATTTAAATCTTTTTGTTTCTTTATTTATGAAAACGTTGAATACGTAATGTGCTTATCCTATGGAAAAGCACGTTACTCTGTTATATTATATATATTGTTACTATAGATATTATATATATTGTTATATTATATATATATTGTTAATGCGTAATACTTGAGGAAAGTAGGGGCAGATAATAGAGGGAAAAGTTCAAGAGTTTTCCCACTTTAGCACGTCATCTGCCCAAGACAAAGTGGAATCAAGCAAAAAACCAGACTTTTGCCTAAAACTACCCGTTTTATTGGAAAACCATTAGCCAATACAAACCCACGTCCTTTGTTTTCCTTCTCTACTCTACAAAACCCCCCCTCAACCACCTCAATTTTATTCATCCCCATTTCCTTCGCTTTCTCAGCCATTTTCTTCTTTCCCAAACATATCTGAACTCTGAAAGTGAGTAAGCCATGCGGCTCAGCTGTAATGGGTGCCGTGTCCTCCGCAAAGGCTGCAACGACAGCTGCCCCATCAGACCCTGTCTTCAGTGGATCAAATCCTCTGAGTCCCAATCCAATGCCACTCTCTTCCTCGCCAAGTTCTACGGCCGTGCCGGTCTTCTCAACCTCATCAATGCCGGCCCTCCCCATCTTCGACCAGGTATATATATATATATATATATATATTCTTTTTCTTCCTAATTTTCTAAAACCCATAATTTAAAAAATGGAAATTCCAAAGCTTTTTGTGTTTTTGTTACTAAAGATCGTATCTTTCTTTTGGTTGTTGCAGCGACTTTTAAATCCTTGCTCTACGACGCCTGTGGTCGGATCGTGAACCCGGTTCACGGCTCAACCGGGTTGCTCTGGTCCGGGAATTGGCACCTCTGTCAAGCCGCCGTCGAAGCCGTTCTCAGTGGCGCGCCGATTATGCCTGTTTCTTGTGAGCTAGCCGTTAGCAGCATGAGCCCGCCTCTCAAAGCCTGCGACATCCGCCACGTGTCCAGGGACGAGAACTCGGCTGATTCGGCTCGGCTCCACAAGGTTCAGTCACGGCGCCGGTTCAAGCGCTCTGGTGCAAAGCGGAAGCCGAAGGTGGAGTTGAAGTCGGAAACGGAGTTTGTGACGGAGTCGGCTATGGGCGACGACTCAGCTCGGGTTTCGTGTTCTGGAACGGCGAGTCGTGACACGGGGTCGACTCGGCACCCGAGCCGAGGAGGTGATAGCGGAGGAGAGGCTGATACAGACAGTGGGTCAGTTGAAACGGTGGAGGCGTCGCTGGCGAAGCCGAAGCCGAAGCCGGATAGTGAAGCCGGTGGTAGCGACGTGGAGTTGGAATTGACTTTGGGGTTTGGACCTTGGAATCCAGTTTGAGGGAACGGATGTGATTAACGATCGTGATAAAGACACGTATTACCGTGTGATCCTCCGTCTGAGGGGTGGTTAGCAATCTAGTGCGGTTCACTCGTTTTGTAAAGATGAGCTTTAGCCAATAGTGTTTCTTTTTTTTATATATTTATTTTGTGTTTAATTTTTCTTTACATTTTAGACGTTAGTTTTTTGGTGTTAAAGCTTGTGAAGGTGTACATTCATACAAAGATTGAAAGAAATTTGATAACAATGTTTTGGTGCCATTTCGTTTGGTTTTACAAATTAATTTTCCTTATAAATTCAAAGCTTAATGATTAGATAATAAAATTTTTAATTGTCTTTTTTTTTTTGGTAAAAATTTTTAATTGTCTAAGTGGGATTATAAAGTTATTGTCAAAATGGTACTCTTGCTAATGTTGGGTTTAGCGCCTAGGTAATATTTTTTTTATTAAGGAATTGTCCAACGTTGTATGAACTTCTCTGTCAACTATTATTAAACTTTTTTATTTTTTTCTTCCCAAAAATTCTGTTAAATAAAATGCTAGAAAAAATTGAACCACAAGATTGGATATTAGGCTATTCTATTATTAACTAACAGTCTAAAAACTATTTGTTGCTCTATGTCAAAAATACTTATTCAATCTCAGAGAATTACCGTATAAATTTTGATAAATAAGAATAAATTTAAATTTACTGTTTTAAATTTTATAAAATTGAAAAATTAAAACAGTAATAATATTTTATTTTTAAATAAAATCTTAAAATTTAAAACTTTTTATATAAATAATATTTTTTCTAAAAGCGCGTATTCATAAAAAAAATACTTGCTCAGTCACGTCACTAAACAAGAAGGAAAGTAATACTAAAAAAATAATATTAACTAATCGGTGTGTATACTGTTAAATTGTATAAGGTATAGAGTTTTTGTAGGAGCCCAACAAGTTAGAAGCCCAAATCCAACCATTGCCAAGTCCAGCCATTGTGGCAGAGCAAACAAAATTCACAAATCCGCCTGAGTCTGTGGATTGGAAGAGAGAGACTGATACAGAGAGAGAGAGAGATGGGTCGGAAGAAGACAGTGGAGTTCGACGAATCGCCGCCGGACGATTACGATGTGGAGAATCCGTACAAGGACCCAGTGGCGTGGCTGGAGATGAGAGAGCACATTGTGAGGGAGAAGTGGATCGACATTGAGAAGGCCAAGATTATCAGAGAGAGGCTCAAGTGGTGTTATCGCGTAGAAGGCATCAACCATTACCAGAAGTGCCGTCACCTCGTCAACCAGTACATCGACTCCACTCGCGGTATCGGTTGGGGCAAGGACGCCCGTCCTCCCTCAGTCCACGGTCTCTCTCTCTCTTCTAAATTTCCCATTTCAAATTTCTCGTCTTTTCTTTTAGTTTCCTCTGATTTTGAATTTTTCGTTAAGGTCCGAAGCCGGCGGATGAGTCCGAATGATTTCTTCTATACTCCTCAGATTACAACTCTTCGAGGTATTCTCATGCTTTCAGTTAGTTACCTTTCCCAATGATTCTTAAGCTTTTGTCGCAACTGGTTAGGGTTTTTGTTTTTGTTTCTATAAATTATGAGAATTGTGCAATAATAAGTGGGATCATGGATTTGGTGGGTTGGGTTTAGCTGGGTTTTTGTTTGGTAGAATGGGTTTGGCTGGGTTTGATTGTATGTATTTGCATTGTTTTCACTTGCTTGTATATTCTTGGATCAAAGGCAATATTATAATTCAATGTCCATAGTGCTTGTAGCCCAGTTAAAAAATGAAGCCAAAGTATTCAAAAGTTAGTTTCTTGGTTAACTTTGTGATATACAAACTAGAGATTGAGGAATTTTGGCAGTTCTAATCTTGTTCCGTCATATTGCTGTTAGGCATAAAAAAAGAATGTATTTGTGTGTTCTAAACGAGTCGTATGACTTTCAATATTAAGCTATTTTTCAAATATCAACTATCCAGGTCGGAGTTCAAAACAGTAGTAATTCCTTGACAGTGCTTGTCTGGATTATCTTGCTAATATCAGAGGGTAGTAAATTTTTCAAGTAATAATCTAGGTCACTCTTAAGATTCTGCATAACTTCAGAAAGTTATCTGGAATTTTTACAGAGTTTACATGAAACCAAAGTACATGCTGACAGTAAGCCTGGAAGTGTGGTTTGGTGATATGTTTTTGGATATGCGAACTTAAGGCCCATTTGATAACTTTTTGTGTTTGGTTAAGTTTTTTTCTCTTGAATTATGTGTAATTTGCTTAGTTAGGAGGTTAGTTAATATTAGTTAGGGTTGGTATTCTTCTTTATTATAAATGTGAGGGAAAAAGAAAAATATAAACAACAAATAGAAAAACGGTTTGAAATGGTTTTCAATTTTCTGTTTTTCTTTTTTCCTTCACATTTATAGTTGATTGAGAGGTATATCTAACTGTAACAAACTCTAACTTAACATTAACTAACCTTTAAACTAAGCAATTACACACAACTCAATAGGAAAAAAAAAATACAAACCAAAAGTAAAAACGTTAATGTGTACAAATTTTTAGGTTTGCTCGTCTAGTCTAGCTACCTTATTAATTTATTTGAGTTGGTTCCTTAACTTAGTATCTGGTACATGGACAGTAGGGGGCATATATATTTATCTGGTATTTTATCGAAAATAATTCATTGATCGTTGAATGAGCATTATATTTGTAGATGATGCAAAGCTTTGGTAAGCTTTGGAGTTGTAGTTGAACTGTCATGTGCTATTAATAAATGTTTCATGGTCCTAATTCACTGAATATTGTAGTTTTATATCACAACTCGAACTAATTGTATCGAGGACTATGATAATTATTACAATTCACCCACTTTCATGCTCTCATTTCACTGAGATTGTAGTTAACTTGTCCTATCCTGGAAGTGTTTATTTGATGTGGTCCTCATCTATATTTGGTTTAATAAACTATTGATAGGACAGCAAATTTTGAATTCAGGACGAATGAGATTAACCAGGTTAATGAAACTGAGCTCTCATCTTCTATGTTATCGTTTGTGATTTTAGTCTTTAAAGTGGGGATAATAAGGGAAAAGAATAATCAATTTAATTTGGTAGGTTCAACAACCCTAGTATATATTTCGCAGCCTCTTCCTGCTAAAATAGCATGACCTATGGGCTTTTCTATTACCAATTTCAGTTTACATTTGACTTTAATTTTGTATTGTGTTATCCGCTGTGGTATTTGGTGCATGTAAAAGTAATGTATCAAATAATTAGTAAGTCGACGTTATATTTTTGCAGGTGATTAGAATTGGTTTGCAGAGAAATGCTCGAAGACGAAGTTGGGCTTACCTGTATGGAATTGGGTTTCATTGTTGCTATTCTCTTTTATTGTATTCAGACTCTGTGTCATCCGAAGAATCTTCTTTTGTATTGTTGTATGCAGAGGCCAGGTGCCTCTGGTTCTGGCTCTGTGTGTTAGATTTTCTTGCCTGTTAGCATCCGTAAAAATGGACGTGTTTGGACAGGGACATGAATGAAATTACATCCGATAAATAAATAATTATATAAATTTCCTTATCTCGACGTGTTTGTGTTCAATTTTGATTTAGTGATGCATTACTAATTTTTTTACAATATCTTTGTGTTGGGCGGTTTTGGTTATGATTGATGAAGAAACAAGAAAGGAATCTAACCAAACACTAGGTTTTGATTAGTAGTTTGACTTACAAGAATATTTTTACTTATGTTTGCAAATTTGAAAGATTATAAGAGACCTTTCTAAACCTGGATTAGGCAATGACATAACCACTAAGCTGACAGTGACAATTAGACCTAACCTTAGTTTATGTGTTAATGAAACAAATAATATAAACTTTCATAAGACTACCAAATTATTTTGCTCTGTATTTGCATGGTGTCTGAGGTTGCTGGAAATTTGATTTTAATAGTATTATAATATGACAGAGTTTTGTACTCGTATTTTTTTTTTTTATAGGGGGCTTTGGTCTATCCAAAGTACCACACAAAGTACCACACACCTGATCGAACTCGGGTGGCGGTAGAATACACACTTAGCTTTACCATTAGGCTAAGCTATTGTGTGTTTCGTACTCGTATTTGATACTCAAGTAATGCTGCTTGAAGTGGAGTGTTCTCTTAGACTTGCTGTTTATGCTAGGAAGATACAGAAAAATTAGAGACCTGAGAGAAATTTCTATGGCCTTGTGTGCAGCCATTGCTAATTCAGGTAGTTTAATGCATATGATTAAGGTCTTAACTATTATCAGTCTGAAAAAGGTTGTGGACAAGAAGTTAGGAAGCTTGCTTAGATGTAGAGCTGCAAGAAGAATGGAGGATTCATATTAACCTCCTCAATACTTATAGTTGACAGCACCACCTATTTCTGCTGCATTTAGAATAAAAAAATTTGTTCGAGGACCACCAAAATCACAATCGTCTTCCAAGAGGGCCAGTTGCTTTGAGGGTTAGTATGTACCGTCAAACTTTGCCACCTTCAAAGTGGAACTGTTCTGGTTGGTCCTTTCACTCTGCAAAGAAGAATAATAAGAAAAAAAAGAAAGAAAAAAAAAAGAGAGATAAAGCTTGGGAAAAAAATGGAGAGAGACGTATGCTTAGCCTTTTTCTTGGACGAATGTATCTATTGGAGAGTAAATACATATATATATTTGTCTGTATGTATACGCTCCTCTGCAACCTCCTGGTAAAGCAAAACAAACCATGATTGAGAATCAAATATAAAAACAAGTTAGAAGATAGTAATTAAAAGGAAGAAAAAGTAGGCTACTCAGGTTGAAGCAAGTAAACAGAAAGAAAAATAATATCAAAATTTTACACCAAAAAAAAATGGTAACAAAAACAGGGGAGCTCCCTTCAGTCCAATGAGTGGGCTAGGCATGTGGAAGGAGTTGCTCCCACACCATGCACCTGGCCAAAAACCTTGACATTTTATAATCAACATCATCATCAGCATCTTTCATCCATCTGATCTCTGTCATCTCTATGATCATCATAATCATCACCATCTCCAAAAACATCAAGGTCAGCCCAATGCATGAGATGACAGCTCTACCCACACTCCTCAACCCTCTATATTGGACTGAAAGGAGCTCCTACTTAGCTCTCCCACAAGGCCTCTTAGTACATGGTCTTTTTCCCACTTTGCTTTCTTATATATACACCTTTTCACACTCTCAAAGCTAACCCATCTCCAACATTGCCCAGGTATCTAATATCCAAATATAGATTGTAAGGAGTCTTTGTCCTTATTCAACTTTTTGATCATTTCCTATTATATACTAAATATTATTTTGGGTTCCAATTTCCTACGTACCTATCTGGTCACTCTTGTGTGCAATCACATGAGACTAGATTTCTCTATAGTCTCTGTACACACTACAGTAGCTACCTATATATATATATAGTTTCCTTTTCAGAGGACAGTCTCTGTACACACCACGCATGCATATATTTTGAATTTTTGAATTACTTTTTTACTTCAAAGTTCAAATCCTCGTCTATTTTGAGCAAGTTCTCGAAAATACAAGTTAATTGATATCATGTACATGATGCACTGCTTTGAATCATTTTTTGCCTAAAATTAGCGTACTAGTTAAAACATCTCATGGGAGCTTGGACTTCTTTTATAGCATCAAAGTTATGGAATTAGGTCTTAAAGTTAGGTCTCTAAGTTTGGCATATATCCAACTCAAAGGTCCAACGAATGCTTTCCTAAATACACCTGGGGTGTGGCCTAGCGGAAATGAAGCCGATAGTTCCATCACACTCGCTTGCAAGAGTTGTGGTTCGAGTCTTGGCAAGCCTCGTTATTATTTCAGGTGTACTCAGCCTTAATGCGTCAGGTGGATGGGGATCTGTTAGGAGTGTAAGTCAGTTGCTTTAGATTTCTATCGGGTTGCAAAGTCCTGAGCCGATAAGATCCATATCGAAATCCTTTTTTATTCATAAAAAAAATGCTTTTCTAAATACTTAATTCGGGGTATATAAGCGTTATATAAATATAAAATATATACTTGTTTGGTTTGGCAGCATATGATAGGGTGAGCTAGGAAAAGATTAAAGCTGCAATGCAATATTCCCACGAGACCACAAAACAAACTGATCCCAGACACTTGTACCTTTTATTTATTTAAAAAAAACCTCAGTATATATTTTATCAATTTATAATTATATTAAAAAATAGAGCTGTATTGCTGTTTCAATTTTATATTTTTATAAAAATATAAAATAATTAATTTACTCTCTCTAATAAATTTTTTATATATTTTTATACTTAAATTATAATTGTATTTAAAATAAAATTAAATACGGTTGAGATAATAATAGAGTTTAATAAACTCAAATCACAAATTTTATAAAGGAATGTGATGAAAAAGTCTGCTTTTTTTTTTTCCTTTAATCCACAGTCCAGGTGCTCCAAAGACTTGTACTTGAATAATATATAATAGTACCCTTTTTAATATATGTGTTAAAAGCAAAGAGACAACGCCAACAGTTACTGTGGCTTCCTCTAAGAAACCCCGACCTTACGATGGGAATTGGACAGGCAAAGTAGAGAAATGGATGGTGATGATAGGACGTTGAAACCATACATGCATGCGTGTCTGGGAACATAAAGTGGCTAGAAACCCAACCTATGCAGTCCAAGCAGATAACAAAGTACGCCATTTCATGGCAACGGTTATGGTCGGCACGCAGAAAAAGGCCACCATAGATGAGATCATTAAGCTCTCTGCGACATAACTTTACCTGAGTGCAACAGCCCCCTGTGGTTTTGTATTTGTCCTGCTTCATTATTCGGATTCTCTCTCTCTCACACTCTCTTTCGGGGCGGTACTATTGAGCTTGACCATGACTTTCACTTCTCTAATATTTAGTTTGATCGTACTGCTATACAACACAATTTAATTTGTAAAACTCTACAAGTTTGCGTTAGTTAACATTTTACATTTTTCTTTCATCAGTGCATATACATACACACTCATTTATATATATTGTTTCCAAAGGGGTTAGGTGGCAGCTTCTAAAGTAATTTGGATAAAGTTTGGACTGAAGAGAAGAAGTTGATTTGGGTATTTATTAATATAGTCAATTGAAAATTATCTTAATTAATGTCTAATTTGGGTAATTTTATTCCTGTATAGAGTCAATTCAAAATTATCTTAACGTCAGAATCTATCGCAAAAGGTTCATAGAAATACTGTTGCTACCCAAAATCTAATTAAGATGTACATGAAGCATTTGGAAAATACTGTATGTAATTCTGGAATAATATGACTTTCTTTTATATATATATATATTAGCGGGTCTTAATCATGATGTAATTGGCATGCTATATATTTTTGTATTAAAAAAATAGATGGATTTTAAATGATAATGTTGATGTTAAATGTGGCTTACGAGTACAAGATGTGACTTTTGAGAATTATTGATGCTAATCAATTATAAATTTTGAAGAAGAAGACATCTAAAGAAATGGACCCCTGAACATAAGAAGGCCCTGGGTATGGTATAGATTGCAATTCAACACATTTATTAGTGTACAAAAGTTCTACCAATCGAGGGTAATTTTTTATTTATTTATTTTAAATGTCAAGTTATAAATAAGATTTAGTTTATCTTATTAATTAGATAAAGTCGCTCATTAAAACAAAATACTTATATATTACATACATATATATAATTTTCAGTAGTCGAAACTCATATAAGAATAATTTATATGCTTTCAAATTGTCATATAAGTTGTTATCGATAATATGATTTTGATTTAATTATGTGGAGGATATTCTACATAAAAGTAATATAATATCATTGCTTTGTGTGTGTGGTGTGCGTATGTTGTTAAGTACATACCAAATGAGCTATTAAGAAAAGCAAATAGGTATTCAGACTATCCAAATCCAAGTCCCCATCACAATAGCATAACCTTCAAGGCAATTCTTCATCTCATTCTAATAGCGACTAATTTTAAAAAAAAAATGGGAAAAGGAATTATACATATATATAAATATATATATATATATATATATATATATATATATATATATATGAATTCATGAAAAATTCCAATAAATTAATGCCGCCATTACGATGTACTTGATGTAATTGTGTTTGGAATTTTGATCTACGTGGTAGCTAAAGAGATCAAAGAATTTAACTATGATTTTTAATTAAAGGGGACAGAGAAAAAATGAAGAAAGAAATTGGGCTTGCCTTTGTAGGCAGTGAGTCTATTAGCCCACACCAATTACCTCATATAGTCTGTTTAATTATCCCATTCGTTCCCTACAATTAAGTGACATTTTACTGGATGTGCATCTAATTAATTTTAAAATAAAACTATAATTACAAAGAACTTTTATTACTTTATTTCGTGATGTAGCAACGTATTATTTGCTTTCATCGTGGTTCAGTTTCACATTATTAGGTTATATTCATCTGCTAAAGTTTGGAAACTTTATTATACATGTAGCATTACTCTTAATTTTATAAGCTTTTTTAAAATGGTTTTTAGGTAGCCATTTACACTAATTATGAAACATTTTAAGCAAAATTGGTTAAGAGTATGGATAAAAGAGACTGAATTTCTGATAATCCTGTACCTACGAGCATGTATATGTTCAAATACTAGAAACAGAATGAAATTTGTAACCATCTGAGTTGTTTTCATTATTACCAAAAAAAAAATCTAAGTTATTTTTTGGTCTATTATTAAAAATGGAAAAAAATTTCTAAGCATGAGTTCGAAGTACATAGGTTAGTTAGTAAATACACATATAGTACGTGTATTATATGAGTACTTATGTATATTTAAAAAGTACTTCCCTTTTAGGTAAAATTTTTCCAAAACATATACAAAAATAAGTAAATTTTTAAAATCAAAATTATTATACACGTATAAAATAATTTTCCATATAATACGTCCTTATAATATGGAGATAGTCACGTATTTTTTCAAATGTTACTATATTATACACGTACATATTATTAAATTACAAGTTTTCTGTTTTGTATTTTTATTGTATTTTTAATACAAATTAAGTCGAATTATACACGCAGGTATAGTTTCCATATTATACAGAGACCGTAACTATGCTACGTAGGAATAAGTTATGTGGGCCAAAATTTGTGCAATTGCTGTTTTTTTCCCCAATTTTGTGTTCCAAGATCCTAAGGAAAAGAGAATGACGTAGATTCTTAGGAAGAAAAAGAAAGCAAATTAAAATACCATATCTACATAAATGTAGGGAATATAATCTATATGGTGGTGAATGACCACACACAATGGAGTTAATATCACGTCTAGGTCCAATCATAAAGTCATACAATACATAATATGTTACATAATGTGCATGTCCCCATAGCTTTTCTTTTTTGGTGAATGTGTATGCTACTGTAGCTAGTCATATATACACGCACACATGTGTGAATCTTATTCCATGAAATCGACTTATCATCAGTGTATAAATTTTTATGTTGTTGACACGGCTAAAATAAATAAAAAATAAAGCAGAAACAAAGTAGATTGATTCGAAGTTGTTGGAAATGTGAATATTGCCAAATGAATCAACAATAATGTCTATATTTATTTACATAAAGATATTGTCGGGTTAAAAAGTTGAACCAGACATGGTATTTTCTTTCTCTGTCCTTATCTCAAGTATCGCATAAACTTGAAAAGAAAGAAGAAAACAATGATCCAAAAGGAGAAAGAAGAAGAACAATATATGTATACAAGAAAAAAGTAAATAGTGTTGCATATGGGACACATGTGGTCCGGTCATATATAAGAAAAAAGTAAATAGTGTTGGATATGAGACACATGTGGTCCGGTCAGAGGAATAAGCCTAAAATGGGAGTGACCAATTAGCAGTGTTTATATGTCAGACTCACACTGGCGTCTTTTAGCTTCTTCCTGATGTGCACTGCTTTATAATCCCCAGGTCATGTGTGGTAGCGACGAGGAGAAAGGGAAGGTATAGAGAGGAGATAAAGGTGACATGAGTGAGTAGATTATTTAAACGTAATTTAAAAGTCGCTAATTAATTGTTAAATTTCTTTCTATTATAGTTCATTAAATATTAAAGTAATCGATTTGGAAGGGTTATACGATGGATTCTCATTTATCTTTTTCATTCTCACTCCATTTATTCCTCGTACTAAATGATATTTCTCGTACCAAAAGACTATTACATTTCTTATTTCTCCATCACTTTCTCTCCCTCCTACAATCTCTCCATTAATATATCCTATCCAACGAAGGGTTTTTTTTTCACTCTGTTGCTTGCCCCAAAAAAAGAAAAAATATATATATCAGTCTAATTGTGTACTTATACATGCATATGCTATAGAGTTCGAATTTCAGTACATAAATGCACTGTTGAAATTATAAAAAAAGAAAAAGAATCATTATTGTTATTTGTCAAAAGAATTTGAAAAAAGTTTCAGATTATGTGCTTCATAAACGATAGTTGTTTGGACGGTGCGTTTATGTTTTATGTAAGAGAATTGAGAAAAAAAAAATATCATTCTAATTGTGTACCTGTACATGCATATGCTATAGAGTTCGAATTTCAGTACGTAAATGCACTGTTCAAATTATAAAAAAGAATCATTGTTGTTATTTGTCAAAGAATTTGAAAAAAGTTCTAGATTATGTGCTTTGTAAACACTAATTTTTTGGACGGTGCATTTATATTTTATGTGAGAGAATTGAGAAAAAAAAAATTGAATCAAATTGAAAATTAAAAGGCCTCAATTAAAAAAAATTAAAATTAAAAGGCCTAATCTATATTATATATGATCTACATCTATATGCACTATAGGAAAAAGAGAATCTCTATAAAGCAAATTCAATTATTTGGCTAGAAAGACACAGCTTTAGGTTTGTAGTATTGTTCCTTTTTTTGCTTTTTTGAAAGTTGCAGCACAGTTCCCTCTGTTAAATTAATTAGCGATAATGCACTTTTGGTTCATGATCTATATATATGATTAATTATTAGTATTGTAAATGACCAATTAAGAAAGACATTTTTGTTTTCATGAGCACTTGATATTTAATTCAGATGCTTTGGATTTTGTTTATTCTGTCATATAATCAGCACGTACTACGGAAAAAACTCTTACGTAACAAGTATACAATATTAATATATGTTATTTTTATTTTTTATTTGACACGTTATTATTAGTTTCACCTTTGATTAATATATTAAGATAAGTATTAAAAGAATAAAAGTGAAAACCCACATGAATAAAAAAAAATAATAAAGTAAAAATTATAGGAATCGACAAAAAAAAATAAGTTGCATATACATACATGTTTCATTTGAAAATTCCACAAGGTTCATATGCTTAATTTAAATTGAGTCATTAATTAATTTCCATTTGTAGTACGTAATGCTGAGGTGGTGGTTGGAATTGATTAAATAAGAATATAGTTGTTTATATATATCAGCTCCAATATTCAAGAATGTAGTTTATAGTGTATAAGGATATACATGCAATTAATGGTTAAGATTGGAATTACATCTTCACATTATTCAATTTTAAGTGAAGTATTTGGAGGTAGGGATTCATAAGGGAAAAGAAAATAGTGAGAAATTAAGCTAATTATAGAAAATAATAATAATATATATTAATGTTTTCATGAAAACATGTAAAATTAATTTCAAGGTCGAAACATTAGGATATATTAAATTAATAAAAAGGACATCACCAAGAAATATTAGGGTATATTAAATTCATAAAAATGGAGATCACTTATAAAGATACGGGGAATGAACAAAAATCAATCTCTCATTAAATAGTAGCAATAATGTTTAGACGTTGATACGCAGGCCATCCCAAATTGGATACATATCTCAATTCCATACAAAATATATATATATATATATATATATATATATATATATATAACTGATATAATGAGCAACAATGTTAAGAATATGATACATAATATATAAAAGGCAAAATCGAACAATTCACTCGCAGATAAGTATAAAGACAAGGAATAGTCAATTATAATTAGTTGTGTTGTCTTTTTTACCCATGTTTAATACTGCACCACATATGTGTTATGCTCTATAGTGTTATCATTTCTCTTTATATGTGGACACATATAATTAATATGCTCAAAAACTGAACAAAGAAGCATATGGAAAGAGTTTCTACAAAATATATTATTATTATTATTATTATTATGAGACAAGAAACAATGATAGCTCTTAGTTCTGAAGGAATAAAACCATTTCCTTTCTTTTTTTTTTATTCTATCTTTTTTTTTCCTAGTTCAATCCAGACATACCCTATAAAAGTAAAATCATTTCAAGTATTCCACGCTATCCAATCAGCTACACGGTTTGCTTCCCTCTGCTAACAATTTGGATATTCAACGCATCAAAATCAATTGAGAAAACCAAGTATATTATATCATCCAACCTTTGCCAATATTCCTCGCTATCCAATCAGTTACACGACTGTTTTGATTCTCTCTGCTAATATTCTGGATATACAACACATCAAATCTACCCAGAAGATGAATAGTATTACATCATTCACGACGACGACTGATCGATCAAGAAACCCTCCAAGGGAAAATGAGAAGAAGATTAATGTCCAACTCCATCTACAACTGATTTATTCTTCGACGTACTCCATGGATATGACATTAATGGAAACCCAGTATGTTATCTGAATGCAACTTTTTCATTTTATTGTACAATTAAAAAATAATAGAAACAAAAATAAAAGCCAACAAATTAAGTAGTACTTACATAATTCATTTCCAATTCTGGCAAGGAAAGAAAGCAAACAAATTGGAACGTGGCTCAGCTATAGGTAGCTTTTATGAATAAGATATTAGTTTAGTTTACTTAAAATTAGGTATATGGAAGTCATAATATTATATATTAATATCCGCATGGCCATGAACAATCGAGGTCTTCTTAGTCTTGACGAATCTCCCATTCAATCTGGGCATCTTCTCGGCGTTGATTTTCCTAATTTCGTATCTTACTTTCTTCTTCGACAGCTTTAATCTTCTTGTTCTTCTCTTCTCTCTGTACCTTGAAATTATTGCTTCTCTTCCTCTATCATCAGCATTATTATTATTATTATTATTATTATTATTATTATTATTATTAAGAATGCCTCCTCGTGCTGCATGTTGTTGTACATGATCGTCATCTCCAAAACCCTGCAATTTCAATCTTATAAGGTTACTGTGGATAATATTTCCTTGTGATAATAATAATAATCTAATATTATCTCTTTTTACTTGTTGACAGATAAATTGTATTCTTATCACTTATGATCCATTGTTTATGGATCACATTCTTATTTTTCTTATGTCAAGTTGTATATATACACCTCTGATGAGTTCGAATCTCCTATCCCAACCCCTATTTCTATAATGTTCATATACTAATCGATCTCCTACTTAAGGTCGTTTCAAATTCTTGTCAATTTTTTTAAAAAAGTTTTACATGGCAAATCAAATGCTCCTCCTTTAATAATTATTTCCTAATAGGTCCTCTTACCCTAGTCCAAACCACAGCTGTGCAGGCACACACACACACACACACACACACACATATATATATATATATATGCTTTTCACCATGTATAACATGTTTGGTCTTTATATATATATATATATATAAGCTCATCATTTTTTTTATATAATAATATCAATTATAATCAGTTTTAAACTTTAAGTAAGACAATTAAACAGAAAAGTTTTGTGCTCTAAAATCATTTTTCTTTTTTTTGCAAAGAAAAAATTTATAAGGAAGGATCGTATTCGACATGCCATGTACATTTGTAAGATGGGGAAGAAAAAAATTGACAACGAATTTGACTCACCTATGATGTTTTTTTTTTTTTCTTCTCCAGGTTACTATGTTTTCTAACTGCTATTTTGTAAAATTCTAAATCTACACACATATACATATATGCACTATAGAGACAGAGAGAGCTCACATTGAAATTAAGCCAGAAATGATGAGGAATTCCAGTTGTCCATGGAGAAGCTTGGCTGCCCCAAGCATTGATAACGGCTTCATAATTAAGCTTCAAAAACGTCATCTTCTTCTTCTTCTTCTTCATCATCATCATCCTCACGATCTGCGCCTCATAATTATATGATCCGTCATTATTATTCATTGTCTTTGACTCTGCAGCCAATATAGGAACGACCATGTCGAAGTCCAGCTCATCAACAACCGGGGATGGCGGTGGTGGAGGTGACTCGTAATTGAAATTCCAAACAAAACATGGATTTTTTACTTGGCAATCAATAAAAGCTTCCATATTGTTTCTCCTCCTCCTCCTTCTTCTTTATCAACTTTTGGGTCTTCCAAATTATATATGCTTAGCATGTCAGTAGAGAGAAGACGAATGAAACAAGCGCACTTTTGGTTCCAGCATCTTGATGGTAATTGAGATGCTTGTATGTTGTACATTTTTGGTCCCACCTATTTATTTCTCTCTCTCTTACACACACACACAACAACCTTTTAACCATGACTGACATCATATTCGAATTTTTTCACAGGTCTCTTCACGGCCATGAAGATGATGGGACTGTCATGTTTGCACTGCACATATACCTAGGACTGCCACGTCCTAGTGCTGCTGTGATGGCTTCATGCTGTATCTGCTTCTTCTTCTTCTTCGGACCAGCTGCTCAGTACTGATAAAGATCGTGGGAGGAGACGCTGAGTTGATGATCATGATGTAATGAATAAGCTTCTGGACACGCGTAGATAATCTTTAATACACACACACACACACACACACTGATTCTAAGCTTAACTATGGCCTCCAACCCCACCTTCAATGCCAGGTTCATTGAAGACCCATATGATATTCCAGATCGAAAAGGTATATCCTTGTACGTAACCATCAATTTGAAACGAGGAGAGGCGTTGCCTTTGGTCGTCCAGCGAGCATGCAGGCACGTACCTACTGAAGGGCAGGTACGTGACTACCGAAGGGCAAGTTGGGCTCAAGCCCACCCAACCCAAATGAAGAAAACAAATTTAATACTACTACTAATATCTTTAAAAAATCGTGTACAAGGTGAATAATGCACGTTATAAATGCATTAAATTTAAGATGGATAACCATAATGGCACTTTCACTTTCCATTAATTGTAATGTTTAATAGTAAAGTACAGTTTAAACAATACTAAGCATCTAACTTAAATTAGTTAAGTATAATTTAAACACTAACGTAGATGGTGCAGTTGATAAAAGATGAGAAGGCATGGTCAGTGTGGGTATGGTTTTTTATGATGCGACTGGAGATATATTGACAGCAATAGTTATGTCTCTTTTTCAACTATTGTCTCTTGCTACAAAATTTTTGACAATTCAAGAGGAGCTGATGCTTAGGGTGAAACTGTTCTTCCAAAATTGTATTTTTGAGACTGAATTCTTTTACTATACTTAACTCTATTGAAAATTGTCAAACTGATAAAAACAATTTGGTGGATAATATTAGACACTATTTTTTTTTTTGTCTATCTTGGTTTTGTATACTTAGAGAAGCTAACTGTATGGTTCATGTTAGCATGTACTTGAATTGATAAACAAGTTTGGATAGAATTTGGATCATCTTGACTGTTAAACTTGTTACTCGGTGATGTTGATGTTGCTATTCCTATTTTACCACTTTAATATGAGTTTTTGTTTCTTATAAATAAAGCTCCAAGTAATAATAAAAAAAATATAGTTAATATACTTAAGTTGAAGAGAGTTTTAATATTTAATGTTTAGAGAGTTACTATGTAATATATACAATTTTGATTTTGACAGAGAATAGTAAACCTATATTTCATCTTGTTTTCATATTATTCTTTGTTTTACAAATTTTAATTTACAACAATACACATTAATTATAACAAATAATAAGGGGAAACAAATAATAAGGGGAAAGATTATAGGAAGTAAAGAAATGAAATAGAGAGAGAGAGAGAGAAAGAACTGAGAGAAGAGAGAGGTACGCATGCAATAAGTGGGAAAGACGACAAGGCAACCTTTTTTGTATCTTGGTTATTTGTTTTGCTGCTTTGATCATCCGTGTATGTATGCATGAAGTGGTTTGTGGGTTGTTCTTGGTTTTTCTCTGTTGTATTAGAATTAGAGATAGAAATATATGAAAAGAAGAGTGGGGAAGATATAGAAAGTGAGAAAAGAAATGCAGAATCCTTAGCTTCGTTAGTGTCAATATTTAATTTGGTTAACACTGTAACAAATTTTAAAATAGAGGGTATAGTAAACTCGAAGCACCAAATTCAACCTTTTTGAAACTAGAGGATAACTAAAATGTCTTTAACTCTTGTTTATGTTTATATATATATATATATATATATATATATATATATATATATATATGTATATACCAGCAATATTGCAGAATATATAGTTTAGTGGCGGTTTAATGGTGTATTGAGGAATATCTGAAAGCAATAGAATTATTTCTAACAATTTCTCAATTTTATTAAAAAAAAAAGATCTATAATTTAAACATATATTTCACATTTTAACTTAATTGACAATGGAGATATTACATATTGAATGAGAAATCAATTAAAATATGAAAAGTTACCGAATTCATTGACCTTAAGAATATATTGGTTATATACATTTACATAAGTAACATTCTCAAAACTACAAAACTACAAAAATAAAATAAAATAAAAAATAAAGAAGAAGAAAGAAAGAATTAATGTACTACACATTAAGTACACATGAAAATTTCAAAGAGCTACTTAATTATCTCCATAATTATATATGCTTAACAAGCTCCAAAACATTATCTGGCTATATATAATAACCCTCTTATAAAACTTTTGAGAGGATTCAAGGAACATTAATTAACGGTACTGCTCTAATATTGTTAATTATATGAAGAAGGAGAGTGAGGTACCTAGAGAGGTGTCAAAGCCAAAAAAAAAATAGCAAGCTACCTACTCATGTACACTCGCATTTATTACATATACAAATTAGTAAACCCCAGCAAAGTAGTACGTAGTTCCAATTTGTTGCAACAAACATATATAGCAAAATTTGAAAGGCGGCTGTTATTGTTTTTGTTTATTTAGTAGTTAGATATGGAAATGCATTAATCCCCATGAAAGATGTTCTCTTTACGAAACGCCCGTTCATTCTTAGCCTCTCCTCTGCGTTCAACTTCTTAACTTCGTACCTTATCTTCTTCGAAAACAACCTTGTTCTTCTCTTCTCTCTGTACCTTGAAACTCTTGCTTCTCTTCCTCCATCACTCGCTCCTCCTCCTCCATGGCCACCTAGCCCTCCATGTGTGTGATGAACATCCGTAGTCCCAAAACCCTGAAATTTTTTTTTACACAAACCCAATTTGAATATGTCAGTAATTAATCCAACTTTGATTTCTACTTTAGTACAAGCAAATATATGATACACACACACACACCGACATGACACTTTTAAGCTCAGGTCTTCAACTATAAGAGAGAGATTACGTACCACAAAATCTGGCCAACCGTTGTCGGGATTAACCTCTGGTCGAATACCGGTTGTCCACGGAGAAGATTGGCCGTCCCAGGCAGTGATAACTGCCTCATAATTTAGCCTCAAGAATTTCTCTTTCTTCATCATCTTTTCCTTATATGAATAACCTTCACTATTACCATTCACAATCTTGGTCTCGTCGGCCTCCATGGAAACCACCTTATTGTAGTCATCATTATCAGTTGTCAATACTGCTGATGAATTCTCGTTGTCAAAACTCCAATCCAAACAAGGGTTTACTTGACATGCAAGAATCCCTTCCATTTCTTCTTCTTCTTCAACTTTAACTCTTCGGTCTCCACCATTGACATTAACACAAACACTTTTATCATCTTCTTCTTTACAATCCAACAGTGCCAACCCTTTGATGTCACATGAATCCTCCTCAGCTCCCTTACCGAGTAGGTTCTCCAACTCAGCTGCAAACTCAGCGAGCTCCAAATCCGATGGTAGAAAGCCATGCAAATGTTCTAACTCTGACACAGTCCCATTATCATGACCTCCCGCCAAACTCTCCACCACTTCGTGATGATGATGATGATGTTCATTAACTCTCACCATCGAGGTCTCGGTTCTAGAATCTCCCACTTCTTTGCAGAGCTCGGCCGCGAAAGGATCGAAGATTGGTACACGATAAAGAAGCTGTTCTTCACTATCATCATCGTCAGGGGACTTTTCTTCGTTACTCATCTCCGGTACAAAAGGCAGAGAATTAACTTTATCATCGACGTCTTTAATGGACACCATCATCTACTTGTCGTGGTGCGGTGTTCGAGCTTTTCGAGTGAACCCCCGGTGCGAAGCCGGCGGAGAATCGTCGGAAACTTTCACTGTATCACCGGGCTTGAAAGACGAAGTTTGGAGACGAACCCTTTCGTGTCTGCTAGCCAACTGGTTAGCGGAGTGAACGGAAGCATCGTAACTTTGACGAAGAAAGGCATCGTCGGCAGCACAAAGCGACAGAGCTCGCTTTCTCAAGCAGCTCTCGCCGTCTTGACTCCCATGGCATTTACAGCTTTTGTTTCAGATATCATTACGCGAAGAAGACGAACCAAAATTAAGCAAAAAATAGTAAATAATGCAAACTTTTTTTAAATGGCACAAGCCACAAGCCACAGGCCACAGGCTATAGGGGAATATTGTGTTTGTGCTTGTTATATTTATTTAAGGGACCCAATTATTGAGTTTGATCTTCGTGGTAACTAAAGAGATCAAAGAATTTAATTATGATTTTTAATTGAACGGGAAATTGTGCTTGACTTTGTAGGCAGTGGGTCTATTAGCCCACACCAATTACCTCATATAGTCTGTTTAATTATCACCCTTTGAAGCTGAGCTCAATGCTCTCCACTGGGTGACTGATTTTGCGGAAAGAGGCGGTTGGAACAAGGTGATCTGGGAGATAGACGCGCTGGAAGTGGTTAAGGAAATAGAGAGATCGAGCGAGCCTTGCTGCTGGTTTGGATTTCTTAACATTTTGAATATTAGGAATAGATTCTCGAAGTATGCTTGGAATCTGTGTTGGATTAATAGACTGTGTAATTCGATAGCTAATGATGTAAGCTAAGGACACTCTGGCTTCTGGTAGTTGTTTTGTGGTGGACGAGTCTTCCATGGAGAAGCTTCCACCTGGTCTGTTTATGTCTTTATTAGCAGAACAGGTGTCTGCTAGTTTGTAGCCTTTCTGGGCTGTTTTTTGTGCTCTAATGCAGTTTGTTCAAAAAAAAAAAAAATTATCCCATTCGTTCCCTACAATTAAGTGACATTTTACTGGATGTGCATCTAATTAATTTTACAATAAAACTATAATTGCAAAGAATTTTTATTACTTTATTTCGTGATGTAACAACGTATTATTTGCTTTCATCGTGGTCCAGTTTCACACTATTAGGTTATATTCATCTGCTAAAGTTTGGAAACTTTATTATACATGTAGCATTACTCTTAATTTTATAAGCTTTTTTAAAATGGTTTTTAGGTAGCCATTTACACTAATTATGAAACATTTTAAGCAAAAAAAATTTTTGGTAAATCATTTTAAGCAAAATTGGTTAAGAGTATGGATAAAATAGACTGAATTTGTGATCATCCTGTACCTACAAGCATGTATATTCAACACTAGAAACAGAGTGAAATTTGTAACCATCTGAGTTATTTTCACTATTAAAAAAAAAAACACAAATCTAAGTTATTTTTGGTATATTATTAAAAATGGAAAAAAATTTCTAAGCATGAGTTCGAAGTACATAGGTTAGTTAGTAAATACACATATAGTACGCGTATTATATGCGTACTTATGTATATTTAAAAAGTACTTCCCTTTTCGGTAAAATTTTTCCAAAACATATATAAAAATAAGTATATTATTTAAATCAAAATTATTATACAAGTACAAAATAATTTTCCGTATAATACGTCCTTATAATATGGAGATGGTCACGTATTTTTTCAAATGTTACTATATTATACACGTACATATTATTAAATTATAAGTTTTCTGTTTTGTATGTTTATGCCATATTTTTATTGTATTTTTAATACAAATTAAGTCGAATTATACACGCAGGTATAATTTCCATATTATACAGAGACCGTAACTATGCTACGTACGTAGGAATAAGTTATGTGGGCCAAAATTTGTGCAATTGCTGTTTTTTTCCCCAATTTTGTGTTCCAAGATCCTAAAGAAAAGAGAATGACGTAGATTCTTAGGAAGAAAAAGAAAGCAAATTAAAATACCATATCTACATAAATGTAGGGAATATAATCTATATGGTGGTGAATGACCACACACTACGGAGTTAATATCACGTCTAGGTCCAATCATAAAGTCTTACAATACATAATATGTTACATAATGCACATGTCACTATAGCTTTTTTTTTTTTGGTGAATGTGTACGCCACTATAGCTAGTCATATATATATATATATATATATATATATATATGCACGCACACATGTGTGTATCTTATTCCATGAAATCGACTTATCATCAGTGTATAAATTTTTATGTTGTTGACACGGCTAAAATATAAAAATAAAAAATAAAGTAGAAACAAAGTAGATTGATTCGAAGTTGTTGGAAATGTGAATATTGCCAAATGAATCAACAATATTGTCTATTCTTATTTAAATAAAGATATTGTGGAGTTGAAATGTTGAACCAGACATGGTATTTTCTTTCTCTGTCCTCATCTCAAGTATCGCATAAACTTGAAAAGAAAGAAGAAAACAATAATCCAAAAGGAGAAAGAAGAACAGTATATGTATCCAAGAAAAAAGCAAATAGTGTTGCGTATAGAAAAATGTAAATAGTGTGGCATATCGAAAAAAGTAAATGGTGTTGGATATGGGACACATGTGGTCCGGTCAAATATAAGAAAAAAGTAATTAGTGTTGCATAGGGGACACATGTGGTCCGGTCAGAGGAATAAGCCTAAAATGGGAGTGACCAATTAGCAGTCTGTATATGTCAGACTCACACTGGCGTCTTTCAGCTTCTCCCTGATGCGCTCTGCTTTATACTCCCAAGGCTGTGTGGTAGCAACGAGGGGAAAGGGATGGCATGGAGAGGAGATAAAAGTGAGGAGTTTATTTGTTTGATCTGATTGAAAAAAATACAAGATAAATAATTTAAAAAATATAATTAAAATTTTATTAGTTAATTATTAATTTTTTTTATTTTATAATTTATTAAATATTTGAGTAATAGATTTGATTTGAAAGGGTTATATAATGGATTTCCATCAATTTATTTCTCATACCAAATAACCACCACATTTCTTTACTCCACCGTTCTCTCCCTTTTTCATCTTCTTTTTATTAATCCATTCTATCAAATAAGGCTAAGGGTTTGTTTTTACTCAATCTTGTTGTTTTTTGCCCCAAAAAATATAAAAGAAAAATATCATTCTAATTGTGTACGTGTACATGCATATACTATAAGTTCGAATTTCAGTAATTTACTGTTTAAATTAAAAAAAATAAAAAAAGAATCATTATTGTTATTTGTCAAAGAATTTCTGGTTGGTTGGATGGTTTCTTTATTTTCTATGTGAAAAAATTGAGAAAAAAAATCCTAATTGAATCAAATTAAAAATTAAAAGGTCTCTCAAGTGAAAAAGAAAATTAAAAAATTAAAAGACCTAATCCATATTATATATGGTCTACATCTATATGCACTATAGGAAAAAGAGAATCCCTATAAAGCAAATTCAATTTTTTGGTTAGAAAGACACAGCTTTAGGTTTGTAGTACTGTTCTTTTTTTTTTGCTTTTTTGAAAGTTACAGTGCAATTCCTTCTATTAAATTAATTAGCGATAATGCAATTTTGGTTCATGATCTATATATATATATATATATATATATATATGATTAATTAGTAGTATGTAAATGACCAATTAAGAAAGGCATTTTTGTTTTCATAAACAATTGATCATTAATTCAAATGCTGTGGATTTAATTTGTTCTGCCACATGAACAGCACCCATCACAGGAAGGACTCTTGCGTAACAAGTACACAATACCAATATATGTCACTTTTATTTCTTGTTTGACATGTTATTATTAGTATCACCATCGATTGATATATTAAGATAAGTATTAAAAGGATAAAAGTGATAATCCACACGCATTAAAAAATAATAAAGTAAAAATTATCCGAATCAAACAAAAAAGAGAAGTTACATATACATAGATGTTTCATTCGAAAGTTTCACAAGGTTCGTATGCTTAATTTAAGTTGAGTCATTAATTAATTTCCATTTGTATTACATAATGCTGAGGTGGTGGTTGGAATTGATTAAATAAGAATATAGTTCAATCGAGACGTACCCTATAAAAGTAAAATCATTGCAAGTATTCCTCGCTATTCTGTGACTTGAAATTTTTCTGCGGATGCTCTTTTGTGCATTCTCTTCGTTTGAATGCAAGTTTATTTTTACAAAAATAAAAAAAAACCCAATCAAAATCAACGGAGAAGCCAATATTCCTCGCTATCCAATCAGTTACACGACTGTTTTGCTTCTCTCTGGTAATAGTCTGGATATACAACACATCAAATCTACCCAGAAGATGAATAGTATTATATCATTCACGAGGATGACTGATCGATCAAGAAATCCCCCAAGGGAAAATGAGAAGAAGATTAATGTCCAACTCCATCTACAACTAACTTATTCTTCGACGTACTCCGTGGACATGACATTAATGGAAACCCAGTACGTTATCTGAATGTAACTTTTTCATTTTATTGTACAATTAAAAAAATAAAAATAAAAATAAAAATAAAAGCCAACAAATTTAGTAGTACTTAATTCATTTCCAATTCTGGCAAGGAAAGAAAGCAAACAAATTGGAACGTGGCTCAGCTATAGCTAGCTTTTATGAATAAGATATTAGTTTAGTTTACTTAAAATTAGGTATATGGAAATCATAATATTATATATTAATATCCGCATGGCCATGAACAATCGAGGTCTTCTTAGTCTTGACGAATCTCCCATTCAATCTGGGCCTCTTCTCGGCGTTGATTTTCCTAATTTCGTATCTTATTTTCTTCTTCGACAGCTTTAATCTTCTTGTTCTTCTCTTCTCTCTGTACCTTGAAATTATTGCTTCTCTTCCTCTATCATCATCATCATCATCATCATCATCATTATTATTATTATTATTAAGAATGCCTCCTCGGGCTTCATGTTTTTGTTCATGATCATCATCTCCAAAACCCTGCAATTTCAATCTTTCACAACCCCATTTTGAAAAAAATTGGTGGGTATTAATAAATAAAGATACGGTTACTATGGATAATATTTCCTTGTGATAATAATAATAATAACAACCTAATATTATCTCTTTTTGCTTGTTGATAGATAAATTGTATTCTTATCACTTATGATCCATTGTTTATGGATAACATTCTTATTTTTCTTATGTCAAGTTGTATATATACACCTCTGATGAGTTCGAATCTCCTATCCCAACCCCTATTCCTATAATGTTCATATACTAATCGATCTCCTATTTAAGGTCGTTTCAAATTCTTGTCAATTGTTTTAAAAAAATTGACATGGCAAATCAAATGCTCCTCCTTTAATAATTATTTCCTAATAGGTCCTCTTACCCTAGTCCAAACCAAAGCTGTGGGCGCGCGCGAGCACACACACACATTTTTTTTATATAATAATATCAATTATAATCATAGCTGTGACTCACCTATGATGTTTTTTTTTTCTTTCTTTATAGTTTACTATGTTTTCTTACTGCTATTTAATAAAATTGTAAATCTACACACATACACATATATACACTATAGAGACAGAGAGAGCTCACATTGAAATTAGGCCAGAAATGATGAAGAATGATTTGTGGTCGAAGTCCAGTTGTCCATGGAGAAGCTTGGCTGCCCCAAGCATAGATAACGGCTTCATAATTAAGCTTCAAAAACGTCTTCTTCTTCTTCTTCATCATCACAGTATGCTCCTCATAATTACATGATCCCTCATTATTATTCATTGTCTTTGACTCTGCAGCCAATATGGGAACCACCATGTCGAAGTCCAGCTCATCAACAACCGGGGATGGCGGTGGTGGAGGTGACTCGTAATTGAAATTCCAAACATAACACGGATTTTTTACTTGGCATTCAACAAAAGCTTCCATATTGTTTCTCCTCCTCTCCTTCTTCTTTATCAACTTTTGGGTCTTCCAAATTATATATGCTTAGCATCTCAGTAGAGAGACGACGAATTAAACACGCACACTTTTGGTTTCAGCATGTTAATCATAATTTAGATGCTTGTATGTTGTATATTGGGTAATTTGAACAAATGTCCACCCCATTAATTGACATTGTAAAAATAGACAAGCACTCATAATTTTTTTAAAAATACTCAAACCGAAAATAACTTTTGTTAGTTAACACCCGCAATAACTCATATATTGTTCTCATTCCTTATTTTTTTTTTCATATACTTTATCCTTTCTTTTTTACTCTTTTAATTTTTATTTATTTTATAACAAATTCTGCAAAACTAGATTAATTTGTGAACATTGATTTTTGAATCAAATCATTTGACAAGCATTTAATGATATGTGATTTTTTATAATTTTATTATTTTGTCTGAGATCTTACTTACAACTATATCTCATTCTTTATTTTTTTCAATTACTCTTTCCTTTCTTCCTTACTCTTACAATATATTTTTTTAATTTTTTGACATACTTTATGTAAAACTAGATCAAATTATGAGCATTTTAATTTTTAGATCAAATTATGAACATTTTAATTTTTAAATCAAATCATTTCGATAAATATTGAACATTTTCAATGGTAAAATCTTTAAAAATTTAATAAAATCGTAAAAATCATATCTTATTCAATATTTATCGAAATAATTTATTCTAAAACCAAAATGCTCACAACTTAACCTATTTTTATAAAAAAAAAAAAAAAAAAGCCAAAACATATATAAAAATTATAGGAGTAGGGGAGAAAGAAAAAATTAGATAAAAAATAAGGAATAACTTATAATTATAAGTAAAATCTTAGAAAAATCAATAAAATTATAAAAATTATATCTCATTTAATATTTATTAAAATATCTTGATTTAAAAATACAAATACTTATAAGATGACGTAGTTTTATAAAATAATATACAGTAAAATAATGGAAAAAGGTTTAAATAACAAAAGATAGTTTTTATATTATCAGTATTTGATGGGTATTTTAAAAAAAATCATCCAACATATCTATTTTATAATTTCAATTAATAAAGTGGGCAATTGTCTAAATTACCCTGATACATTTTTTGTCCCACCTTTCTCTCACCTTTTCTCTTTCCCCCTCTATTATTTATCTCTCTCTTACACACACACACACAACGACCTTTTAACCATGGCTGACATCATACTCGAATTTTTTCACCGGTCTCTTCACGGCCATGAAGATGATGGGACTGTCATTGTTGCACTCCACATATACCTAGGTCTGCCAAGTCCTAGTGCTGCTGTGATGGCTTCGTGCTGTCTCTGCTTCTTCTTCTTCTTTGGACCAGCTGCTCAGTACTGATAAAGATCATGGGAGGAGACGCTGAGTTGATGATCATGATGTAATGAATAAGCTTCTGGACATACGTAGATAATCTCTATATATATATATATATATATATATATATATATATACACTAATTGTAAGCTTAATTATGGCCTCCAACTCCAACTTCAATACCAGGTTCATTGACAACCCATATGCTATTGCAGATCGACAAGGTATCCTCGTACGTAAACATCAATTTGAAACGAGGAGAGGCGTTGCCTTTGGCCGTCCTGCGAGCATGCAGGTACGTGCCTACTGAAGGGCAGGTACGTAACTACCGAAGGGCAAAGGTGGGCTCAAGCCCACCCAACCCAAATGAAGAAAACAAGTTTAATACTACTACTAATATCTAAAAGCCCACCCAACCGAAATGAAGAAAGCAAATTTAATACTACTACTAATATCTATAAAAAAAAAATGTGTACAAGGTAAATGCATTATATTTAAGATGGATTACCATTATGGCACTTCCACTTTCCATTAATTGTAATGTTTAATAATAAAATACAGTTTAAACCATACTAAACATCAAACTTAAATTAGTTAAATATAATTTAAACATTAACATAGATGGTGCAGTTGATAAAAGATGAGGAGGCATGGTCAGTGTGCGTATGGTTTTTCATGATACGGCTGGAGATATATTGACAGTGATGACTATTTCTTTTTTTCAACTGATTTCTCCTCTTGCTACAAAATTTATGACAATTCAAGAGGAGCTGAGGCTTAGGGTGGAACTGTTCTTCCGAGATTGTATTTTTGAGACCGAATTCTTTTACAATACTTAACTCAATTGAAAATTGTCGAATTGAGGAAAGCAATTGTGGATAATATTAGACACTATTTTTCTTCTTTTTTTAGCCTTTCTTGGTTCTGTATACCTAGAGAAGCTAACTGTGTGGTTCATGTTTTAGCTAAGCATGTACTTGAATTGATAAACAAGTTTGGTTAGAATATGGATCATCTTGATTGTTAAATTTGTTACTTGGTGATGTTGATGTTGCTATTTTACCACTTTAATATAAGTTTTCCCTTCTTATAAATAAATAAAGCTCCAAGAAATATATATATATATATATATATATATTTAAGTTGAAGAGAGTTTTAATATTTAATGTTTAGAGAGTTTTTTTTTTTTTGGTGAAATTAATGTTTAGAGAGTTACTATGTAATATATACAATTTTGATTTTGACGGAGAATAGTAAACCTATACATTTCATCTTGTTTTCATATTATTCTTTGTTTTACAAATTTTAATTTACATCAATATATATTAATTATAACAAATAATAAGGGGAAAGATTATAGGAAGTAAAGAAATGAAATAGAGAGAGAGAGAAGAGAAGAGAGAGGTACGCATGCATGAAGTGGGAAAGACGACAAGACCACTTTTTTTGTATTTTGGTTATTTGTTTTGCTGCTTTGATCATCCGTGTATGTATGCATGAAGTGGTTTATGGGTAGTTCTTGGTTTTTCTTTGTTGTACTAGAATAAGAGAAAGAGATATATAAAACGAAGAGAGGGGAAGAGATAGAAAGTGAAAGAAGAAATGCAGAATCGTTAGTGTCAATATTTAATTTAATTTGGTTAACACTCTAACAAATTTTAAAATAAACTTGAAGTTCCAAATTCAACTTTTTTGAAACTAGAGGATAACTAAAATGTCTTTAACGCTTATATATATATATATATACACCAGCAATATTGCAGAATATATAGTTCAGTGGCAGTTTAATGGTGTATTGAAGAATATCTCTGAAAGCAATAGAATTATTTCTAACAATTTTTCAATTTCATTTAAAAAAAAAAAAAAGATCTATAATTTATACATATGTTTCTCCTAACTTAATTGACTATGGAGATATTACATATTGAATGACAAATCAATTAATATATGAAAACTTACAGAATTCATTGACCTTAAGAATATATTGGTTATATCCATATACATAAAAATTGAATTAATGTACTACACATTAAGTATACATGAAAATTGCAAAGAGCTACTTAATTATATATGCCTAACAAGCTCCAAAACATTAATTAACAGTACTGCTTTACTATTGCTAATTATATGAAGAAGGAGAGTGAGGTACCTAGAGAGGTGTCAAAGGTAAAAAAACTAGCTAGCTACCAACTCACACTCGCATTTATTATATATACAAATTAGTAAACCCCAGCAAAGTAGTATGTAGTTCCAATTTGTTGCAACAAACATATATAGCAAAATTGGAAAGGCGGCTGTTGTTGTTTTAGTTTATTTAGTAGTTAGATATGGGAATGCATTAATCCCCATGAAAGATGTTCTCTTTACGAAACGCCCTTTCATTCTTGGCCTCTTCTCTGCGTTCAACTTCCTAACTTCGTACCTTATCTTCTTCGAAAACAACCTTGTTCTTCTCTTCTCTCTGTACCTTGAAACTCTTGCTTCTCTTCCTCCATCACTCCCTCCTCCTCCTCCATGTCCACCTAGCCCTCCATGTGTGTTATGAACATCCGTAATCCCAAAACCCTGCAAATTTTTTTACACAAACCCCAATTTGAATATGTCAGTAATTAATCCAACTTTGATTTCTACTTTAGTACAAGCAAATATATGAGATAAATACACACACACACACATGGACATGACACTTTTAAGCTCAGGTCTTCAACTATAAGAGAGAGATTACGTACCACAAAATCTGGCCAACCGTTGTCAGGATTAACCTCTGGTCGAATACCGGTTGTCCACGGAGAAGATTGGCCGTCCCAGGCAGTGATAACTGCCTCATAATTTAGCCTCAAGAATTTCTCTTTCTTCATCATCCTCTCCTTATATGAATAACCTTCACTAGTACTATTACTATTCATAATCTTGGTCTCGTCAGCCTCCATGGAAACCACCTTATTGTAGTCATCATGATCAGCGGTCAGTACTGGTGATGAGTTCTCGTAGTCAAAACTCCAATCCAAACAAGGCTGTACTTGACATGCGAGAATCCCTTCCATTTCTTCTTCTTCTTCTTCTTCTTCTTCTTCAACTTTAACTCTTTGGTCTCCACCATTGACATTAACGCAAACACTTTTATCATCTTCTTCTTTACAAACCAACAGTGCCAACCCTTTGATGTCACATGAATCCTCTTCAGCTCCCTTACCGAGCAGGCTCTCCACGTCAGCTGCAAACTCAGCGAGCTCTAAATCCGATGGCAGAAAACCATGCAAATGTTCTAACTCTGACACAGTCCCATCATCATGACCTCCCACCAAACTCTCCACCACTTCATGATGATGATGATGATGATGATGATGATGTTCATTAAGTCTCACCATCGAGGTCTCGGTTCTGGAATCTCCCACTTCGTTGCAGAGCTCGGCCGCGAAAGGATCGAAGATTGGTACACGATAAAGAAGCTGTTCTTCACTATCATCATCGTCAGGAGACGTTTCTTCGTTACTCATCTCCGGTACAAATGGCAGAGGATTAACTTTATCATCGACGTCTTTAATGGACATCATCATTGACTTGTTGTGGCGCGGTGTTCGTGCTTTTCGAGTGAACCCCCGGTGCCAAGCCGGTGGAGAATCGTCGGAAACTGTCACGGTATCAACGGGCTTGAAAGACGAAGTTTGGAGACGAACCCTTTCGTGTCTGCTAGCCAACTGGTTAGCGGAGTGAACGGAAGCATCGCAACTTTGACAAAGAAAAGCATCGTCGGCAGCACAGAACCACCGAGCTCGCTTTCTCAAGCAGCTGTCGCAAGCTCTCGCCGTCTTGCCTCCCATGACATTTGCAGCTTTTGTTTCAGATATCATTAGGCGAAGAAGACGAATCAAAATCAAGCAAAAAAGTAGTAAATAATGCAAACTTCTTTGAAATGGCACAAGTCACAAGCCACAGGCTATAGGAGAATATTGAGTTTGTGCTTGTTATATTTATTTAGGGGACCCAATTAGGTTCAATTATTTTATGTGGGGATTGAGAGAGAGAGAGTAAGACCCACGCTGGTGCTTTTACTGATCTTGCTCTTTAACCCATTCACTGCTTGTTTTGGTGGTTTGCCATACCCACACACACAGAGAAAGAGAGAGAGAGAGAGAGAGAGGGGATCATGGATCATGGTTCTTTTTGGGACCCATGAAGGGTCATATCTCAGCGTTGATTGGCTGAAGTTTTGAAGTAAATCTCAATCTCTGAATTCTCATTGGATGGTCGTCTGATTAAGGGATTGAATGGCTATCTTTCTCTCCCCCCCTCTCTCTCTCTCTGTGTCTCTTGAGAGTAAATCTGAGTAAGACCCTTTTGTTGGTTTGTATTGTGTAATTGAATTATTCATATTTAGAGCCTTGTAAGGTCACTTGTTTTCGCATGCGGTCCCCTCTAGAGCTGCTTTCAATTCTGTCTCTATATATCTCACTCGCCATAAAAATTCTGCTCCAGATGATTCAAAATAAATGAGTGTGTACGTTGATGCCTTCAACTTTATAGGTACAGTATATATATGTGTGTGTGTGTGTGTGTGTGTGTGTGTGTGGTAGTTCGTTAGTTTCTGTTGAGTCTCTGACAAATCTAAACCAAGCCATTTTTCTAGGTCTCATCTATGGAGTAAAAATGGAAAAAATAAGATAATTTTTACCCACTCTTCTTCTTCTTCAACCTATAAATTTACCAAATAAATTGGCCCTTTGAATGAATGTGTGTGTCCCTTTTTTCAAACATCTCACATGTATAATATGGATCACTGTAACTCTCTGATTTAGAAATTACAACTAATTTCATATAGTGGATGTTAAAAGAGACTTTTTGTGACTAAAATGTTCCAAAGTTTTTTTAATAAATTCTTTCATCTATCGAATTTAGAAAATTTCTCTTGTAATTTAGTATAATTTACAAACCTAGTTCATCCTTAATATTTTTTAAGTAATTTTTTCATCACCTCAAAAGCAACCACAAACCGTGTCCTTTCAATCTGTATCAAACTAACCGAATGAAAATAAAACAATAAGCTTTCAATTTGCAATATTAGTCTCAAAAGCTTGATTATACATATGATATTAGGTGATCTAATTTATAAGACCCCTAATAATTGAGAGGGAATCTATAATCCGAATAATATTAGTCAAACTTTACAAGATCAATCCCTTTCATTGTATATATAATATAATTTAATATATATATATATATATATATATTGTAAGGAAATTAAGGTCGCATGATTCACATCAGAATATATTATTGCTTTGACCGGAATCTGACAATTTATTCGTAATTTATGATCATATTAAGAAATTGGGATTCTAAAAATATTATCACTTAAGCTATTAATTCATTAATTTTATCAATCCAAATACCGAAAATTTTAATTAAAAGTGACGAAGTTTCCATATGTCATAGTTTCTAATTTATATATGCACAGCTTTCAATTAAAATCTTAGAGCGTTTTCTGATCAAATAATTCAAAGAGCACCTTTTTCATAATAAAAATCATTTTCATTAATTTTTAAAATAAAGGGTGGAAATTTTTATTTAATCTATTAGACTCTCGTATATGGTAATGGGGTGCCTTAGATTTTTTTTTTTTTTTTTTACATAGAAAAATTTGCTATACTACTCTACTCTAAGAGAAGAAGAAATATCAAATCTAATCAAATTCAGGCTGGAAATTAAAAATTCTGGTAGAATACAGGATCTCGAAATGCAAGCTTAATGATAAGTACCACTGCCAGCACAGGGTGCCTTAGATATGCTCTTACAAAAAACAAAAGGGATTTAACTCAAATGGCGTGGAGAACGGAAATGTACCTAGCTAGTTAATATTTATGCAAAAAATATTGTATTGTATATAACAATATATATGTATATTATGTGTGAATAAAGAAAGAAAACATAAAAGAGAAACATAATGATTTGACAAGTATCAATGAAAGCCAGATTTTACTATATATCTTTCTTTTCTTTTTTGTTGAATCACATTTTACTATATCATTGCTACAAAATGTTTCCTTCTACATATAAAGGTTAAAAAAATAAAATAAAAAATAAAAAAACAAATCCAATATATATATATATATATATATATGCGTGGGCTACAGAATTCTGTTCAAAATAGATGATAAATCTCTTTTATATATATATATATACGAGGCTAGAAAATTCTGTTCAAAGTAGATGATAAATCACGGCCAAGATGAGAGAGAGAGAGAGAGAGAGAAAATCATAGTAATTGAAATTTTGTATGTATTAGCACATGGAATCTGTTATGTATATTACATAGATCGTTTTCATGGAGGTCGACCTTTTGCTCAATTACTTAGATGTTACTTAATGTCTGATTTATGTTTATCCAAAAACAGCAAGTCGTATTGACCAAAATCACTTTGGAGATTATTAATTAGCAATGCTAAAATGACAAACTCATCTTCTACTTTTTCCAATTATTCTAAATTTTATTTCAAAACATATACTTTTAAATATTAAAAAAGATATTACACTAAATATAAAGTAAAATGCTAACTAGCAAACCATTCCCACCCAACAACACCGTCCCAGACTAACCACCATTGATCACCACCACAAGTTTCAAAAAAGTGACATGATTAGGCCGATTTTAGCTCTTTTTTAAAATTTTCATTTTTGTTTTATTTCAAATAAGCTCCTAAATTTAATTATTTAGTTATTTTAAGATTTTTGGATGATTAATGTGGGACTAATTAACTCAGGAAAATCGGACTAGTTGATATTTAAAAATTTATCATATATTTTCAGTTGGGGCTAGCTAGCCACTTGGTGTGTGTCTATGTTTTGTGGACCTTCGACGACCAAGCCACCGCGTCCCAATTTTGTGGCCCTGCTGCACTAGTTAGGGGCTTGCTAGCCACTTGATGCGTGTGTTTCTATTTGGTTGCAAAGCCAAACCGAAGCCTGTCTTTTTCATTGGCCACCCTATCTATTGACTGCGCTTATGGCATATAAAAACAGTTGTTGGGAATAGGCACAAACCGTAGAATACACATACAATACGTAAAATACAGATCATCAAGTATCTCATGAATAAAGCTCGGAGTCTAAAATTAAAACACGAAGAAAATCATTAAGGAAGAACACAAGATTATAAAACAAAAAAACCTAGAACCTTGACCGACGCTTGCGGCACAGAATTGGAGGAACTTTGGTCTTTATTTTAGAGCTAGAGAAGAAGCTTCGATTGAGACAGACTAAAAGATGAATCCTTTATATTCTACTTCGTCACAACCTAAATGGCACAGCTAATTGCCGTTTAGGCCATCTAGTATCATGTCATTAGAATCATGTCGTTTAAGTCAAATAACACTGCCACAACAGACTAAGGGATGATGCTTCACAATTAACAACAGTGATGGTTTGTACGTATTGATTGACTAATATGCATGACCATATACATACATCTCACACACACACACACACACACGTACATATATATATATATATATATTCAATAATACTAATTATCCCAGCATGTATATTTCTCATCAGTACCAACACTTGAACAAAAAATGAATCTTCATTTTATAGACAGTACAAATTTGGTTATTCAATGATAATGAATGATGGTATAACTTTATAAATAAAGTTGATGGAATATCTAGTTGTAACGAATTATCTTTCGGTACGTGTTCAGGTTCCAACAAGGATGTGTTTGGATCAATGTTTTCTCTCGGAAATTCTGGTGCAGGTGTAAGTGGAAATTTGTTGTTTGTTGTGTATGTGTATTCAAATACTATGAAATTTCGTTAAATTAGAAGAATCTTTGGGCCCTTATCGGTATGAATAGTAGGATGATTTTAACTTTGGCCTCCATAAAATTATGAGCACAATTTTGTTTTCTAAAGCAATCAAAGAAAGTGTACTGTTTTATAGTATTTAATCTAAATTACTTTCATAATTACCTTTAATAGGGTAAGCATCTGCCTATTAATTTGAGTTTTACTAATTTTTATATTGCTAACTATGAATTTTTTAGTTGATTGACTTTTACCAAGATCCACTTTACATGGAAGGTTAATTGGATTGGCTTTACAAGTACCGATGAGTAATCTAGCATGCATATGTATATATATATAAGAGGCAGTGGTACCGGTACGTATGTGGACTTTTTACCAAATAATCAGAAAAAAAATCTAGTGCATATATATATATATATATATATATATATATATATATATATATATATAAGATCAATTTTGGATGCATCTTTTAATATTTCACAGCAAGAAGATAATAAAGAGATAAAATTCAGATAAGAACAAATTGTAGTACCCTCCATAAGTAATACTAGAACTAGAAGTCATTGGAGGTTTACTACTTATGGGACTAATGGCTCCGATGTGATCATGGCCAATTGGAGAAGAAGCTGGGGGTAGTGCTGCAAATGGAACTGAACATGGAGGTAACGAAACTGCTGGTGGCAAACAGCTGTAATCTTTCATACCTGCAATTTCTCATAATTAATTATTTACCATTTTCCAAATAATTAGTCACTACTACACACATACATATATATATATAGATGGTGTTTAATTTGTACGTACCTGAGCACTGGACATGAGCAGAAGTATTTACTATGCTGCATGCATGCAATCAGGAGAGCAAGAGATACTAAGTATTGTATATATTTGTAAAGCAGCATATTTATATACTACAATTTGGTACGTACTTGTAATCACTTTATAAGATTACTTCTTGTGACAAATGAAATAATCAATTAATTTATTAATTACCTGCGAAAGATTTGGCCCCCACTGTGGCCACGATATATGCATCTGGTGACATTGCAATAACCAGGTGTGGTTTGGTTCGTATAAAAATCGCCAATGAAAAGATTAGATCCTTTGCATTGCAATTGAGAGCATGAGATGGCCAATCCAGATGCCAAACACTGCAAGCTGATCATCATTGACGACCCAAAATTTACAAAAATTAAAAATATATATTTTAAAAAAATTGAAAATAAATATAAATATATATAGCTGAATTTAGTACTCGACGTTGGTTGGTCCGCAAATGCATTTGATGCAGTTGTTGGCAGTGAGAGCATAGGAACCATTTGGAACTATTAAGCTCTCGTTGTACCATTTTAGATTTGCCGATGAACATGCTGCATACATTGTGAACACACTACGGAAAATTTATATATTTTTTTACTTAATTAGTATAATTAATGAAATATATATATATATATATACACCACTAATCTGCATGTATGGACAGCCAAATATATATGATATGAATAAGTCAACTTTATAATTTATGTTATATATGATGATGATATTTAAATTAAAGTACAAAAATTAATCACATGCAAACAGATAAGTAAAGAGTATATATATGAAAGGAGAGTGACATGATTTGCAATTAGCATAATTATATGGCCTATATGGATCGGCAAGATAAAGAGAATCATATGAAGAGTATATGAATCTGTTTTATTTTTTGTAAAAGAAATGGATCATTAGTTTGTGATTGAAACGTAATCTTTGGGATCCTGAAATCCACTCTTTGGAGTAAAAGATCAAACTTTTGGAGTCAAGATTGATATTTGTATAACAAAATTGACCTTTCGAAATAAAACAAATTGATCTTTTATAATTATAGTCGGCTTTAATTCAGGTATCAAAAATCAACTTTTAAGTATCAAAATTGAGATTTTGATACAAAAAATAAACAAATATTTTGAAAATAAAATTCTACTTTTTATAATCAAAATTAACCTTTTTGAAAATTCAAAATTAACATCTTAGAAAATCGACATTTTGAGTTCTAAAATCGATTTTTGTCTCACCATTTGAAATCAAAATCAAAAATTGGATCTCAGAATAGAGACCATTATTTAACAGGATCCATACTATAATTTATATGTAAGTCAACTTTGATATACAATAAATTAAAGAAAATATAAAGTATTTTAATTAGTTCAAACATAAAAAAATATTTAAGCCAATCACATGAATCCAACCAATGAATTATCCCAAGATCAATAATAAAAAATAAAAAAAACAATTAAGTAATGTGCAAGCCAATGAATTATCCCAAGATCAATAATAAAAGAAAAAAACAATTAAGTAATGTGCAATTGGTTAAAACTTCCGAAATAAATTTGTCACTGAAAATTAATAACTGGATGGACCACCCACACCTATATATCGAAGTGTCCATACGCTACTCCATGCCAATATATCACCACCAAATTTATGTTGTTTTTGTATTTTAGTACGTAGATGGACCACATCAAAGAAATTAAATTCATACCAATAATGTCTTTTCTTTTCCTTTTCATTCTTTTAGCAAGCAGTAGTATTATCCCATCAACCCCGTTTAGTATGAATATTTTGCGCTTTTAGTACAATTATGTAAAAATTGTTAATGTTTCTAATCATTGACCACTTTATTTGGAATCTACTACCCTAGTACTCATGAAAATGAAAGATAAAGAAAGAATTAAAGATCTTTTAATGGAACCATAAAATTTATAGATTTCAATATTACATTAACAAAATGTACGTGCATTTTTATGTTAAATTTTCCTTTTTATTTATAAAAACTTTTTTTTTCTCTTTCCCACCATATATATATATAGTACATTCTCCAAAAAAAAAAAAAGAAATACATACATAACCCAAAAAAAAAATGTCAAAATTCCAATTTATAAAATATAGATGTAGAAAACAAAATAAAATATATATATATAAAATTAAAGACTACGCATTCAAGACATGAAATTGTAAGAAAAATATATACATGATGGATAAAATAAAATATTAATTAAAAAAACAACAATTACCTGGAATTGGAATAGCCAAAATGTCACCGGGATCTACCACCGGTTGACCAAGTCCATTAACGGTCACCAACTCATTGACCGTCGTCCCAAACTCCATTCCTATACTACTCAAGCTCTCTTCTCTCTGCACCACATACGACATGAACACTGTGCTTACGCCATTGTTGCTGTTCCCAAAGCACGTACACGGCAATGGAATCGCGATACTCTCCCCGCTCCTCAACTGGTTCTTCTTCCCATTTATATCATTCACTATCCTGATCTGATCCACACTCACAAGCCCTCCGAACCCTTCCGATATGGACTCCAAACTGTCTGCCGGCCGGACTGTGTAGGTCGTCGACACAGACCTCCTGATCCCGTCCACGCAATAACACTGAATGGGGATCTTCAGGCGAGTTCTCTCGGCGAAAATCTGGTTTCCAGAATATGCTTCTGTGAGGTTGATGGAGTTAGTGGCCATGAGATCGGTGACGTTGAGTTGGAAGCGGAAGGCGATCTCGGAGAGCTTTGAATCCCATGGTAGGAGATAGGAGAGGAGAGATGTGCATGAATCAGATGAGCTACAGGCTTCGATGATGAACTTTGCATGTGTTGTGTGGATCAGAGGAAGAAGAAAAAGAAGAAGAAGAAGTTGCTGAGGATTTCTGATCATATCTTGGACACGATGTTATTTTACTGATTTTTTTACTACAAAAACTGGTTTTAGTTTTAGCGACGAAATGCTTAAGAGAATAAACAAATTTTTGAGCAATGTGGGAGATCTTGTAATTGAAAAAGTTACACCACCATCCTCTCTATTTTGATATTTTTCCATAAAAGCCTTAGTCTTTTGAATAATTGCACTAACACATTTTATTTTCAATTTTGTTGCACCAAGACTCCTCTAATTTTTCACTAAACAGTTTATTTCTTTATGGTTTTCAATTATTTCAGAGGGAAAGTGGTAAGAAGTTTGCATCGGAATTTATGAAGGTATTTGGATTGGTGTTTGTGCAAAATTTTAAGCTTGAGTGCTGCCCACCACTATACCTTAACATATCAATTATGAAATTATATAATTTATACTATAAATGTGGAAAAAACTCTAGTACTCCCGTTGCACTGAATAAGTACTCACTGCATCATGCACAAATTAAATCATTTTTATTACCATCTAAAACACAATACAATGGACTTTTTTCTTTTCTTTTTTGAACATTGAAATGTTGATTTTTCTTTACGATTTGAGAGTTTAGAGATTTTGAAGAGAGACTCAAAAGGGTAGGTAGCAGGCCTAGAAGATGAAAGTGTGGTGCATGTAACTTTCCAAAATATAAGGGTATTCAAGAATATATCAGTTATATATATATATATAAGTATATATTTATATCGTAAGAAATTTATTTATAAAAAAATATTTTTTTTCTAAATTAAAAGGTATAAAAAATAAAATAATAAATATAAAAAAGATTTTAAAATAAAATAAATATTTTTTAAAATTTTACACAGTACATTTAAAATTTTAGAACTACCCTGATAAGTAGCCATATAACATTGTTAGGCCACGGGACCAACCAGTCATGGACTGGTGGATGTAGTAATATGATAACTAATCAAACACGTGTAGAAGCCCATGCATGGCCATGGAGATGTACCAAAAGCATTGATGTAAATAAGTGGCGGATCTAACAATTAAAAACACCATCGGTTAAGATTTTCACTCAAATTTACCCACTGTTAATTGGAGAATAATTGAAGAAATGAATTTTTCTCTATTTATAAAAATAAAAATTAATTAACATTATAAAATATATATATAAAACTTGAATAAATTTATTATTAAAATAAAACAAATACATCCACAAGGAGTACTATAAAATATTATCTAAAACTTAAAAAACTTGAGAATGGACTGGCTTAAGCTAAATACATTATATTTAAAAAAAAAATTCAAAAACCACCTAGGCTATAGCCTCTACAGCCCCAAGTGCAGCTCATGTAATGGTACATAAAACAAAAGTTTAAAAGCATAAAACCAAACATAGAAGGTATTATATAAACTAGAAAACACAATGTGTATAAAAAATAAAAAATCAAAGGTAATGTACATTGGCTCACTTCCCTTTTTTCTTTTTGGTAAATAATTCATGCATTAAAACGTCAGAACAAACAAACTCCCAATCTAAATCAGAGGTTACCAAGAGATAAAACTTTCAAGTGCAGTTCAGCAACAAAAGCATTACAGAGACAATCCATCAACCGAAGGATTAGGAAAAAAAAAAACAACTCACATCCAGAAAATAAACTTTTTGCGGCAACACTATCAAACGTCCATGATTTGATCTGTAAGCTTTCAAAAAAGGGATCGGTTTTTTTTTCAACAAATCTCTTTTTAATTGAAATTATCTAATAATACGTATTACACCTTCAAGGCTAAAAATTCGAGTTTATTTCCTTTGCCGCGTTGAGCGCATCACTTGACCACATTATTATTGGCCAACTTTCATTTTTTGATAGCATTAGAAGCTCAATCCATCGCCATTACCTCATCCACATGAGCACCGCTGCCCTTCCATTGTTAAAAGCTGTATCCACTTGAGCTTCAAATGTTCCTCGGTGGACTCTGTTAAGCCCTTCAAAAGCAATCACTTGCTGGATTAACTCGCCCCTCCTCTGGCTCACTTCCCGTTAAATTGACTATCAATCTTGTATACATTAACATTACCAAAAAAAAATCTTGTATACATTAACAATTAGGTAACAAAGGCGACACTTGTTATTTTTTTTCTTCAAAAAAATAAAAATAATAATAATCACGGTAGATTTATATGTGTGTGTAATAAATTTGAACAAATTTGTATTAAGGAAAAAAAAAAGGTCTGATTTTTAATTTTAGAAAAAAGAGAAAAAGAATGCAGTTTAATAGATGTTAAGTAAAGATATGAAGCATGACAAATAATTTTGGAGAAACATATATATAATTTTCTCAGTAATTTTGAAACGACAAAAGTTTGTTTTCAATATTTTCTAAAATTTTTAAAACAAACTTTAGAATAAAGATGAGATAAACTCATTATAGCTACAAAATTATTTTTACAAAAAAAAAATTACTGGAGACCTTCCTAAATTTAAAATATATGAAATACAATTTATCGTTTTTATGTTCAGAAAATCATTTTATAAAATCATTTTGCAAAACATCAGCGGACTGCCCTTCAACTTGTATGATACCACTGAGCCGCTCTTAGCAACACCTGCCCGCGATGCGGCGTTTTTGTTTCACGCGCCCCCGCTTGTGGAACTCCGGCAACATGAAAGTCGCCAATCGACCAAAGATGCGGTCGGACGACACACGCGCCGCGGGTCCTATCAAACGCAAGCATTCATTGGAGGCAGAACTATCCCATAAACACAAGAAGAAGAAGCACAAAACCGCAGAATTCGAAACCGAAACGGTAACGACTCGAAGCATTGCGGTTTCGAATAGGTCCTTCGAATTTGGATCATCATCTTGCACGCGTAGAAAGCACAGTGGAAGAGACCCGGGTGGCGCAGAGAGTTCTAGGAAATGGGTTTTATCTTCCCATGATTCTTCCAGCTACAAAGGTAGTAACTTTATTACCATAATACTTTGTTTTGCTGTGTTTGTCAGTCCTGAATTCTTTTTTGAAAGCCAATTTTGTTTTATGTGAGATATTGAGCTTTTGGATCATTGAAAAGATGGGATTTCCATTTTGTTTCAAAATGAAATAAAATAAAATTCCCTGAAGGTGTACTTTGCATTGAGCAAGTTTAAATTGGTAATACATGTGAATTAATGTAGTGTTAGAGCTTAACCTTGATACTTGATTGAGGCTTTGGCCTGCAGGGCTTGAAAGTTTGAAACTTTTTTAAGAGAATAGTTGTAGCCTTGTAGGCTAGATACTTAAGAGAGTCATGGAACGAGTGCATGATTGTTTTTGTTTCAGCTGCTGAGGAACTAGGAGTTCAAAATTTAAGTTTTTTTGTTTTGTTTTGGTGGGTTGGCTTGATTGATGGAGCTTTTCAAAGGAAACTCTGTGCTCCTTCATACTCTATGCTCTGACTAAACCTTTTCTTTATTTTTTGCAGATAAGGTTGTGGTTGTTTCTTACAATATATTAGGCGTCAAAAACGCATCAAAACACCCAGATTTGTATTATAAAGTCCCACACATGTTCTTGAAATGGGACAGGAGGAAGAAACTTATACATCAGGAGATCCATCGTTATGATGCAGGCATCCTTTGCTTTCAAGTAAGTATGGATTCTCCTTTTGATTTCATTTATGTATTATAAATTCATATGATATATTGAACCATGAAAATGCAATATGTACGTGAGAAATTTAGGTAGATTGTCATTTGTTTGCATTTAGTTGTTTTCTATTGGATAGCAGAAGTTGGTAGTTATTTAGTTTAACTTAAGAAAGGCTGTAATGTAAGTCGTGTGGAGGTTAACCTACATACTTTTCTACTGATCAGAACTTGGCATTTGCTTGAAATTTTTTTCCTCTGCTATGAGTTGTACAAGTGCCAATCTTATTTTATTTTAGTTCATTATCATTTCTTCTTCTTCTTTTTTCCTTGGTTTGGGGGGATGTGGGGAAGTTATAATCTTTTTTTATTTGTTTTAATAAAGTGCATTCTTTTAATCCACTCTTATGACTGTAGGAGGTTGATCGCTTTGATGATTTAGAAAACCTATTCCAGAAAGATGGGTTTGCAGGTGTTTACAAGGTATGTTGAAATTTTATACATGTCATTAAATCTAATTCTTTTCTCATTTCTTCTTATGTAAATCTTGTTCAACACAGATAACTGACCAAGTATCTTCAGGCTCGCACTGGTGAAGCAGATGATGGATGTGCGATATTTTGGAAAAAGAAACTGTGAGATCTGTCAGCCCCTTTCCAAGTTGTGAATTTCTGCTGTTTTACTGTGATATGTCCTATCTATTATTTTACTCTTCAACAATACTTTGTTGACTACTTTCTAAGCATCTAGAGGTTTTCCCTGGATTGGTTACCTAATGAAATGAATTGTACCGTCCAGAGCTACTTATGGATTTAAAAGAAACTTCATGAATATAGCAAATTGTCTATGCAAGCATTTCAATTTTTGTTCCTTTGTTTTGCTTTGTTTATTCAGAAGTGGGGCTGAGCATTTTCTTGGCAGTGCACTTAGCCTTTGAAAGCTTACCAATATAAGTTTATTTGTTATTGTGCAGATTTACCCTTTTGCATCAAGAAAATATAGAGTTTCAGAGTTTTGGCCTGCGTGACAATGTTGCTCAACTTTGTGTTTTGAAGGTATTCAGGGAATTATGTTTGAAATACGACTTTTCCTTTCTTTTTGAAGTTCTTAATGAACTTTGTATAGGCTTCTGTAGTTTAAATTGAAAATGGATTGAGCACAATGGCTTAATGGGCCTGCAGTTTTAGCAATCTTGTCAAGTAGCATAGGCTTGTTAAAGCATGCACCATGAAAACTATTGTGTCGGTTTAGATTCCACTATGCAAAATCATTGTGTTTGGACCTTGGAACTGTCTCTGCTGACTCAATCAGTATGGGTTTTTTTTTTTATATAGTTTGGTTGCAGTATAATCTCCCATGATTTGTAACTCTGATTGTTAATTAAGGAGTTCAATAGAGATTTGTATTATGACTGGAATCCCAGTAAAGACATTGATCGTTGCTGGTGTTTATGATCCCATTAGTCTGTCTTCTTTTTGTGGAATTCCATTTGTGCTTCATGTTAATGGTTCTTTTCCTTAATCTGTAATTGGTTTCTTGCTGTTTTAATAATCATGTGCCTTTTCTTTTATTGGAAATTGTTGTATGCCTTTATGTTTCTCATTTTTTCATATACAGATTAATCAAACTCCATCAGAGTCAGAAGTAGACGAGCAAATATCATTGTGAGTACATATTAAAAATTTGATTGATGTATACTAAGAATATATATATATATATATTTATATTTATATATAAATTCTGAGCTGCATGCCTGAAATTTAGAAAGTATTTGTCATGCATGCATCTCATGTGTTACAAGCCCTGTCTATGGGAGTGAATCACTGGGTCCAGCAAAGACCTTTTATTTATATGCTGACTTAGATGTCTACATATAGAACTCCACCCACCCGAAGCCGAAGTGTAGTGATTGGAAATGTACATGTACTGTTCAATCCAAACCGTGGAGACATCAAGCTAGGCCAGGTATTCTCTACTCCGATCTCTTCTGGACACTTGAAATTCTTGCAGTATGATGTAAGTAGGTGGGGGGAAGTCTAAGTTAACAAGCTAGTATTTAAAAATGGTGTAGGTACGACTGTTTCTTGAAAAAGCATACGAGCTATCACAAGAATGGGGGTGCATCCCTGTTATAATTGGTGGAGATTTAAATAGCATTCCACAGGTAAGTTCTTGCAAATAGATAACTCATACAAAAGTTCGAAATTAGATTTCAAATACTCTAGAAATACTTCTTCTTCACTTACTAAGTACTTCTTTTTATCAAACAATCAGAGTCCAATGTATGAGTTCCTGGCTTCATCCAAGGTGAGTTTCTGCTCTTGTTGCTCTGTCACGTCCATAGTTTCAACTCTGATAATTGAGTTTTTTGTTACAATTCTTTTGCAGTTGGATGTTAGGCTACATGACCGCAAAAAAATTTCAGGACAGGTAGAATATCCATCACATTGCATAACCTTCAGATCTCAGAATGAGAAGGCAAGCAGGTTGTTCCAAAAGTGTCTGCAATTCAGTTTTTTACTTTTTTCTTATCTTTTTTTTCTTGGTAATGTGTCTGGAAAGAACACGGGTTAGAAATTGTTGCTTCACATCAGAAGTCCATTCAGCACTATAACTTTTCCTTTTTCCTCATTTATTTTTGAGGATTTGCTGAGAGGTATTGAAAATATAGTACGTAATTATAAAGTAAAACAAGAGTGGCATGAAATAACTTCATATAGTTTTCATCACCTTATGAATATTCAGCAGGAATAAACTTATAAAAGAAATATGACAATTTTTGTAGTTTACTGCTTGATGTATAATGGGGGCATTTTGTCGACAGGCCATTGCTACATAGATGGAATGAAGAAGAATTAAAGCTTGCAACAGGAAGTGGAAGAGTCACTTGTCTTCAGCACTATTTAAAGCTTTCCAGTGCATATCTTGGAGTTCCTGTAAGTTGAAAAAGTCTTCTCCCATAGACAATGAAGAGCTTTAAGAAATAGGAGTCTCCTTGAATAACTTCCATGGCAGACATGGGTGTCATCTATTAATGTATCACTTTGCAGGGAAGTTGTAGAACCAGAGATGACTATGGAGAACCATTGGCAACATCATATCACTCCAAGTTCATTGGAACTGTTGATTATATTTGGTAGTTCACTGTCTTCTAGATAGACAATAACATTTCTTATTGTTTTTTGCATTTGAAAAGTGTTTAGTTAATGATCTAGACGAGTGATGCAGGCACACGGAGGAACTTGTTCCGGTGAGAGTTCTTGAAACCTTGCCTGTCAATATCTTGAAAAGAACCGGAGGACTCCCCAGTGAGGTAACCTTTTATTTATACAAAAGTTCAAGTTCCTTATTTCTTTACCAAGTTTACATTTTTCATTGACAGAAGTGGGGTAGCGATCATCTGGCTCTTGTATGTGAACTGGCTTTTGTAGAAAACGGCAGTGACAGTGCCTGACTACTGTGCCATAGAGAGAGAGAGAAAATTTTTATGCTCAGTTAGATAATGAGATAATGTTGTTGTACATTATCTTTATAAACTATTTATTTTATGAAATAAATCATTCTAAACATCATTATCAAATTTAGTTTCTCCTACCAATTCAAGTCTGCTTATGATTAGCCGAAGAACGAATCCAAAATTTCAAAACTGGATGGGCTTCTGGGGCTGAACATACAAAAACAATAAAAATGAAAAACAGCCTCGGCAGCCCTGAATCTGGATTTGTCAATGGTAACTACCGTCTATAATTAATTAATAGAAGATATTCAAATGATTCGGCTTTTTTGGCCCAATCAGCTTCGAAGAAGAAAAGTAGTTCTAGTGTGAAATGTCTTTTGCTTGGGGGAAGGGGAAGATCTGTAAAATCGTGTTGGTGTTTGGTTGCTTGGAAGAAAAACAAAAAAAGGTTGAAGAAAAATCGACTTGTGTTTGGTTTCGATAAGACCAAAAATGTAATGGAAGAATTGGAAAATGGTGGCTCTGTGAAGTGGACAGAAAGCTGTTGTTCCTTGTAGTGGGACACTTAGATATTGATGTGGCAGAAAAATAAGTCAAAATTGACATGCTTAATTATAAGGTATTATTACCCCCAAAAAAAAACAAAAGAGTTGCACCTAATCTAGAATTAGTAAAACTTTATAATCAAAATTTAGTATGAAAATTGATACTGGGGGAGTTGGAAATTCATAGAAGGTAGGAGGAGACAATATCCAAGTGGAGCAGTCAGAGAGCACAAGAAAAGCACGGCGTCGTTCAAAGCTGATTACAGCATAAAGTGATTGAATCTTCACATTTGTTTATAAGAATTGGGATTTAAAATTTGACAAATTATTTCAAAAATTGAGATTCAAAACAGATAAGTTTTATTTGTACATCAACATTATTAAAATATCATAACAGACCCTTAAAATAGTAGATCAGCCGTCAGGCTATGAAAAAAGTTGTAAAATTAAAATGGCAAATATAAATCCATGTTGTTTAAGGCTCTGTTTGGAGAGACCAATATACAAAGCATAGCTTTGGTTTTTAGTTGATAATTTTGATACGAATCTTCTAGTCTAGGTTCACTCTTGCTTGGTCCATGGCGGCTCCTACTATCTTGTCCTCATTGTTAAAATTAAGTTTATTATAAAATATTTAAATTGGAAAAAAAAATAATAATTATTACAATGAACACACGTGCTCCTTTGAGAGGGGTGTAAAAGTATATTTTAATAACAAATAGTCTACACATTGCTTATAATGGAAGTGAGCTTATTATTTTATTTATTTATAAATTTCGATGGTGAGAAATCCACTGCTTGACTTGTCTTTTCCTTTTGAGTGTCCAATGTTTTATTTATTTATTTATTTTTTATGTAGTTATTGATTGATGGTTGCTGAACAGCGAATATGCATAGTGTTAACTTATGTGGTAACATTAAGATAATATTAACTAATAATCAACTTATAAGACTTGGTAATATAATATTAACCATTTTTATTATCAACCATTGCTAATTTATAAACCATGGTAAGTACAGAAAATGGGCATTGCTTTGCTACTTTATAAGATTAATAGAAAAATTAACTAGTATTTTAACATTGTCAACATGTTTTACTTGTAAGGTAATCAATCAGTCATTAGTGTTTCATGTGGACCATTCTAAAATGTAAAATTAATGAATTGTCTAACAAAATAATGTCACTGTCATAAGCTTATTTGGTCTCGTAAGAAATCTTTACAAGACTTTTGAATCGTACTTCTCATTCAATAGCCTCTATATATTTCCTCTTTTATATTTCTTTTTTATCTGTCTTTTTAATTAGAATTTAATATATTATTTAAATAAAATATTAAATTTTAATTGGGACAGGGTAATCGAAAACTGTCCCCAGTAAACAAAAACAAAAAGTGAGATGGTTAGTAAAGTGGTATCATTATCTGAACAATTGGTGGCTTTCATTGCTTATGAATATGGCAACGTCAAACTTCACTATAGACATCCATGGACCTTAGTGATAATGTGGGGTTTCAAAATAATGTTTCATATCAAACTCAAGATTTTCATCACTGCCTTTACAACTATCAAGCTGGTGATTTAATCTCAATAGTTAGATTTATATATATATACAATTTAAAACAAATAAAAAGATGAATTATTTTGAAGTCATTGTTGTTTATTTAATTTATTTTAAAGTCCTTAATTTTGGTTTAATCAAAGTTATTATAAAACTAAATCCAACAGTTAAACATAAGAAAAAGATAAAAACAAATGAAACCCAATTTGACAAACAAAAAAATAAAAAAAGATAAGAAAATTTTTTGGCTTCCGTATTGTAGCAAAAGATCAAATTTCTGAGTTCAAAACAAATGCTGCTTCTATTCCATATCATATTGTTGGCATAATCAACAATAACTCCCAACACATACAAAAATCATTCACATAATCAACCACTGAGAGTTGGAAACAAAAATTCTAAGGATTTCCGCAGAAAACTCTCATCAAACAAACATGAAACACTCTTCAAAAATTGTAATTTGAAGCTTTTTTTTATTTTATTTTCTTTCTCTAGCTATAGCTTAAACTAAATATAACATTTATAAATATTATCACTACCAAAATTCCTAGCCTACAAAACTTAACATGGTAATGCCACATTCAGGCTCTCATCAAGCCAAGATAGACTCTGCTTGCCAAAATCGAAGTCCAAAGATGGAAGATTCACAGCCTCACCATTTTCTTCCTTGCAAATTTGATAATCATCCATGGGATCAACACCATCAAAAAAGTTGTCAAAATCATTATTCTCAAACATTGAATATCCGCCGAATCCCAAACCAAACTCTTGACTTGCTAATGGTGACTCCATTTTCTCTTTGAATAAGTCCGAAATCGATTGCTCTTTTCCGCAGCAAGGTTCCACATACACATAGCCTGAACCAGCAAGAAATTCCACATTGCGTTCTTCTTTGACTGACTTTTCAATCTCCATACCATGTGAAGCCGCACTCGAAATTTCAAGCACCGATGACGGTGATGGATGAGAGAACACACTCTCAGTTTCCTTTGATGCAGCAGCTCCAATGGCTGAGTCCATTGATAATGAATCTTTGCTCTGCTCAGTTAAATGCGAGCTTTCACATTCACTCTTAGCCTTCTCTGTCAATTTCATGCTTGCAAGCCCACTCTTTGCCTTCTCATACAACTGCATGGCCTCAAACTCACTCTTCTTATTCTGATAAGCAACAGCAGCCTCCTCTGCAGTGTTATAAGTCCCAAGCCACACTCGAACCCCTCGAATCGGATCTCGGATCTCCGCAGCATACTTACCCCATTTCCGACGCCGAACTCCCTTATACATAGAAGACGATCTTCGAAGCTTCTTGTTTTCATCAGGCTTGACACTGGCACAAACCTTAGCCCCATTGCTTTTCACAGAAGGACTGATCATTGGACATGATTCATTTGGGGAAACAGGAACCAAAATCTCCGAAACAAAGCGTTTCGACGTCACTAATCGGCTTTTGCAAATGACATGTCCATCTTCTTCTTCTTCACTGGAGGAATCAGTGGCATAAGGATCATTGTATATAACGCGAACCCTCTTCATGGAATTCGAATAGGCAAGTTTGCTTGGTTTTTTCATCTCCACTTTGTTGCAATCCATATCTAGGCTCAAGAATTGGTTTTTAAGGCCTGGCATTATGAGCCTGAACTACTTAATCCCCAAGAAAAATATCTCAAAAATTAACGGAAAAAATAAATCCAAAATTTTTTAAATAAGGAAACAAAATCTTTGACAAAAACTTGACTGTCACGAAAATAAAAATAAAAAACTTGGATATCACGAAAAACCCAAAACCCTATAGCACCTAAGCCCCAAAACTGAAAAGGAAAATTGTTTCCTCAGATAGTAACCAAAGCACTCTACTCCAATCCTGCATAAAAGAATAAAATCATAAATTTAAAAATCAAATTTTTATTCAACATAAATACCTTAAATCCATTAAAACCCACGCCTTTAGTCAGTCATACAAACAACGAACACACCACAACTGAGTGTGATTCGCAGACTTGAATATCAAAGATCGAACAAAAGAAAATGCTAAAGTTTCGAAGAAACAAAACCCACATACCGTTTTGATCTTAATGGCATGGAAAGAGCTTGACAAGTCTGTTTCTGGGTCTGACTCTCAGACCAAGATTGCATGCAAAAGGTAGAGAGCAAAGAGAGTGTTTCAAAGGCTGAAGAGAGCAGAGACCGATAAGAAACCCAGAGCTGCTTCGGAGCTCCAGTCAACAGATCAAACCCAGACGACATATATCCTCTGTTTCACTCTCCTCTGTTTTCCCGAGAAAATCTCTACTTTCTATCTGGGTGTTGCAGCGAGAGAGAAAGAAAACGAAAAGAGACAACAAAATCTGAAAAAAAAAAAAAAAAAATTAAATAAAAACCCTAAAGTCAGATCATCAAAAACACCGAAAATCACGTATAGAGAAGTACAAGAAGATTAGGTACCAAACCAATGGCCACGAAATTTTCAAAATTTCTTAAATTTTCTTTTTTCTCTCACTTACCCAAACAAAGCAAATAATCCACAAAATCCCACAAAACAAATTACAAATTTAAAAAATAAAAAATTGGAAATGGGAGAATTTTGATTCTTTACCAAAGAAAATGTTGGAACTTTCCGTTTCTCTCTCTCAAGCTCTGCTTTCGTTTCCTTTTACTCTCTCTCTCTCTCTCTCCCCCTCTAGAATTCGTCTCTGACTACACTCCCTCACTCTTTATCTCCCTCCCTACAAAGCCAAAGGGACTAAAAATGGGTTTTCTCAGTGGGCCATTATAAACCCCGCATGCACCAAACACGACCTTATGTCCACCCAATCAAGCCTCTGGCATGGGCTCTGTTGCTCTGCAACTCATCTTTTTCTTTTCTTCACTTCCGGTGGGGTCCACGTAGTTCCCGAGGGATCGTTTTGTCATTTTCCCTACAGAAATGCCGGGTAATTTTGACAATTCAAGTTCGACATAATTGGTAAGTTTGGTGCGCGACGGTGGTGAAATAGCTCAATCCATTGACGTGTCAAATTCTGACTGGCGGTTTCTGTACAGGCCCATCTGTAACCAAGTTGTACGTAGCTGTAAAATTCATTAATTTTTTCAATCACATCTTTAAGGTAAAAATTCATTAAATGAATAATTTAATTAAAAAAACAAATTATATATTAAATGTTATAATTTAATTTCCTTCCTATAATTACATGAATAATTTCCTGTGCTGCGCAGTTCAATTTTATTAAACATAAATAAAAACAAATATATAATATTTTTAATCAAATTCAGTATAAATTAATTGATTTTATTTATTGTATAGTTGGGAATATATGAACTATTTAAATAGCAACTCTTCTTATAATTATATTTCTTAATTTATATTTTTTTCCCTTTTTTTTGCTATGTTATGGAATAATTTATTTTTTTATGTATGATAAATGCCAACTTTAAAAGACTCTCTCTCTTCTTTTTCTTTTTTCTTTTTTTAATAAAAATATTTTGCCTTTATTATTACCTTTAGATAGAAGATGAGCTGTGTTCTGACAAAGATATTAAAACGTTTATATACTTGTGAACATGGAGGTTACGAAACCTTACAAAAACTGTTGCTGTGTTTATATATATATAATATATATACACATATAATTACAAAAACTTTTGCTTTGTTTTTTTTTTTAATGTAATTTTAAATTTTCAATATTACCTCAACAAAACGGTATTTTTTTTTCAAAATAATAATAATAATAATATTATATAGAGTGATTTCTTATCATCAGTCTTCATTTTGATCTCAACGGACTCAATCTTGAACGTTTCCTCCCAATTAATTTTATATTTTATTTGGCAATTTAATGCTTTCTTAGTTACCAAGAAACTCAAAATTGACATCGAATACATGTTTGGTAATAGCATTTATGAAATAGTGTGCATAAATTTACTTGTGTCGCACAAATAATTGGGTAACTGACGGAAAACTAACAGACAATCAAAAAAAATAGAAAACCGCACCAATTGCCAATAAATATGCACAGCATATACATATATATATATATATATATATATTTATATATATAGGTTGAAGAACTTAATTATAAACATTTTAAACTAAATGAATTTAATATTGCAATAATTTTCAAAACCAATATAAATTGAGGTACGCAAAGTACAAATCCTCTTACATGTGCTTCGTCCTTTCCTCATCTTGGCCACTTTATATTTATATTATAAATAAAATATTGATGAATTTTATTAAAGGCACTTTGTCTTTAAAATAATTTACCACGTGTATATTATTTATTTATTATTATTATTATTATTATTTTGCTTAGAATGTATGAAAGTTTATATGGCAACATCAAAACAAATTATAAGCACATGGTATAGTTTTTTTCCTAATATGGACAGCCCAGTGTTAAAATTACTGTTTTGACCCGGATAATAAATGATTCTGAGTTTCCCTTTCAAGTTCAAAAAAGGTTGATGGCTTCAAAGTTTTGGAGTAGGAAAAAATTAACCCAAAATAAATAGAAGAATATTGGTTTGAGCCACAAGTCAATTAACAAATAATTTTTTTTTTCTAGTATTTTATTGTGAAGGGAAAAAAATGGCACGGTAGGCCAACATGAAAGCAGCCTATGAAAAAGCTCGAGGGCATGGTGTTTTCATAATTAACAAATTAGAATGTTGATTAAGCGAGCTGATTACAGACCTCAAAAGTCAAAATGGGCTTTCCCAAAATTCAAATAAAAAGCCATTGAATTCTAAATTGCACAAAATTAGACTTCCACAGCCACAAAAATGTACCCAAGAGTAGGTGTTGGTTTCTCATTGTCACAAAAAAGTACCCAAGAGTAGGTGTTGGTTTCTCATTGTCAAAACCTCCACATTATCTGACTATTTCCAAATTGGAGGAAATGGGTTTTAAAAAAATTGCAATATAGTTGCCATTTTTTGATGAGATTTAAAACGAAAGAAAACGAAACTATAGAGGGGGTATTTGCAATTTTTAATAAAACTTATATCGTATGTAAAAATATATGAAAATAAAGGGGGAGTTTGTGCAAATACGCTAAAATATAATTTTGTAAATGATGAAGACGTAATTTTTTTTTTTATGTAAATGAGGTATCAATTTTCCGTACCCCAAAACTTTAGTAGCATAATGTCTAAGAATTTGACATTATATTATTATATTATTATAACCAATTAATATAAATTTTATATTTAATGTTATTTAACAAAATTTGGTTAATAAACATCCGGTCAAAGTGCAACAACCTGTTCAGTTTAGGGACCAAAATCAGTTAACAAACTGACGGATGCCTGAAAAGGGACAAAATGGTAATATACATATATATAGTTTTGGAACAGAAAAACGGGAAAAAATACTTCATTTACCAAAATATAAATGGATATGGATGACGTGAACTCTAGCTTTTTGAATATTTGTAAAGAAATCTCTTTCACTATTTTATTGTTTTTCCCAATAACCAAAACTGAGAAAGGGTCAACAATTTCCAATATGCGTGTATGAGTTTAGGGTATTTTGGAAGTTTAGTGTGTGCATGTAAAGATTCTTGTGCATTTAAATTGTATGTATGTGTATATTTAGAAACGTATGTATTTGGAGAATGTTATACATTTAACAAAACTCTTGGGATTCTTAGCTCAACTCGATAGCCTTTTTGCGCTGGTAGGCTTTCGACTGAAAAGCCCCTTGCCTGGCCTTTTCTAACCTCTCCTTTCTTACTTATCTAGCTATTGTCTTAGTGACTCGGGTTGACAATCGGCAGAAGATGCTGGCCTGAAGAGTGAGACTGATCCGTAACATCAACTGCAGAAGAATGAGGTTGGAGTTGATGAATAGGAGAAGGCCGTTGTACATCTCCATCACCATTCTCGCTTGGGGCTGATTAATTAGGCTAAGGAAAATATGAGACGACTCATTAACGGGCACCACCATCCTATATAAGCATTTGCGAGTGTTTCGTTGCACGTGTTTTGTTTGTATTCCTGCGCAGTTAAGAGCAAAATTGTCCCCAAGGCAACTATATACCTTGAATGAATCAGTAACAACGAATTAGTGGAATGAGAGATCAAGAGACGGATAAAAGTATAAATAAGAACTACTTCGAAATAATTACCAAAAAAAGAACTACTTCGAAACTCCAAGCTATAGAATGGGCCTAATCAAGCAATTCAGGCCCAATAAACTATCAAAGAGCTTTTAGTCTCGTTGCCTAGGGGGCCCAAGACTTGTTTGTAATCCAACTTTCTCAAGACCGCTGTTATATACACTCATAAAAATTCTCTATACACTTATTTTCCTTTTATTTCCGCAATGGAATATGGGTTGTAGGGAGAGATTTGGAATTGTATATAACAGCGCTCTCAAAGAAAATGAATGAGTGTTGCCCGCTTAATGACATTTCTGTTTTATTTCATCTTATTTTATTATAAATGTGAAGAAAAAAAATCAAATAAAAAAAATTTAAAGGAGTTTTTTATTTTTATTTTACATATATATATATATTTAGCTGAGAGGTTTAACTGATAATAACAAACTATAATGAGCCTCTAAATTAATTAAATTAAATACACTTTAACAAAAAAAAAAACTAAAAATCAAAACCAAAACGTTAGCAAACCTGTTAACCGCTTAGGAAATAGGCTAAAGAGATATTAAATCAATGAGTTAAATATAATTTTTTTTTTCTTAAAAAAAGTAAGAAGGAAGCATGAAATGAGTAAGTTTCTATGGCCTTTTAATGGAAAATGCTCAAACTTTCTGCCCTAAATTAGGGGTTCAATTACAACCTCATGTTTGTTTTCCTATGATGCAACAGCCATTGGCTACGAGATCATGATCTAAACACGGTTTTGATCCAAATACATTTACTCCAAAAAAAAAAAGTTCCATCACCATCATTTGTAGACTTTCCTTTTTGCTTTACTCAATTTCGTCGAAAGCGCAATGTGTATCATATTTTTCAATAATAAAAGAATACAATTATTTGATATAATTTGTGTAAAAATATAAATAATATATTAAATTTTTATCGATTATGAATATTATATATATCAGTTCTCAACCAATAAAAATTTAACACATCATTTATATTTTCTACATAAACCCTATAAAAAAAAAGCTTTATTCAAGGCAAAATCAGTATTTTCCCATTCCAAATTTGAGCACAAAACCAACTATCGTATTTGTTTGTCACTTTCTCGAGAAATTAACAAGGGGTGTGAGGTTTCATTCACCCGTATGAACTAGCTACATGTACGTAGTTTCTAGTAATTTCCTCAGCAAACAAGTTGATCAAACTAGCATGTTTGAAATGATTCAGAGAATCTCCGACAATAAAAGAAACGTAATAAAATAAAATAAAGTATACATTATGAATTTAGCTAGTCCTACTTTGGAAGATAACATATACAAAGACTAAAACTAAGACTGGTAGACTTGGAACATCATTCATATTTTTGACCCAATCAATTAATTGGTTAGTCGTCATTCACTATAGACATGCTTCTTTGACTATATACCAAAAAAAAAAAATTATATATACTGTTAAGAGTAATATTAGGTGAGAAATTTTACCAGCTTTATTTACCAATTACCACAGTAATATATATGAATGAGAAATTTTATAACTTTATTTATTAACTGTTATAGTAGTGAATGTGACGGTATAATATTAATTATCAACTTCATACCGTCTAAGGGATAAATAAATCTCTTAAATAAAAAATAATAATATATTATCACATCAACTGTCACATTAAGTAGAAAAAAAAAATTATATTAAGACTTCTCGGAATTTACTGTTCAATACCATGAAAAGCAAACAGAAAAAAAAAAATTAAATCGTTTCATTTATGTTCTGACCCCTCCATTTCTACACATTTTTTTTCCATGTTCACTTTGCTTTATAACTATAAGACAAAATCTAATACAGTGAGTGACACCAAACATTTTAAATATCTTTCTGACATTATATTTCCAGAAAGTAAATAAAGAATTATGATTCTTTACCTTCTACATTTGACTAGCTATTTAAATTTAAGGGCAACATAGAAAAAAAAAATTAATGGATTTAGTGTCATATTGGGTTATCATCAAGAAAAAAAAATACATAGGATTTATAAAAAAAATTATATTAATAAATGACATGATTTTCATTCCATGGTTTTCACATGATTAACTAAGGTTTAAGTTTTTAATTCAACTAATTACGTAGCATCTTCCTATGATCATCAAAACTAATGAAAGCTTAAGCAGCTTCTTTCTTTGTATATTTTTAAATTCTAAATATGGGACAGATTAGTGGTCGCATTATGTCTATGTCCCCTATCAACCAAAAAGAAATTAAAGCAAAATTAGAGAGTAAGAAGTTTGGGTTTTTTTTGTAATATTTATTTATCACGTGGTTGTTTTAGGTACGGTGGTCTAGAGGCAGGTGCGGGAGTCAAAAAAACATATGCTTTTCAATAGGCTACAGAATAGCCCACTGTGGTTTATGGTGGGCCATCACTCGCATTTTTTGTGGCCCTCATGATTAAAACATCTAGTGGGGCCCATTACCCAGATCAATGGCAGGTATTGTCCCATTCTTTCCGCTCATCAAACGCATCATCTGGCCCCGGGCTCCAAGGTTTTCAAAATAGAAAGCCGCTCTGAATTGTAGGCGAAACGACAAGAAAAGAATAAAAAGATTTTATTATAAATAAATAAAAAAGAAAGGGAATAAAATAATAATATTTATTCCAATTATTATTTAATAGAGAAGAAAGAAAATGTAACAGAAGTCAAAAAATCAATTGTAAATTATTACAATTTATGCTGTTTTTAAAAATACCCTTATATAAAAAATTTAATATATTTTTTCTCTATTAATAAGTGTAATTTTAAAATATTAATTTTTTTTATTAAATTATTTTTATTTCTCTCCTAAACAAAGTTAAGGCCGACCTCATAATACTTTCTTTCCCTTTTTTTTTGTTCCCACTCGTTTAATAAATTTTTTCATTTTCTTTTCCTTTTATTTCATTAATTTAAACCTAGTATTTATTTTATTCCAAATTACTAAATAAAATCAACACGTCCAAATCAACCTACTTTTTTTTTTTTTTAACTTGTGTACTAATAAACCCTAGCAATGCTATTTAATATAAGAGTATTGCAATTTATTATAATTTGTAATGGAATACATATATTTAGCAGCTGTCATATCATATCATATATAAATTTTAATCATTAGAAAATTCAAATATAAATTATAATAAAAAAAACTTTATTCTTACTATAATTTGTAATCCATAGAGTATAATATATTTTTAATGATTATATGTAATAATTTATTAGGTTTGTTGTCATGCGGCACTCACATTCGCTTATAAAAATTATAATTTAAATCTTAATAAATCTCCGTTAAAATTCAGCTGTATTTAATTTTGTTAAACGTCAAGGGAAACTGATAAGAATTATAGACTTACATACTTACTTAAACTATAATTCCTATACTTTTTTAATTTATTAAAAGAAGAACTAATAAATATTCACAAAAAAGATTCAACTAATAAGGACTTGTGATGTAATAGATCTGTGAGGCTTATTATTCGCATAGAATTGTCAGGTCCACAAATCTTCACGGGTGTCCTCAGCCACACCATAGCATTCGCTCTCTGTTTTAACTTTTAATTTTTGGGTCTTAATATTTTATTTTTACTTTTTCTAGTTTTATTGATTAAAAATATTGACCCACCTTGAGAAGAAATCGAGGGGTGGGTCGCCCCTGGTCTACTCGGAATCATCGCGGAAGGAACATAAAGCCACTTTAGTCCTCACGAGTCCCCAAGCCGAAATCTAATCGCGTGGAATTACACGCGCGCATCGACGGGTCGAGCCTCGAGGCAGACCATTAAGATGTTCGCGGTTGACTTTCACGGAGTCGGTCGTTCTGAAACAAAATCTTTGGCATAAACGCAAAGAGAGTGACGTAAACACAGCGAGAAAAGATGATGTCATACGATGCGTTTCGATCCAACGGCTGAGAAAGACGGTGCTTGACCAAATGAAAACACATGAGAGAGAGAGAGAGAGGGGTCGCAGTTTGAAGGTTTTTTACATAAGCATCAGAGCAAGCACCGCCATAGCCACCAAACTCCAAAGCTCCATAAAGAGAATATATACATATACATATATATATAAAAACTAAATCCCCTATAGCAGTAGCCATTTTCATGGGCTTCGTGAAAGCGACCCACCTCATGCAAAAAATGGCCGATTAGTTTTATGTTTTCTGAAAGTTCGTAGTCTGAGGGATTAAAAAACGAAAAAACAAAAAAAGTTTTCCAGAGAGAGAGAGAGAGAGAGAATGAAAATGGAGAAGAGGAAGAGGGTGGAGAAGGAAGAAGAGGAAGAGTGTGAGAGGTTGAAGACGAAGACGATGAAGGAAGGTGACAAGGAACAGGCGGTGCCGACTGAGGAAGAGGTGGAGGAATTCTATGCGATCGTGAGGAGGATGCAGGAGGCGATGAAGTACTTTGAGAGAGGGAATAATGGTGGAGATCAAGCGAGAAGATCTGTGGAAGGAAGATGGAGGGCTGTGATGGAGACTGAGAAGGAAACGAAGGAAGTGGAGGATGAAGATGAAGGGTTGAAGAAGAAGGCTGCGGGGGAAGAGAGAGTGGTGGTGGTTGTAGAGAATAATAATAATGGGGTTGATCTGGACTTGAACGCAGAGCCGGTGGAGATAGAGAGTAGTACGTAGCGGTAGTGCATGGATCGGGGTCGGATCATGGGAGGACCCATCGGATAACTGGCCGGCATGGTCGACGTAGCAGAGTCCGTCGAATTGGTCAGAGCTCCTGTCCGAATCCATGGACATCAGTCGAAGAAAGAAGCTGTGTCTCAGTTTAATATTTTTATTTTATTTTTGGTCTTTGTGACTCATTTAGTTATTGTATTAGATAGAATCATGCATGATCATCTTTGTGCTTTAAATTAAGCTATGCATGTGATCATGCTTTGTTTTTTTTCTTTTGGTGTTGTACCCTTGTATTTGTTTAGCTAACAAAAATTGATCATGTTCTCTATTGGAATTATGTATGTATGTTATATGACATAATTTTAAAATTATATAGAGTATTTTTAAGTGTTTCTAAAATTCTATTATTCAGCCTGGAGTTATCAGAGTAGTTCGTAATTTTTAGAGAATAATTTATAATTTAGAGAATGATTTGCAACTTTAATACGTAATTCGGTGTCGTGATTAATAATAACTTTATTATATAATTTAGTAGCATAGGGAACATGATGAATCCTGAGAGAAAAGTATGGTATTTTATAAAAGTTGGAGATCACTTGCAGTAAATTACAAGATGCTTTTTCTTTCTTTTTGATAAAATTAAATACAAGATGCTTTTGCTTGCATAAAATTGTCAAATCATTTTACTGCTAAGTATGTGAGCTTTTGTAGACATTGATCAGTGTAAGTGATGCCTTTTTTTAACGAGTGTGTCTATCAAACCTCATGTCATATTAAATTTATAATTTATTTTTAGAAGTGATAGTATTGTTTTTTAACTTCGAATTAGTCTTCTTTATTTATTTTATTTTTTGGTTACGCGTGGCAGTTCTAAACACTTTTACATATATCATAAACAGTCTAGTCTATCTCACCCTCATTTAGTAAATAAAACACGATGATCTATCATACATATACACACAGAAAAAAATAGTAATAATGGAAAACGAAAAAAGCTATCACACATCCGTGTATCTTTTTTGTACGTGAATAAGCTTTTATTTGAGGTGTCATGTTGTTATTGGTATGAATGTTTAGTGATGATCCACCGTTGTATGTAAATTTGTTTATAAATTATGTAATTTTATAATCCACTGATAATATACTGGTAGATTGAAAATGATTCCTAATTTACAATATGAAAATTAATTTTAGTCTACATTTTATTTGTTAAATTACCTATGCGCTAATTTTACTGAGAAAGTGAAAACAACAAGTTGAGCTATCAATTACATTCCGTCTTCTACATTTTGTAGTAATGTCGAGTATTTAATCATTTAATTTATGTTTGCAACTTCCAACAATTAACATCTTAAACTATCTCTCTTTTTTTCTTTTTCTTTTTTAATTAACTAGCTTTCCATTGAACAAAACCATTGAATTCAATCAATCTTTGGCACATTTTTCTAACGTAGAATATTGATTGAGTACGAACAATAATAAATTTTTGGTCAAAAATACAACAACAGCATTAAATATTAATTCGTGCAAATATAAATTGCATTTGGAGCATATTTTGGCTGGGCAACTGGGTCCAATGTACTTGTTCAGTTTCATACACTTGTTCATAAATTGTCCTATGAATTTTAGGTAGACTTCAAGTCTTGGGTTTCATTTATGGACTTGGGTTCTTAAATATTTATGAAATAATAGAAATATTAAAAATGAAAATAAAATTATATCATTCGAATCTATTAAAAAAGTAAAACTTTTTAAATTTATATGAATTGATTGTAGACAAATAAATGGAATTACTATTTAAAAAAAGAAAAAGAAAAAGGAGTTGGTTTCCTATGAGCTCACTTTGGGCCAATTGTGTGGGCTTCATGCTTAGGCCCATTGGACAAGTGAAATCATGTTTCAATTTCTGACCCGAGTTGTTCAAGCAGACGTGTATTTGGATTTCGAACGAATGGGCTTCTTTTACAGGGAAGAAAATAATAAAATAAATCTACTAATTAGAGTATTTTAAATTATAAAATTACTTAAACACCTAAATTAGATATATATTTTAATTAATTAATTAGCAAAAGAAAAACTAAATATTGTAACTAATTAGAATGTGGGGCAATATAAAATTAAAATTATTATTATTATTATTGTGTAATGAGTACAAGCATCTGAAAATTGAAACATATATTAATTTCTGATTTGTTTAACTGGGTCATATATATATGTATATAAATGAAAAATACTCTTTTTGTCATTTTGACAAAATCATCCAACCCTTTTTTTGGCATCCAATAAATAGTTATGATTTTATGTTTGGTGGGTTTTGCACCTCATACTCCAAAGTAATCCGTTAAATAGCTAATATATATATATATATGTTAATGATTTTATGTTTGGTGGGGTTTGCACCTCATACTCCAAAGTAAGATAGGTACATAATAATATAAACAGACAATTATAATTGTGTAGCTTTGATTCTTTCTGGTGGGATTCCAAATATATCTTCATCTACAGCACTATTTGACAAATAAATTTGTGCTTTGAAAATCTGAGCTTAAGAATCTTATTAGAATATAGATGGGAAAACAAAATTGATTTGAGTATCAAGCCAAAAAAATATTATGCTTAGGCATTTGTTTTAAATTTGACATAAATCTGGAATCAATCATCACCATTAACTGAGCAAAATGCGTGTTTTAAGCCGGTTAATGTGACAATCGCTCTCCTCCACACAATTGTGTGTAATATTATAAGGATTAATTAAAAAAAAAATAGATGTTACGTACTCTAAATAAACAAGCAAATGGACCATATATTAATTAGTCAGAATAAAGATCAATTGCTGGCTTTGTAAGATTCCCCTAAGCCCTAAGCACCCCAATAATTCATACATGCTTGGTCACATTTGACATGTCAAATATTAATGCTAAGCACTAGACTTTACATAAGCACATCAATTTTAGATGTCTAAGTTGATGTTGACAATGGGATATAAAATTATCTAATCCAACAATATTCTATTAACTATACTTGTTACACGTATAAATTAAGCAAAGTCTAATTTTTATATTCACGCACAATTACGTCAGTATATATATATATATATATATATATATATATATATATATATGTATGTATGTATGTACATTCTTGCAGCCCTAGATAGCTAGCTCTTTGCATGCTTTAAGGAAAGTGTGCATGGAGCATGACATGTTTGTATAGCTTTTAAAAATGAAATTTTATAACCAGAAGAGTGTATATATATATATATATATATATATATATATATATATATATATATATATATGTATGTATAATTATAATATAATGTAATACCAACTTCTTTTTCGATGTCCCTAAGATGACATATGCAAGGGATGTGAAATAATTTGGCAGGCATGAATAGACTGTATAGTTTTATCTCTTTGATAAAAAACTAAAGAGATAAAACTCTAGTAGTCCCACCTCCATGATTGATTAGCTCACTTTTTCAGTTAGGAAAAAAACAAAGGTTTGTTAAAAATTAAGTTACACTTATGATAAGGTAAACTTTAAAAAACTGTGTTTAGTAATAATAAAGAAGTATTGTTCGACTAAAAGAAAAAAGGACCCAGTTGTAAAATATTTTGAGACTAAAGGAGCAATGCAAAGACAAAAATGAAAAAAACAAATTGAAGACATTTTTATTTAATTTCCCTAAAATTTTCAATCCTTCTTAAATAATAAACTAAATTATTTTTATAAATACAGAAGGTCCACATGTACATGATGAGATAAAATTCCATTGAAATGCACTTCTATATTTTAATGAAAGATATATGCTTGGAAATTACCAATATATATATATATATGCTTGGAACAACTGAGTCCACCATCAAATAATTAGCATTTAACTTTTTCCTTTATTACTCAAAATTAAAAAACAAATATAATGGAGTTGTGGCTAGCTCCAATCTCCATCAATGTCATATATATAATTGCTTTCGTATGTTGGATACAATGTGTGAATAGAAAAAGATGCCATAAAATATATACGCTGTCAAGTAGTAGAGCATTTTATATATATATATATATATATATATATATATATATATATATACACACACATATATTCTTTTCCTATTTTTTTACGTTTCTTAATTTTATATATTTGTTTTGTTTTACTTTGTCAAGCGAGTCTAGTAAGTATTCTTTTCTTTGCAGAACATGTTTTGATTGCTCTTCTTATTAAAATTTCAAAGCGATTTTGACATAATGATAGATGGTGATGGGCATGCACTTGTTCCATCCCTAGTTTTTTTTTTTTTTTAGCTTAAAGCTCTTATCCTTTTCTCAACAATTAATTTGGGTATCTTTGAATTTTTCGTTCACAAATAACAACAAATAGATCAACTCTCCCGAAGTTTCTCTAATCTCTAAGTTGCTTATATATGTATACATATAAATATGGACAGATAGATGACTATTCAAACACACATTTTGTAGTCTTGCACGTCAACTATATTATAATACCTCAAAAGTTAGACCTAATCAACTATACATAGAGTTAGCAAAAAAAAAAAGAATCAACTATACATATGATCACGTTACCTTGGTCTTGTATACTGTCTTTTCAATTTTCATATAGTAATAAACATAAAATCTTCAAGATTCATATTTATTATATATATATATATGTGTGGTTGACAATTGACGGAAGATCTATTTCGATTAATATATATATATATATATATATATCACATATATGCCGACTCTAACATTTAATGATTTTGTTGGTGTGAAGCTCAACACGTGACACTAGACAAGTTATATAAAACGGTGTAGTTTTGGATGGCTTTAATGGCAATCAACTGTCATTATTTTTGCTGAAGTCGGTACTATTTTATTTAGTTTTAACATGGACCATTGATGGATTTTATACCATTTAATTTATATCGTTGCTTTGATCATCCAACCTTTGTATATATGCTTTGTTCCTTGAAAACCATTTCTTAAATTATCGGGTGAGAGGTCTATGACTTTTTGTGGGTTGTCTCTTGGGTTCTACCTTCTTTAGGTGTGCTATCCTCTTCTTTATTGGTCTCTGGGCTCTAATCTATATCAAATCTGGATAATTTGGGTTTTTGAGATTACTAATTGTATCAGTGAGGATGTAATTACTCAAGAGTATATAAAAGATATTTGATTAGTGCAGCAAGCTCTCTATGCTAGAGCTCCATAGATGTAGCTTAACTTTTCTGGATGAACCACATAGAAATTTCTGTGTTTATGTTTTTCTTTTGGTTTGATTGTGTTCTATGTTTGTTTTTACTTTGCTTAACCATTAGGTAGATCGAAATCATTTTTATTTTTGTGACTTAGTTAATAGGTTTTGATTAAAACTAGTAAAACCTAACAGATATTTATAATTTTGATTGAATCTATTTTTTATTTAAAGGCAGTTCATAATGAATTTACCGTCTCTCAACTAGTTCCTCCGTGTCCGTCCCTCTAATCATTCAATATGTAAAAGAGAATATTTAATGTCAATCTGCAACCTGTTACCTGGACCAGATATATTTAGTTAATACACATTTATATATATATATATATATATTAAGATGCTCAATTTACACACACACACTAGGATAGCATTGATTTACATGTACGGAATAACCAACTAAAATTATTTAAGAGGAAAAAATTGATAGACAAAGTATCAATGTTTGCACCTGGGAGTGTAGCTTAGTGGAAAAAACCGATGTTTTATCACATTCATTTGTTAAAGTTATAATTTGAATCTTGATAAATCTCGTTATTTAAAGTGTCAGATTGAGGAGAATATATTAAAAAATATGAATAAACTATTCTATATTTTTATTAAATTATAAAATTGAAACAGTAAGAAGGTTTTATCCACTAATAAAAATAAAATATAAATATCAATGTCTTTTGATTTAATATTAAATATTGAAACATAAAACCCAAAGGCTATTGGGTTATAATTGCTCTCTCTTTTTAATTTCTTTAAATTCTCAAATTTTCGTATCTGGAGGCATAAAATATTAATTATAGCTGGGAAAATAAAATAACTAACTATTGGAAATTTGGAATCAACAATTTATGCTGTACAAAAATTAATGGTGCTTGCACATACATGCCTTTCCATATCGAGAATTTATTTTAAAATTAATTATTCTCAAAAGCCTTTTTTACTTTCATTAGAATAAATTATTAATAAAAGAATGTTAATGATTTCACGTCAATCTTTCAATTTGATTGAACTTACAACAAAAACATATATTCAAACTTTCTTATATATATATATATTAACGCTCTCTTTTGTTTTTTTGTTTAAAATATATTAACGCTCTCTTAATCTATATGTAACTCAGTTATAATTATATATTATTTTATTAAATGTAAATAAATAAAAAATAAATATATAATATTAATTACTTTTTATTTTAGTCGGAATGAATCGGCGAGAACAACTTTCTCTCTCTCTTTATATATATATATTAATGAGAACTGATATATTGAGCGATATGAGAGACGAAAAAAATAACGCGTGATGTTTAAAAATAAAATATTATATATTTTTTTATTAATTATGGGGTTTACAACCGACTTCTCAGCTAAATTATCGAGTCCCTTAGCAGTTTGGCCAAGAAGAATGCTTAGTGTGAGCACCTCTTGACCAACTATTGAGGGATGTCTAGTGTAGGTACCCCTCGACTAAACTGCTAAGGGTCTCGGGCGTTTAGCTAAGGGATGTTTAATGTGGGTATCCCTCGGCCAAACTGCCAAGGACTTGGATATTCCTCAATTAAACTTCCAAAATCCTCAGCCGTTTGACCGACGTGGTTGTAGGCCTCATAGCTAATGATAGACGAGACATTTTATTTTTAAACGGCATGCGTTATTTTTTTTGTCTCTCGCATAAAATGTAATGAGTAACGTCGCTTGGTATATAAGTTTCGATACAATAATATCAACTATGCTATTATATGACTGCAATTAAGTAGGTTGAAATGAAAATTTCTTTTTGAATAGCAAATCAGTTTGGAAATGATAAAAGAATATGCTAATTCTAATTAGTTAGTAAATAAAAGAACTGGATGCTAATGTTAATGGGATTCTATAAGAGATTTTGTTAATATTTATGTTCACTTTTATTTCAGAAAATGCTGTAGATTACAAAATCAGAATTCATATATTAATAACCAAAATGGACAAAATGTTACTAAAGCAAATCACTAATTTTACTATTAATTAAGGTTATCATGGGTATCTTAAAAAAAATTTATTTTATTGTGTGTAATTTTGCCAGCGTCAGAAGCTAAAAAGAGCCACCCTCGTGTTGGTTCTCAAAATTACTACTTAAAGAGAATGATTATTGGAGAATTTGGTTTTTATTAAAATTTATCAAACACACAACATTCAATTTAGATTGTGTCATAATCAGATTTAAGGGGTCCAAACGCAATCCCAAACAGGGCTTGACTATTCCAAAACTGATTAAAAAAATATAATAATGTTAATAAGTAATTATATATCATAAATATTATAAATTTGCCAGCAATATTATAGAAGCTGCTGTACAATTATTATTGCTATCCATGATTTCCATCAACTAGCATTAATTAAAAAAAATAAAAATTCCATGGGTCTACATTAAAATTGACTATGATTGTTATTATTTTAATAAGAATTACTTGTCATAATCAAGCATAATAAACGTAACAGTGGGTTAGGTTTTGAACCAAACCTTACTCAAGAAGAATTCAAAGTATGATTATGAAACGTTATTATTGTTATTTATGTGATATATATATATAGAGAGAGAGAGAGAGAGTGAGAGAGAGAGATATGCAAGTTTGTTTTGTTGCAGCAATTAAGGATATTGATGATGATTCCTTGAAAGCGAAGGAAAATCGCAGAAAATGTGCAACACAGTATGAAGTTTTTTCTGTGTCGCAGTGAATGCGTCCAAAACTAAAAGTTTATCATCATTTTTTTGAAAGAATTTTCCGAGAAAATGAAAAGCTGATGAGGAATCAATGCATGCTTCACCACAAAAAATTAAGAATCAGTTCAATGCCACGTAAATGATTTTTTTTTTTTTTTTTTTGGGTTTCTCCCAGATTTTTTATAGCCTACAAAATATGGAACAGTTTTACTATTTTTTGTTAATTTACAAAATTAACGTGTATTTCTCATGGCGAAATCACTTATATATATATATATATAAATGGCTCTTGAACCCTCTAAACTAAAAACAATTTTTTTTATCAAAGAATTATTATTTTTATAATAAATTAGTACAAATGCTATAAAATTATGCAAATGTAATTTTATAAAAAAAGAGAGAGAGAGAGAGATAAAAATATTTACATATAATACAGGTTCTATTAAAAAAAACTAAATAAAAATCGTAACAACCCATAACTATTGAAGTATTAAAAATAATTTTTTGAAAAAAAACAAAAACTATTAGCGATAAAAAATGAAATTAACACTCCCCCTCAAAGCAAAATTATAGATTAATTTTTTTTCCCACTGTATTTTATGAAATTAATTTTTTTCATGTTAATAAATTTCTCTTTTTAGAAAATAAAAAAGAGAGATTTTTTCTTCATTAATATTTAAAAGAAATTTTTTTTTAGTAGTATAGCTGGTGAGTGATTTTTTATAATTTTTTTAATCACTAAATACCTATTCTAAATTAGCAAGTAAAGCATAATATAAGAGTAGAATTCAATAAATTCGAAAGCTAGATTCAAAGATAACTCTAAATATTTATTTTTATTATTATTTAAATTCAATCGAATGTGTGTGATATCGTTAATTAATCGACAACAATCGTCTTATCGAAAAAGAGTATGCAAAACCTCACAATTCCATTCCCATCAATGCCCTTCCATTCATTTTATCCTTTTTTTTTATGAATAAAAAGAACATCGATGTGGATCTCATCGGCCCAAGATTCTATTAGGAGATAGAGCATTCTTCCATTCATTTTGTCCTTCCAACGTTACGAAGTGCATTGAGTTGGAAAACTACATTAATCATATTCCATTCACACACATCATGTGGCTGAAGAATCCCCCACGTGGCATTACATCGAACCCAGGTTATGAAGGAGCGCATTGAATTGGAAAACTACATCAATGATATTTCCATGTCAGCGGCTGAACTAGTCCCACGTGGCATGACATCAACCCTTCAAAATTACCCCCAAGATCTACAGAACGATGGGTTGTGATCGGGTGCCTCATCAATAATTTTAAATTTTTTAGATGAAGATGCAGTTGGATGGTAGCTACTAGCCAGCAAGTGGAGGGCCCACATCGATTATATATATATGAATTTGGAGGAATAGAAAAGGAATAATCCATTGGGGTCCAGTAAATAATATACCATCACATGGTTACTGTGTGGTCCAATTTAATGATTTTGGGGCATGTGACACTGCTAGTAGTGCAATTTGTCAATTCCATGTGAAAACATGTATCATTCTTGCAAAAAACAGACGCTGTCACGCCCATTTTTAATGGCCCGCTCTCTGATATTTGCCTGCTTAACCTAACACCAAATTTTTTATTCAATTTTCCTTCCATTTTTTATGCACCATTCCATGGTCTAGGCCCCCAATTTATCTTTCACAAATAAAATAATAATAAAAATAAAAATCAGATATATCAACGAAAATAGAGCCAATACTTAATCAACTTTTGGACATGTTCTAATGGTCCCACCCACATTTGTTGAAAAAACAGAACCAAATGCCGTCTTATAATTTATACTTAAAATTGAATTGACTTTTGTTACAATGAGTTGTCTCAATGTTTATCTCTATATTTCTGTATTTTAAATCATTTTCGATCATAATTAATAGTAATAACTTACTTTTATTCTTTGCTTTTTGACATTTGGGTTTAAGATAAGCTATTGAATTTTCAAACCAAATGACAATGCATACAAATCTTTAGGTTGTGTGTCTGTAAGAACATCCTTTAAAAAATTTTCCTTGATGTAAATAAAAAGAATCCAATTCTAGCCTTGTTGTCTAATAACATATAATATGATGCAATTTTGATTTGGAAGAAAATCACGCAAAAAAAAAAAAAAAAAGTCAGCACACCCTTTTTCAACATATATTATAATATATATAGTTTACGTGGAAACTGCCCATCGTGGGCGTTCCGTTACCAAAACTGTGATATAATTATTTAAACACACAGTCAAATTGATGTGACAATTAAAAAGAAAAAAAGATTATATAATAACTCAATAGATGAGTTAAAATTTCCTTTTTAAAAAAATAAAATAAATATTCAACTTGTTAATGGAATATGTTCTAAGGACATGAAATTTCATTTTAAGTATCAAATAATTTTTATGCCATATAGACTTGAAGTACTCTAAATCATTATATCTAGATAAATACTCTAATATACTAATTATTTATGTAAAATGGATAATAATATAAGAATAATTGATTAATTTACAGATTCAGTAAAATATAAATATGAAAATTAATAAATTATATAAATTTATATTTTTATCTTGTTGATAAGATAGATCTATTATGTTGGATAATGTAATATGTAACTTTGCGTTAGCATGTGATAATTGATTGCATTGGCGGACACGCGTAATATTTACTTTATAATACTTTTACTCCGTGGGAGTTTAAAATCTACTCAAAAGATATTGGTCCTTACGTGTCAAGATATATGATTGATGGAACATTATTACAATTAGACTAGAATTCAAAGACATGAACTATAGTATGGGATTGTCACCTATTCTTTTAGTCAAGTACTACAATCAAATTTTTCATGTGCCAATGTTGTATCCGATGCTAACCTGTTTCTTTTTAATCACCAAGTTAAAAAAGAAAAAAAAAAAAAAGGTGACATATGATATAACCTGCGAGATGTGATAATTTATTAAAAAAATTTATATATATATAAGAGAGACACATTCACTTAGAAACTTCTATATATATATATATTTAGGAAGCAGATTTTATATTTTATTAATTAGAAAAAGAATAGGGGTATTTATGTAAAATCAGATACAAAATATCTAAAGTTTTATATATAAAGAACATAGGTCTTATTTGGTACATCGTATTGTACAGAATTATATATTATATAGTCATAGTAGTGTTTGGTGTAACACTTTATACTGGGTTAGAATTATCTAAAATTTTTTTAATATGATATTTATCGTATTATTCTGACCTCTTTAAATATGCAGGTCAGAATAATACGATGTTATTTTAATATTTATTTTGAATGTTATATATTAAATTTTACTATAACAATTTAAATTATTAATATAAATGATTATTAAAATTTAAATATCTTTTATTTATAAATATTATGTAATTTTTTAAAATAAAATATTAATATTAAAATTAAGGTTTTTTGATCTAATATAATATAAATTTTAAATGATATTATAATACTATATATGTTAAATAATAAAAGAAATAATCTAGTATGATGTGCATTAAAATAGTATAACTATTTAAATTTTTAGTTCGGAACTGCACCAAATATAATATAATACTAATTTATTCTGTTCAATTCAATTCAGACTATTTCAGTCTGGATATTAATTAATAATATATTATAATCCTACGCACCAAACGTGACCATAGTATATAAAAAAGTGAGATAATGTCGAATTTTAATATCGGTATATTTTTTATATTTCAGAATGACTATTATTTTAATTTTAAAAAAATAATATTATGATTGAGCCATTATTTTCAAAGCATTTAAATTTAAAGTCAATATATATTTAATTTGAATTATTATTATTTTAATATAATTTATTAAAATAATATATTATAATTTAATATTAATATTTTAAATTTGCGTTTGAAATTGGTATATCAGCGTAAAAAATTAAATTAAAAAACGACGTAAGCTCTGAACGCCACGCGTTTCAATCGTGAGACCACGACACAAGGGGTGGGGACAGCATGATTTCAAATCCTCCTCAACCGACACAGACCTCTCGGTCACATTCTAACAGAGCCACGTCGGCTGGCCGTTGGCTATTCAACAACAATCGCAGCACTAGTGATAATGACGTGCGATATTTTTATCTGTTTATATATATAAATATACGGATATATAGATATATGAGTTATATGCAATCTCCTAAACTTTATTCCACCACCCTCATACGTGGCGCCATAAGGGAGCAGCTTTTGGTCCACCGGGATCCAACCACTCTCGAGGCTCGTGGTCGGTTTTGTACGGATCCCCAATAATCAAATCAGACGGTCACACGCCATTGGGGGGCGTGAACTGTGATTGTGTTCGTTCCCAAGGCCACGATTTAATGACGTGGCGCTGTGCATGCATCGAAGCCGCAGGAGACCGTGTGGCATGTGGACTCTCGAAGTTCGTGAAAGCCGCTTTTCTATTGTCGGCGCCGCTTCGTTGAGCGGCTTCGTAGATTCGGCTACTGCTAGGGGGCAGGGGGGAGATCTGTGTCGTAGGCGCTTATAGATGCGGTTCGAGGCCGTTACAGCTACACACGTGTTGAGGGAGCGAGGGTGGGTCCCACCTTAAAAGGATAGGGTTTTAAGGTCGGGACTTACGTCAGCTACATGCATTAATTTTTTATTTTATTATTATTTTTACTGTGCGACCTCTGAATTCTGAAAGATCTGGAAGGGTCGGAAAACAGATGCAAAATCCGGGTGGGACCCAAGAGTAGAGCACGACACGTGTAGAAGCCAAAATAGGAAATAGCCTAGTCAATGAAGATATTTCTGGTTTGTACTTAGCTTGCAACCAGCTGTCCTTTCCAAACTTAGTTGGGAAGAAAAATATGAACTTCTTTCTTCTATAATTTTTCTGGTTTTTGTTTATGTTTTCTGTGGATTAGGATTATTTTTTTATTTTAAATTTCAATCATCTATTTAATATACTATATATATATATATGTCATTTTACTTTTTTAAAAATTTTTATTTTACTATATCATTATTTAGTTAATTAAATATTTATTTTAATTAATCCACATAAGTTAATATAACAGGATAAGAAATACCTAAAATGAAAAACATTATTAATAAAGGACAGGATTTTTTTTACAGCATTATTTGTTATTTAATAAAATTAATTAATTGATTAGTGAAATAAGATGGTGAAAAACTTAGATAAAATTAAAGTTTTCTTTTATTTTTTAAAAACAAAACTAGGGTTAAAACCAACGGAAAAAAATTGTTTTTCATTTAATTTTATTTTTTATTTTGGTTGTCTAGAGTAAAAGAAATGCTTAATTACACATAAGAAAAAATAAATAATTTGACATAGGTAAAAAAAAAGTTGAGAGAGTGCTTTTATTTTTATTATTTTAATTGATATGGATTGATCAAAATAAATATTTAATTAGTTAAACGATGTGATAAAATAAAAATTAAATAAAAAATATAGAGTGAGATATTATATTCATAGCCATTGAATATTAAATGAAGATATAAAAGAGAACCCAAAATAAAGAGAGGACCCTCATCGTAGAGAAATTTTTTTACTTTGCCTGATAAATTGAAAAAAAAAGAAAAGAAAAGAAAAAAAAAATCTCTAATGCATTTTTAGACACAATAGCAGTATATTTGTTTGATTATATCATGTTACAGGGTAAATATTTATTTGTGTTTTGGCTAATGGTGGGGATAAAAATAAATTTTCATACTTTATCAAAATTTATTTTTTATCTGACTTTATATTATATGTGATAATGTATTATGGGCTTTTATGTAAGTTCATCTACTCATTATATTAATTTTTAGATAAAATTAAGAAATTATTCTCTTAATCCTTAACATTACTTGGTAGCTAATATATAAATTCGGTGAAATTGTATTGGTTAATAATAATAAGTACAAAAAGATGTAATGTTTTAAAAAATAAAATTTGTATGGCTACAAGTTATATACAAAATTAGACAAAAAATAAAATAAAATTGTAAGGACCAAGTTTGTACTCATAATTAAAGTTCAGATCCAAAATGTTAATATATATATATATTAAGGATCAAAATACAACTATATAACAAGAGCTTATGGAACAATGAAACTAATATGCCTATAACTTTTTATTTTATTTTATTTTTTGTTGAATAAAAAAAATCTTAATATAGATTTCATCAGTTTATAATTTTGTTAATGGGTAGAGTTTTCTTATTGCTCCAACCTTATAACTCTGTAGGAGTTTAGAACAGTTGATTCAGCTCTTTAATAGATCCTCTTTCACTTAGTGCTTTAAATAAGACTGAGTACACATAAGATAACAACGGAAGTTACTAAGACTCAAATAATAATTTTTATAAATGAGTGTGATGGAAATGTCAGCTTCATTTCCGCTATGCCATATCTCCAAGTGCACCTATAAATTTTGTTATACATTACAGCAATGGCAACCTTATTATAAGATATTTTGCATTTTTTTTTTCAAATTTGTCATCTATGGTATTACTGGAAGAGCAAAGTAAGCCCCAAAATTTTTATAATTGACAGATAAGAAGAAATGAATGCCATTATTTATTTGCTGGAATTAGAATGACATTTATTGGAATGAAAGTAGTAAGGAAATTTTAATTTCAGTCCTTTCAGGAATCAACCACCATTTATAAAAGGGAGGGAACAGTTGAGCTCAAATTTGTAATCATTGACTAATTTTGTTATTATTATTATTTAATTTATTTTCAATGGTGTTATCTTAAATAATGAAGGTTAATTAAATTTAATCCTTTATTAGAAAAATGGAAAAGAAAGAAAAAAAAAAGAAAAAGGATAAAAGACAGCAAATGCAAGAGAGAGAGAGAGTGTCCCGAGGACCATTCCACCAGTGAGCAGTCCCGATCCAACCCCCCCTACCCCCCAAAAAAACAAAACAAAAAAAAAAACTTCAAAGCGAGCCGAGCGAGCGAAAGTAAAAGAGCGGCAAAAAGAGAACCAACCAAACCAAACCACAAGAATTCGCCTAAGTCGGTGGGTCCCACACAACGGATTTCAAACCCCGGATTTAAATATAGTTAATTTGACAGCAAAAGAAAAGTAAAAAAAAGAAATAAATAAATAAAAGGAAAAATATCCTCCCACAGGAATATTAGAGGAGACAGGAAAAAGTGGGTACCAAACAAAACGAAAAAGTAAAAAAAAAAAAAAGAAAAGAAAGAAAGAAAATTTCAAAATCAAATTTATTATTTTAATTTAAATAAAAAAAAAAGTACGAGACGTCCGTGATGGGCCTTTTAAGCCCATCCCGCAATACACGCCCCTGTCTCTATCTCTGTTAATTTTCTTATATATAACCCTCCGTATTTATATTTTCCTCACCCAAACACCTCACTCTCTCTCTCGTTTATCACTCTTACTCTCTCTCCCTGGAAAAATTCTAGTACAGGCTCCCTCTTTTTCTTTTTTGTTTTCTTGGTCTCTCGTCATCCACCGCTCCGTGCTTTTCTTTTTTTCCCATCTCCCAAACAACCCTCATTTCTCTCTCTTAAAATTTTCTCTTTCTTCTGAATTCTTTATTTATTTATTTATTTATTTCTTTTGTTCTATAAAAAAGCTTTAGATAATCTCACCATCTTGTCCGCTATTTATAAATCCCATCGTTCCCTCCCAGCCCCCACAACCCAACACATCACTCTTTGTACCTTCCCACCACTTTCTCTCTCACTTTCCCTCATTTTCTCTCTTTCTTTCCAAACACAGATTGTGTAACTGGGAATTCTGCTTGTTCCCCTTTCGCAACTCAAGGCGGAATTTGGTTGTTATCACCCAGCACCCATTGCCATCTACAATGGAGAATTCTGAAAACAAGAAGCGAGCCAGGGACGACCCAGAGGGCTCGGACACCGACTCGCCCAAGTCGAAGCTGACACGAGTCGACTCCGATAGCTCGACTGACGACGCGTCTGAGTCGCGCCTAACCCGAGTTGACTCGGATGACTCGGTTTCCAACTCGCTCGGGCCGAGTCATGTGAGGTTTGACTCGGGCGAGTCGGGACTGGACTCGCCGGAGGCCAGACTAATCCAGGACGATTTCCTGAACATTCTCGATGAAACGGACAACGTTGCTGACACCGACCGTGACCCAGCAATCCAAGGTCTTGACTCGGTTATAAGAAGCTTCGAGGAAGAGATGCATGTGCCGGCTCCCGCACCGGCGGTTATGGGAATGATGTCGGATTCCGGCGAGTCACAGCCGGAACTCGGTTATCTTCTCGAAGCCTCAGACGACGAGCTGGGCTTGCCGCCGACTACTGCCACCGGCGACGACGTAAAGATTGAAGCCATCGATTTTGAGAAGACCTGCTCCGAAGCAGTCGGAATGGATGGAATGTTGGGGTTTGAAGACGAAGTTCCGAGCTATGATCCGTACGTGTTCGGAGTCGGAGCCGGGTCGAACTGCAACGATAATAACGGCATTGACGAGTACGTGGCGTTGGGTGGGCTGTTCGATTATTATGATGAAAGCTGTGAGAACGGCTCCGTTTCGGAGGTGGCTTGGCGGTCCGAGTCGCTTCCCGCTTTGTAGAAACGTTTCGGCGTGCCCGGGTTTTTGTAGGGTACCCGGGACGTTTCGTTTCATGCGAAACCTTTGTTTATATTAGGTCTGTATAAATTTGAAGGAAGCAAATACAAGGTTAAAAAAAAAAAAAAATAGAGAAGAAATTGATCAAATTTGAATTTGAAGGAAAATTATTGGTTTTTTCTTTTCTCTTCTCTCTCCCGTCGAATTAAACGTCACTCATGCCGCCGGCAAATGCTCAGGGCCGGCAAAAAAGGCAGTAATTTTAAAAAAATATAAATTATGATTTCATTACTTTTATTTGTACACCATTCTAGCAATGATCTTTAATCAATATTTATGTGCATAATTTTACTCTATTTTAATTTTGTAATAATTGTGTTAAAACCATTATAACATTAAACAAAACTATATTAACATTCACTCGTATCAATTTTTTTTAAAATATTTTTATAAAAGTATATTGTTTTATTTTATTTTTCGCTGTGCAATAATTATTCTAAATTGTATTAGAGGGGAACAAAAGTGTACGAAGTGCCACATCGTGTTTAAACATCTTCCAAACATTGCTTAATTAGCCTTTATAGATAAGTTAAAAAGACCACAAAAATTTACTTTTAATTAGAATTTTTAGGTGGGTGGTGTTGCATAATGGTATTTATGCTGTGTAACATAATGGTGTATTAAAGCATAGCTTGATCAGAATTGTGTAGGCACATGGCCTTTTATTTATCTAACATATGGTTATCCATGTTTATTTTAAAATTTTATAATAAATATATATTTTTAAAAATGTGTAAGTAATTAAAATTCTCATTTTTTTTTTCTAGGTTATAGTATTTGAAATTATTTTTTGGAGGTGAAGTTTGTTTGGGATTTGTTTTAGCATATAATTATAGTTGAGATTTGTAATTAAAATGCTTCCACTGATTAACAACTAATATTCGTGCTATAATAATTTGATAGAAAAAAATCAATTAATTTTCCTCCCTTAAATAAATAATCAATTAATTTAATGACTTTTCTTCTTGCATTTTTTTGTTAGCAAAAAAAGAAAGAAAAAATTATAGGGTCTAAATAAAAAAAGAAAAAGAAAAAGAGTGCACGAGTAAAATCGTAATTAAAAGAGAAAAAATTCACCAAAAATTACAATTTTATTTCTCACTCTCGTGATACTAAAAAGGGAAAACAAATATTATGATAATAAAAGAAAAATGTGGAAGGGCCCGAACCGTTCCATTATTGGGCCAAATCGGATGGGCTCGAACAGTAATTCGGGTCGGGTCATGGATCGGGAACATACAAATATCATCTTCTTATCCACACGGTGTCCCCTCCTCTCTCTCTCTCTCTCTTTCTCCCGCTACTCAGAAGTGCAACGGCTTGCTGTCCGCTCATGGCTCTAACCATAGCCAACGGAGGTGGAGGAGGCAACGGTGGTGCTGCGATTCTCTACAGGAGCTCCACTAGACACCCCTACACCCTCCTCCCCGTTCCCCGCAATGTACTCTTCCCTCTCTCTCCCAGAACCCTCCACGTAGTCTCTGCCAAGAAGTTCTCGTCCAGAAGCGGTAGGTTCGACAGCAAGAACAGGAGGAGCTCCACCACGACCCGAGACCAAGATCAGGACCCGAAAGGTGGGAAACGAACGGGTGAGATCGAACGGGGTCGTAATGAGAGTGGTGGTGTAGAGAATGTTGCTGGTCCGGTTGTTGATGATGGGTATTTCTTGCCTGAGCTTCCCGGCGACAAACCGGACTTCTGGGAAGGTCCGCAATGGGACGGACTTGGGTTCTTCGTGGAGTACTTGTGGGCTTTCGGCATAGTTTTTGCGGTAATTTTTGTTGGCTTTTTTTTTTTTTTTGCATTGGTTTATGTTGATTGTGTTGTTTTACTTTTTAATTGCTTAAGCTTGTTGAATTTAATGAAGCTTTTTTTAATCAAATCATAATCTTGATGGAGGGAACATAAAATGCGAAGAAAATGAAAACCTATGCAACATGTTAGTAAGAAGTAGGTTCATTTAAATAGCAGCTTGTTCATAACATAATGATATGTATTAGGATCATGGAAAATTGCTTTCATTTCTTGATGATTAGAATGTGATTTCAGGCTATTGATAGAACTCTGTTCAGTTGTTTCTGAGACCCTCAAAGTGTGATTTCAAAGTAAACTTGTATTTATGCTTTTAAATGGAGTTCTGTTTTTTCTTTTGTTTTGCTAAGCTAGATGGAGTGCTGTTTAAATTCATCTAATAAACCACCTTAAACGAAGAAAGCTTGGACTTTATCTTCAGTTGATTCAGTTTAAATGCATTGCATTGTTTTAAAGTTAGTCATCCAACCTGCAAGTTTTTAGATATGTAATTAAAAGCTTCTTGGGAGTTAAGTCTTTTAGGCGTATTAACGAAGTCAGGAAGTTAAATTATCATCATAGTACTATTTGCTAGTATCTAAACTCAATACTAAAATGGTGGCCAGCCCTTTGTGTACCTTTCCAGAGAATCCTATTCTTACCCTGTGTGGCACTTCAAAGTAGATGTCCAGTTGGATTTCCCAAGATTAGTTCCTTATATCATTTCCAGCTGGTGAACCCAGAATCTTAAATTTTAAACATTCAGTAGATAATGGTGGTTAAAATGCTCTGAGTCCTACAACCTGACGCTCCGGTAACTGTCCCTAAATATGGTGAAGGAATACCATTCTGAGATCCTAGTTTGGCTAAGAAACTTTTTAATACTGTTGACTTCGCATGCCTTCAAAGCCTCCCTCTTTAGGTATTCATAGGTCACTCTCAGTTTACTTTCAACCTAAAATCAAGCATTAAAAATATACCAGGCATGATAAAGAATCCTTAAGTTGGAGGCTGTTAGAACCTCACCTCATATTTGTTGCAGTGTGTTGCTTTTAGAATTTGCTGCTTGGTATGTGATATGATATGACAGCAATCTTGGTTTTGGGGAATGTTATTCCTCTTGGAAGGTAGTACGTAACAAAATGACTGAAAGAAATGGTAAGAAATTAGAAAAGAAAAATTACTTCATGGCTGGACTTAATTCTGATGTAACCAGGGCCACAAGCCTCCCAGACTTATTCCTCTATATCAAGAAGCTAAATCAACATTGCTGTTGAGAAGCATGGTTATGGATAAAGAGATCTGGCATGTTTTACGGAATAATTAGCCATCTAGAATCTTGATTCTCTGGTTCTTAGTGAAAAGGTCTGAGACACTATTAAATCTTTTCTTATTATTGTTATCTAATGTAAATTAGAATATGATTTAGTTCAACTGAGGAAAAAGTTATAGACCCAAGGAATTGAATGTGTAAAGAAAAACAGGTCAAAAAGAAAGAAAAAATAAAACATAAAAAGGAGAAATAAAACTGTTATAGGAAAAGTTGTTCAATGTTGGACTAGTGATTTAGATGCTAACACCGAGAAAAGCTCATGTTTCTGCTGGCTATTCGAAGCCCTGTGAAGACATTGTATGTAGTTTCCTTAAATTAAAGGTTAAACAAGAAGGGGTGACCATCTGCTAAATATAAGATGCTGAATCATCCCAACATGACTTTGTGCAAAACTAGGAAGCCTCACTTTGTTTGGAACAAGTCTAGGACAGCACTCAAATTTTCTTGCTTATTTATGTTTTTTTAAGTTCTGTTCCCACAATTTGTCACTCTAGATGCTGAATTCTCAATAAATTTAAGGCTAATGTTTGACCTCCTTTTGCCCTTAACAGCTAATTGCTTGTGGGATTGCTGTTGCTACTTACAATGAAGGGGCAACTGATTTTAAGGATACTCCTATATACAAGGAGTCAGTTCAATCCCAAGACCTTTTAGAAGAACCTGGCGCATCCAACCCGGATGTCTTTGAATCAAACCCGACAGAGGTTGCTCCTAGTTTGGAATAGTTTCTGTAAAAAAGAATGAACGAGCATTACGTCTGGTATATGATATAATTTCAGCCTAGGCAAAGAAACAATCTAAGGAATGTATTGTCACCACAATTTGTAAGATGATGTTTCTATTTATATAAGCTTTTAGCTTCTTTTGCTTAGCTTTACAATCTTTTGAGATGTCGATACAGGAGTTAATGTTATTACTATGCATGTTGTTCTGAGAACAAATTGTAAAAAATTTAGATAAATTTTATATTTTGCTGTGCCACATAGTTTTATGGTACCCTTTACACTTACACTTTCCAATGCGAAAGATTTTCAGTAGCCATGCAAATTTCAGATAAACGTCAATCTGTACGTTGTAGAAGTTGTATATATATGAGATTTTTATTTATTTTAAAGATGGTTAGGACAGTGTTTCATATCCAGAGCGCTGAAATAAGTAAATGCTTCTGAATTTCTGCTTTTTTTGGTCCAAATGTTTATAACTCATGAGATATTAGAAACCCCAATAGTATTCAAATAATAGCAGAGTAATATTGTTAAAATCATATTAGTAAATTACGTCAACAGACTTATAGTTCATAATAGACCTTAATAGTACATAAAAATAACTAAGTACACTATTATACCAACCATTCATGATTATACTATGCTGTAATCAGATTGAAAAGAGAACATCTCTCAGCAGACAAGCTACCACCATAGCCATCATCACCACTGTAAGGTCACCACCAGTCCTCAATGACATGCTTGCACTGTTGCCAAGTCCCATTCCCATAATGATTGGTCTTGGTGCAGCTTGCAATGTCGGAGAAGCTGAAATCCCAAAAGAGAGAGAGAGAAAAGAAAGAAAGAAAGGGGTCAAAACAGTGAGTTTGAACAATCAGATTTGTACGGACCAGGACCTGTCTAATTTGTGAGGTTCCTAATGCATGCCTATTAGTGCCAACTTTGTCCAGAGAAATTTTCTTACAAATTTAAAGGCATATATGGAAGAGTTAGATATGTAATTGCGTACCACTTCCGACTGTAGAGTTGGAACCAGTAGTAGCGCTGGAGTTGGAACCAGCAGTAGTAGAGTTGGTGTTCGAACCAAGGGAAACTTCAGATCCAGGTGAAGTTGGAGGCACAGGAACTCCTTCAGGAAAACCATGAAAGTCACAACTCATAGGCTTAAACCATGCAACATTTACGTATTATATATATATATATATATATATATATATATATATGTATGTATATAATATGGCCCATCTAGTATTTAATCTATAGGTTTTGTATATTAACTCAGTACGCGTATGGTTTAACCTGAACAAGTAGAGCTGTCAGCTTGGAGGTTGCAAAGGCTAGGCAGCTGAAGGGCAAGTGTGGTGTTGATAGGGAAAGAGCTCAAGGTAGTGTCATTGAGCAAAAGGCAAAGACAATGGGGCTGCTGGTTGTAGAGTTGCCGGAGGCTGTTGCAGCAGGGCACAGTTGGGGACTGGGCGGTCCCTTGAATAAATGGTGCACATGAGGTCAGTGGAAGCAGCTGAGGAGCACATTGGACCATGGTGGGGGTTGAGGAGATGGGGTCTTGTGAAAGGACAAAGACAAAGAGCAGTGCTAGAATGAAGCAAAGAAGAAGAGCAGTAGGAGGATGAAGAAAAGCCATTGCTAGCTGTTGTTGGTGACTTGGTGCTGGTGTAGGGAAAATTAGGGTTGGGGATGGGTGTAAAAATAGTTGGAGTAGGCATGTTTGGAGTGTGAGTTTTTACATGCATGGTGTGTGTTATTCTACATGCACATTTTGCTTCTCTGTCTCACTTTCTCGCACACATACAGGTACATATTACATGGTTTGTAATATTATTAAGCTCAAACAATGAAAAATTAGGAGCCAAGCTTATTCTGAAAATTCATTTGGCTTTTATGCTCCCAGATATTCGTTTTACTAGAAAAAATTCACAATCTTATCATTAATTTATAATGACTCACATAAATGTATAATGTATATTTTCATTTATTTTACTTTCTGTAATATTCGATTCGAACACATAACACATGCTCTGCTCACGTCCAAATTGGTGCCTGTGTAAAAAAGCCAAAATTTATGAATTTGTCAATGAAAATTCAGATTAATATAGAAATTAATTTGCATATGAATTTGTGTTTGCAAAACTAGTTGAAAGTTTTTAAAACCAAATTATAATAGCCAATTAGTTGTACCTTTATGATCTTCATTGAGTCAACGAAAGAAAGATTCTGAGTTGCAACTTCTTTAGTTTGGACTATACAAATACAAGGAACCTAATAATTATCACCTACACTCTTTTAGCAGTCGAAAAAAATAAAGTCCTTTAGAAAAAGAAAAGGTAAACGAAAAGTGATGCTTTCCTGTTTAGAGAAAAAGGAAAGCGATGCTCTCCATGGATTCCTTCGTTAGTGCATGCAAGTGAGATATACAAAAACAATGCAAACAAGTCAAGAACAGTGAAGCAAAACCACACCACCACACAATGCTTTTACCCTCCGGCCCCTACTTATATCTGTGTATATATATGTATGTATGATCTTTGCATGCAGGTGCAGAGAATCAGATTCCATTATACCAGCACAATATTAATATTCCCCAATATCAAATGCACAAGTTCTTTTATATATATATATATATATATATATATATATATATATATATATTCCATTTTCGCTTTCAAATAGTCATCATCCCCTTCTTCTATCTGACCATTTTTTGAGTTAAACTGAAACATCTAGCTCTTTCTCTCTCTCTCAACAATCATGATCAAAGACAAGGCAAGCTTCAATTTTGCACCGACCCTTTTCTTTTTGTCATAGTTAGTTTGCATCGTATTTGTATTATATATGCGTAAACAAAAATATCCATGGATCACAAGCAGTTTTTCTTAATGGTCATGAGGATCAAAATCGACTGCAATGGTTGTTACAGAAAAGTAAGAGGAGCCCTTCATGACATGCGAGGTGACCATCATAATTTCCATCACACAATAAATATATATATTTAATACTTGTTAATTACTTACTGTGTGATATTTAAATTATATTTTTTTGATAAACAAACTATATATATATTTTTATGGTTTATATATGCAGAGTTGGAGACCCATTTGATAGAGAAGAAGCAGAGCAGGGTTAGTGTGTGTGGGAGATTCATTCCACAAGACGTAGCAATAAAAATAAGGAAGAAGACGAATCGCAGGGTTGAGATATTGGAGATACAGGAGCTGAGCACCACCAGTGCCAATGAATTAGAAGATCAAACCGGCCATGATCATCATCAACATTATCAACATCATCAAGATCATCAGCAGCAGAATATTACTGTTCAACCCTCTAATAATAATGTTGCTTCTAATTGGAATCTCTTATCCAGCAGCAGCCGCTACCAGTACCTCAATAATCATATTGAAACTTGTACGTAATTATTTTTATTATCATAAAAAGTAGATATATGATTTCATGTGTTTATCTACACTGATTGAACTAAAGCTTGTTAATTTGCTATTTTTATTGATTAGTTTTTATTTGGGTGATCAATTATTTTTCAGTTTTCGAAGCCCAGATCTATATCTCATACATATTTCCTTAGTTGCTCACCACAAAGAAAGCTAATAATACACTACTTCTCTATTATCCACTATGAAAGAACAACAATAAAAAAATGAAAAAAAAAAAGGGCTTCGCTTTAGTTTCATTGGACCACGTGTCAAGCGCTAAGCTGTCTTAGATATGCGGGTCAATCTAATTAATATTCTTTCCATTTATAGCACATCCTCCGCGAACAAATCTTTCGGTCCTCCTGATTAACGACGTCGTAGAGACTCTGTGTCCCCGCCCGAAATGGGAAAGAAGATGATCCAGAGCCTCTGCCATGCCTGATCCAAATTTGTGGTTTCTCTTTTTCGTCGTTCAAAAATCTCTTTCGGACCCACCTAGAAAAAAATAGTTTTGCTCAGACTCTCTGTTGGGTTAAATCGCCTGAAACAATTTTCATATACGAATCTCTGCTTGATTTGTCTTTCTAATTTTTTGAGTCTCTGTTTGTGGGAGCTCTATGGCGGCCAAATACGGTTCGTTCAGGTACAATTTTGCAGAGAAACGGGAGAGACTGCTCTCCATCAACAAGGATTATTCGGAGCTGAGTTTTGTACCCATTGAAGGAGAGGACGTAGAGCCCAAGAGGTCTGCTCGTTGTTGCTCTTTCCGATCGATTTCAGATTGTATTGTCAGTTTATGCAGGACCGTACAAGGTGTTGCACACAACGCGTGGCAGATGGGTCATTCAGACCCAAGGAAGATCATTTTCTCGGCGAAGATGGCTCTGGCTCTTGCCCTCATTTCGTTGCTGATTTTTCTGAAAGAGCCCATGAAGGATTTGAGTCGGTACTCTGTCTGGGCTATTCTCACTGTGGTGGTCGTCTTTGAGTTCAGTATTGGTACTGTGATCTTCGACTTTGTTCTTTGCTTGGCTTTGTTTTCTGATTCTGTCTCTAGTGGGCCATTCGATTTTGGTTGTTTTCTGATTCTGTGCAGTGGGCCATTCGACTTTGGTTATGCAATTGAATTGGGAGCCAACTTTTTAACAGGAAGACTCTTTTCTGTATTAATAAAGGAGTGTTCACGAGAAATTCTTGTTTAATAAAAGGATTTTTTGTTTTTATTTTTTACTTAATTCGAATTGACTTGAACTAATGTACTTGTTATCCTTAAGTTTTGTGCTTTTCGCTTTTTCTACAGGAGCAACTCTTAGTAAGGGTCTTAATCGTGGGTTGGGGACACTTTCTGCCGGAGGGCTTGCTTTGGGTATGGCAGAGTTATCAGAGTTGGCTGGAAAGTGGGAAGAAGCTTTCATTATTATTAGCATCTTTATCATAGGTAAGGATTTGCAATCTGGTTGTATGTTACTCGAAAGGTCTTTGTTTTGTTGTTTTCCTTTTCAAATGTATTAGGACTGAAAGCTTGTCTTTTTGGACCTTTCTGTGGTTGGCAGGATTTGTTGCAACTTATGCAAAACTATACCCAACGATGAAGCCTTATGAATATGGGTTTCGGGTGTTCCTCTTGACGTATTGTTTCATTATGGTATCTGGGTATAGGACGAGAGAATTCATCCATACAGCTGTGACACGGTTTTTGCTCATTGCTCTTGGTGCTGGAGTTGGTTTGGGAGTAAATGTATTGATTTTTCCAATCTGGGCTGGAGAGGATTTACACAATTTGGTAGCAAAAAATTTCATGGGTGTTGCTACGTCTTTGGAAGGTGATTTACACCATGTTTCAACTTCATCTTTCTCATTTTGAAATTTGTTGAATCACTATGTTTTTCAGTTTTGAAACACTCCTTTGTTAACCTTGTATTTCTTTGTTGACTGATTTCTTACTGTTTTTTGTTTAGGCTGTGTTAACAATTACCTTAACTGTGTTGGGTATGAGAGGATCCCTTCAAAAATTCTTACCTACCAAGCTTCTGATGACCCACTCTACACTGGCTACAGATCAGCTGTAGAGTCTACAAGCCAAGAGGATTCTCTGGTATGTTTAATGGCAATTGTCGTGCATCCACTATGTATTGCAATAATAGAAATATATATTTTTTAAACTATTTTTTGTGGTCTGAAGATGGGGTTTGCTATCTGGGAGCCACCTCATGGTCGTTACAAAATGCTCAGATATCCATGGAAGAACTATGTAAAAGTAAGCGGCGCACTTAGGCATTGTGCTTTTATGGTCATGGCATTGCACGGATGCATACTTTCAGAAATACAGGTACTTCTACTATTTCGTCTCTAACCTCATACTGTGGCTGTTGCTAAAATAGAAATTCATGCTTTTAGGTATGGTTTTGTTGGTTCGACAACAATGATGTTTGAGCCCTTCAAAAAATCCTTTTAATTTAAGCTTTAGCAGAAGGTCCTTCTGAAGTCACTTCAAATGAATTGTTCGCTCTTCAATTTGTATTATTTGTATCCATTCTCGGATTTCTAGAAGCTAACTTAGAGTAATATAATAAGATAACACTCAAGGGATCTGTGAGAAATTTACATTGTCAAATAACATTGGCTTCATTGTCATGTGCTAGTTTAATCAGGACTTGGAAATATTTCTCTGCAAATTTTTTACCTTCTTCCATGACACTGTCTGTTGAATCTTTATTTTGGAAGAGAGCTATATTCTTTCTTGCAAAATATGAAAATTGCATTACCAATTGTGGGTCTTGCGAAACTAAGCTCTGGCAAATGAAGATCTAGATGTGGTCTTAAGTTTTAAGCTTCAGCATTTTGCATGAGGTGGCTGCTCTCAAGGATGAAACTATAATCCTCTTGTTATATCTTCTAAATTATAAGAAGACAGCACAGTAAGGGCTGGATAACATTATGGTTTACTGTAAAACATCTAAAAAATATTGTTCTGCTGCCATGCCATCTGTAGTTAAGTTTCTTTGCAGTGCTTGTTTCATAACATAGAATGATTAACTTCTCACATATTGAATGTGATTGGTCTTTTCTGTTTAACAAGCATTAATGAACGTTTTTCTCTTGTTTGATATACATGCACCTACAAAAAACATCAGTAGTCCTACCTTGAACTGTCTTTATCTTTTTACTGGAAAGCGATGATTTATATGAGCCAATATCATTTTCTTGTACATCTAGGCCCCGGCTGAACGAAGACAGGTTTTCCGAAGTGAGCTTCAGAGGGTTGGATGTGAAGGGGCCAGAGTTTTACGTGAACTTGGTAAAAAAGTGAAGAAGATGGAGAAAATAGGTCCGGGAGATATACTCTTTGAAGTGCATGAGGCTGCAGAGGAGTTGCAGAAGAAAATTGATCAGAAGTCCTACCTTCTTGTCAGTTCAGAAAGCTGGGAAATTGGAAACCGGCCAATGGAACTGAGTGATCCCCAAGACTTCTTGAACTTGGATGATGAAGAAAACAATAAATACCATGAATACAAGTCCCTCAGCGAAGCTGTACTCGATCTCAGATCCATTCCGGTGCCACAAAGTTGGGATAATGGTAAGATCACCACAGGCATGGCCACCACCCCAGATGGAGCGAGCTACACATCCGGTGGCATGAACTCCATTCCACCTCCCAGTGTTACATCGGGAAATTTGTTCAAGAAGCAGGTATCATGGTCTTCAGGTCTTAAGTTTACCGAAGATGCAGTCGTTAAAGAAGAAGAAGAAGAATCAAAAACTTTCGAGAATGCCAGCCAATTGTCATTAGCAACCTTTACTTCCCTTTTGATTGAATTTGTTGCAAGGCTTCAAAACCTTGTTGTCTCATTTGAAGAGTTGAGTGGGAAAGCAAAGTTTAAGGAACCCGTTGAGTCAATATTAGAAGTGGAACCAGATGGGTTTTGGATCAGATTGCTGAACTGTTTGAAGTCCTATAAATTTGAGAAATAATAACCGTACAAAGAAACAGAGGTAACCATAGCAAAAGAGCATGATGGGTTTGGTTTTTGGGCAAAGCTCACATAATCTCACTGATTTCTACAATTTGGCAAAACCAGATAAGCAATTTTTTGCTTATGTTTTCTTGGTTTATTATAAATATGGTATGTGTAGGTGCCTTTGACACTTGAAGCTGCCCGTTCTGGAATTTGTAACATAATCTAGGCATGCTGTAATTCGGCTCTCTGTCTACAATCATGTATTATTTTAACATAATTGTTAGAAATGTTATTATGAATTTATTTTGAAGTTAAATCCCTCACCCCCATTATTAACAAAATAATAATAATACTAATAACGGGGGAAAAAATTTAGTTCATTAAATTAAGTAAATTATAAAAACAATTATTTCTTAACACACTTTATTAAATACATATTTTTTTTAAAAAAAAATTAGACAGCATATTAGGAAACAACATATCATCATATATATATATATATATATTAAAAAAAAAGTAATTATGAAATTTTGGTAAATTAAACAAAGTAACAAAAATAAATTAAAAAAAAAAAGATGGATATAATAATCATTCATGAAACTCACAAAAATCATATGATAAGCGTATTATTAAATATATTTTATTTATTTTCCTCACTTTCAATTTACAAATGTTTTAAACAATTTATTGAATTTTGCACTAGTCCTGTTATTATTAAATCAAATTGTAATGGATGTGCTTCAACCTTAACCAGAAAATAAAATAAAAATTTGCATGATTCGGATCAAACCGGTATAAAAGCGGGTTCGGGGGATACGGACTAAATTCGGGGCGGCTAGGATTTGAAATTTCCGGTTCTCAAAAAAGAGGGTGATTGGTCAAAAAGAAAATCCCCGACTTGAATTTCTATTAGCAGATCTCTCTCTCTCTCTCTCGCTCTCTGTGCTGCTGGTTCTCCAACCCTGAAAATCTCTCCCAATTTCCGTCACTGCCAGCCTCTAGATCGACGTCTACAAACTATTCCCAAGGTACTGCGATCTATCTCTCTCTCTTGCTCCTTCTGATTTTGTTTTTTCCACTGCGACGCTTTGGAGCTGATTCCATCTATGGGTTTCTTCACTGTTGCCATTTTTCATGTTTCTTCAAAACCCATTAATTTGTTTTAACAGTGAGCCACTGCTAAGGATCTCCTTGCAAATCTTGGAAAAAAAATAGTTTATTTCATTTTTTTATTGATATAAATATCTATAATTTTATTTCATTTCCTGCTTACATTGATGGTTTATTTGATTCCAGCTGCTACAATCTTGTAGCAAAAGATGGCTATGATCGATGAGCCTCTATACCCAATTGCGGTTTTAATTGATGAGCTCAAGAATGAAGATATTCAGCTTAGGTTGAACTCGATCCGGCGACTATCCACAATTGCTCGTGCGTTGGGAGAGGAGAGGACCAGGAAGGAATTAATTCCTTTTATTTGTGAGAATAATGATGACGATGATGAAGTGCTTCTTGCAATGGCTGAAGAGTTGGGGGTGTTTATCCCCTATGTTGGAGGTGTGGAGTATGCCAATATTCTGCTCCCTCCTTTGGAAAATCTATGCACCGTGGAGGAAACTTGTGTTAGGGACAAAGCAGTAGAGTCCTTGTGTAGAATCGGGGCTCAGATGAGGGAGCAGGACTTGGTCGAGTACTTTATTCCTTTGGTCAAGGTCAGATGATTTAATTCTTATAAAATATTTGCCTTTGGGTTTGCTTTCCAGAGCTTTAACAATATGAACTTTAAAGAAAAGTGAAATTGTAGGTGAAATTTTGTAAGGTTCATAATTTTGCGCAGTTTCAAAACTTCAAATGAATGTGGAAAGTACGAGGTTTTATGCCAATTAGACCAACATGATTATCTTACCCGAGAAAGAGCTAGTGATATGGAAGTTATTGTTCTTGTTTATCTATACCAACCAGCAAGTAGAAGATAATTGTTTAACTGTAATGATTGTAAACTTTGAACCCAGTTTAGTCTATGTACTTCTATGAATCCCATTTTACATATGATATGGTTGGAAGGACAGTATCCAATCTTTCTGAAAACTAAAATCTCCAACATGTAGAGGCTGGCTGCTGGCGAGTGGTTTACAGCTCGAGTTTCCTCATGTGGTTTGTTTCATATTGCTTATCCAAGTGCGCCAGAGACTTTGAAAACTGAGCTACGAACAATATACAGTCAGCTCTGCCAAGATGACATGCCGATGGTTAGGCGATCTGCTGCAACTAACCTGGGAAAATTTGCTGCAACTGTTGAACCCAACCACTTGAAATCTGACATCATGTCCATATTTGAGGATCTGACGCAGGATGGTAAGTAGTGTCCTCCTAATAGTTACATTATGTGCGGGTCACTGTTCTTTGCTCATAGATTTATATCATTTAAAACCTGTTCATAGTTTTTTTGTGCTTAATTTTTTAAGTGCTTACATCAAATGGTCCATATAGCATATCTCCACAATCCCTCACTTAGAATAGTCATGTTGATTATGCTTTTCAGCTTAATACCCAACCCTCCTGTGCATGATGAGCACCACATCTCCAATCCCACTAGATAGGTTCATTTTGACATATGATTGTAAAAGTTTGACCTCAGGTTTGAGTGGAAAAAGTGTTAAAGAGATCCAGAGAAACTAAAAAGAATGATTTTCTTGCACTTTTATCCCTGAGAATATAATGATTAACTATTTCTTTAAATTTTTTTCCTCCAAAGATGGTGTCAAACTAAGCCAAGGCCTTGTCCAGCTCATATTTGTGAGCCAATCAAAGTCAAGTATCCTTAGTTTGTTTTCCTCTTAGCTATCCATTTATTAGTTGGGCAATATTAATGCAATCTTGTGAGGAGCTATTTGTGAAGTTTAAAAAGATTGTGGATCCTTTTTTGAGTTGAAGCTCTCTACAACATTTTGACAATAAGTCAATAAATTCTATGCTATAGATACGGGAATATCCTATTAAGTTTATTATTTTTCCATTTAGTTCTTGTCATTGGAGTTATTGTCTTAAATATATTCACAATAATAATAACTTTCTTCAAATTATTTCAGATCAGGATTCTGTTCGATTATTAGCTGTTGAAGGTTGTGCAGCTCTTGGGAAGTTGTTGGAACCCCAAGATTGTGTGGCTCACATTCTCCCTGTCATAGTTAATTTTTCTCAGGTTTGGGATTTATTTAATTTTGAAACTTAAAATACTTAAACAGCAACTTTCTTGTTAATTATTCAATTCTGGATAATGAGTTTCCATAATCGTTTAAATGTAATTTCTTTCTTGACCAGGATAAGTCATGGCGTGTTCGATACATGGCTGCAAATCAAATATATGAACTCTGTGAAGCTGTTGGTCCAGAGCCTACCAGGTAATCACTTTTATGGTCTAGTTTGGTGTCTTTTTTAAGTACGTTTTTTGTGATTCTTCACGTACCTAAATACTGTACGGTCTAGTTTCCTCATTAGTTTGCTTGTATATGTTCTCTTGCCTGATCTTAAAAATCCTGTTGAGGAATGCTAATCTTGACATCTCCTACATTACTATTTTAATACCAGAATCCTTCAAACATTTAGCCTTTTGAAAATGAAAAATTGATTTTTTTTTCCTCTAAATTTCTTTTAATGTATCGTTTGAGTCAATATGATAGTTTAAGTTGAATTCTAAAGGAGGCCTTCATGATGTTAACACATCTTAGGTCAGAACTGGTGCCTGCATATGTCCGGCTGCTTCGTGATAATGAGGCTGAGGTCCGAATAGCTGCTGCTGGGAAAGTGACCAAGTTCTGCCGAATTTTGAGTCCTGAACTGTCAATTCAGCATATCCTTCCATGTGTGAAGGTATAAATTCTTGTAAAGAGCTTTGTGTATCTTTTCTTTAAAATATTTCGCATTGCATTTTATAGTAGAATCACTTTGATTCTTTATAATTTTTCGCATCATACATTTATGACAATTATGCTTGCCTGCTGTAGGAATTGTCAACAGATTCATCCCAGTACTGTCGTTCTGCATTGGCTTCAGTTATAATGGGCATGGCACCTATTTTAGGAAAGGTGAGAGTCTTCTCTAGGCATATTTCCACAACTTAAAACAGAACTAAAATCTTCTTCCTTTGACTGTTTATGTATAACATTTGAATTTCATGGGTGTGAAAAAATAGAATTCCTTGGTTTAGGCAATATGATCATATTAGTATTAACTGTATTATAATTTAACAGATTCAATATGATTTCATGGTGGATTATCTTTATGATATTAAAAGTATGGTCTCCATCACTCTGTCTCTGTATGTGTGTGTGAAATGTTCTATATTGGATGTCTGCAGGATGCAACAATAGAGCAACTACTGCCTATTTTCCTTTCTTTGCTGAAGGATGAGTTTCCTGATGTGCGGTTGAATATAATCAGCAAGCTTGATCAAGTCAACCAGGTTTGCAGAAGTTTTGAAATAGTATTCATTTATTTGTCCAAGCTATTAATTAATGCAATATTATCTTGTCTTCATTCTCGTCTTCTTTTCTACCGATTGCTGCAAGGTTGGGGGATGGGTGGAAGGTAAAGTCAAAGAGTGGATAGTAAACAGGATACATGTTTACACTTATCCAACATTGTAATTAGTCTAATTATCAATCAGCCATAGCTGTTGCTGAAAGGTTTCCTTAAAGTTTTGCTTTATTGATATTAATTTGTGCGTTGAACTTGAGTTGTTCTTGTTGGTATTACTTCTTGATGCAGGTGATTGGAATTGATCTGCTGTCCCAGTCTCTCTTGCCAGCGATTGTTGAACTTGCAGAGGATAGACACTGGAGGGTTCGGCTTGCAATAATAGAGTATATACCTCTATTAGCTAGTCAGTTGGGTGTGCGATTTTTCGATGATAAGCTTGGTGCCCTTTGCATGCAGTGGTTAAAGGACAAGGTTTGTGAAATTGCAGGTTATTGAGTTATAACATGTCAACTTGGTCACACTTGTGCTCTTGTTTTTATGTTCTTACCAGTGTTGACTCATAGCCTCTAGGTTCTTTTCACCATTCTGGTTTTGTTTGTGGTGAATAAATATAGATTATAATAATAACATGTTACAAAAGTTAGGTTGTTGGGAAACAAAATTTTATAGGTCTACTTGGCAGCTTGTGGTTTACGCATGTTATCATTGCCTGTATTACTTTTTTACCTGTTTAAAGTTTAATTAATTCTATAATCTTGTTGCTATTAGGATGCTATTGGTGTTTGACTTTTTATAATTGAAACCTAGCAGTAGTAAGTAGTCATGCAGTAGTGAGTGATCATCCTTGTTATTATTAAATTCATCTTGCTAATAACATTGGTTATTATTGTAGGTTTACTCCATACGTGATGCAGCTGCTAATAATGTTAAGCGCCTTGCAGAAGAATTTGGCCCTGAGTGGGCAATGCAGCACATAATCCCGCAGGTTTTCTGATTGTGTATATTTTAATTATATTTTACAAGAACATGGTACTTTTAGCTAGAGTTGGTTGCACCTGGTGGTATTACTGTTATATTTGCCTTAGATATGCCTGCTGGATGCCAATATCTTGCAACGTTTGATGCAGAAGAGCAGTACATTGCACGTTGAAGTTAATTAAAATGCTAATACGTTTCTTATGTTCTATATGCAAGTTATTAATTGGCATTTTTCTTTGTGGATGGAGTAATTGGCAGTCAAAATTGCATAATTATATACATTTTGTTATTCATAGTTTATAGAGCAGAGAATGTAGACTTTTCAATTACTTTTACTTCCTTATTGTTCCAAACCAACAAGCTTGTTGCTTACCATGGTTAGCGTATCACATTCTAGTAGAGACTAATCTCTACTTTACTTCATACAGATTATATTCCTATAAAGGCAGTTTTGCTTTAGCTGTTATATCTCACGTTGAAAATTTTATGGCCATGCCTTTTTGAAACAATCCTTTGAATCAATGGAGTCTTTGACAGGTTTTGGACATGATTAACAATCCTCACTATCTGTACCGGATGACTATTCTACACGCAATTTCTTTACTTGCCCCTGTAATGGGATCAGAAATAACTTGTTCCAAACTTTTGCCTGTGGTTGTTACCGCATCAAAAGACAGGTAAGAAAATACTATGTTGTTAATTCTGTTTGTGCCTTTGGTTTGGTTGGTTTAAACATGGATGGGGCGGAATGTTGCTTTTCTCAGGGTACCCAACATCAAGTTCAACGTGGCAAAGGTTTTGCAGTCGCTCATTCCTATTGTTGATCAGTCTGTAAGTAAAAAATAATTCCATTTTTATTTGCAGAAGCATGTTGATTTTGTACCGCTAAGCGTATTGATGGTCACTCATTGTCATCAATTCATGATTTATCAGCTTTACACCTTACAAATATGGATCTTAGAATATCCCTGGTAGTAAATATTTGGAACTGTTAGAATATTTGTGTTTCTAAATATGGAATTTTTGGCAATGATGTTGGACAAGGTGGTGGAGAAGACGATCCGTCCCTGTTTGGTCGAACTCAGTGAGGATCCGGATGTTGATGTTAGGTATTTTGCCAGCCAAGCTCTACAGTCCAGTGATCAGATTATGATGTCTAGCTAAGGTAGTTGCTGTTAGAATCTTTAAATCTTTTCTAATTGGGGGAAGTTCGTTGACAATCTGATGTATGTAATATCCTACTCAGTCATAGAGTGCAGATTTTTTATTTTTTTTTTATTATTATTTTTTTAAATTTTTTGTGAGTGCTGCATTTCCATGTATCAGTAATTTTTGTAATTTCAATGCCATGCTAGATGTTATCTTTTCAATCCGCATTTATTTTTCTTGTCCCACTCATTGAAAAACTTGAAATATGAGAACTTTATTTGTATTATTACTTGCAATTAAAAACAGGGTTCACCTTTTAAATTTATCAAATAATATTTTTGTCAGATCCTGTATACCGTAGAGCATTTTTTTTAATAGAAATTTTTAAAAGGTAATTGGATGAGAGAAATATGAAAATACTTTCAAGGAGTATTAATAGATAAAAAAAAAAATAATTCTACAGATGAAGAATATACATTTCTCAAAGGATTTGGTACAAAATGAGTTGGTAATTTTTTTACGGTAAAATGTTTTACCCAAAAATAAATGTTTTTATTATATAAGGGCTCCAACCCTTTTAAAGGGTAACCGATATTATCTTGTTTCAAATTTCATTTTATTATATTATTATTTACCAATATTGGCTTGATTTGTCCTTTTACTTGTTTTATTTTATTTTTTTACTTCAATTGTTTCAATTATTTTTCTTTTTTGGGTGTTGGGGATTTGTGGAGGTGATCACATATAGAATATACAAAAATAGATTCATTTGTTTCTACAAAAATATATAAATATACAAGTTGATAATATTTACACACTACTAAATAGCGTCTGAGTGATCAAAACGTAGAACAGGTTAATAATTATACACAGATAAGTGGTAAGTAATTAATATGTAACCGTATATACTTATATAATAATGTATGTCTGAAACTGAAACTGAAACTGATCACTGAAAAAATGGAGGGCTTTTAAATCTTCTTGGCTGGACACAATCTGACTTTGCCCACCCAATTTTCTGGTTCACATTGTCGTATACCATCATATGCCCACGCAATGATATATCTACAAAGAATTCATAAATTCATCAAGTTACAACAATACCACTAAATTGTGCAGAAATTGGGAAACAAAGGAAAGCATAAATTGTAATAAAAAGTATTATAATTTTGTTTTTACTTGTGGTTTTTCAAAATACAAATCTGAAGTACCTCCAAGTATGATAGTAGATCCATCATGTACTTTGCTTCCATCTAGTATGCCCAAGCACACATTGCCTTTGCCCTGCAGCACACGATATTAAAAGCCTTGTGAGAATGATAGGGCTTGAGTCATTATTATGAACATTTTGGACCAAAATATAACAAGTAGAAAGAAAATGCTTTACACTAATGATCAAGTAACCCTCCGGAGGAATTCTAAGTTTTGGGGATGTGGTCCACCACTTGCTCACAAACTGAATGGTTACGGTCTTGAAGAATTTCTTGACTTCAGCTACAGACCTGCATGCGTATATTTATGCAGCTTTGAATTACAATTCAAGGCTATGACATTCCAGAGAGCTATACTTTTAGACATGGTTTTCCATAGAAGAAGCTAATCTGATTTTCGGTATAGAATTGTCATACCTGAGTGGATTTGTAGCTTGCCAACAAATGGGAAGTGAAGGATCTGATGCATCTCGGATTAGTTGTGGCCCAGAAACTTCTTTAAGCTGCATCAATGATTATAAATATGAGCATAGGGTGAGGGAGTGCTTCATAAGATAATTAGAATTTTTAATGTTTTTCATGTGGACATGGATTAAGACACCTACAGAATCAACCAGGTCAGAGTAGGCTTCTTTCGTGAAGTATGTATAGGAACTACCGCTGTCAAATACTATACGTCTGACTCCACTGCCCCATGATCCTAGCTGGAGTGAACTGCTTCCATAATCAATCTTAACTATCTCTGTATAATAAAAATCTCTGAACAGAAACGAGGAGGAAATCAACTGCAAAGCTAAATTAGACAGCTGAATAAGACATAACAGACTTTATAGATAATAAATTTGTTGAATAAATGAATTACAAGGTTGGAACTGTTGTCAATTCTTTCAATCTGTACAAGGATTCCAATAAGTTTACCAAGTGCAATACCAAACTTCTAAAAGCACAAAACTTCCTCGAATGAAAATTCAAATTGGAGCCAGTATCTAAATCTCCATTTTGTTATCTTTCTTCATTTTTGTAGAGTATGAAGCAATAATCATTTCTCTATTGACTAAGTCAAATGTTTGCCAAAAGCACCAAGAAAATTAGACAATTATAGAGGATGTGTTTTTCTTGAATTTGGAAAGAAATACAGAGCCAACTTCTGCAGCTGGTTTATCAAATTAGAATAAACATTATGGATCTGTTTCCAAACAAAAGAATCCTTAAAATAGGCGTCTTCCTATAGTATTACAAACAAGATCCTTAAGAAATAAACCAACAAAGAAAAAAAATAGAGAAAAATGGTTAAAATAATGCACACTCACAATGAAGGGACATTAAGCATTGGTACCCAAGTCATGCCTGTTTGAGGTACAAACTCATCACCCAAGAACATGTATCCACCACCACCAGCATCAGCAGATAGACAATGACCTACCACATTGTTAATGATCCCCTTGCTTGCCAATTGGGAAGGTAAGCTAACTTTAGCTCTGCTCAAACCAAGGATGCCATCTGTCTTTGTCAAAGTGTTCAAAAGTATGCCTTGCTGATCATATGCACACCTTAAGGGAAAAAATCACAAATTAGTGATCTTAGAAACAAAATGCCTAAATAGTCTAGCAAATGGGTCTGGAGAAAAATGATACCCGAAAACGATATTCATTTTGGTCAATGATTCATTTGGACTCTTTAAATGAAGTTCATCTCTTGCAAGAACTCCCAAGGAGGAGCTATGGTCTGCATATTGAATCTCGTAGTCACACTGTTGACATGTTTCACAATTTTGAGTCTTCTGACTTCTGTGAATCTCCGTGCACAATGAGTCTTTGGAAGGTACTAATTTCCCTCTAGTTGGCTTGTACAAAGGATTTGCTCCCTAAATGAATTGTTTCCATTAGGATAAAGATAATTTCTACCTCAAATTAATAAAGGGTTAAAATTTCATCATGTTTAGTAGATCACTGATTTATATGATGGCATGCTCTCATAGAGAAGTCTCTTTTTTCTTCCTATTAGCTTCTACATATGCTCCAATTTTTTTACTGTGCTTTTTAGGGTTGTCCAGTTCAACAAGTAAATAAATGGAGGATGCACAAATCATGCTGACTCATGGACAAGCTTGCAAGGCACCTTTTCAATTGATAAAAATTGAAAGGCAATAAGCAGTGCGTGGTGGTGTTGTGTTTTCACTTTGTACACATACTCTCATACTTTCTGCCAACTAAATACCAAGCATTCAAAAACCCAATCCCAAGTAACAGGAGATCAGATAATGGAAAAAAGCAACTTAGTTTAACAAATTACAGTAATAAATTGTGCATGGACTATGGATTCAAGGAAATTAAATGGAATACAAAAAACCATAAACAAGAGTAGTTGGTTTTAGATTACATACCAAAGCAGACTTAAAAGAGACAAAACAAGTAAAAGTGCATTACCTTGGCACAGCTAATGCAAGGAGCATCACATTGAATCCATGTTAAGTCACTGCCAGTATCCATGTCTAGAAAATAACGTCTTGGAGGACTCCCAACTTGAATGTATGTATAATACAAACTATGTGAAAGGGAAATAAAAAAGCAGAGTTAACATCCATAATTATGTAGTACCCAAACAGAGTTAACATCCATAATTATGTTACGCCTAGGTTTCATTATTTGCAATTGATGGAAAAAGCAATCAGGAGATTAATGAGTTACCAATTCAGTAAAAAAGGCTAAGCATATATAATTAGAGAAGATAATTCAAAGCTATGTCCAAAGCAGATGCACTTGCATTATAACCCAAACAAAAATAGAGAAGATGGCTTTCTCTTGGTAGTTTGAAAAAGCATAACAATAGGAGGATTAGATGAAAAGTTAGTAACAAAAGATATTATAAAGCTAATTACAATAGCTGCAGTGAAAACTAAAGCCTTTTAATTTCACTGAATTAACCTTATAACTGTGTTTATCATGTTGACCAACAATCAAATCCAGCAACTACCCAGCAGTGAAAAAATTAATATTCTAATTTTCTAATCAACTACCATATTCAGAGATTGAAGCATTCAAACTCTGATTTCTGAAAAAAAGAAGATGAAAGACAATTTGAAATAGAGCAAGTACAAGATGAATCATACCCATCTGGATAGACATTTCCCCTGACAGGCAAAATGGCTGAAGAGTCAACGCTGTCCCTAGAAGAAACCAATTTATTCATCTTCTGGGTTCTGATCTCATCACCAATTGGAACTAAAAGATCTTCCTTGTCAAAACCCACAAACCTCCCAAGTTTAAGCTCCGCATCGTTTTGTCCGCGATTACCCAATTTCGGATACAAAGGCAAGATAAAGGAATTGGTTCCTTCCTCATCATCATTGGACCTCCGAAACTCTTCAATGGCCTTTGGAAATACAAAAGCATACAAAACAAAAGCAAAAAGAGTGATACCCAGAAAGACCAAGAGCTTTCTTGGGATACCCGGAAAGAGTCTGAACCTTGCGAATGAAAATTGGCGTCGTGGGTTCAGGTGGGATCGAATTGGAAGATGAATTTGGAGGTTATCATGGGGTTGTTCTTGAGGGTTTTGGTGATGAGGTTGGGGAGAGTCAGAGAATGTGAAAGCAGTTATGGTTTTGCCTAAAGAGGGGTTATCTGGTGGTGGAAGAGAGATTATAACAACCCCTTCAAGCCGAGGTGAGTGATCAGACTCCATAAATATCTCCCAGAAGCTAGAAGATCACAGAAGGCAATCTGGAAGAGAAAGAGAGAGTACAGAGGAATTGAAGAAGAGCTTCAACTATTTCTAAATATTCTTCTCCTCTGGACATGGTAGACTCTTGACTCTCTGAGTCTCTACGCTGTTAGTCAAAATCATTTTCTCTCTGCATGGAATTGTTGAAAAGTGAAGAAGCCTCTACGAAATTACATGTGGAGAGTTGGGAGAGCCTCGTAGGCCCGAGAATGAGTCAGCCAAAATTATCGAGTTCCTCCAGCTAGGCATCTGAGTTGGTACCCCCTCCCTCATACGGAGAGCCTAGTAGGCCCGTGGATGAGTCAGCCAAAATTATCCAGTCCCTCCAGCTAGGCATCTGAGTTGGTACTCCCTATCTCATAGGGCAGCGCCACGTTTGATGAATAATCTTTTTTATTTATTATACAAGTCTACTCTGGTTTTGCTTTTTTTTTTTGGCAAGTATAAAAGCTTCAAATTGTTGCATAGAATATCAATATTGCCCACCTAGGCTTATCAAAAAGTTTTATTAAGATTATTGATTTAAGGATACATTATTGTCTTCCATTTAAAATTTATTTATGATATATTAAATTGTCAACTAATAATGTATCGCCATACTACATCAATTGCACTGTTAGTTGATAAATAATTTTATTGGTAAAACTTAGTGATAAGCCTAGCATTATTCATATAATATAATTCTATAATAATTTTGTAGTTTAGTCTTTTTGGATTCATTTAATTTTGTTCATTTTATTTTTCTAGATGTATTAATCTTAAAATGAAGAAAAATAGTGTGAATTCATGTGCCATTTTTTTTTGTTTCCAACTCCTAGGTTTGAACGCTGATACTTTTTCTCAAAACTAGTACTAGCCCATTAGGACCTGAAAGTGAAAGAAATAATCAATGAAAATGCAAGTGAAAAAATTCAGGTCAATTGTACATTATAATAATATGACATTTATTTCACCCCCTGTTACCAATCAATAATATATGTGTTAAGGGCATCAATTTATGTTAAATTGTTTACTTTTGATGGGAAAAAAAGAAGACACACACATGTATATATTTAGGCAATAATGCTATTCTTCTTGGTGAAATATTGAACTAGATATACATACACCTTAGCATTGAAGTATTAGAAGGAGATGTATTTGGAAGCTTGTGTGACTTTTGTAGGAATGCCAACTTCAAAGCCTTTGTTTTCTTGGCAGTCACTCACCCAAGCATCGTTCTCAATCTTCCATTATTAACCATCTTAATTGCTTGTAACAATTAACAATCTAGTCATATATATATTTATAATATTATATTTCTCTTTTTTGATATTTATAAAAAAAGGTCCAACATATTCATTTGCTCAAATTGCCTCTTTGTCAAGTTTTGTGAAGGACTAATAGTTGCTTCAAATGACTGTAAGATAAAAAAAAAATTCAAAATTAACAAAAACATTAATACTGGCCAATGTTGAAGCAGACAAGGCGCTGGCTTATTGAAAGCCCTATACAGTTGCATTTGGGTACGAGCTTTCATTCACCTAATTACCTACCTTGGTTTTCATTTTCCAAAAATCAAGGATATAAAACAAACATTTCTAAATTTGATAGGCATTGTAATAGTTATAAGCCTTTTTAATTTACATTTACAAGCCCAGATAATTTTAAGTAGCCTAGCACTCTTGCATGGAAGCCTATATACTAGTATTAGCAGCACACATTGAAACCCAAACCCATCTGACTCAAACTTAGTCAAGGTGCTTATTTGGATGATTAGAATCACTCAACGTCATTGCGTAGCGAAACCCTTCTTTGCAATGCTTGACCAGCGACAATACGAAGGCCGCCTACTCTTTACAAAACATTGCCAGCTGCATACTAACCGGGTGGTCCTCTGCAGCTTGGTCAGGTGCCTCTACCAGAGGAGTGGTCCATGGTACGTGACCTAATGTGCCTTCAAAATCTTTTTACGCAAACCCAATTCCGATCACTTACATGGGCGTCGGAATTTTCTTGATCGGTACTCTTCTTTGTATTTCTCTTATTTTCAGGTCTTAAATACCTCCTTATATTTTCTAGAGCAATGCAATGCAAGGTGAATATGAGATTTTGGCTGAAACAATAATTATTTAAACTAATTAATATCTAATAATAAAAGAAAATAATATCTAGTCACGAAGAAGTTATTTAAGTTCACAAAAAGTTGCATCACCAACTCCACAAAATAAAACTCAATCAACAAATTAATTCATCAATTAAATATTTAAATTTTATTGTCCATTCAAACACACACAGTATATATAAGAGGAATTGAAAATTAAGGTTCTTTTATGAAAATGGGATATAAACTTGTATAATATATAAAGATCTATATATATATATATTCATATATGTAGATCTTTACTGTCAAAGCAATTAATATACTGATCGGTTTATAATTATGGATACATATGCCTCTAAATTATTTATTTATTTCAATAAGCGGTATATGTGTTTCAGAAGCAAGTGATTGGCTCTAGCTGCAGACAGACGAAAAACCTCAGTCATATCAATGTCTTTAGGTTGAGTCCCATAAGGAAGTCGCTCCCAATCAAAGCAGCGCACCAACTGAGCCAAAATCAATCGGACAGTAGTCAAGCCCGATTGCACTCCAGGGCACATTCTTCGACCAGACCCAAATGGTAAAAGCGCAAAGTCATGCCCAAGTACGTCTATGTCCCTCTCCATGAATCTTTCTGGGTAAAACTCTTCCACATTATTGGACCACACATTTTGGTCATGCCCTATTGCCCATGTGTTCACTATTATTCTTGATTTCTTTGGTATCCAATATCCTTCAATAGTAATGTCCTCCCTGCACTCTCTAGGGACTAGAAATGGTCCGACTGGGTGTAACCTAAAGCTCTCCTTCACAACCATGTTTAAGTAAGTCAACTCTCCCAAATCCTTTTCTTCCACCATTCGCTCCATGCCTTATTACACTTTTTACCTCTTCTTGAAGCTTTTTTATCACCCAAGGGTTTCGTAGTAGTTCCGAGATGGTCCACTCGACAGAGATGGCTGAAGTATCGAATGCCGCTGAGATCAACTCGATTAAGATGGCTTTGATGTTTGTTTGGTAGATCATGTATACGTGCTTGTCTTGGGGATTCAACGGTTTGTTCTTTAATGGGAGTAGTACATCAACGAAGTCCCTGTGTTGGTCGTTTGTACTATCTTGTTCATGCTCTGCGATGATCTTCTCTAGTATTTGATCGATCTGCTTGATGCTTTTTTTCAATCGCCTTGACAATCCCTGTAGAGGTCACAAATGGCTAAATATATTACAGTTGTTGCTCTATACCACAAATTGTAGTATTTCACAATCCATATTCATACTTTTAATGGATGAATGAACTCCAATACGTTGTCTAGCTAGAGGGTTTCCAATATATAGGGCCATGCCATTTTGAATAGTGAATTTCTACAAAATTATGATACAAAACATTATTCAAAATATTAATAATTTGTCGGAGTTCAACATGTTGAACAGTGTACAGTGTTAATTAATTTAAGAGAGGTCTGCTAGAGCAACCAAGAATATTGCTATATATATATATATATTATATATAGCCTTTAAATACACACATGTCCAGAGGGATTTTTATCTAAACATGTTAGAGACTAGAGAGGGATCATAAAGGAAATATAAACAATATTCTTGACTTTTTCAAATAAGAACAAAAAAAAGAAAAGTCGATAGAATTAACAGAAATTGACTAGAGGTCATGGATATAGTTTCTATTTTTCCCTTTCCCTTTTTATAAGTAGTGTTTTAAATACACCAGCGTTGGACTCTACCGCTACAAAGAGGGTCTTATAATAATAACAAAACAACAAATTAATGAATCCACAATTTTGTTTAAGTGATATTAATTATACAAAAAAAAGAATAAAAAAAAAGACTAACCTGTAGATCAAGAGCACCAAGAACAGGAACATAATCAGCAAAATTGAAAGCTCCAACCAAGTAGAACATCTCCTGCACGAGCCCTTTCAAATATAAATCATACCTATCATCTTTAATCCGACCAAGTATCATCGTCTTCCCTATGTCCTCCACTGCCTCTCCGATCTTCCGACTCAGATCAACCGCCTCACCTGCCATCGCCGATTTCTTCAGCGACTGAACCAACGACACAGTCTTTTCCTTCCTCAACGCAGCAAACGATTCGGTTTTGGATGCACTTAAAAGCTTTGACATGCATAGTTTTTTTACATTCCGCCAATATGGACCATATTCGGTGAAAAGTAAGCCTTTGGAACCGTACGACAAGTAGTCAGAAGCTTGGATTCTGGGTCGGCTGGCGAAATTGGTGTCATGGGTCTTAAGGAATAGACTAGCGGCTTTTGGGGACGAGACCACAATGGCTGGGACGGTACCAAGCCTTATGGACATGATTGGTCCGTGTTTTTGTGAGAGTTTTTGGAGGCTTCGGTACGGTAGGGATCCGAGTTGGTGGAGGTTTCCGATGATGGGTAGGGCTCGGGGTCCTGGTGGAAGTTTCCGACCATTCTCGGCGTGTTTTTTTTCTGGCTTTGCTAGCAAAGCAGAGAGTGACGATCACTATGAGAATGACGATGATGATTGAAGACATGTTGGGTACTTTTGTGTCCCTGGTTATGATTTGGTTGGAAGTGAAAAGGTTTATTGATTGGTAGGAAGGAAAGTGTGAAGGAAGAAGTTTCAGGCTACGTTTAAATCCTTAAAGATGAGAACTGAATTGTGGGTACCCACAATTAATGATAGTTGTTGACCGGTAAGGGTTCCCACAATTAATAACTTTTCCTAAATTACTGAAAGTGGTTGACCATTAAGGATTCAAAAAGTGCCAATAAAAGCAGCAATATCAGTCACTCATTATATAAGCTGTAAGTCATTTTTCTTATTTTTTAATTTTATTTAATATAATTATGATAGAGGCTAGTCATTTGAAGACCGTAACGTTTACAGCCAAAGGAAATTTCGAAAAATACATGAGGATAATAGTTTTTTTTTTCTAGGGTAATAAATAATAATCTTAAGTGGTTCAAACAAGTAGGCGGTTCTTGGGCTTAAGAAGCAAGTGATTGGCTCTTGGCATAGTCAGACCAAAAACCTCAGTCATGTCCAAATCATTAGGCTTCAAACCAGAAGGAAGCTCCCAATTAAAGCAATGCACCAACTGAGACAAAACCAATCGGACCGTTATTAATCCCGAGTGCATTCCGGGACACATTCTACGACCAGACCCAAATGGTAAAAGCTCAAAGTCATGCCCACGTACGTCTATAATCCTCTCAATGAACCTTTCAGGGTAAAACTCTTCCACATTATTGGACCACACGCTTCGGTCATGGCCTATTGCCCAAGTGTTCACCATTATTCTTGATTTCTTTGGTACGTAATATCCTTCAATGGTGGTGTCCTCTAAGCACTCTCTCGGGATTAAAAATGGTGCAACTGGGTGTAACCTGAAGGTCTCCTTCACCACCATTTCTAAGTAACTCAGCTTTCCCAAGTCCTTCTCTTCCACCATTCGGTCCATGCCAATGACATTTTGTAGCTCTTCTTGAAGCTTTTTCATAACCCTAGGGTTCCTAACAAGCTCCGAGATGGCCCACTCGATTGCGGTGGCTGATGTATCGAATGCAGCCACTATCATGTCGAGTAAGATGGCTTTGATATTTGTTCGGTCAATTATGTAAACGTCCTTGTCATGGGGATTCATAGGTTGGTTCATCAATGGAAGTAACATGTCGACGAAGTCACGATGTTGGTGATCTGTGTCTTGTTCGTGCTCTGTTATGATCTTCTCTAGTACTTGGTGGATTGACTTGGCGGCTTTCTTGGTGCGCCTTGTCATTCCCTAGGACAATTTGAAAAGGTTAAAACGCAGCGTTCAATTGCAATATTGAAGTGCATTTTTGCAAATGTTTCATAAATACGACACTTCAATTAATATAGCAAACTAGAAAAAACTCAGCTAGCTTGCTAGTTAGTTGGATTAGAACCTATAGCAATTAAAATTAAGTACAAATTAAGACAATGATATTTATTTATATAAAATACTTGTATGTATTTATGAAAATATTTTTGCATTTCATTGTTGTTCTAATAGAATCCTTCAGCTTGTTGGCCCCATTTACTGTTGGATATTGAATTCAATGATATAATTTGTGTGGCTATATCTTATTTAGCTGCACAAAACTGGTCACGGCATGATAACATTATCGGATGGAGATCACCTGTCCTGTCTCTATCATGGCATCTGTCCCACCAGCCAAATAATGTTAGGTCATTCGGTCATTGACAGATGATCTCCACCCCATGCACATTATTTCATGCATTGAAATTTTACACCTTTGGTCCCAAAATTTGTCAAGGCCGAAAGGACTGGACCTCTACAAAAAGCAAATATAGATATTTATTGGCGATTATAAAATAAGACAAACCTGAAGATCAAGAGCCCCGATAAAAGGCACATAATCTGCAAGATTGAAAGCTCCGGCAACCTTCAACGCCTCCTCACCAATCTCCTTCAAATGATACCTATCATCGTCCTTACTCCGTCCCAATATCATCGTCGTCGCTATATTCTCCACAACCTCACCAACTTTCTCACTGATGTCGACCACCTCGCCGGTCGCTGCCAACTTCTTCAGCGACTGCACCAGCGATCCAACCCCTTCCTTCCTCAGCGACACAAATGATTCCGTTTTCGACGCACTCAATAAATGTAAAGTGCTTAGTTTCCTTATATTACGCCAATACGGACCATATTCTGCGAAAGCTAATCCTTTGTTACCGAACGTCGTGTACTCAGAAACTTGAATTTTAGGGCGGCTAGCGAAACTAGTGTCGTGGGTCTTGAGAATAAGACTAGCAGCTTCGGGGGACGAGATCACGATGGCTGGGATAGTCCCGAGCCGTATGGACATGATGGGTCCGTATTTTTTAGCTAACTTTTGAAGGTTTCGGTGTGGGAGGTTGCCAAGTTCATGGAGGTTTCCGATGATGGGTAGGGCTGGGGGTCCCGGTGGAAGTTTGCGGCCATTTTTGCCTTGTTTTTGGGCGGTAGTACGCCGTAGAATGGAAATGAACCAAAGAGAGGCAAGGAATAATACAAAAATGGTAAGCATGTTGGGGGAAGAAATATGCTGGTTTTGGTAGTGTGGATTGTGTAGGATTTGGTTCAGAGTGACATGGTTTTTATAAAGGTCGGTAGCAAGTAAAATAACGTCACAAAACAAATGGAATAAACGTGAAACTAATGCTTGATCCATATGTGCACGTTAATTACGTTTACTATTTATTTTGTTATATTTAAATGTGGAATGAAATTCACGTTTGGCATTTTGTTTGTGCTCTCTTTATTCATTCTTAGGAAACCAAAGAATTTAATTCATAAGCATACGATTCACAAAAAAAAACAAAAAAAAGTTCACAAGCGTACGTGAAATAATTTGATAAAGAATCTAGGGGGATCCATTTATCCAATGCTGAGTGTCTTTTTTTTTTTTAATTATTGTTGGTGAAAATTATAACAAATTTATTAATCAGTGAAAATTATAACAGATTTGTAATAGCTATAGTTGCAAGTGGTATTAATGGATGCATATAGCTCGTCATGCTTGTGGATGATTACGTTGTATGCTGAGAAAAAAAAATCCTTCTAGGTGATTCAAACGCCCCCGTCTCGAGAACCCTCGGAATGATAATAAAAAAATAGAACATTGCCTTATATGCGTATGATTGGAATTTCATTTTTTGTGGTGACGGGGTAATATTTGAATTGGAAAAGAATTTGAATGTAAATATATTTACGCAATCCATTGAGCGGAAAAGCGATATTTGGATGGTCTGACAAATGGAAAGGGTATTTTCAAGCAAAATTTAAGATTAGTGTACTCAGTCTTGGTTTTTAAAAATTTTTGTAAATTTTTTTGAAGTGTGAGATTTTAATATAATTGATAGATTTCTATTGATTTTAAAAAAAGACTACATAAATCTTTGAGATGGGGATATAGATGGAGTACCGGCCGATAGAAATGTGTAAGAGAAACAGATCTCAAACTATAAGAAAGTAACAACCGACGATGGAATCGGGTTTTTGGCTCAGGTTGATTCAAACTTGTAAATAACCTAGTTGGATTAATTAGTTTGTGACATGGATCGTCCTTATTACATAGGTTAATGGTGATTTGGATATGTTTCAAGATAGATGAGATATATCTCAAAAGAAAATAGAAAGTGAGAGTTGACTTAGTTGCTTAGCAACTAAGTTTCTTTTTTATATTAGATTTCTGATATATTTTTTTAAGAATTTTAAAAAAAAGTCTTTTAAAATTTCTATGTTTTAAATCCAATAATGACATTTTTTTAAGAATTTAAGATAAAAATCATTAAAAAATCTAGTAAAATATATGTGTTTTAAAATCCATTGAGTTTTTGAATATCTTAACACTTTCATGAAGTTATGTAGATTCTTATGAAATTATAAAAAATCTTAATTAAATACTTAATGACTTGATGCTAAATAGATTAATACTATATTTTTGTTTTGGAGAACTATTAGCATTGACTGTTTTCTTCTTCACTTATAAAGGCAGACAAATTAAATTTTACCGAAATTAGAGGAATTTTCCATGGAATTGCATCTTAGAGGATTTGAGAATTCATTTAAAAAATCCTTTTCAAGAATTTGGCTATTTTTACATCAATTGAATATACCTAAAGTTTTCAATTTTAAAAGTGTGTTTGAATTCTGAATTGAATACGCATGTAAATCTTTTATATATTAATTTAATTAGAATTATTACCTCAATAAATATTGTACGCTCGTTAATAGAAATGTTAATTGATTAAAAAATTAAGATATTAATTGAACATTAATTAATGGGAGCTGGTTGGCGTTGAGATGCTGAAATTCGTCCTCGTGGTCTTTTTTTGTTGAAAAACTTCGTCCTATGGTTAATTAGCCGACATACGTACTATGTATCCAGATAGATATATGACATATGATTCTTTAATTTGGACCACACATTTAAATATGGCTGTGTGTTTGACGCGTGTCAAAAAGAGAAAAACACATTTATAAAGGAAAAAATTTATTGGAAATAATACCCCTAAAAATTTTTAATTCGTGTCAACACAAAGAAATTAAAATGAAGAAAAACATTAGTACTGGCCACAGTTGAAGCAGATAAGATGGTAGCTCATTGAAGCCCCTTTCCAAATGGAATTAGGTACGAGCTTAGTCAGGTGTCCATGGTGCGTGACCTCATGTGCCATCAAAATCTTTCTGTATAAACTCAACCGTCGGAATTTTTTTGACGGGTACTTAAGCAATGCCAAAAACTTCTTTGTATTTCTCTTATTTTCAGCTCTTAAACTCCTCATATTTTGTGGAGCAATGCAAAGTGAATATGAGATTTTGACTGAAACAATAATTATTGAAACTAATATCCAATAATGAAAGAAAATAATTTCTATTCATATAGAGTTATTTAAATTCACGAAGTTGTATTATAAATTCCAGAAAATAAAACTCAATCAACAAATTGATTCATCAATTTAATATTTAAATTTTATTGTTCATTCAGGCACGCACGCTGTATATATAAGAGGGAAATTAATTTTTTTTTATGAAAATGAGATATAGACTTGTATTTTATGTATAATAGACTGATGAGTTTATAATTAAGCATACATATGGCTCTAAATTATTTATTTATTTCAATAAGCGGTATATGGGTTTCAGAAGCAAGTGATTGGCTCTAGTCACAGACAGGCCAAAATCCTCAGTCATGTCAATGCCGGATATGGGTTTCGGAAGCAAGTGATTGGCTCTAGTCACAGACCAAAATCAAAGCAGTGCACCAACTGAGCCCAAATCAATCGGACAGTGGTCAAGCCCGATTGCACTCCAGGGCACATTCTTCGACCAGACCCAAATGGTAAAGCTCAAAGTCGGGCCCAAGTACGTCTATGTCCCTCTCCATGAATCTTTCTGGGTAAACCTCTTCCACATTATTGGGCCACACATTTTGGTCTTGCCCTATTGCCCATGTGTTCACTATTTTTCTTGATTTTTTTTGTATCCAATATCCTTCAATGGTAATGTCCTCTCTGCACTCTCTGGGGGCTAGCAATGGTGCTATTGGGTGTAACCTTAAGCTCTCCTTCACAACCATGTTTAAGTAACTCAACATTCCCAAGTCCCTTTCTTCCACGATTCGCTCCATGTCTATTACACTTTGCACCTCTTCTTGAAGCTTTTCCATCAACCTAGGGTTTCGTAGTAGTTCCGAGATGGTCCACTCGACAGCGGTGGCTGAAGTATCGAATGCCGCTGAGATCAAGTCGATTAAGATGGCTTTGATGTTTGTTTGGTCGATCATGTATACGTCCTCGTCTTGGGGATTCAACGGTTTGTTCTTTAATAGGAGAAGTACATCAACGAAGTCCCGGTGTTGGTCGTTTGTACTATCCAGTTCATGTTCTGCAATGACCTTCTCTATAGTATTTGATCGATTTGCTTGCTGGCTTTTTTCAATCGCCTTGACAATCCCTGTAGAGGTCACAAATGGCTAAATGTATTAGACTAATTGCTACTAACATAAGTCGTACAAATTCACAATTCGTAACTTGATTTTAATGGATGAGTAGCTCCAATACAATGGCGTTGTCTACTCTTGGTCTCCAATACACAGGGCCATGCCATTTTGAAACGTGAACTTCTAAAAATTATGATACAAAACATTATTTAGAGTATTAATACTCAATTTGTTTGAGGGCCAGCACGTTGAACATTGCACAGTGTTAATTAATTAAAAAACTGTCTGCCAGAGCAACCAAGAACATTGTGGGGCCTACAGATACACACATGTTCAGAGGGATTTTTATCAATAGCAACTATTTATATATATATATATATATATATATATATATATATTATTTTATCTTATGGTGTGTTGATTGATTGACGACAGATCTTTATATGCTAGAGACTTGAAGGGGATCTTAAAGGAAATATAAATAATATTCTTGACTTTTTCAAATAAGAACTAAAAAAAAGAAAGAATAGTTGATGAAATTAACAGAAACTGATTAGGTATATAGTTTTTATTTTTCATTTTTCTCTTTTTATATGGTAAGTGTTTTTAAATGCACAAGCCTTTGATTCCTACCAGGACCTTGTGTATAATGGCAGCAAACTAATAGACGGAGAGATTTTATTTTATTTTTAAAATGTAATAATAATAAAACAACAAATTAATGAGACAAGACCACAATAGATTTGGGTCATATTAATTATAAAAAGACAAAAAAAGAAAAAGAAAAAAAGACTAACCTGTAGATCAAGAGCACCAAGAACGGGCACATAATCAGCAACATTGTAAACTCCAGCCAAGCCCTTTCAAATATAAATCATACTTATCATCTTTAATCCGACCAAGTATCATCATCTTCGCTATGTCCTCCACTGCCTCTCCGATCTTCCAACTCCGATCCACCGCCTCACCCGCCATCGCCGATTTCTTCAGCGATTGAACCAACGACGCAATCTCTTCCTTCCTCAACGCAGCAAAGGATTCGGTTTTCGATGCACTTAAAAGCTTTGAAGTGCATAGTTTTCTTACATTCCGCCAGTATGGACCATATTCGGCGAAAGCCATTCCTTTGGAACCGTACGACAAGTAGTCAGAAGTTTCGATTCTGGGTCGGCTGGCGAAATGGGTGTCATGGGTCATGAGGAATAGACTGGCGACTTTTGGGGACGAGACCACGATGGCTGGGATGGTACCAAGCCTTATGGACATGATTGGTCCGTGTTTTTGTGACAGTTTTTGGAGGCTCCGGTGCCTTAGGGATCCGAGTTGGTGGAGGTTTCCGATGATGGGTAGGGCTTGCTAGCATAGCAGAGAGTGACGATCACTATGAGAATGACGATGATGGAGGAAGACATGTTGCATACTTTTGCGTCCCTAGGTAGAATTTGGTTGGAAGTGAAAGGTTATTGATTAGTAAGAAGGAAAATGAAAGGAAAAATTGGGAAAATTCTAGCAATAGATTAAGTTACAGCGCCATTTTGAATAGGTTTTTTTTTTTGGAAATACTCATTAAAATAATATTATTTAAAAAATATTTATTAATTTATATTTCTTATAAAGTTTAAACATATTATCTATTTTTTTCATATTATTTTCTACTCAATCACTACTGTTATAATCCATTTTGAAGTAAAATATATATATATATATATATATATATATATTTTTTATAAATTTAGATTTAGAATTGAGAAGATATTATATATATGCTTATAAAACTTTTAAGGACGGAATAGTATCGTCTTTAAAAGTGGTCTCCTTAGGTCAAGCAGCAAAGGCTTCTAGAAGTCTATCAAAGGAGCTTACTTTTAAGGACGAATAATATCTTTTATAATATTTTTAAATACATATATAATATTGTATGTTTTTAAAAGTGGGCTTCCTTAGTTAAACAACAAAGGTTCTTTATAAGTTTGTCAAAGGAGTCCACATTTAGGACGGATAATATTATATCTGTCTTTGAAAGTATTGAAATTATGAGTTTATAGATGTTGAAAATTTTTCAAATATTATAATTTTTAAAATTAAATACATCAAAATCATATATTTCAAATCAAATATATCAAAATCTCTTGAAATTAAAATAAAATACACATATATATACAATACCCACCTAATTTCAAACTTAAATTTACATAAAAATATATATATATTTTTAAATTTTCATTATAACTTTGAATGCGACGGTGACAGAGAAAGAGAAGAGAGAATGATATGCAAAATAGATAGTATGTCTAAATTTTATAAGAAATATAAATTGCTAAGTATTTTTTCAAATAGTATTATTTTAATGAATATTTTATCTAAAAAAATCCTTTTAAATATGAATAAAAATAAAAATATATGATATTTATTAACTTTATAATTTTTTAAAATAAGAACTATATGACAAGCTCTCTATACCCAACTAACAATTATTTAAATTATGAATTATAGATTTATTAGAGTAGTTATATGATTCTACTGATCATATTTATGAGAATATGTGAATACAATGATTTAATAAATAATATATCAAGTGAATGAGAGAAGTTGTTACAACAAAAAATTAAATTAAATTCAAGAATAGACAAGATGAGTTCGTCACGCATATGCACATGCAAATGCAACTGTCTTGTTCTTCCAGGTCACTCGCCTAATTTTCGGACTACATTTAACTTTTCCTAAATTACTGAAAGTGGTTGACCATTAAGGATTCAAAAAGTGGCAATAAAAGCAGCAATATCAGTCACTCATTATATAAGCTGTAAGTCATTTTTCTTATTTTTTAATTTTATTTAATATAATTATGATAGAGGCTAGTCGTTTGAAGACCGTAACGTTTACAACCAAAGGAAATTTCGAAAAATACATGAGAGTAATAGTTTTTTTTTTAAGGATAATAAATAATAATCTTAAGTGGTTCTAACAAGTAGGCGGTTCTTGGGCTTAAGAAGCAAGTGATTGGCTCTTGGCACAGTCAGACCAAAAACCTCAGTCATGTCCAAATCATTAGGCTTCAAACCAGAAGGAAGCTCCCAATTAAAGCAATGCACCAACTGAGACAAAACCAATCGGACCGTTATTAATCCCGAGTGCATTCCGGGACACATTCTACGACCAGACCCAAATGGTAAAAGCTCAAAGTCATGCCCACGTACGTCTATAGTCCTCTCAATGAACCTTTCAGGGTAAAACTCTTCCACATTATTGGACCACACGTTTCTGTCATGGCCTATTGCCCAAGTGTTCACCATAATTCTTGATTTCTTTGGTACGTAATATCCTTCAATGGTGGTGTCCTCTAAGCACTCTCTCGGGATTAAAAATGGTGCAACTGGGTGTAACCTGAAGGTCTCCTTCACCACCATTTCTAAGTAACTCAGCTTTCCCAAGTCCTTCTCTTCCACCATTCGGTCCATGCCAATGACATTTTGTAGCTCTTCTTGAAGCTTTTTCATAACCCTAGGGTTCCTAACAAGCTCCGAGATGGCCCACTCGATTGCGGTGGCTGATGTATCGAATGCAGCCACTATCATGTCGAGTAAGATGGCTTTGATATTTGTTCGGTCAATTATGTAAACGTGCTTGTCATGGGAATTCATAGGTTGGTTCATCAATGGAAGTAACATGTCGACGAAGTCACGATGTTGGTGATCTGTGTCTTGTTCGTGCTCTGTTATGATCTTCTCTACTACTTGGTGGATTGACTTGGCGGCTTTCTTGGTGCGCCTTGTCATTCCCTAGGACAATTTGAAAAGGTTAAAACGCAGCGTTCAATTGCAATATTGAAGTGCATTTTTGCAAATGTTTCATAAATACGATACTTCAACTAATATAGCAAACTAGAAAAAACTCAGCTAGCTTGCTAGTTAGTTGGATTAGAAACTATAGCAATTAAAATTAAGTACAAATTAAGACAATGATATTTATTTATATAAAATACTTGTATGTATTTATGAAAACATTTTTGCATTTCATTGTTGTTCTAATAGAATCCTTCAGCTTGTTGGCCCCATTTACTGTTGGATGTTGAATTCAATGATTTAATTTGTGTGGCTATTTCCTATTTAGCTTTAGTTTTAGTTACAAAACTAGTCACGCCATGATAACATCTTATTTAAAGTCGATGATAGATGATCTCCATCCCATGCACATTATTGTAGGCAGAGAAAGAGATTGTAATACTTCTCCTTATTTTATTAAAGCGACACGCTCTTTTAAATAGCCACAACAGGAACAGGAAATAACTACTTAGCAATAAATATGGACTCACGTCTTCACTTTTCCAAGTGGTAATAACAAACAGAAATGTCAAAACAAATTATCCAAATTATCCACTTTATAGATCCATTTAAGACCCATTCAACAGCTTACTTGCATGTCCCCTGCAAAAGACACGTAACACATGCAAAAGGCACGAACAATCCCATGCCAAAGACACGTAACAGATTATCAAAGGTCCCGGCTATATAACTGCTCAAGACATATCGTCTTACCACCTTTGGTTTTTTTGTGTTGTTAAAGCTTTGAGCAAAGAAAATAAATGACGAGTGCCTGATCTAATTGATAGGGTTGTGTAGGAACAAGGTTCAATTCGACTGGTCCCATTTCCGCCGGCACGGAAGTGGAACGGGCGGTCACAAAAATTGTCAAGGCTATAAGGACTGGACCTCAACAAAAAGCAAATATAGATATTTAGTGGGGATTATAAAATAAGACAAACCTGAAGATCAAGAGCCCCAATAAAAGGCACAAAATCAGCAAGATTGAAAGCTCCTACAATCTTCAACACCTCCTCAGCAATCTCCTTCAAATCGTACCTATCATCGTCCTTACTCCGACCCAATATCATCGTCGTCGCTATGTTCTCCACAACCTCACCAACTTTCTGACTGACGTCGACCACCTCGTCGGTCGCCGCCAACTTCATCAGCGACTGCATCAGCGATCCAAGCTCTTCCTTCCTCAGCGACACAAATGATTCCGTTTTCGATGCACTCAGTAAATGTAAAGTGCTTAGTTTCCTTATATTACGCCAATAAGGACCATATTCTGCGAAAGCTAATCCTTTGTTACCGAACGTCAAGTACTCGGAAACTTGAATTTTAGGGCGGCTAGCGAAACTAGTGTCGTGGGTCTTGAGAATAAGACTAGCAGCTTCGGGGGACGAGATCACGATGGCTGGGATAGTCCCGAGCCGTATGGACATGATGGGTCCGTATTTTTGAGCTAACTTTTGAAGGTTTCGGTGTGGGAGGTTGCCAAGTTCATGGAGGTTTCCGATGATGGGTAGGGCTCGGGGTCCCGGTGGAAGTTTGCGGCCATTTTTGCCTTGTTTTTGGTCGGCAGTACGCCGTAGAATGGAAATGAACCAGAGAGAGGCAAGGAATAATACGAAAATGGTAAGCATGTTGGGGGAAGAAATTTGCTGGTTTTGGTAGTGTGGGTTGTGTAAGATTTGGTTTAGATTGAAAAATGCAGGCGCATATGAAGGTTCTTCCCAGCCACCACACACAAAGTCAAGAGAGCTCCCACCTAACCAGCCACCCACCACACACACGTTCAAGAGAGCTGTCGAGGAAGGTGGCTGAAGCTTTTACTAATTGTAGGAGCTTGTTGAAGTTTGTAACCCATCAGTAAATATATTCACATTTTAACAATTATCTATAAAATAGCATGAATATTGTGTGTAATTGTATCCTAAATTCTAGACAAGAGAGAACTCCAATGAGAGTTGTGAGGAGGCTCCAGAGAGAACCGGTTGTGTTTGAGAATTTTATTTTATTTTTTTTATTATGTAATTATATTCATTATGAAATAGATTTTATTCTTTTTAAATTATTTGTCATTAGTGATCAAAGAATCATAACATAAAATGATATGGTAATGATATGGTTTTTATATAGGTCGGTAGCAAGAAAAATAACGTCACAAAACAAATGGAAAAAGCATAAAATTAATGCTTGTGAAATTGTTCGGATTTTGAACATGAATTTATGAATTTTTTTAAAAAAATAAAAATAAAAATAAAATTATGACTAAGGTGCTTCAAAGTAAAAAAGCTACTTTTGGATTAATAGTCCAAAAAATTATAACAAAGAATTAGAAAGTAACAAATTCAAAGCAATCTTGCGGCATACATATGTGCACGTTTAAAACAAAGAATTAAAAATTAAAAAATTCAAAGCAATCTTGCTTAATCCATACGTGCACGTTACTTACGTTTACCATATATTTTGTTACATTTTAATGGGGAATGAAATTCACGTTTGGCATTTTGCTTGCGCTCTCTTCCTTCATTCTTAGGAAACCCAAGAATTTACTTCATAAGCATACAATTCACCAAAAAAAAAAAAAAAAATTCACAAGCTTGAGTTAAATAATTGATAAAGAATCTATGCAAATCTAGGGCGATCCATTTATCCAATGCTGAGTGTCGTCTTTTGTTTTGTTTTTGTTTTTTTGTTTTTGTTTTTTTTTTTTTTTTTGTAATTGGTGAAAATTATAACAAATTTGCAATCGGTGAAAATTATAACAAATTTGTAATAGCTATAGTTGCAAGTGGTAGGTGGCTTATGCTTTAGCTAGTCATGCTTGTGGATGATTACGTTGTATGCTTAGAAAAAAAAAATCCTTTAGGTGATTAAAACGATCCATCTTGACAACCCTCTGAATTGGAAAAGAATTTGAATGTAAAGATGTATGAAATAATTTGGCCGAGTTATACATTTATGCAATACATTGAGCAAAAAGCGGTGGACTTTCTTACTTAGATGTTTGCATGCTTTGAAAAATGAAAAGGATATTTTTAAGCAAAATTTAAGATTAGTGTGCTTAATATTGGCTTTTAAAAATGTTCCTAAATAAATTATAAGTGAAAGATTTTTATATAATTGGTAGATTTATTTTTATAGAGTTTTTTAAAAAATCTACATAAATCTTTGGGATGGGGGATTCAAATGGAGTACCGACTGATGAAAATTTATAAGAAAAACATATCTCAAACGATAAGAAAGTAGTAACCAATGTTGGTATCAGGTTAATTCAAACTTGTAAATAACCTAATTGGATTAATTAGTTTGTGACATGGATCGTCATTATTATGTGGGCTAACAGTGATTTGGAGATTTTTCAAGAATGATTGGATTTGTCTCCAAATAAAATAGAAAGTGAGAGTTGGCTTAGTTGCTTGGCAACTAATAAGTTTCTTTATATTAAAAATTTAAGATAAAGTCATTAAAAGTCTTTTAAAATATTTATATTTTAAATTCAATGATGATATTTTTAAAGAATTTAAGATAAAAATTATTAAAAATCTTGTAAAATATGTACGTTTTAAAATCTATTGATTTTTTTTTTGAATACTTTAACATTTTTATAAAGTTATGTAGACTTTTAGGAAATTATAAAAAAATTTAATTGAATAATAAAAGACTTGATGCTAAGTAGATTAATACTATATTTTTGTTTTGGAGAACTGTCAGTATTTATTGTTTTCTTCTTCAATTATAAAGACATAAAAATTAAATTTTAATAAAATTACATGAATTTAATTTCCACAAAATTGCATCTTAGGATTTGAGAATTCTTCCTAGGTTTTCTTTAAGAAATCCTTTTCAAGAATTTGACTATTTTTACGTAAATTGATATAGTCTTCCAAACACTTAATTAATTATATTTAAACTTTTTAATTTTAAAAGAGTATTTAAATTCTGAAATGAATACTCATGTAAATATCTTATATATTAATTTAACTAAAGTTGTTGCCTCAATAAATGTTGCACGCTAATTAATAAAAACATTAATTAATTAAAAAATTAAGATATCAATTGAACATTAATTAATAGGAGCAGGATGGCGCTGAAATGCTGAAATTCGTCCTTATGATCTTTTTTTGATGAAAAACCTCGTGCATGGTTAATTAGCCGACGCATGTACTGCTGTATCAAAAAGATATACGGCATATGATTCTTTAATTTGGACCACACATTTAAATCTGGCTGTATATTTGACGCGTTGTCAAAAAGAGAAAAACACATGTAAAATGAAAAAAAAATTATTGGAAATAATACCCCTAAAATTTTTTAATTCGTGTCAACAGTCATCACCACATTGAAAAATGAAGAAAAACATTAATACTGGCTACAGTTGAAGCAGATAAGATTTTTTTTTTTATAAATAAAAAAGGATCATGTGTATTTCTTCATTTTATAATTTTATTAATAGATAACTTTTTTTTATTATTTCAATTTTATAATATTTTAGGAGTCAAAAATAACTGATTTATATCTTTAATAAATCATCTTTCATCTGACGTATTAAATATGACTGAGTACACCTGAGACAATAATAAAATTTGTTAAAATTCAAATTATAATTTTCACAAATAAATATGATGGAACAATTAATTTTTCTTTTCACCGTATCACACCCCCAAATGCATCGAAGCGGATAAGATGGTAGCTTAGTTACCAAAAAAAAAAGAAGATAAGATCGGTAGCTTATTGAAGGCCCTTCACAAATGCATTTAGGTACGAGCTGGGTCAGTTGTCCATGGTGCGTGACCTCATGTGCCATCAAAATCTTTCTGTATAAACTCAACTGTCGGAAGTTTTTGATGGGTACCTAAGCAATGCCAAAAACTTTTGTGTATTTCTCTTATTTTCAGGTCTTAAACTCCTTCTCATATTTTCTAGAGCAATGCAAAGTGAATATGAAATTTTGACTGAAACAATAATTATTGAAATTAATATTCAATAATAAAAGAAAATAATTTCTATTCACAGAGAGTTATTTAAGTTCACGTAGAAGTTGTATCACAAACTCCAGATAATAAAACTCAATCAACAAATTGATTCATCAATTTATTATTTAAATTTATTGTCCATTCAGACACGTACGCTATGTATATAAGAGGGAAATTAAAATTTTTTTATGAAAATGAGATATAGACTTGTATTTTATATATAATAGACTGATGAGTTTATAATTATGCATACATATGTCTCTAAATTATTTATTTATTTCAATAAGCGGTATGCAAGTGATTGGCTCTAGTCACAGACAGACCAAAATCCTCAGTTATGTCAATGTCGGCATATGGGTTTCGGAAGCAAGTTATTGGTTCTAGTCACAGACCAAAATCAAAGCAGTGCACCAACTGAGCCGAAATCAATCGGACAGTGGTCAAGCCCGATTGTAGTCCAGGGTACATTCATCGACCAGACCCAAATGGTAAAAGCTCAAAGTCAGGCCCAAGTACGTCTATGTGCCTCTCCATGAATCTTTCTGGGTAAAACTCTTCCACATTATTGGACCACACATTTTGGTCATGCCCTGTACACTATTATTCTTGATTTCTTTGGTATCCAATATCCTTCAACAGTAATGTCCTCCCCGCACTCTCTGGGGACTAGCAATGGTGCTACTGTGTGTAACCTAAAGCTTTCCTTCACAACCATGTTTAAGTAAGTCAGCTCTCCCAAATCCTTTTCTTGCACCATTCACTCCATGCCTATGACGCGTTGTACCTCTTCTTGAAGCTTTTCATCACCCTAAGGTTTCGTAGTAGTTCCGATATGGTCCACTCGACAGCGGTGGCTGAAGAGTCGAATGCCGCTGAGATCAAGGCGATTATGATGGCTTTGATGTTTGTTTGGTCGATCATGTATACGTGCTCGTCTTGGGGATTCAACGGTTTGTTCTTTAATGGGAGTAATACATCAACGAAGTCCCGGTGTTGGTCGTTTGTACTATCCAGTTCATGCTCTGCGATGATCTTCTCTAGTATTTGATCGATATGCTTGCTGGCTTTTTTCAATCGCCTTGACAATCCCTGTAGAGGTCACAAATGGCTAAATGTATCAGAGTTATTGCTCTGTAGCACAAATTGTTGTATTTTACAATCCAAATTCATAATTTTAGTGGATGAATGAACTCCAATACGTTGTCTAGCTGGCGGGTCTCCAATATATAGGGCCATACCATTTTGAATAGTGAATTTCTACAGATTATGATACAAAACATTATTCAAAATATTAATACTCAACTTGTCTCAGTTCAACATGTTGAACATTGTACAGTGTTAATTAATTTAAGAAAGGTCTGCCAGAGAAACCAAGAATATTGCTATATATATAGCCTATAGATACACATGTTCAGAGGGATTTTTATCTAAACATGTTAGAGACTAGAGAGGGATCTTAAAGGAAATATACACAATATTCTTGACTTTTGCAAACAAGAATAAAAAGATTAGTCGATAAAATTAACAGAAATTGACTAGAGGTCATGGATATAGTTTTCCCTTTTATAATTAGTGTTTAAGATACACTAGACTTGGACTCTACCACTACCAAGAGGGTTATAATAATAATAAAGCAACAAATTAACGAGTCCACAATTTTTTATATGTGATATTAATTATACAGAAAAAAAAAGAAAAAAAAAAAAAAAAAGGCTGTATATCAAGAGCACCAAGAACAGGCACATAATCCGCAACATTGAAAGCTCCAACCAAGTTGAGCATCTCCTGTACGAGCCCTTTCAAATATAAATCATACCTATCATCTTTAATCCGACCAAGTATCATCGTCTTCGCTATGTCCTCCACTGCCTCTCCAATCTTCCGACTCAGATCCACCGCCTCACCCGCCATCGCTGATTTCTTCAGCGACTGAACCAAAGACACAATCTCTTCCTTCCTCAACGCAGCAAAGGATTCAGTTTTCGATGCGTTTAGAAGCTTTGAAGTGCATAGTTTTCTTACATTCCGCCAATATGGACCATATTCGGCGAAAGCCATGCCTTTGGAACCGTACGACAAGCAGTTAGAAGCTTGGATTCTGGGTCGGCTGGCGAAATTGGTGTCATGGGTCTTAAGGAATAGACTAGCTGCTTTTGGGGACGAGACCACGACGGCTGGGACGGTACCAAGCCTTATGGACATGATTGGTCCGTGTTTTTGTGACAGTTTTTGGAGGCTTCGGTGCGGTAGGGATCCGAGTTGGTGGAGGTTTCCGATAATGGGTAGGGCTCGGGGTCCTGGTGGAAGTTTCCGACCATTCTTGCCGTGTTTTTTTCTGGCTTTTCTAGCAAAGCAGGAGTGACGATTACTATGAGAATGACGATGATGGTGGAAGACATGTTGCGTAGTTTTGAGTCCCTAGGTAGAATTTGGTTGGAAGTGAAAGGGTTTATTGATTGGTAAGAAGGAAAATGAAGGAAAAATTGGGAAAATTCTAGCAATAGATTAAGTTACAGCGGCAATTTGAATAGGGTTTTTGGGTAAAATACCCATCAAAACACTAATTTAAAAAATACATACAAATTTCTATTTGTTATAAAATTTAAAGAGAATATCTATTCTGCTCCTCACTCCCTCCTCTTCTTCTTCCCTGCTACGTTACCATTATATTCACTATTATAATAGATATTTGAAAGAAAAGATATATTTTTAAATTTTTTATATAGATTTAGATTTAAAATTAAGTGGGTATTGTATAAATGTGCAAACGGCATAGGCTCTCTATAAATGGGTAATTGACGAAAATACTCATAAAATTAATATAAATTGGAAAAATACCCACATTCTCTTAATCTTTGTCAAAAGGGTAGAATATACCTATTTTACCCTTAATGAAGATCTGTAGCATTTAACCTATATTTTTGAGTGAGGACATATAAATTCTTTACGTTTTACCTACTTTGTCTATTCATTTCTACTTGTATAATTTTTATTTATTTTGTGTCATATTTTTTTATAAAAGTACATCAATTTGTGAGCATTTTGGCTTTTGAATCAAATCATTTCGATTAGTATTGAACGACCTGCCATTTTGTAAAATAAGAACTTAGAAGATTTAAGTCGGACCATTTTGCAGGTCCTAAATTTGTAAATTTAGGACCTCCAAAATGGTAGGTCCGACCGCCAAATTTCAGGTCCTAAGTCTCATTTTTTTTCTTATTTTTTTTACCTACTTTGTCCTTTCATATCTGCTTGTCTAATTTTTATTTATTTAGTGTCTTATTTTTTAATACAACTACATTAATTTGTGAGCATTTTGGCTTTTGAATCAAGTCATTTCGATTAGTATTGAATGAGATAGAATTTTTACAAAATGGCAGGTCGGACCTGCGATTTTGCATGTTCGACCTGCCATTTTATAAAAATTTTATCTCATTCAATATTAATCGAAATGACTTGATTCAAAGCCAAAATGATTACAAATTGATGTAGTTTTATAAAAAAAATGCCAATAAATAAATAAAAATTATACAAATATATATGAAATGACAAAGTATGTAAAAAAAATAAGAAAAAAAATCAAATTTTAGACTTGCAGTTTGGCAGGTCGGACCTGCCATTTTGCAGGTCCTAAATATCTTCAAATTGTACAAGTCTGTGATAAGGGTAAAATTGATAGTTTGAGTAGATTTTACAAGGGTTAAGAAGAAGTGGGTATTTTTTAAATTTGTATTATTTTGGTGGGCATTTTCGCCAATTACCCTCTATAAATTTGTAATATTGTCAAATTTTAAAAGTGGACTCTTTCAATCAAAAGGTGAAGATTCTGTACTGTTTAAATTTTACAAAAAAAATAAATTGCTGAATATTTTTTTAAATAGTATTAGTATAATAGATATTTATAAAAAAAACTTTTGAATATAAATATAAATAAAATATATGATATTTATTAATTTTTTAAAATAAGAGTTATATAATTTATTTAAATTATGAATTATAGATTTATTACAGTAATTCTATGATTCTACTGATCATATTTATGAGAATATGTGCATACAATGATTTAATAAATAATATAACAAGTGGATGAGAGAAGTTGTTACAATAAAAAATTAAATTAAATTCAAGAATGGACAGGATAAGTCCATCACGCATATGCACATGCAAATGCAAATGTCTTGTTCTTCCAGCTCACTGCCTAATTTTCAGATTACATTTAAATTTCAATGATGAGAACTGAATTGTGGGTAACTTTTCCGAAATTACTGAAAGTGGTTGACTAGTAAGGATTCGGCATGTGCTAATAAAAGCAGCAATATCAGCATGGTTTAAGCTGCAACTCAATTTTCTCATTTATTAATTTTATTTAATATAATTATGAGATAAGTTAGTCATTTGATGACCGTAACGTGTACAACCAAAGGAAATTTTGAAAAATACATAAGGGTAATATATATATATATATATATATATATTTTTTTTTTTTTCTAGGGTAATAAATAATAATCTTAAGTGGTTTTAACAAGTAAGCGGTTCGTGGGTTGAAGAAGCAAGTGATTGGCTCTTGGCACAGTCAGACCAAAAACCTCAGTCATGTCCAAATCATTAGGCTTCAAACCAGAAGGAAGCTCCCAATTAAAGCAATGCACCGACTGAGACAAAACCAATTGGACGGAGATTAATCCCGAGTGCATTCCAGGACACATTCTACGACCAGACCGAAATGGTAAAAGCTCAAAGTCATGCCCACGTACGTCCATATTCCTCTCAATGAACCTTTCAGGGTAAAACTCTTCCACATTATTGGACCACACGTTTCGGTCATGCCCTATTGCCCAAGTGTTCACCATTATTCTTGATTTCTTTGGTACGTAATATCCTTCAATGATGGTATCCTCTAAGCACTCTCTCGGGATTAAAAATGGTGCAACTGGGTGTAACCTGAATGTCTCCTTCACCACCATTTCTAAGTAACTCAACTTTCCCAAGTCCTTCCCTTCCACCATTTGGTCCATGCCAATGATGATTTGTAGCTCCTCTTGAAGCTTTTTCATAACCCTAGGGTTCCTAACAAGCTCGGAGATGGCCCACTCGATTGCGGTGGGTGATGTATCGAATGCAGCCGCTATCAAGTCGAGTAAGATGGCTTTGATATTTGTTCGGTCAATTCTGTAAACGTCCTTGTCATGGGGATTCTAGGGTTTGTTAATCAATGGAAGTAAGATGTCGACGAAGTCACGGTGTTGGTGCTCTGTGTCTTGTTCGTGCTCTGTTTTGATCTTCTCTAATACTTGGTAGATTGACTTGGCGGCTTTCTTGGTGCGCCTTGTCATTCCCAGAGACAATTTGAAAAGGCTAAAACTCAGCGTTCAATTGCATATTGAAGTGAATTTTACAAATGTATCATAAATACAATACTTCAATTAAAATAGAAAACTAGAAAAATCTCAGCTAGCTTGCTAGTTAGCTAGATTAGAAACTATAGCAATTAAAATTAAGTACTAATGACGACAATGATATTTATTTATATATAATATATGTATGTACTTATGAAAATATTTTTGCATTTTATTGTTGTTCTAACAGAATCCTTTAGCTTGTTGGCCCCATTTACTGATGGATATTGAATTCAATGATATAATTTGTGTGGCTATATCTAATTTAGCTACAATGATTAGTTTTAGTTACAAAACTAGTCACGGCATGATAACATTATCGGATGGAGATCACCTGTCCTGTATCTATCATGGCATCTGTCCGACCTGCCAAACAATGTTAGCCAATTTGTTCATTGACAGATGATCTCCACCCCATGCACATTATCCTATGCACCTTTGGTCCGAAGATTTGTCAAGGCTAAAAGGACTGGACCTCTACAAAAGGCAAATATAGAAATTTATTGGCGATTATAAAATAAGACAAACCTGAAGATCAAGAGCCCCAATGAAAGGCACATAATCAGCAAGATTGAAAGCTGCTACAATCTTCAACACCTCCTCAGCAATCTCCTTCAAATGGTACCTATCATCGTCCTTACTCCGACCCAATATCATCTTCGTCGCTATGTTCTCCACAACCTCACCAACTTTCTGACTGATGTCGACCACCTCGCCGGTCGCCGCCAACTTCTTCAGCGACTACACCAGCGATCCAAGCTCTTCCTTCCTCAGCGACACAAATGATTCAGTTTTCGATGCACTCAGCGAATGTAAAGTGCTTAGTTTCCTTATATTACGCCAATACGGACCATATTCTGCGAAAGCTAATCCTTTGTTACCGAAAGTCAAGTACTCAGAAGCTTGAAGTCCAGGGCGGCTGGAGAAACTAGTGTCATGGGTCTTGAGAATAAGACTAGCGGCTTCGGGGGACGAGATCACAATGGCTGGGATAGTCCCGAGCCGTATGGACATGATGGGTCCGTATGTTTTAACTAACTTTTGGAGGTTTTGGTGTGGGAGGTTGCCAAGTTCATGGAGGTTTCCGATGATGGGTAGGGCTCGGGGTCCTGGTGGATGTTTCCGGTCATTTTTGCCGTGTTTTTGGCCGGCAGTACGCCGTAGAATGGAAATGAACCAGAGAGAGGCAAGAAATAATACGAAAATGGTAAGCATGTTGGGGGAAGAAATATGCTGGTTTTGGTAGTGTGGGTTGTGTAGAATTTGGTTTAGAGTGATATGGTTTTTATAGAGGTCGGTAGCAAGAAAAATAACGTCACAAAACAAATGGAAAAAGCGTGAAACTAATGCTTGTGAAGTTGTACGGATTTTAAACATGAATTTTTGAAATTGTTTTAAAAAAATTATAAACATAAAAATAAAATTATGACTAAGTTTTTTTGTAGTTAAATTTCTTTATAGGAATAGTAGATAAATACTATTGGAATGTTTGATGGGCTATTCGAACACTAAATCCCTCATAAGAGGGTAGTGGATAATACCATTAGGCTGTCCCTAAGCGGACAAAATTATGACTAAGTTGCTATAAAGTAAAAAAGCTACTTTTGGATTAATAGTTCAAAAAATTATAACAAGGAATTAGAAAGTAACAAATTCCAAGCAATATTGTTGTGGGACCCTCAAACATGTGTTAGGGTTTCAAACCCTAATTGGTATTAATTTTGCCATTAAATGTTTTTTAATACTTTGATTTATTACTAAATAAATTCTCCGCAAATATGGTATGCAATGAATTTAATTTATGGTATTTATGACAGTTGACTATGAATTTTTAGAAAAGTGTTATTTATGTGTATTTATTTTATTAATTCCATAATTAATGACAAAACCCTAGAAACTGTCTATTTAAAGGCAGCATATAAGCTTAAAACATGTTCTTTTTCCCTGTCTATATTTTTTTTTTCTCTGTAACCTTTTCGATTATCAATTCTTCTTCCTCTCATTCTTTTTATTCAAAAAGACGTTTTGATTCATTTTGGTTTCTGACGAGGAACTTTTTGGATCTGTTGAGGAGTTCAAGAGTTTTAAGGTAGGTTTTTCCTAAACCATCTTTTTATTTGATGATTTATATATATATATATATTATTTATATTTATTTCTATTTTTATTAATAAGAAGAGATTTACGATTTATACACTATTTGATGAGTTTGATGGATTTTCGTAACACCAATATATGTTCAATATTTTTGTATATATTTTTCTCATTAGATCTATCCTCTACTAATATTCTCCTTTTCATTTCGCCTCAATCGGTTTTTTGTAGAAATAGTTATAATTTTTCGAAGCTCATACTGTCAATCTGGAAAATTATGACCAATGAATGTTTTCTGTATAATTTCGTGGGGCATATGAATTTATTTTCCTTTGAAACTTTTACAGTTTTGACTTAAGAGATTTATGAACATTCTCAAATTAAAATTTCTATTTTTTGATCTGTTATGAGTAAGTTATGGATTTTTGAAATTTAAGACATTGCCACTGGAAATGCTGAGACTGTTATGGTTTTCTGATAAGCGTGTTTGGTTTCTTTGCTTGGATTGGAATGAAAGAATTTATACAGCTACCTTTACTTGTTATGGTTTTATTGCCGCTAGTTTTGGTAGAAAAAGATTTTTGTGGAATTTATTAAAAATATTTTATCGTCTCTGGTTCACAGCAGAATTTGTGTGACAGTTCATATTAAAAAGTAGATATTAAATATTTACTTGTTTTTGAAAATTATGAGAAAATTATAGCTCATCTGAGACATATAAGAGATTCTAGTGCTTTTGGAATCATGTGATTTAGATGAGTATTGAATTTATTATGAATTTTACAATACAGCTGTTGTGCAATTTTCATATGTGAATATTGGACAACATGTCTTGGAAATTGAGGTTATTGTTATAGCATGAATTTGATGAGTATGATATGTATATGTGATTTATGCATGTTTATTTTTTTATCAAGAATTAGTGAACACATGCATATGCACAATAATGTACGACGGGCTATGAACGATACATTGCATTTGGTTGGTACTTTGTAAGCGCGCTATATAAGTTTTGGGGTTTGATAATGACAAACCATGTAAGCTATAAGTAAGACTGAAAAGCTTACGGTGTATTGCTATAAGTGAGATTGAGACGCATGCACCCCATTTTGATATGTTGTAAGCTATAAGTAGATTGAAATACTTACGGTGTTATGCTATAAGTGAGATTGAGATGCATGCACCCTTTTGAGAATTTGTTTAAAAATCCAACCATTATGTGATAAGCTCATTAATCATGCATGCATTATAAGTTTTCTTTTGATTATGTTATAAGTTTATGATGAGCTATGAAATGTTATGAATCTTCAAGTATGTAAGACATTTATGATTAAGCAAGTTTATGATTAGTTTATTATTGTGATCTTTATTAGCATGCGAAGTTATATGTATGCTTTTGATGTTTTGTATGAATTTTTGGGAAAGCCTATTGAGTTTTGTAAACTCACGTTTTTCTTATTTTCTTTCCCAAGTGAGCACGCTTAGATTGTTTACTTACTCAAACTTGTGGGGATGGTAGACACGTGGTAGCTCGAGAGGAGGTTCCTTGAGGGTATCTAAATAAAGTAATAAAGTTGTCTACCTATTGATGATATTGTTTTTATTTCATTTTCAACTGAGAACTATTTTCTTATTAAATTGAAGTGTTTTAATGTGGTTGGACGTGTGTTGAAGTATAGTTATAATCCTTTGAGTTAACTTATTAATATTTTTATAATTATATTAGGAGGTATGTATTTAATTAGCTACTATAATATTTTGTGATAATTATTTAAGCATTTAATAGCAGTTTAAGTATGAGTTTGACTGTCTATGCAAATATGATTGAATAAGTTTTAAATTTTTCTGTAAGTTCCACATGTTAAGTTTTGGTAGCCACTCTAACCTTATTCAACCTAAGGAACTTAGTTAGGTTGTGTTACAATTGCTTAATCCATACGTGCACGTTTAAAACAAAGAATTAAAAAGTAAAAAAAGTCAATGCAATCTTGCTTGATCCGTATGTGCACGTTACATGATCCATATGTGCACGTTACTTACGGTTACCATTTATTTTGTTATATTTTAATGTGGAATGAAATTCACGTTTGGCATTTTATTTGTGCTCTCTTTTTTTTTTTGTCAATAAAAAAATATTTTAATGTAGAATGAAATTCGCGTTTGGCATTTTGTTTATGCTCTCTTTTTTTTATCAATAAAAAAAATCTCGATATAAATCTCATCAGTTCAGAATTTTATTAATAGATAAAACCTTTTTGCTGCTCCAACTTTGCAACCTTGTAGGAGTTTAGAGCAGCTGATTCAACCTCCTAACAGATCCCCTTCATCCTGGTATTTCAAGTAAGACTGAGTACACCTGAAGCAATAATGGAGCTTGCCAAGACTCGAACCACAACTATCACAAGCGAGTGTGATGAAACAATCGACTTCTTTTCTGCTAGACTATACTCCCAAGTGTTTGTTTGTGCTCTCCTCATTCATTATTAGGAAACCAAAGAAATTACTTCATAAGCATACGATTCACCATTAAACAAAAAAAAATTCACAACGGTGCGTTAAATAATTGATAAAGAATCTATGTAAATCTAGGGAGATCCATTTATCCAATGCTGAGTGCGTTTTTTTTTTGTAATTGGTGAAAAGTATAACAAATTGTAATAGCTATAGTTTTTTGTTTTGGTAGAATAGTAATAGCTATAGTTGCAAGTGTTATTGATGGATGCATGTAGCTAGGTGGTTTATGCTTTAGCTCGTCATGCTGGTGGATGATTACATTGTATGCTTAGAAAAAAAATCCTTCTAGGTGATTCAAACGTCCCATCTCAACAACCCTCTGAATTGGAAAAGAATTTGAATGTAAAGATGTATGAAATAGTTTGGCCAAGTTAT